>JAPWDM010000002.1:26073915-26741890 GCA_035578155.1 Brachynemurus nebulosus
TTCTTAATTCTCGAATTTCCCTGACGAGCTTCACCGGCACCAGAAACTTTTTCCTCTGCATACTCCGACGTTGGAAGGAAATACTGTCTTGATAATTATATCCATATTAACATCGAAAATTGTTTAATTACTTTTTTAATATAACTGTTATACTTCATCCAGTATTTTATTGTTCAAATTGAACAAATCAAATTGTTCAAATTTATTTATAAAAAAAATTAATTGTAAATAGCAAATATTTGTATTCAGATTTTACGGTTTGTTTAAAACTATTTTAAATTTATTTATTTCCACGGTTACCATTATTTATATTCGTTAAAAATGAGCCCGGAAAAATGTATATTATTGGCTGGGTGCATGATGGCAACATCTATAATATACCTATATTTTTTCATGCTCATTAACGAATATAAATAATGGTAACCGTGGAAATAAAAATATTTTCAAAAAAAACGTAAAATATGAATACAAATATTTTCTATTTACAATTATTTTTTTTATAAATAAATTTGAACAATTTGAGGTAAAAAATACTGGACAAAGTATAATAGTTGTATTAAAAAAGTAATTAAACAAATTTCGACGTTAACATGGATATAATTATCAAGACAGTATTTCCTTCCAACCCCGGACTATGCAGAGGAAAAATTACTGATGATTTTGAACCATGTCATTACATGTGAGTTGAAATACCTGAAATATTTGTAATTCTGTATTTATGGATGGACGTGTAGACGTTAATACTGTTGACAGATAAATAAGGAACGACATATTAGTGGCAATTGCGTTTATAATCAAAGTGGATCAATGTAAATATTTTTATCATTTTTATTTAATATTTTTATTACACTATAAACACATATGAGAACGTATTATTGCCTATTTTCTCCACTACTCACGCTGCAATCGATTTAATTATCCCCACCATATACTTCGCACCCTGCCAATAGATGTCGTTGCCATCACGCACCCAGCCTATAATATAATATACATAAATAATTATAATAATACATACTCGTATGTAAGTAATTTAAAAAATGTTATTGATGTCATTTTTTATTTTATTGATAAAATAGAAATTTTGGATTTTTTTGGAAAGAAAAAATATCTTCATAAAGGCCTTCTAGTTTACTATTTAAGGTCCTTTTTTAATATTTCCTACCCATGCGGATAAGCATGGGTAGGAATGCCCTCGTACGAATTGTGTTTTTTTTTCCTGCTAACTGCTATCGGCACCAAATTGAAATTTACTGAGATTCAGCCCTTAAAAACTTAAAACCTTTTTTAAAGCCCTGATCAGCCGGACACTCATCATCACTTTTGAAACCACCAAAATGACAAATCGCTTATAGACTTTCAATCACATTTCGCTTGTATACATTCAATACCGAAGATGAAGGAAAAAATTCGACTTCCGTGATGGCGCCCCGCTGCTCACGGCGTTTTTTATATATTTCACTTAAATTTAAGCATGATTCGTCACTTACGAATTTAAGGAATTTCCGTTTTCTTAGCTTTATCTCTTTCATTGTTGCAAATGCGTAAATTTTAAATTTGTTTTTAGAAAAGAATAGAAGATTGATTTGTTTGGAATATAAGAATTATTATTTAATTTTTTAACGATGACTCATGCTCAATTGTATTTGAAACAGAGGGTACCACGGAGTAGAGGGTACCTATGGCTTTTAAAATGTTTAAAATTAATTATATATTTTAAAATGTTTAAGCAAACATCTCACACATTAGCAAAGTTACAAAAATAAACTGTATAAAGCTTAATTAATTCATCTTCAATAAAGCTTCAGAAATACCAAAAATAAGTACTCTATACAACCTATACAATATTACAGCAATGATTCTTTTTATAATACACCCTGATCAGATAGGAATGCAATTATATTTCTATCTCTTTTTAAATACAAATTCAGAATATAAAGGTTGATAACTATGACTTGCGATTTCGATGTGTATGGAATACAAATGTATTTGATAATTGTTTGCAATACATTTTAGTGCAAAATATTTAATAATCAGTTAAAAACTTACACTTTTATAAAAAAAAAAAAAAATAAATGTATTTCGTATTTCATATTTAATACATGAAACACCCTGTATACAAATTATATATTCGTAGTACATGTTTAAATGAATAAAAAATACATTTCTTTCTTTCTGAAAACGATTATGAAATATGTTTCTTTCTCGCACGTGTATTATAAAAAGAATCTTTGCTGTATATGATACATATACTATTATACTGTTTATAAGCTCTAAAATTCAGAGTTTTAAGGATGTTTAAGAAACCTGTTTCATTTAAGAAAATATAAATTTTTCATATCTCTGAAGTCTCAAGTTACCAAAAATTTTTAAAATTTGTTTACATCGAAACCATTTACATTTTTATGCTAGCTATAAAGAAAATCATAAGTTAAATGCTATCAAGCTATATAAAAATATATTCTCAAAAAAATTTTTTATGACATAACTACATACGATATTTAGTTGTTTAGTGATTTTGGCCGTCTTAACCCTTTAACTTTAAACTAACGAAGATTTTACACCCTGTACACATTGTTATATACTTATAATACAATATGTATACGATGTATACTTTATCTACAATCTATACGATCTATACATATGTACATAAAAATATTACCTTATTTTTATCAATTCTAATAACCAATGTACTCTTATATATTGCACCGATTTATTAGGTAAAGATGCTATTATTGCAATATTGATCTTATTTTCTGGTGACAATAAAGAATTATTCGGCTGTTTTAAATCTAGGGGGCTAAAAAATATTTTCTCATGTTTAGGTTAACTTTTGAATAAAAAAAAATTTAAATATAATTCAAACTTACCATTGACCTGTACTTTTCCAAAAATGTTTTAATGGCCCTATTTCGTATTCTGTATCAACATTTATAACACACAGATTTAAATGAAAGTATATAATAATAAATTGAAAAATCAAAAACCAAAGTTTCGTCTGTTTTATATACATTTCAATTACTTAAATAAATATTTGATTAGGAGTTTTTAATAAACACATTAATAACATTTATTAATTTGATAGATTTGAGCGTTACTTTATGATATTCCATTTTAAAATAAAAAGACAATTTTAGTAACAAGGGGCCAAACTACTATTATGATAGTTAGCATCTCGACTGTAATCAGAATTTTACGTCATCAGACTTGGCAGAGAGGTGGAAGATTATATACGTATTTAGAGTTTGTGTTGGTATGTGTAAGGTAGTGGATGTTTGTGTGTGTAATACTCTGTATGTATGTAGCGGTGGTCCAAGGTGAGAATGTATACGTATACTAGAACAACCATGTGCATGTACCTGCTCCTAGTGATGTAACAATGAACAGCCACCACTGTGGCCACGACTTAACAATGAATGTGTACGCTTGAAGAGCCGATGGACGACTAATCCGACTAATCAGTAAGCAGTATAAATGGTATAAATTGCTACCACAGAATATTACAGAACGAACGGTAGTATCTCTATACTACTGAAACCAGTGTAACGACAAAGGATAAAAAATATCCCACCAATATGTTATATATATGCACGCGGAGTTGTGTGTGTTAGTGCGATAGATGGTTGTGTATGGGTGTCTCGCATACGCATATACATAACATGCATGTGGCATGCATCATGTACGTGATGTACGTACGTATACCACGTATACCGTGTCAACACAACGGCAACAATATGACAACAATTGAAACACACCCATTGGTAGCTACTAAGTGAATGACAAAATACACATAAATGCCCATAAGTGATTGCAGAAAAGAGATTGCACATCAATGCCCATAAGTGATTGCAGAAAAGTTGTATTCCTTCCAGTGTTCTATGATTGCTACTTATACGGAGTTTACATTTACAATGATTTCCTGGCGCCAACACAAAGTGGCGCGCCAGTAACAGCAAAATGAACGTGTAAACATCTACTGGCGTGCAAGGTAGATCAGTGCATGCACGGATGAAAAAAGTTAGCAACCTTCTAACTTTTCTGGCGCCAGTAATGATTCATGCGCTACTAAAATTAAAACATGCAAATGTAAACTTGTATTGGCGCCAGTATTATTTTAAAAATAATTGTATATCATTTTTACGCATTTATTCAGGTCTGAATATCATTTTTAGTCGAATTTTCTCCGAAAAATTAGACTTATACAGTCTATACGATAAGAGCTGCGAGAGGCGAGACCAGGGGCGCTATCCGTTTTCGGACCCGTAGAACACGATTATGTAAAAAAAAAAGATGTCTGATATATATATATATATATATATATATATATATATATATATATATATATATATATATATATATATATATATATATATATATATATATATATATATATATATATATATATATATATTTTCCCGCAACCTTTTAATATGTGTAGGGCCCCCCTATGGAAGTTAAGAGATGAAATTTGGTAAGTGGGGCTTATTCCGATGCACAACAATACTATCAAAGTGGGGTCAAATTTTGGGCAAATTTTTTTTCGGACCCGACCTTTAAGGGGGTGGTGGGGGGCGGAAAAGCAATAAAACTTTTCCAAACCGGTTTTAAATAATGTTTCGGTCAATTATCTACAACATATCCAAAATTCAGCTTCCTAGGATGATATGGTGGGAGTAGAGGGGGGAAAAACGATTTTCGCTGGATCTAACAGGCTCCCAGCCCCCCAGAATTAACGTAGAGGGTTGAAATTTGGTGTGTTGATAAAGTTAGTACCTAGGTTGTGCTTTTTGGAGGTTTTAATATTTTACCCCCACCCCCCTCATTTTTAAGCTACAATTTCATGCATTTTCGACGTTTTCGAAGTTTGTACCACTCGCACAGGTCACCCGAATAAACCTAGAGGGCTGAAATTTTGTATTCGGATTGAGTTAGTATCAAGGGGGTGCCTTTTGGGGGTCTCGACTTTTAACCCCTACCCCCACCATTTTTATACCCAAAAGAACATGATTTTTCTTGTTTTTTAACAGTTTCGTTCGGGTCAAAATCTCCCCAAATAAACCTAGAGGGCTGAAATTTGGTGTACAGATTAAGCTAATAGCCAGACACTGTTTTTTGGAGGTTTCAACTTTTAACCCTTACCCCCACGATTTTTACGCCAATATTTCCTTAATTTTTTTGCTTGTTTTCTAACATGTCTAGAGACTCCATAAGGAAACCTAGAGGGCTGAAATTTTGTACGTGTATTCAGTTAGTATCCAGCTAGTACCTTGTAGGGAGTCCGCATCACTTTTCCCCCCACTTCTCCCATTTTTACATCGGAATTGAATGCTATTGTTAAATGTGTTTTAAAAGCATTATGTTTATTCTAAATACAAGTAGGCGAATAGTAATTTTAAAAAATTTAAAAAAAAGTGAACTTACTTTTATGACAAATGAAATACATACATATTAAGTAATTTAAAAATGTTATTAAAGTCACTGTTTATTTATAAATTAGGAATTTTGGATTTTTAGTATTTATAAAATAGAAATTTTGGATTTTTTTGGAAAGAAAAAATATCTTTATAAAGGCCTTCCAGTTTACTATTTAAGGTCCTTTTTTAATTTTTAAAACTAAAACATAAAGGCAATTAGCGGATAAACATGGGCAGGAATGTCCTCGTACGAATTGTGTTGGCTTTTTTTCTGCTACCTGTTTTCGGCACAAAATTGAAATTTACTGAGATACAGCCCTTAAATACTTAAAACCTTTTTTTAAAGCCTCGATCAGCCGAACACTCATCACCAGTTTTGAAACCAACAAAATGACAATTCGGTTGTAGACTTTCAATCACATTTCGCTTGTAGACATTCAATACCGAAGATGAAGGGGAAAATTCGACTACCGTGAGGGGGCCCCGCTGCTCACGGCGTTTTTAAGTATCTATTATATTTTTTTCTTCTAATTCATTGTTTGCTCTACATTTAGATACAAATAAAAACTATATATGACAGTTATTTATCCAGTTCAGCCATTTGTGACCTGCGCAGTACTTACCAAATTATATACCATGCAAATCATGTGTAAACGGACGTGCAAGTAGTGTAAACTTTACAGACATGCAAACTTAAAAGTGGCGCCAGCAAATCATTGCAAATGTAAACCCGCTATTACTGCAACTTTCGGATCACACTTTTTTGTATGTAGGCTTGATCTGTCTCATCTGTGTTTAGTAAGGTATTATTATTTAGATTTACTAAAGTAATATTATCTTTTTAGTCGGGAATTTTTCCTTGAAAAAATTAGACTTATAAAGCCTATACGAAAAGAACGGTGAGAGGCGTGAGTAGGGGCGCTATCCGTTTTCGGACTCGTAGAACACGATTCTGTAGAAAAAAAGTCTGATATATATATATATATATATATATATATATATATATATATATATATATATATATATATATATATATATATTTTCCCGCTACCTTTTAATATGTGTTGGGTCCCCCTATGGAAGTTTAGAGCTCAAATTTGGTAAATGGGGCTCATTCCAATTCACAACAGTACTATCAAAGTGGGGTCAAATTTTGGATCCGACCCAACTTTTAAGGGGGTGGTGGGGGCGGAAAAGCAATAAAAACTTTCCAAACCGGTTGGAAATAATGTTTCGGTCAATTATCTACAACATATCTAAAATTCAGCTTCCTAGGATGATTTGGTGGGAGTAGAGGGGGAAAAAACGATTTTCGCTGGATCTAACACGCCCCCAGCCCCCCAGAATTAACGTGGAGGGTTGAAATTTGGTGTGTTGATAAAGTTCGTACCTAGGTTGTGCTTTTTGGAGGTTTTAATATTTTACCCCCACCCCCCTCATTTTTAAGCTACAATTTCATGCATTTTCGACGTTTTCGAAGTTTGTACCACTCGCACAGGTCATCCAAATAAACCTAGAGGGCTGAAATTTTGTATTCGGATTGAGTTAGTATCAAAGGGGTGCCTTTTGGGGGTCTCGACTTTTAATCCCTACGCCCACCATTTTTAATGCATTAAAAAATATACGTGTTTTAAATGCATTATTTTTATTCTAAATATAAATACAAGTAGGCGAATAGTAATTTTAAAAAATTTTAAAAAAAGTGAACTTACTTTTACAACAAATGAAATACATACATATTAAGTAATTTAAAAATGTTATTAAAGTCACTGTTTATTTATAAATTAGGAATTTTGGATTTTTATTATTTATAAAATATAAATTTTGGATTTTTTTGGAAAGAAAAAATACCTTCATAAAGGCCTTCCAGTTTACTATTTAAGTTCCTTTTTTAATATTTAAAAATAAAACACAAAGGCAATTGGCGGATAAGCATGGGTAGAAATGCCCTCGTACGAACTGTGTTTGCTTTTTCCCTGCTAACTGCTATCGGCACAAAATTGAATTTTACTGAGATTCAGCCCTTAAAAACTTAAAACCTTTTGTTAAAGCCCCGATCAACCGGACACTCATCATCAGTTTTGAAACCATCAAAATGACAAATCGCTTGTTGACTTTCAATTACATTTCGCTTGTAGACATTCAGTACCGAAGATGAAAGGAAAAATTCGACTTCCGTGATGGGGCTCCGCTGCTCACGGCGTTTTTTTTTATTTTAACATTTATTAAATTCAAAATTTATTCTTTTTTTCTAAATAGAGAAAAATGATCATAATATACCTATATCTTTGAAAGAGCTTTTTATCTAGATAAAATGAGCGAAATGTAGAGTTTCTCAGACTAAATTTAGGCATAGGCTATTAAGGTGGTCAACTTTTTCACTAATCAATGCGAGACAAAATATAACAATCTTGGATCTTATTTTTATTCGTGTAATATTCTGTTGATTATTTTTAATTGTGTAATTCCGCAAAGAAAAAAAATTCTAAATTTTTTTTTTCAAAAATTGAATTGATGAGCCAAAAAAATTACAGAATTATATTTTTTACAAAAAATAGAATTGATGAGCAAAAAAGCATCAAATTAAATTTTTTAATTATTGCCAATTTAAAAAATACGGGACCTTCGGGACGCATTAGACCCATTCCGGAATTATTTTAACAGAAATTTCAAAGTAGGACACCAACTGCTTTTCCGGGATTGGCATAAGTCTTGTGGACCCGAGCTCAGAGTGGCAAATTCAGGAAGAGATGGTCACGCAAATTAAGGTTATTTCAGTTTTTTTTATTTCTCCGTTTTCCATATGATGTTTTTACCAAGTAATATTTTAGAAACGGTTTGATGAACAAATCTGCAACTCGCTACACTCTGACAGCTCAAAATGATGCCTATTTTTTGTATTCGGATTTTATTTTCGATCAGATGTTTTCGTTACTGACAACAATTTCAAAATTTTCAATGTAACGTATTTTTCCAACAAATATTGTACATTGAATTTTAACCTATGTTACTTATTTAGGTTCAGAACATTCTGAAGAAACTTAGAAAATCATTAAAATAATGTATCAAATCGATACTTACTAAAAAAAAAGATACAGTAAAACCTCACTAATTCGACTTAATGCGGACCATGGTCGGTGCGAATTAGCGAAAATTCCGAATTATGGCACAGTTCTAAAATCTAAAATCACGTGTAATTCTGACTTTTACAGGCATGTACTTAATTTCAATAAATTTCAAAGCCTAAGTGTATGTAATAACTTAAGTCGGTGAATTCAGTAATTAATAAGAAGTATAAATACCCGTGTCGCAGCATCCTGCATAACATAGCAAATTTCCGTTTATAAAAATTAGTTTTTCTTGGAAACTAGTTGACATCGAATAATAGTTTTAAAGATCTTTTTATATGATTTTTTCTTCTCTTTCCAACGGTGCACAGTGGGGCTAAAGTAGGTAAAAGACGGCAAAAATTATTTAGTCCTTTTACTGACTACAGAATAGTTATATAACAATATATTTTACTTTTACTTGATATTTATTAATAAAATACTGGGTGTCCCACTATACAGGTGTCCCATAACGGTTAGTCAAATGATATATCAAAAACCATTCATCGGATGAATTTGAAATTTGCAGATCTTTTTTGACCCTAGGTTGAGACTTTTTTCATACAACTCGATTTCATTTCCGGTTACTGGTTTCTAGCCACGTGCTATCAACTTATAAATTTTAAACGGACTATGGAATTTTTGACAACGAATTTCAATGATACGCTTAATTTTAGCTTTAACTGGAATATTCGATATCTACATAAATCTAATAAATTTGAGTGTTTTATTTAACTATTTGATATTTTTATGCACCACTGAGAGCTTATATGAGCTAAGCTTCTTATTGATGATTTTTTCTCAAACAAAATGAAAATAAAATCAGCAAATTTTGAAAAGAGGTGCAATTTGGTGCAAACTCTGCAATCATAATACCAAAATAGACTAATTGCTTTATCAAATGCCACAAATATATCCGTTGGATTCGATTGGATACGTAACTAAAGTTCTCTGAGAAATTAATTTTTACAGAATTTTTCTAGATAATTCAACCATGTTTCATTAAAGCTTGATAGTATCAATACGAGTACTGATTTTAACAAACAAGATACATAAAAAAAAATAACACCATGGGGAACATCGCCCATTATAACCGATTTTAATTTATTTATTTTTATAACTTAAATAACCGTCCCGCAAATCCCTACTTTACATACAATAATATGGTTTAGAAAGCAATCAATTTATAGAAATAACAAATAATAGTCGATATATTTACACCCCCCGCGCTATTTTACATAAGTTAATTACAGAGGTCGTTGCTAGAATATTTTAGCTATTGATTTAAGGGGTCATATAAATTGTAGCTTATAATTTAATTTTTTGTATTTTTGCCACCTTTAATGGTATTTGGCCCCACTGTGCGGTGTACAAAAATTTTTGAATAAGGGGGAAATTTTGGCAAAAAACTAATTTTTTTCACAAAAAATGTCCCAAAAACCATGTTTCGGGCCTCGGACGTGTCTGGCTAACGAACTTGTCTAACCGTTTGGGACTTCCAACATTCACCAAATTTTGTAAAAGTAGGACATTTCGTCCGAGAGTTATCGTGCGGCCACACACACACACACACACACACACACACACACACACACACACACACACACACGCATATATATATATATATATATATATATATATATATATATATATATATATATATATATATATATATATATATGTATGGATGGACTGTGTATCTATCTACTGTGATAACAATGACTCAACAATCCATGTTACTCTTGCAGAACTTGTGAAAGACTGGTCATCTAAACTGTGATAGGCCAACAAACGGCTCCAAACGAGCCACATAATTTTGTATTTACTTTGCTTCTATATTGTTCTGTGGATGTGTATGTGAGGAAAGCCATGTATTAAACTAGCCTTATAACATAAGAGGCTACAAAAACATTTGAAAATAAAATTATAAATATTTATTCGCAAAATTATTTTCATTCTTTTCGCACAATATAGAATTATAAAAATATTATAAATTACATAAACACATAAATATGTATATATTGCTTAAGTTATATTACTTATTCGCTTTGAGCTTTTCTCTGGAGGAAATACGAAGTTCGATTATAGTGTTCATAGTGAACAAATGTATCCAATTTATCGGAATGCCGTTTGTACAAAATTTTATTATTATTATTATTATTATTATTATTATTATTATTATTATTATTATTATTATTATTTGTTTAAATGAACTAATTTTTTAATTACTATGTTTGGCTTTTTCAAAGCTAGTACTTACACAATGTTTATTTGCTAGTTTTTGGAAAACAATAACAAAAATTTATTTGTACAAGGTTTGTAACCTTACCAATAGCACCTTTTATGATTTTTTCTGATTAATTATTCAGAACTATTTTATTGTTAGATTTTTTTAAGGTAAAATAAACACACATTATGGCTTTTATTAAACAAATTTTGATTTTTTAATATATTTTTCATTCATTTATTGGCGACGCAAAGATTACGCGAGCGCTCCTGGTTTTTTAAATTAGAAGCTGTATCAAGTAAAAATTTTTGTATACGTTTAATTGTCGAAAGAAAAATGTACCATACAAATTATGCGCAGATTACTAGATTTTATATCGCCCAGTAATCGTATACGTATATTTTTACTTGATGCTAGTTCTAATTTTACCACCAGAGGCGTGAGTGAGAATCTTTGCATCGCCAATAGTAGTAAAGCGTCCCGATAAATTGATTTACAATCATTTTATATAGGTGGCTGTAGTGTTAACTCGCTGCGAATATTATTTTAAAGGTAATAACAAATTTTAAAAATGAACTGTTTAAAACATGTCACCAAATCACCGAATTAATAAATAAATTTGTGATATACATATATTGCGATTTGTTTGAGAATGAATGACTTATAGATCGGCAGCCCACCGAATATTTTATGTTAATAGAGAGAATGCTGTGTATTACGAATACATTAAGAAATTGAAGCAAAAAAATTGAAAAATTGACTGATGGGATTACTTTAATGGCAGTCAAACCATTAATTTAATGGTTTATCTAATATTTATAAACAAGTCTTCGTGGTTACAAGTTTGGCTTACTAAAATGGAGTCATGCTTCAAAATTTAATGCCTGTGATTTCTCTAGGACACATATGTTAATATGTTCGATTCAGTACGCAGTAATATAAGATATATATTATGTTAAATTGTTTAAATACTTCAAGGAAAGATGTAACTACGGTAATTCATATACATATTGTCTATTTTGTCTATGGTATTCGCATCTAAAGTTTATAAATCGTGACGTCATATTAATGTCACGGCGCGTTTTTAGTCATTTAAATGAAGGCTGTCATTTAAATGAAGTCAAATTTTGAATACAGTCAAGTACCGTATTATGATGTCATAACCAATAATACCAATTGTGGACTCCCGATACTATAATTGTTCAAAACATATCACTTTAAAATGATCAATTAATTGTTGGAAACAGATGTCCCAAATTTAACTCTTTGCACTCAAGCAAAAAAAAAGTGAGTTGTAAATAGGCTGGTAAGACATGTAGCACATGACAACGACCGACGTTCTTTTTTTGATGGATTCTTTTGACGTTCTAACCTTGTTTCCCTAAAGTTGAATACTAAATGTGCTAAATACGTCCTCAATGCTGTTTTTATTAGTTTTTAATTTTAAAAAAATAATTCAACGTGATTTTGTATTATTTTATTTACTATTTTTCTAATAAATGAATGTGTTGGCAGTTATTAAATAAAATATTCATGTAATGTGAAGTATGAGCAGTCATTACAGTTCAACATTCAGTGTGTCATGTGTTACATGTCTTCTGATCCAACACTGCCGTGTCACACTAATCTCACGTATATCAGAAATGATAGTTTTGAGAAAACTTGATTTGAATAAAATATCGTATTATCTTAATTCGCTCAAATATTATTAAATATCTAAGATAATTGATTTTTATTATGCGTTATTGATTCAATGTTGCAGTATTGATTTAATAACGTATAAATATACTATTTAAAAATATAAGAAATAAGGAATGTGATACAATCAAAATAAAAATTTAAAAATACAATAGATTAATTATTATATTATTATTAACAAATTAATTAATTTTATTGTCAATATATATACCAGGGATTGAGTAAAATCCTTTAAACGTTGTTACGCGAAATTGTTGTATCTAAAGATACATGACATTCGTGTGACACGGCAGAACAGACAAAACACCATTAAATATGGTAGAGTTAATGGACAAACCATCTTGTCATGCTGTACATGTCTTATAAGCGCAAAGGGTTAATAAAGAGATATTTACTGCGTTAGCACCGCTTAGGCTATCACGCAATGAATACAGGATTTAATTTTTTTTAAAATAATCTATGATAGTGTATTAAAAAGTACAATTAAAAGAAAAACTTATGAACATAATTCTTAAACTAAATTTTTAAATAATAGTTTTGTTATTTTTAAATCACAGTCTATATGTATTTTTTAAATTTTTAGTATAAAAATGATGTCTTCTTAGGCACTATTTACAGTTATCTGGCATTTCAAAATTTTGTCAACTGGTTAAACTTTTTTTGGTTGATTTTGAAATAAAACTTCTCTCGCACAGATACTTGGTGTTGTTCACTCCCATTTCTTTAGATTACATAAAGTACAAACAGTACCGTTTAGCAAACAAAAATATACTACATAATCATTATCAATATCAATATTATCAATAAATTATCAATAGAGTATTTGACTCTCTATTGAGAGTATCAATAGAGAATTATGATATTACTATTAATAAATTAATCAATTTAATCAATTTTATTGTCAATATAAACACTAGGTATTGAGTAGAATCCTTCCAACATTATTACCCATAGCTGTCGTATATTTGCGATTCGTGTAACACGGCAGCAGAGCCGGATCTAGGGAGGAGCAACGCGAGCACTTGCTCCCCCTGAAAATTTTTAGGGGCGCCAAAACGGTGAATTGGATGTTTTTTTCTACTCGTCATTTACTTAGGGGCGCCAAAAACGAATTTGACGAATTTTTTTTGCTCGTTACTTACTTTTTGCAGTGTTAGGGGTGCCAAAAACGTTTTTTTTTTTTTGCTCCTCACTTACTTTGTGCACGGAAAAATTTAAAAATATCGGTGCGCCAACATGTTTAAATTCGCGTTTTTCTCGGGGAGGGCGCCAACAGCAAAGTTTGCCCCATAGAACACTAGAAGCCAACTAATATAAAAATACCCCTGTCGCAGCATCCTGCATAACATAGCGAATTTCCATTTACAAAAGTACGTTTTTCTCGGAAACTAGTTGATATAGAGTAATTGTAAATAAAAAACCTTCTTTATGTGATTTTTCTTCCTCATTCCGCCAAATTTTTTTCACGAAAAATTTCATTTCACGAAAAAAATTTGGCGGAATAAGGCGGAAAAATCACATAAAGAAGGGTTTTTTTATTTACAATTACTCTATATCAACTAGTTTCCGAGAAAAACGTACTTTTGTAAATGGAAATTCGCTATGTTATGCAGGATGCTGCGACAGGGGTATTTTAGTTTCAGAATAAATCAATTTGGCACCAACAAACTCAAAAAATCATTTTATTTAAAAGCAATATTTTAAACAAATATGAGTCTCCACCCACCGCCGGAGGTTTCTAGAACCGCCCCGGTAGTGGATGGTGGGTCCAGAACTTGTTTTCTTATTTTCTCAAAAACTAGCTAACCTAGAATAATAGTTCAAAAACCTTTTTTATGTGATTTTTTTCCGTCTTTGCAATGGTGTAAAAAAATGTGGCGAAAACTTTTAAATTATAGCAAATTTTGGCAAAAACTAATTTTTTGCAAGAACAAAAACCATGTTCCTGGCATCCGACGTGCTTGGCTGAAGAACTCATCCAAGATTTTTGGACTTTCAACGTTGTCACCAAATTTCGTAAAGCTAGCAGCTTTTCCTGAAGAGCTATCGTGCTGATACATATATACATACATAAACCGATACATACATACATACATATATATATATATATATATATATATATATATATATATATATATATATATATATATATATATATATATATATAAATTTTAGTGAATGTTATTTTTGGGTTCTAGGGGCCTCAAAACAAATTTCTGCCATAGTCACGGGCTGAACTTCCACCATGAGCAAGGCTGGAATAGCGAGTTTCCATTCTGGAAATTCGCTAAAAGTGTAATTCGCTTGGAGTCATTTGTATGCCAGTCACAGTTTAAGGCAGGTAGTCAGTCAGTGTCCGTCGCCGAACGCACACTGCATTGTGTTAACAATGTTACCATTATTACTTAAATTGGACAGCTTGGTCTGCCCCATAATACGTGTGTTGTGGTGGTATGTGTGAATACGCACACAAAGGCAAACAACAAACTAACACAATTGCAAGCGGTGTGTACCTACACGACATGGTGGGGGAGATTTTACGTCACAAACTCATTATAAGTGGAACAGAGACATAGACCACCTAGTTTGTCCCCTTGGTTTGCCCCCTCTCTTCATAATAACTGTAGGTCTGGCTCTGCGCGGCAGACATGTGTATTCTCTATTATTCAGCATTTTAAACAAATTTCGAATAGCCAAATACTCTATTATGTAAACTCGTAACAATAGGAAAAATATAATTTATATAAAAGAGAAAACAAAATTTTAAGTTTAAAAAATTACATTCAAAAACTTATTTATCGAAATTAAAAGTTACACTTAAGAAAAAAATCTAAAGATTCAGTTCTGGTACTTTCGCTTTATTTTCAATAATCTGTGTCATTACGTTAATTAAATGTTGTGGTAGCACTTTTTTCTTATTTTCTGCATTAACTGTTTTTAATGAGATACTATATAATTTTTTATATAATGTTCCGTACGTTGCACAATGTTCTGCTGTTATATTTTTCATTGGTTTAGCAAAAAGTTTTGTTAAATTTAATAAAATGAACTGTAATTGACTCTCCACAATACCGAGTAATTTCATTTCACGATCATCACTTTCACTATTTAACACGCTATCATCAGGCTGTCCATTTTCTTCCACTTTATCACAATTATTCTGTTCCAAATCATTATTTTTGTTGGCCGAGCCGTGTTTCGCTTTTTTCGCCTTGCCATGTTTAATGTTTTTCGTTTTCTCTTTTTCATTCTTAGTTGTGTTGTACTTTTCATTTAGAATTTTTATCATAGGCAAAGTATCCAGAATTAAATTTAAACTAGTATTTAAGTACTTATATTTTGAAGAGACATTCACCGAATCTGTAAAAAAAAAAATTAAAAAAATATGAATAAACTTACAAGTGACGTCACAAAGGTGAACCCCCTTCCTGATTTTGTTCATCCTATAATATGTCGTAGAGCAGGGATTTCCAAAATGATGAGAAAAAGTTTATTTTCTAATCTACAAAGTTTTCCAAAGATATGCAGTTTACACCAATCGGAATTATAGGACGAAATATACTGAACTCTGAAGACTGAAATAGAGACTACGCACACACAATATTACTGACAATAATTCACTTATCAGTATTATTGCATGCTTATAGAGTTATAGAATATATCGATTAAACTAGAGTATTGAACGATATTACTTATTGTGATTCTATTAGGCTTGTGTAGTTGTACCAAGATGTAGGTATTCCAAACATACTATGATTATTAAAATGTATTTTTCGTTATCGAAAATTATTAATAACGGACATCTTTTAAAACACGTGTATCCTAACCAGAATATAACCGTTTACAAGATATTTACGATCAAAAGTTTTGGATAACGAAAAGTATAATTTAAAAATAACCACTATAAAAACTCTGTTAGTCTTTAATGATTTAAACTAATTTTTTTATAATCAAAATTTTCCCACTTCTGTCAATAACATAAATTTATAAATTCGAAACAATCGACTTACTTTGAAATAACAGCTGATAAAGTGCTACATACTCCATCTGAACATTAAGATATTCTACAGCATCTTCTAAAGCGAATAAAATTGAAGTAGCTCGTTCGTAGTGTAGTTTACATAGCATTATAATACTCTTTTTACGCGAATCCGCACCCGTCATATTACGAAAGCTGTTATGATACAACGATGCTAATCTATGATGTATTTTTGCTCCTCTGAATTGATAAATTGGTTGTCGATAACTGGGTGTTTCCATATCACAAAATTCCAACGCTTTGTGTAACATTTCAACCACTTCTTGTTCCAATTCTTTTGGAGTCTAAAAACACAACATGTTAATATATTACATACCATAAAAGGAGACGAATCGGGACATCTTTTTATCTCTCACATGTGTGTGATGCTACCGCGGACAGGTAGCATAACACACTCCTCCTGTAAATGTGCTATGTTTGTATACCTTATTGGTGTACGCTTTGTACGAAATTGTTGACGTATTACAGCGTTGCGTTAACGTGTTAAAAATATTGCCAGCCCCTGGGGAAGTTGACTGCGTGAGCACGCGGACTGTATATTGTTAAGATATAACCAGCAAAATAATTTAATTTTAATGACAAATAAAATCTGAACAAAAAAAAGTAAAAGGATCATAAATTTAAAGACCCCTACCGCAGCATCTGCATAACATAACGAATTTCCAAAGGCTGAGCACTGGCGGATTTCACATAACCACCTGTATCTATCTAAAATAGATTAGCTCTCTAACAGTGAAAAAATTTTCAAAATCAATGACGCGTTCTTGAAAATTAACTTTTACTTTGAAAAATGAAACAAATATTTATATTGTTATTATGGGCCGGGTGCGGGACGTTATTGCCACCTACCGTTTACAACTTTGCCGGCTCTCTCCACACTTATAGTTCAGTGGCTTTTTTAAATAATATTTTCATGTGGACAAATAATAATAATAGTAAATATCGACTGTGACTGGATATTACGTGCAATTTTAATTTATTAATTTTTTTTTTATATTTGTCAAAGTCAAGTGTCATTTCTGTTTTTATTAAATAATAAATAACAAGATGAAAGTTGTCCGAATCCAGCGGTCCGAATGCAATGTATTTTCGTTTTTAGCGCTAAATAATGAGTGTAATAATTAAGACTAACTTTCAAAGTATTACCAGTGAAGTGAGACCTAACGTCTATGTCCTCTGGTATTACCCATAATATAACGTTCCAGTCTCAAATGACACCGAAAAGCAATCAATTGGTTTCTGTACAACATGTGAGAAATGTAGAAGAACTATCTGTGAACTACTGGCCAGTTATTTGACACAAGCCCGTATAACTAAAAAACTTCTATTTAACAATTTAAAAAAAAATTGGAGTCGTAAAATTTCTAAAATACACCATACATGTAAAAAACATTATTAGTGAAACGAAACAAATTGTAAGGAATTTTATTTAAAATTTGCTAGTTCCAGTTTTATGTCTTTCAACGTGAACACCAACAATATATTGTAGCATATTAGTTTCTTGAGTTTCTTTGGGAAGTTCAGTTTTGTCCTCTAAAAGTGGTGATATATAAATATTTACTTCTTTTCCACTTCCGTCTAAAATTCTTTTTATTTTTAGTTACTCTTAAATCGGCTAGAAATCTTAAATTTACATTTGTTGTTTCTTCCTGTATTTTAATGTTAAATTTGAAAACACATTTATCGTGACCAATTTCGAAAATTTGTTACTACCAAATTTACTGAGAGCAGTAGTTTCACTTACGATCTTACAAAATTATATCTAATAGGATTTACGTCCTTCGTTAAAGTTGTGTGTAAATTTTAAATAAAATAAAATAATAATATAAATACCATAGAAATTAGATCGAATTTGATTAACTTAATTTTTTACCACCAGATAGCGTAGTTGTACTAAATAGCAAGAGCCATTCAAATTGCTCATTTCTGCCAGTGCAAGCGCTGCGATCGCTTTCGTTACCCTACTCTGTAGTCTGCACCCGGCCCATATTAATGACAAAAACAGATAAAGTAGATATTTATCATAAAGAAATTCAACAAAATTCCTAATTTTTCTCAAAAACTAGAACAATGGTTCAAAAGCTTATCTTATGTGATTTTTTACGCTCTTTTCGATGATGTAAAAAAATTTAAATCCTGGCCAATTTTTGCAAAAAAAAAAAAAAAAAAAAAAAAAAAACACCAAAACTGGCGAAAAGTGACCAAAATTTTCGCTTCTAAAAATCGGATGTATCTGACTGACAAACCCCTCCAGATAAAGGGTTTGGAATTTTTGACCTTTGACGTAGATTATTAATTTAAATAAATATTAATAAAAAATTAGCACAATAAAGGAACTACGATATGAAATTTACTACCATTTAAAACGTAAAGGCAATTTAATGAAATTCCGAAAGAACGTAAGTCTTGCATTCCTTCACTATTAAAGTTAAATTTATATATAAAGAAAATGACCTATTTCAAAAATAAAATTTTGTCACATATAAAAATATTATAATTTCTAGTATCCTTTTTCAATATATTAGATAGTAGATCTTGTGAAAGATAGCTATATTACGAGTTACGTCTAAAACATAAATTTATGAGAGTGAGTCATTTCCAGTTGTCGTTGTTTTCTCTATAACTTTCTCATTTATTTGTTTTTTCTATACTTATCAGTTTGAATATTAATTTTGTTTACAGTAGCTTATGATAAACTCAAATGTAATTTTCTTCATAAACTATAAAATATTTACTAATGTTTTACCCTATTCACCCAGCGAATCCTATACGTCCCATTTTAATGGTATTTAAAACAACAAATATTTATCTATTTACATACCCTAGAATCCAAGACTGGATAATCTTGCAATAACGTTGCCATATTGTATGATGCAGTAGATAATTCCCAAGTAATGGCATCCCATATTTCTGGATTGGTGTTTCTATTAACAAGTACTTGCCTAGCTTTTTGATAGCTTGCCAATGCTTTGTTATAGAACATTTTTTCTTGTCCAACCATTTCACTGAGTTTATCTGAAGTACTGGATGAATGAACGTGAGCACACAGACGCATCAATCGACCCATATTTGAATGTAATAAAGCCAAATTCGGTTTATCATCAATTGATTCAAATGTTCGAATCTTAAACATAAATTAATTAATAACTATAAATATTATATCCCTACTAACGAATAATATACATGTAGATGAAACTCTGAGCACTGAATACAATAGATGAATCACAGGTTTATACATATACGATAAAATCGAACTATTCGAAAAGCCGAATTATTCGATTCGAAATTGAATCGAATATTACTATTCGATTCAGTTCGAATTATTCGACATTTCGAATAATTCGCACACCCCTAATTTGTAACAAATCTTTAAATACAAAATCATTATGACTTCAGTTTTTAAAAGCTTTTATTTAACTTGCTATGTTAGTATGTTTGTTTAGGTCAAATCTTGCAATCAAAATTTAGACAACCTCCAATTGAGGTTTCAAATTTTGCGTACGTGTATAACTTTGATGACAATGCAACATTGTATAACTAGTTTTGTCCTAAATTCCCTCAAAACTATGGCCCATTCCACAATTTAACCATGCTTTATCACTTATGAATTTAAATAATTTCCGTTTTCTTGGCTTTATCTCTTTCATTATTGCACTTACGTAAATTTTAAAATTGCAGTTTGTTTTTAGAAAAGAATAGAAGATTTATTTTTTAGAATATAAGAATTATTTAATTTTTTAACTTTGACTCATGATCAATTGTATTTGAAACAGGGTATAGAATTGTTGATTTTTAGTCTTGTGCAACTTTTTGACATTTCGAACTAGTTGTTTTATTAGGATAAAATAACCGATTAATAATAAAACATAGGTAAAAAATTACCTCATTCATTATTTTTTTTTAAATTAATTGTGATCAGACTAAAAAGTATAAAATAAATTAAAGTAAAAAAATAGTTTTTAAAGCAAGCTTTTATTTAAAAATTAACTAAAATATATAAAATAACTTTTGAATGAAGTTTGAAGCAATGTGCAACATAATTTATAAAAGCTTGAGGCGTTTATAACTACGTTTGATAAACTAAGGAGTAAAGTAGCCACTCACATCTGAAACGAAGATAATTAATAATAATGCCTCAAGATTTTATAAATTATGTTGCATATTGCTTCAAACTTCACTCAAAAGTTATTTTATACATTTTAGTTCATTTTTAAATAAAAGCTTGCTTTAGAAAACTATTTTTTTACTTTAATTTATTTTATACTTTTTAGTCTGATCACAATTAATTTAAAAAAAAATAATGAATGAGGTAATTTTTTACCTATCTTTTTACTTTATTTTATTTCAATACTTTTTATTCACAAATTATTGATATATTATATATTTACAGTCTTTCATAATACAATCATATTTTTATTAGAAAAACCTTTAATGTTTTATAAATAAATAAGATTTTTGTTGATAAAAAAATAAAAAATAATGCAGAAAAAGAATATTTGAACAGAGTCGGTATCGAACGTAGGACCATTTTATTGTGAGGCAAGAGCCTTACTCTCCAACCTAATTCGTATGTTATATACAAAAATCTTTTTTAAGGTCATTAAGTACATTAGCTGCATTAAAATTTTTAATTTTTTTTTTACAGGTTTTTCTGAATAGTGCGCGCTATTATTTTAGGATATTAACACATTAAGTGTACTCTATCACCAAAAAAAATTTCAGCTAAATCGCCGACCCCAAGCCTATGCCGTCTCCTTACTAATATATAGTTATTATCTATAACAGTTTATGGGGTGAAAATAGAACTAAAATTATAATTTTAACCAACAACAACCCCGTAGTTATTATTTATTGCTTCGCAACTTAGCATTTAGAATTAAACAACTGATTTAATGTACAATAAATTCCTACATTCAGTTTATTATACAAATTTCTTTTACAAAAAATTGAACTGTCTGGAGATAAGTTCAATAAATTGTGTAAGTTGATTGCACAATATTACTGAGCGTGTAGGGGCCACTTTAGCTTTATTTCCATTTTGTTAATGACAGAAGCCGAACTCGTAAACCACAGAGCTGGGTCGTAAACGCACAATCGTATAATTTGCCGAAAACAGACGTGTACTTTAGATATTTTCTGATCATTTATTGCACCGTACAGTTTTTACGGTTACATTAGCATTTCTGATATTAATACCAAGAATCAAGTATACCTCGTTATGGCACACAACGAGTGAAAATGGCCGACAATTAAACTACTAGTGATAGATTGCAGCAAAAAATTCTTTTTTTTTAGGAATATTCATTTTTTGGATAACTGCAAATTCCTGTGATAATTTAGGCCAAAAAATGCATGGTTATTTAATTAAAGCTTATAACTTACCCCTGTTTCTAAATTATATTGTGATTTACTAATAAGTGTTTGAACATCGGTGTTGCCTTTATTAAATTCAGCACATGCGTCATTCATATACAGAGTACCTAGCTCATTATGTACGTTTCCTAGTCGCCGTAATAAATTCCTTTTTTCAGCACCTGGATCTGATGCTAAAGCACGTTCATAGCACTGGCAACTTACAAGTAACATTTGTTCGTTGCTATCAATTGTTTCTGGTAAAAGTCCATTCCAACCTAAAAAAAATTATTATTAGTACATTAGCACTTTACAGCGGGTGACATAACGGTTTTGACGACGCTGC
The DNA here is from genome assembly GCA_035578155.1 of Brachynemurus nebulosus. Classification (NCBI taxonomy): domain Eukaryota; kingdom Metazoa; phylum Arthropoda; class Insecta; order Neuroptera; family Myrmeleontidae; genus Brachynemurus; species Brachynemurus nebulosus. Next base: position 26,096,096 of record JAPWDM010000002.1, read on the forward strand.
GTAAAACCGGAAGGCCAAACAAAGAAAAAGCAGGATAAGGAACTATAGGAAGAAGAATTTGAGATTGTTTATAGGTTACTATACGGTCCCGGATTGGCTGATTAGCTATTAGTATGTTTATCTATAAATATTTTATAAAATATAAGTGAAAATTTATTTTAAAAAATAAAAAAAAGAACTTTAAATGTGGTTTGCTCGAAATGACATTTTTCAAATTTGCGCAAATTCTAGCTCAAAAACTTCTTATCCGATTTTAATAAAACTTGGCTCATTTTTGTTTATTATTATGCCTATTGTGCACCCCCCCCCACCGACCGGGTGATTTTATTCCCGTTTAGAGACTTAAAAACGCGAGAAAATGAGGCTGCTTTTACATTTTTTTTTAAAGTGCGCCATAGTTCGAAAAAACTTTTTACTTCCGATTTTGGTGGAGGATGCACAACTACACACACCGGCATAATTAGTGGAACATAAAAAAATATATAAAAATCTATTTATTAAACAAAGTTGGCGGTTTTTTTTTTCATTTTTACTTAAAATAATATTGAAGTAAGAAATCAATTGACTTTCCATAGAATTGCTTTTATTTACTATTGATGCAAATCTTTTTAAGAGGTCTGTCACTTTCGAATTCAAATGCCGCTTTTTCTCAATATGGTCGAGCTTCATACTGCCGTAATTGACGAATGGCAAAGACTGTCCCAGGAGACTATAGATAACATCATTCTGAGTATAAAAAGACGAATGGAAGCTTTGATAAGAGCACGGGAGGAACCAGGCGGTATTAAAACGCTGTGTTTAATTTTCTATTTGTTAAATAATCTTTAACTTAAATTATTCTTACCCTACGTTTAGACATACGATTTTGATCGAATGTTAATCGAATCGAACGAAAATCGTATAACAATTGGATGTGTAAACCAGTAATCCAATTATGATCGTATTGCCTTCGATTTCAAAACGATTTTTATAAAAATAGATTGTAATCCTATTTTAGTTCGAGTTTTTGAAAATCAAAATGGCGCAAACTGAAAACATTAAGAAAGATCATGTGCATATTATTATTATTTTAAAGATAAGTGTGCCTGCAATTTATTTTTTCATTGACATTTGACATTTCAATTTGTTAATTAATTAATAATTTGTTAATTAATTAATTAAAAAAATAAAGAAAAATGCAATTGTATGGTTGACATTTTATAATATTTCATATAATTATGTATATTTTATAATTGTCATTTAGGTATAATGCTTTATATCACCTTTATACATATAAAATCAGAGGTTATGTGAATACTTATAAGCTGATATTTTATGTAAGCGCCATTTTCTTTTTTTAAAATCGAAAGAAAAAATCATACAGCTGCCAAACTATAACCTGGCCTGTGAAGGTCATATGCGCAGTACATAAATCCCCACTCGATACACTGTTTTGTACATAGCTGGTAATAGTTTATTTCTGTTTAAAGCATTTACTATCTTTTTTGTTCGCGCACGTCACCGGTCAAGGTAACTTTGGTGTACAGTATGTGTATAAACCCGCAAATATCATTAAACGATTATTTCCCTTATAACGCTCCCTTAGCCGACATAAGGGTCCATATGCAGAAAGTTAAGTATGAGTACTTTCTCACATTTTTGTAAGAGTTTACTCAACTTTTTTTTTAAAATGTGAGCATTGTGAGACTTTACTCAAGTGAAAAAGAATATGTAGTTACATACATACACACATACAAATTTCGGACCTTCCTGTCATAAATAAACTGGACAATAGAATTATCATCTTTTTGTGTTATCTTTTACAAAGGCCGCTCTTCCTATAAGAGTATAATTTTTTTTTTTTTTTTGAATAATTTAGGAAATGGATAATTTTTAAGTAGGTAACTGGTAAAAATAAAACATACATATTTTCCTTATTATTATTATGTATTAATATTTAAATAACTATAATTACAATCTGTATGCACAATGTTGCTAAATTTTTAAATGAACATGAAGAACAACCACCAGTGTTGGCCAAGAAGAGCTGATGCCTGTGATACCATTGGACATAGACGCCAACGTTATCAGACAAAGAGAACGGAGAGGAGGGAAGAGTCGGCAGAAATTATCGAAAACAATTAATTTTCTTAAAGTACAAGGTATGCACGTGTTGAAAATAGAAAATAAAATTTGGAAAAATAAACTGTCTTTACTAGTATTAATTTATTTTAATAAAGTGTGTTTTCTTTACAAACATTTATTTTAACAAAGATAAATTTTGTGCCTGGTGTATTATGTACAGTAAAATTAAACATTGATAACATACTAATCGGTATGATACTAAATACTAAACGCAGCATTCCAAGTATAAAAAAAAAAAAAAAAAAAAAAAAAAAAAACGCTACAAGTAAGAAATAACAACAAAATGGTCCATATTCATTTGGTTACATACTTTAATAAAATTACTATATTTTATTGTACAGTAATACCTCGTCGGGTAACATTGCCGTCTATCTCCAATGATATTACATGTATAAGCTCCTCTTGGGGGATCAGTACCGGCGGTTGTTCCTCTTATTCGTTTAAAAATTTTGTAACATCGTATTCGCATTTCAATATGCAGTATTGGGAAACGCTATTTCATAAAAAACCCTTTTCAATTACCTATTTTTTTATAGAAAGTCTATTAAATGCTGTTTCACGTGGAATTGTTGCATTTCGGAATAGGATCATTAGTCTTGGTTTTACTGCATACCCTTCATCCCCTAACAATAACCCGTGGTATAGCTTACAATTATTCCACCGTCTACGGTAGTGAAACGTTCTTGAGCATCACATGTCGCATGTACATTGACACTCCGATAACCTTTCCTGTTAAAGTATTAATCTCCGTGATTTGAAGGTTTCTTGACTTCCACTTGAGTACAATCAATAACGCCTATAGAAGTGGGGAAGTTAAATTTTTGACGTTGATTTCTTTGTGCTTCAATAAGTTCTTGTCTGATATCCGAAAATTTTACCTAAATCTTAATATTATTTATTATTTGGTCCGCCACATCATAAATTATTCGGGATACTAAAAGCTAATTGGAAGCGTGGATCACCTACATATCTGAGGAATTTTTGAATTTTGGAAGCTTCCCCTCTTTTACTTTTCCAGTCTCTTCTCCCAGAAAATAGTTTACTAGTCATTCTACATTTTCTTAGATGAAACAATGTAAGTTTTTGTAGCCTTATCAATAAACTTTTTTCTATTTTTATTCAATTTTTATTGTACATTGACAAAATGTATTTCTAAAAACACAAAATTAATACTGATTTATACATAAAATAAATAGGTACAGTTGTTTAAAACCATTAAAAATTTTCCTTACAGTGATGGAAGTTGATTATTATTATTACCTATAGGTATTTATCGCAAATTAACTTTTGTCAGAAGCTTTTTTGAAAATTTTACTAATGTGCAGTGTGCATTTTTCAGCGTGCACTGTAATAATATAAAAATTTTTGTATAGCTGTGTACACATATTCTAATGGACCATTTTCTCAAACATGTAGCAATCTGTCACCAGGGCGGCGACACAGGTATTTGGGATTACATATCTATAATCGAGATATTAATTTAACCAACCAAAAATCACCTTCTGTTAATTCCACTTTAGCAACGAAATTTTCCAATTCGGTTACCTAGGAATATTGTTTGTTTTTTAGAAATTAATATTCCAACTATAGAGATGTAGTTCCGAATAACCCGTGTCGCCGCCCTGGTGTTAAACAATTTTCTCATGCGGTTACATAGCAATTTCTAAATTAAAATTTCAATCATAGAGATGTAGTATATACCAAATTACCTGTGTCGCCGCCCTGGTGTCAGGACTGTTACATATTTTGAGAAAATGGCTCATTATAGTTATTTAAATATTAATACATAATAATAATAAGGAAAATATGTCTGTTTTATTTTGATCAATTATCTATTTAAAAAATATCCATTTTTGTTAAGAAATCTAAATTAAAAAAAAAAAATTATTACTCTTATTGGAAATAAAAGATAACACAAAAAGATGAAAATTCTATTGTTTAGTTTATTTATGACAGCAAGGCTTACCTGCGTTTATCCGAGATTTGTATGTGTGTATACTGTGTGTATATAACAACATATTCTTTTTTACTTGAGTAAAGTCTCATAATTCTCACATTTAAAAAAAAAAAAAAAGTTGAGTAAATTCTTACAAAAATGTGAGAAAGTACTCATACTTAACTTTCTGCATATGACTAAAGATTCCAAAAATTTGCCATTTTATATGGTTACTTGTTTTTGCTACCGAAAATAAAGGTATATCGACTTGTGAACATGTAATTTTAAGTGAATAATTAAATAAGATTAATATTTTCTTGAAATTAAATAGTTTGTTTGATTTTTACAGATATTTTGTATGTTCCGCTACTTATGCCGGTGTGTGTACATAATATCCCTATATTAAAATTCCAACTGAGTTTTTTTTTTTCTAATTGCATTGGAGAGGCTCTATAATTTGCGCAGATTTGAGCTCTTTTTTTACGTCAACTTCAACGCCCTCTACATTAGAGAACAAAAATCATAATTAAAGAAAAAATTTTTTTTTATAAAATATAGATCCTAAGTTATCATGTGTAAGAAAATTAAGCTCTTAGGAGTCCTTTTTTCATCTTCACTAATAGTACCTTAAAATGCGCTTAATAATTCACTTATAATAATAAACATACTTTCATACTGTTCTGAATCTTCAACAAAATCCTTCGAAATTTGTTCCTCCATTTCCATCTGCGCATCTGATATTTCATTATATTGTTTTCGAAATTCATCAACTCGAGACCAATGCTTGTCTATCATGCAACAGCAGTCCCCAGCTCGACCCAGTAAACAACTTTCTTGAACATGGCCCGATGAAAAATGTAAACTTTGTAAAACTCTCTGACATTTTACAAGAGTTTTTATACACCTTAAACTAGTTCCGTAATTTTCATTCATGAATTCATACTCAGCCAGTATAGCATAGACAAGGCAAGCTTTCTCATACAGCAACGTTTTCAAATGTGCATTCCAAGAGGCATCATCTGACCTATCCGGTTCTTGCCATGTTGGCATAGCTTCAGCCTTAGGCTTTGGTAATAACGCTTTTGGCGACTCATGTTCCACTTCGTTTGCCAACTTCTTTTTCTTTTCGTTCTTTTTACGCTTAGATTTCTTACTTTTTGTATCTGCGGTATTCGAAAGAGTTGTATAAGGCATCGGAATAGCTTCAAATGGATGAGCCATATTAAGATTTTCTTCTTCCTCTTGTCGTTTCTTTTTTTCCGCATTTGCTGAAGCACTTGGAAAATACTGCAAGCAGTGTAAACCGGCAGCCACATGATGCAAAGCCATATTACATCGTTCAGGAACTGATCCCGTAATTGGCGGAGGTGCTTTATATTTAAAAGGTTCACTTTCATGATCGTATACTTCATTTAAACGTAACTGTTTTATGCTATCGTTTCCACTGCTTTGTAAACAAGAGTCGTCAATATCATCTTCGTAGTTAGTAGAATCGCTATCTACATTTTCTGTATTAAATGTAGGTTCGTTTGGATTTGTATGCGCTGGTATATACAAATCCGATAACATGTAATGCGATGAAGTAACAATTTGTGGATATCTTTCTTTATTTAGAAGTTGAATACAGTTTTTTAGAAGCATCCTGATAGTACCTATAACCGAGTGAAATTTCTTTTAATTAATTTTTAAGATTTTAATTTTTCTAATTTTTAGACTTCAAAAATTTTGCGGGAGGGGAGAGGGTCAATGCATAGTATGCCTCTCTATGAAGTAAACATACGATATGACCCCGGAAGGAGGCATAAACCGCATAATAGGGTTCTTGACTGAAGTTACGAAAATATTCTAAAAGCATTGTTTTTCCATGTCAGTTAAGTGATTTTTTTATTTTCGACAGATTCTGTAAAAAATCATCAAAAAAGTAACCCTACAATTTTAAATGAGAAAAAGGCGGGAAAAACACCTCGCTATAGTGACGTCACAGTTTGAAGCAACTAAACGTCAATGTCAATATTTATAACCTCAAAACTTTTAAATTATATTCATAAAAAGTCAAAGTAAAAGCAAGTATTTATTTGAATTCTGGTCGATTATTATTACTATATATATATATATATATATATATATATATATATATATATATATATATATATATATATATATATATAAGCTAATAGAAATATTCAAAAGAAAACACAATTTTATCTCATCGATGAAAATTATCAAAATCGACATATCTAGCTACAAAATGTTACGTCATTTTCAAGAATTGGCGCATTTTCACTAATTTGAATATCTGTTGAAAAATGGCGATTTTCAAAATAAAATTTCTAAATAGTTAACAAATCTTTTTATGATTCATCATTAAAATTGGACATATGTAATGATAATGCTTAGAATTATTTAACATTTGACACAAATTTTAAATACAGTCAAGTACCGTATTCTGGCGGGAATATAACGATATATATATATATATATATATATATATATATATATATATATATATATATATATATATATATATATATATATATGGATAATGGAAGTTACAGTTGGTGCGAATCGCGATCATAATATAATAAACTGATATGTCCGGGTCTAAACGGATATATATACAGGGTGTAAAATATATAAATCTCATAATCAAGAAGGGAGAAAGGTCTCAGTTTACTAATTAAGTTTTGTTAGTTAATTTGTTCCGATTATGTTTCATTTCAGAAATTTTTGATTGTTAAAAACTTGTTAAAAAACGGCTCCTAGAAAAGAAACCTTAATCAGGCTCTGACTACCTAACATTTTTTTGTTTTTTTAAATGTTAAACTTTTTGTCAACAAAATATGTTTTGTACTTATTTACGGAATCTTTTGAAATTAAGCGTACAAAAAAATTTTAACATTTTTTGTAATAAAACATTTTATGTCATATTTCATAATTTCAAATTTAGCAAACATCTGTAACCGATTTCAGTAATTTAAAGATCACTGACTTACATCAACTTTAATACTATTTCAAATTCAAAATTATACAAAACATTATATTTCTCGTTAAGTAAATAGTATCTATGTATTTGTTGTTAACACGTATAAAAGCTCATTCTTCCAAAAATAAGATAAATATTTTTTCTTGTTAAAACTTTCATTTCAAATTAGTATTGCTACAATAGTAGGGAAATGCATATTAAAGAGGTTGCATATTAAAGATATTGATTTCAAAAGCTTTTGTAAAAAAAATGATTCTAAACAATTTAGTAAATAGAATTTTTATTTTCGTCATTGTACATGAAACTTATTTTATTAACTTGTGGTGGCTGATGATACGAACAGCTTATTTATAATTAGGTCAGTAGTGTGGAGTGTTTAGAAAACCAGCTGATATTTAAAAACATTTATAAAAAGATTGTACAGGTTGTCAATTTAAATACAAGCCGGCCTCATATCTGTGGAACTGCAAAAGATAATTAAAATTTCTCAAAACCGTTTCTAGAACGGTTTGGAGGGGGAACCAATATGGCCAACATGAGGATCTTTTGCAACGAATCCACTAAGCTCCAGCGACTCCGAACCTATTTTTTTTAAGTTATAAAACCTCACTTATGGTACAGCATTGGAAAGCTCTTTAAAAATGGTATTCGTTAATACCGAATATAATTTTAATTTATCGATTATTATTTGAAGGATACGAAAAATAAATTTCAGTAAGTTGAGATGTATTTTCTCTTATTCAAATTTACAAGTATCAAATCAAATGTCTGTTTGAAATAAAATCGTAAGAAATTGCAATTTTAAAATCGAAAGATACAAAATACTTATTATTAATTATTCGATTATTTTTGGAAAATTATGAAAAATAATATTTGAATCAATTTATTCAAATTTAATATTATAAATGTCAAATTACGTATTATTTTCCAAATCAGTTTATTTTTACAAATTATAAAATCAAACTGCACAAACGAACATTACAGACCGGAAGGTAATAACAGAAGACCTTCCACGATTTTCACACATATGCCTCGGGGAGTTTTTAAAGATATGAAAATTTTAAGAAATTTAAGGATAAAAGGAGCTGGTTGTATGGGATACCAATGTAGATCATAATGGTTCCCAATCCATGTTAACGAAACGGTTTTTAAGAAATTTTATTATCTTTTACAGTTTTAAAGATATGATTATCAGTTTATCATGATAGGAGACATGGTATGTTTTTAAATTCACACCTTGCAATTGTTAAACATACATTTACATACATACTAAAATGTAAAATCTATCTTTATACCTGTTTATGTTTATGTATGTGTTGTGTATAAAAGAGTCGAGGTATAGTCGCAATCATAGGGACTCGAAGAAAAATTTAGAAACCTTTATAATTATTACTTGATGTATGGTTACTTGAAAATTCAAAACTAAAATACGGAAACTGAAGTGAAATTTCATGTTAAAGTATATTTCGATATTAAACATCTCCTAAAAATTAAAATTCATATTATTAAGAAAAATAGATAAAATTTTTATTTTTCGTAAGTAACTTTAAAAATAATTCCATGTACTCTAATTGTGTGGCATATTAAAAGATTCTTTAAAATCAAACTGAGGTTCTTTTAACAACTTTTCATTTTTATAATTCGTTTCAGAATTATTGTACCTACTTTAAACTTAATGTGTTTTGTAAGAAATCAAATTATCACTTAATTGGCTCTTAAGTAACACAAGTGCAAATAACATTGTCGAATATATTAATTTATTTTCATAATAAACCGTAAAAATATAATCCTTTATAAGGATTTTTATCCCAAAAGCCAAAAAAAAAAAAAAAAAAAAAAACGGTACTTACAAGAACCCTGAGTTAATGTTTATCAAACACACACTTGGCGAACTTTTTATGTATGTTGTCGAGCCACGACTTTCACCCAAATTCCATAAAAATAATTATAATTGTAAAATAATCAAATAATCATTAGGAAAATCCCCTAGGATAGAAAGTCAATAAAGAAACCATATAAACAGACCACGATGTGACCCAATAAAAATATATACAAAAACTGTTATTCAACATCATACAATAATTATTAAAAGATTAAGTACTATGTAATTTTTTATTGTTATAATAAATATTTAAATTCATTTCTTGTGTTGTTTCTGGTAAAAAGTATTATTAACTTCGACGATAAAAAGTCTATTTTAAGTGTTAGTCTATTTAAAGTGTTAGTAATTTCGACGATAAAAAGTCTATTGAGAGCATTATTAACTTCGATGATAAAAAGAATGACATTCATCATATTGGTAAATCAAGATTTTACGAAGTTTTGTCTTCAACGAAAACTGCTCTGGTGACAGCGACGCCTTCCTATCAAATTGTGCCGTAGAACTCAGGATACGACATAAAAATTGGTGACAGCGGTGGGATATCGTCAAAAGGATTCTGTGGATCATCGTCCAGTTCAAACCGAACGAAGGGGATATTGATTCTACGCCGTCCGTCGATATTCACCTGAGACGAACCTAAAGCAACTCATATTGTGACTCGGTGTGTGAAAAATAACTAAGTACATTTTTGAGTATTCTTCTCTTTGATACTCTTTGCATCCCAGAGCCTTCACAATGCCAAATACTAATACTGTTTTGCCTGATTCAACACAAGAACCTAATACATCCAACCCAGTACCTCCATCCTTAACACATGAGGATTACGTAACTGACGACGAAAGTCAAACTAGCGAAATTATACCATTAAACTTTATTGTACAGTTAGCATACATTTAACGGAGACTCAAAAGAGCTCCAGAATTTTATTCAAAATGCCAATAGTGCGTACGAATTAGTTAATAGATCACAAAAACATGCAGTCGAATTATTGATTTGTTCTAAATTAAGCGCTGAAGTAAAAACAAAAATTAATATTTCAAATGTTCGATCATTTCAAGAGGTAAAAGATAAATTAAAAGCCGTATATCTTCCCACAGAAAGCTACGATTTTCTAATGGAACAATTAGAAACAATGAAACAAAAATCAAACGAAACAATACGCGAATATTACGTTAGGTTAGATACTATCGCAAACAAATGCCTTCTAGCTACAAAAAAAGAAGCAACGTCTCATACATTAGAATCTGAACAACGGGTTATCCAACGAATAGCTTTACGTAGATTCATTTTCCATTCAAATTTTGAAATATCTAGAATGCTAAGGCATAAAACTTTCAGTACTTTGAATGAAGCTTTTCCACTCGCTTGTGAAGAAGAAGCCTATCTATTAAATCATGGGCAACTAAAATATAATTCTCATTTATCCAATAATAATAATAAATACTGTAAATTTTGCAATACAAAAACGCATCACACACGCGATTATAGAAATAAAAAATCGAATTATAATAATAATAATAACAATAACCAAGTAACCTCACAGAATAGACCATTCAAACAGTGTACTTATTGTAACTTTAGAGGTCGTATTGAATCCGAATGTAGGAAAAAGAAATACGCACAACAAATCGCTAATCCCAATCACAGGATTTCTATTACTAATCAAAATAATTCCTACAGTTCTTGAAACTCCGATCAATCCCAACTAACGGTCGAGTCTCGGGATTCAACAATCAAATGACCGCCAACCAACAATCGAATTCACACGAGCCCCCATCTTACGAGCTTCAGTAAATGATAAAAATCTAGAATTCGATACATGCCAGTCGAAAACAGGAAAACTAAAATTCCTTATCGACACAGGTGCAGCTATATCTATTGTGAAATTAGGGGAATTACATAGCTCAATTAAACCAGACGTAACCAAAAAATTAAGTTTATTCGGGATCAATGATACTAATTTAATAACACAAGGGACAGTAGAACTCACTTTGATAAAACCACATGATGTATTTCATTACACATTTCAAGTAATTGACCAGGATTACAATATTTCCTTACTTCGGTATCATCGGCCATGATTTCCTTAATCACTTTAAAGCCACAATCTGTTATAATACTAATCGAATAACATTTTGTACAACAAATAAATTAACGCTAAAAGCTATCAATTACGTGCCAATAAACACATTAATTAATAGCATTGACCATGAACAGGTAATCGAATATTTTGAAAACGATAAAATCATTGTACCTGGTAATATTATTATTAATTAACAAAAATACACAAATTTACCCTGTTATTAATAAAACAGATCAGGAATTTAACATTAAATTAGATAAACAAAATACCACAAACGTTTTTAAAATCAATTATGAATTAAATTCAAATACTGATCGTATAAAATTATTAAACGAAAATCTTAGATTAGAACATTTAAATAATGTCCTTCGTCACGACTAGTACGATGGCGTCTAAAATTATCCGAATACGACTACGAAATTAAATATAAAAAGGGAACCCTTAATTCAAACGCAGATGGACTATCGCGACCAGTATTATATGAGTTAGACCAGTTACGTTTTAACCTCACATACGATAACTTCATACAATGGCATTATAAAAATACTGAAGACCCTAAATAGAGCAAATTTACCTCTCGAACAAATAAAAATTTTATGTCTACCATACTCGTGTGACTTAAGTAAAAATAATAGTCATTACATAGAACAACACTATGATCTATCTCACCAACATAACGTTAAAATAGGAGAAATAAGTAGATTAGAAAATTATTCAAAAACACAAATTTTATATTTATATTACGTAAAAGAAAAGGCAATGGATAGAGTTCAATGCGATCAATTATTTAATACAGTCGAACCTGGATAAGCGAGAGTTAAAGGAACCGCGATCTATTTTTCTCTTATAGAGGTTTCTCACTAGCCCGAGTTTCTAGCTTACAGAGGCACGGGAGAGGTTTATCTCACTTATAGTTTTAATTTCGAATATTATCGAGTGCTTGTGAGACACTACTACGTATGACAAACTTTTGCTTGCATTTCAACACACGCAGTATTGATATGTTCACTAATCGTTCAGCTAAACTGAAACTTTAAGCACTCGATTTCTTTGGTATAGTATGACCAAAAACCACATGTAAATTAAAAATCACAAAGTGATTGAAAAAATTATCCGGATCGGCCGGGAATCGAACCCAGGATCTTCTGGTAACTAGCCAGACGTGCTAACCTCTACACCAACGATCCCATGCTCGGTAAGCGGCCGAGCCGGACACCCATTCAATCACCTATGTGTATTAGTACTCTCTCTGATTCGAGAAACAGTTACAATTTTAATTTCGAATATTATCGAGTGCTTGTGAGACACTACTACGTATGACAAACTTTTGTTTGCATTTCAATACACGCAGTATTGATATGTTCACTAATCGTTCAGCTAAACTGAAACTTTAAGCACTCGATTTCTTTGGTATAGTATGACCAAAAACCACATGTAAATTAAAAATCACAAAGTGATTGAAAACTCATTTTCTATTCAAATAGCCAAAATGCATTCTTTTTTTTTGTAAGCTTATCTATATCCAAATGTATATATGTATATTATTCTAATAAGTAGTATCCATACAATACGTGCATGTTTTTCAATACATATTGATTGTATTTTTTTCTAGACCTCTATAAGTGAATTAAAAATCACAAAGTGATTGAAAAAATTATCCGGCCCGAATTAAAAATCACAAAGTTATTGAAAAAATTATCCGGATCGGCCGGGAATCGAACCCAGGATCTTCTGGTAACTAGCCAGACGTGCTAACCTCTACACCAACGATCCCATGCTCGGTAAGCATGGGATCGTTGGTTACGGGACAGTTAAAGTTACGGGACCTGGCAATTACTCTCCCTTACAGAGTTTTCTCGCTTATCCAGTTCTCCCTTATCCAGGTTTGACTGTACATTAAAAACCTTACTCTTACTAATACAACATAATAATGTTGACAATGTTTATATATTTAATACAATATCTCATATTAGTAATAATATTAAAACAGAAACATTTGAAAATATGATTCAATATTTAAATTTAGAAAATAATAAATTTAATATATTAATAGACGATTTGATTCACCCAAAAAGAGACGAAATCCCTACCATATTAAAAGAATATGACAATGTTCTTGCTGGCCATCCCGGTAGTAAACGAACATGGCAGAATATTAAAAAGGTTTATTTTTGGAAGGAAATGAAACAACAAATTGAAAATTATGTAAAACAAGGTAAGGTTTGCCAACAAATTAAAAAGACAAACGAAAAACCACCTATGGTTATTACCTCCACAGCAAATGAATTCAACGGTTCAGTTGCTTTAGACATAATGGGTCCATATCCCGTAACTCCCACAGAAAATCATTATATACTCACATTACAAGACGAATTAACGCGATATGTACAAGCATATCCAATCGCGGAAGCAAATTCTGAAACCGCCGTTTGCATGCTTAAATATTTTTCTATTTTGTTTTCCCAAAACAATCCTGACAGATTTAGGAAGCAACTTCACATCTAATTTGATAAAAGAATTAAATAAACTATTAAAAATTAAACATAAACAAACTACACCATATCATCCCCAATCTAATGGAGCACTAGAACGAACCCATAGTTCGATAAATCAATTTATTCGAAGCTACATAAATAAAGACCACACTAATTAGGATGAATATGTTTATCTAGCGGCTCATTCATATAACACGCATGAAAATCGATCCACTAGGCAAACACCATACAAATTAGTATTCATCGTAAATAGATTCAAACTAATACGCGAAGTAGTGAAAGAAAATTTGACTAAGAAAAAACAAAACAATATTACGATAGAAAAACTAAAACAATAAACTATAGGGAACAAGACAAAGTATGGCTACTCAATAAAAACCGTGAATCTCGAAATGATAAAGGACTGAAACCCACATACTTAGGTCCATACGAAATTTCAGAATTACACAATAATAACACAGCCACTTTGAAAATTTCTAATAATAAATATAGAACTTACAATCTATCACCTTTGTTTCAGGTGATGGCGATAATAATAATTTTGTTATCGATCCTGGCCCTAGTACAAGCCAACAACATACTATTTTCTGTATCTCTCATTACCCCAAATCCGGGAATATATTTTAATAATATAGGCGAAGCACAAATAGCTTATAATAATATTAAGTTAGTTCACTTTTATAACATTAGTAGTATAGAAAAGATAATTGAAAAATCTAAATTAGCATACTCTAGTAGTTTATCTTATTGTAACATAATAAATTCAGTAGATTCTACATGTAAGCAAACACTGTTACTTGTTACTGATATAATGATATTAGGAAACAATTTAAAACAGCGATAAAAGAAAACGACATGGATTAATCAATGCTTTTTCAAAACCAATAAAATGGTGATTTGGCATTCCAGATTCAGACGATGCTGATATTTACCAGCATTCGATAGAAAGTTTAATTAACGACTACAACCAAACGCATATTCTCATGCAATCACAAATTAGGATTATTACAGACACAATACGTAATTTAAATAAAACAACGGTTGAATTAAATGATATAGAGGCAAAACTAAACTCAAATATTCAATTGTGTAATATTTATACGAGAAACAGTTCAAAAATAATTAATGAAAATACATTACAAATTGAAATAATTGAACATCTGTCATTAATTGCAACTACAGTTAACTGACCAATGCACCGAATATAATATTCAACATTTCATCTGTTATGACGTCCATATCGTCGAAACGACACAGCATCATACATGTGAAACACAACTGTTTCAAATTATTAAGCTCAAGATCCCAGAAATATGCGAGATCCTGAATGTTTACGCTAACACCAACATATGGCAGTCTATCAGCAATAACCAATGGATCTTCACGTTAACAGAAGAAACAAGATGTACAATCCTATGCAAACACAATAATGAAGCCATAACTGTATTAAATAGAAATGGAATCCTAACCTTAAAAGAGGACTGCAAAGCATTCACTAATTCAGTAAACCTGGAATCAAAAACGACACTAGTGAATAAAACTATTCAACGCGACTACGTACCGAATATATGCTAAACGAAGACGACTGCTGTATCCAAAAGAAAATCAACATGTCCCATCTACCCACGATTCAGCTCAAACCAATCCAATTAACGAAATTGAATCTCGACGATCTTCGTTATGCCCAGCACAGGTTGAACCAGCAGCTAAACAAACCATTCTTCATCCAACACGAGAACACAATATTGTATTACGCCAAGATAATTGGAATATGTCTCGTAACAACGCTAGCACTATATTACACTTACAAATGGTCATTAATAAGCCGAATATTCAACGCAGTTAAGAAGTATTTCAAGAGATGTGGCAGCCGCAACGAAGTAAATTATATTAATTGCTGTTTTGGTAACACGAACCAAGTCCGGAATCAGTACCAACCTACAGCTCCTACAATCGATTCCTTCGTTATGTATCAGCTCAAGCAGGAAGACAACGAAGACAAGCCGATTCCTCCACTAGAATACACCTCGTTAGTAAGAAAAACCAGAAGCGTTACAGTATCCAAAACAAGAAGACTACGATCAAGCAATTTAATTCTCGACGATTGAACTCAACCCATCCAATCTTCTTAATGAGGGAAGAGTGTCAAGCCACGACTTTCACCCAAATTCCATAAAAATAATTATAATTGTAAAATAATCAAATAATCATTAGGAAAATCCCCTAGGATAGAAAGTCAATAAAGAAACCATATAAATAGACCACGATTTGACCCAATAAAAATATATACAAAAATTATCAAACTGTTGTTCAACATCATACAATAATTATTAAAAGATTAAGTACTATGTAATTTTTTATTGTTTATTATTTAATATATAGATATTTAAATTCATTTCTTGTGTTGTTTCTGGTAAAAAGTATTATTAACTTCGACGATAAAAAGTCTATTTTAAGTGTTAGTGTACGTGCACACAGAAAGCGAGTAATAGCAGAGCGAGTACATGCTATTTTTTTAAACACATACATTTTAATGTACATGTTCAAACACATGGCCGATTCAAACCGTTGCCGAGCGATGCGATGCGAGTCCGGACCGAGCTGATTTGCTAATGTCAAAGAAGTTTGATATTTTTCAAGCGTTTTGAAGGTGATTTCGTTTGTTGTGCTTTCTGTTGTGTGTTTTGTCGTTTTTATCGTTTTTGTCCATTGTTACTGCGTCGTAATACATATATAATATTTCTTTTGTATTATTTAAAACATATGACACATATAATAATAATAAGATAAAAATAGACATCGAATTATTAATAAATGTAATTTATTTACGCCAAGCATTGTGAGATCAAAAACATAGGAACTACCACAACCGAGATTTTGTTGACAGATTATGGCAGTATATCTAAAAAAAAAAAATTTAGATGGTTTAATAATTAAATTAAAATATAATCGAAGGTACTAGAAGTTATTGTAAAGTACCCTCAAAAATTTTTATGGCTTGTCGTAGCTGAGGTAGAAAATGATAAAACTCACCATGTTCGTACCTATTTTTATTTATTTCATGGATCCAGTGCGAAAGATTTCTAAAGAGTCTTTTTTGTCTTAAACGTAATCTTATATTACTTTCCAAAAAATAAGTATATAAAATAAAATTGTTCATTTTAAATAATTTGCCTTACAAAAGCTTTTGTATACAAAAAATTATTCAATATAATAAAATTCCGATGTGTATAATAACGTATAAATAATAATTATGGAAAATAAACTGACAACTGCAGTAATCTGTCAAATTCAGCAAATTGCAAACAGCACAAAACTGCAAGCAGTATGAACACTAGCTAGATTCAGACTCGCTCAGTCTCGCTCGGCACAGTAACGCTCGGTCCAGTACCACAGGCAGTGTGGACGACTACTTAATCTATTTAAAGTGTTAGTAATTTCGACGATAAAAAGTCTATTGAAAGCATTAACTTCGACGATAAAAAGTCTTTTAAAAACACTCGACAATTACAAGTCGGTGTTTAACATCGCCAAATACGATAATTGTTGGAAAACCATCAACGCCATTCATCATATTGGTAAATCAAGACTTTACGGAGTTTTGTCTTCAACGAAAACTGCCCTGGTGACAGCGACGCCTTCCTATCCAATTGTACCGTAGGACTCAGGATACGACAATGTATGCGGTTGTGATATGTGTCGCCTAGCTATCATCCTATGTATGACTGTATTTACAAGTTCAAACTTATTGTGCCTTACGTATCTTCGATCTTCATAAAACCATTATGTATTTATTAAAAAAATCGGCTAAAAAAAATCGATTCTGTGAGATCGATCTAAAAAATCGAAATTTTGAAAAGTTTAATAAAATTAGCTGATAATTTTTGTTTAAGGGACTTACTTGATAGTACATAGGTAATATCGGTAAAAACGCCTTACATTATATTTGTAAAGGCGATGAAAGAGTTAACTTTTCAATTATAATTATAAAAAATAAGGCAACTGAATATGTAGGACGAATACCACGAATTGAACCAAGTTTATTCAAAAATTTCAAACAAATTGACAAAAAAAATGTTTTCTAAATAAGTCGCTTTTGTGGGAAAGGGATCGTCGTTTGCACAGATAGGTGGTCTCTTCCTTCCTTTTGTATTAATAGTCTGACTTATATAGAGCCATAGGAGGGGTTCGTTGATATAAGGAGTAAAAAGTGACAATTAACAATAGTTTTTGGTGTTTCATTTTAACACATGTTTCTTTGTAGAATTACTATTAAAATGAAGTTATTTTTGGAAAAAATCGATTATCGATCTCTTACTTTTAATAATCGATTCATGAATCGATTTCAATTAAATAAGTCGAAAAAGAATCGATTTTTTAAGCTTCGATTAATCGATTTTCGATTAATCGATTTAAAATCGGCATCTCTAATACATACCATTAGGCCCGATTTACATTAACGCTCCGCTCTCACTCCGATATCATTCCGCTCCCCTTTCGATAGAATATTCTTACACAATAAACTATGAGTGTATTCACATCATCGCTCTGATATCGGTCCGATATCAGTCACGGTTCGCTCTCGCTCCAATGCCACTCCAATATCAATACCACTCAGGTAATATTTTATCGGAGTGATATCAGACTTGTTATGGCTTGTACCTATAGTGTAAACACTTTTTTGATTCCACTCCATTCCGCTTGCATTCAGAAGTTATGGAAAGATATTTGTATCGAACTGAGACCGAACTGGTAGCGTACCCAGAGTGGCATTATAATGTGAATAGAGAACGAATAAGTACCAGCATGATATCAGCACTGCAATGTGAACACAATAAGATTATATCGAGTCGAGAGCGAAGTGATATCGTATCGAGAGCGGAGCGTTAATGTAAATCGGGCCTTAATTAATATTCATAATGTCCTGTGATATTAAAAATTACAAAATTGTAAAAAGTATAAAAATATTTCATAAACATATTTTAATTAGATTTTATGAAAAACTGTGTTCGCGTTTCTTTGTACAATACAGTACATATTGATTCAACAACCTGCAGATGTTTAGTATTGTTTACACATGGTAAAATAAAAATATTTTTTTTGTTTTTTATTTTAAAAAAAATGTTTATTGTACAGGGTGTGGATAGTTGTAGTTTAGTCAGAGACGTATTCAGAGAAATTTATGTTAAACGATGAGTTGGCTGGGATGTAATTTTCTCAAACAGCGAATTCCAAAAAAATTTTCACGTCTTCAACAATTTTACACCGAGACAAACCATCTATCAAAAGGATGAGACTTATTTATTTTACACCCTATATATATATATATATATATATATATATATATATATATATATATATATATATATATATTAGGGTGTGCCAAAAATTTTTTTTTGTTTTTTCCTCGCTCTCCGCTCTAAATATCGTAGGCTATGTCTAGACAAACATCCTCACCAAAGCGCAACTCAAAATTCCAATTTTTAGAGGTGCATCATCGAATCTAAAGTTTTCCCATTTAAATAACACAGGAAAAATGACTTTTTATGTTATTTACTCCTGTAAACTATGAAGAAATTATTTTTCCATAAAATGAATCAAAGCACCTTATTAGGCATTAAATTTTGGACAAAAAATTTCATTGAGTCAAATTTCTCTCACCAATATTTCACTTTCTACAGAGCCTTAAAATTTAAATTTCTTGAAATTTTACTTTTTTTACATTTTTAAGCTAAACTATTAAAGGTAGGACAAAAAGTTAAATGACAATTTTGTAGTCCAACTGACGCTTTACAAAAAAGTTTCTTACAAATTTTTCGTATTACAAACAGTTACAAAGTTACAGACCCTGAAAATTTATTTTACTTTTTTTTCTCCAAAATGGAAATTCAACTCTTACAGCTGATGTTATGAAAAAATCTGAACCTAAGATTATGACAGAAATTTGTTTTGAGACCTCGAGAAACCAAAAATTACCTTCATTAAAATTTGCATATATAAGTTAAAAAATATTTAACAAAAACCATTTAATTTAAGCTAAAAAGAATAATTAAATTAAATTTTTTTAATTGTTCATAAATTCATAACCTATTAACAATAATTATGTACTCAAAAATATTTACACAAACATATGATAGTTAATTTCGAAGCTTCCGCTCTGTTTTGGAAAGAAAATGGATTACATGTCACGACTATTTATTATAGGGACTCTAGGTACACCTATTCGGTAAAGCCATCTATGTAGCATAAATACAATTACCGCTTAGCTGCTTTCCGTAATTATGACGCTTGTTTGACCTAGGCGCTCTTAAACTCACCACAATTCACTTAAATAAATCACTTTTAAGCGCCAAAGTTATAAAATTTGAAAAAAAAACTTTAGATAAAAATTTTTATTTTTTTTTGTTTCTGTTGCTTTATTGAATAATTTTTATCAACAAATAAGTATACTATTCCATTTAAAAGAAGGTAAGTTTGTATCATAGCTCGAAAACCATAAGAGCTATAAAGCTCCTGATTATATCAATTGGTTGCCCCCGTCGATATCTACAACTCTTATTTGAACAATTTCTCGATTAAATCAACGGTTTGGCTGTAATTAAAATGGCAACTCTCAGAAAACTCACAGGGTATACGTGGGTGTCTGGTGAGGCTGGTGAGGGTAGTTTTTAAGTTTTTGACTAGAAGAGCATCAAGCATGGGACAGTATAGTTGTCGTAGTTGTTGATGTAAGACGAAGGACGAAGAACGTATGACATTAGATGTACTTTAAATAATATTATTAATGTAGTGTAATTTTTTTAAAGAAATAAATTCCATTTTAGCGAATTTTCGAATCGAAAAATCAGCTATTGCAGCCACTGTCATGATCCGGGACTATGACAGAAATTTGTTTTGAGGTCCCCAGAAACCGAAAATAATATTCACGAAAATTTATATATATATATATATATATATATATATATATATATATATATATATATATATATATATATGATTCTATGTAATCTAGTTGAACAGAACGGACGTGTCGAGAGTTTAATTGTTGCATAATTAATTAACAAATTATTCCTCGATAAACATTTAAAATAATATTTGTGATCAGTGATTATATAATTACACATAATAAATTAATTAAAATATTTTTCATCAATATTGGCTCTCTCTAAATTAGAAAGAGCCAAACATATTATCAAACCAACATGAACGCAAATAATGTCGAGCACGACGAAACACGTAGTCCAAACTCAAGTATACCTAGTAACACTATGGAAATTGAAAATCAACAGACTGAAGACGGAAACATGTATAATAAAAGAACATTATCTGAAAGCTCTGAAGGGTCCATCACAGAAAGTAGTCATCCAAATAAAAAAATGTTATACAACATTTCAACAAGCAATAAATACCTAATATTGGAAATGTTACCGGACAACACAACTTCTACCGAGCCAGCTAAAAGAAACAACAGTCCTTCACCTCAACAAACAACTAAACCAATTCCTCCGATATTTTTACACGACGCTAATCATTACAGCGCAGTTAAAGAGGATCTGAATTCTCTCACCACCGCCGAATTCACCATCGAACAAAAGACTAATAATATACTTAAAATCTGTCTTAGCAACATAAACGATTATCGTGCAGTAACAAGTTATTACGACTCAGAGGGTCACAAATATCATACGTTCCACCCGCCAGACAGCAAAAACCTGCAAGTTATTATAAGAAATGTCCCATACTCTATGTTGACAGAAGACATTATAATATACTTAATTGAAAAACAATATCCGGTCAAAAAAGTGACAAGACTATTAAACAGAAATAAAAAACCGATGCCATTGTGCGCAATTGAATTGGACAACATTCCAGAGGCCAAAGAAATATTTAATTTAACAGTTCTAGATCATGCCATTGTCTCCGTAGAACTCCGAAATAAATCGAACTCTATACCACAATGCACACGATGCCAAAGATACGGTCACACAAAAACTATTGCCGACTGGATTACAAATGTGTAAAGTGCGGCGGAGACCACTCTCGTGCAAACTGCTCCAAAAGACCGGAAACAGAACCAAAATGTGCCAATTGCAATGGAAATCACACCGCCAACTACAAGGGTTGTGAGTATTATACTAAAATTAAAAATAACCAACTAAACAAAAACAGATATAATACTCGTAACTCCAATTCTAATACCCCGAAACTTAGTCAACGGAAACAAATCTTATGCATCAGCCGTTAAAAATAATAGTCAAGAAAATTCTAATCAATCCACCAACCCCACACAATCCCAAACTCAAACACACACAACAAATGATCCATCATTATCAAATATTATCTCAACTATAATTTCTTTCATCCGTCCTCACCTAGAAACAATTAAAACCTTTTTCCTTAACATAATAGCTGAAATCTTCTGTCAAAATAATCCACCCTGTTCAAAGAAATAGTGATTCTCAACTGGAACGCCAACGGAATCAAAAATAAAAGATCCACCTTCATCGAATACCTCCAACGCCATCACGTGGACATAGCATGCATATCCGAAACTCATCTTATTAACAATGAACTGTTTCGAGTAGCCGGATACACGATCTATCGAAATGATCGAGATTCACCCATCGGTTCAGGCGGGGTAGCCATCTTCATTAAGCGTAATCTCAAACACCACTCGACTCAAGCACCTCATTTAAACAATATAGAAGCTACTGGTATAATACTACAACTTTATAACAACCAAAATATCAAAATTGTTGTTGCATACAAAAGGCCTAATCTACCTTTATTAGAAAGCGACATAACAAGTATTTTTAATACCAATCACCAAACACTTGTATTAGGAGATCTGAACTGCAAACGAACAGAATGGGGATGTAAACACAATAATCCAAACGGACGTAGACTTTTAAAAATTAGCGAAGATCATGGTATCCACATCGCTACACCCACCGAACCTACACATTATCCCACAAATCCTAACCATGATCCAGATATCTTAGACATAGTCTTAACTAATCATTTCACTCGTCCTATATACCAAAAAGTAACACCTGAGCTTGATTCGAACCACCTACCAGTTCTAATAACATTCATAGAACAAGTAGCATCATGTAACCCCCCACAAAAGTTGATCAACGGCAAAATCAATTGGCAACAATATCAGTCCAATTTGGATACTCTACTACATCCAACTCAAATTGCAAAAAACATCACAGACAAAATATCAATAGATAGAGCGATAATTAAACTAACCGACACCATCAAAAACTCAGTTAAATCATCATTTAAAACACCTATGCCCAAACCACACCAAGCACAAAATACACGACCACCTCAGTACATTTTAAATTTAATTAAACAAAAAAATAAGCAACGACGTCTTTGGCAACGAAATAGAACCAGAGAGAATAAAAGATTACTTAACCAACTCACGCATCAAGTCGAGTATGAACTAAATCACATGCGATATACTCAGTACCAAAACTATTTAGAACAGCTAGAACCAAACGATAACGAACTTTAGAAAGCGACAAAAAAAATCACCAAAAAACGTGACACTATTCCACCAATAGAATTCAACTCTCAAATACATGAAAATGACTCTGATAAAGCAGAAGCATTCGCTTCTCACCTCGAAAGAATATTTACTAATACCAACAACGAACATACCACAAATCCAATCAACAACACAACAGCTAATCTGGAAATAGTGACACCTAGTGAAATCAAAACATATATCAAACAACTAAACAATCGCAAAGCCCCGGGAATCGACTTAATAACCAATATACTCATTAAAAAATCTACAAATAAAACCATTACGTGCCTATGTAGTATATTTAACAAGTGTTTAGCACTCGGCCATTTCCCAGACTCATGGAAATCAGCAGAAATCATTGTTTTCCATAAACCTGGGAAAAATAAATCAAAAGTGGATAGTTATCGTCCAATAAGCCTTTTACCAACACTTTCAAAATTACTGGAACGAATCATCCTCCGCAGGCTTACCGATCATATTAACACACATGACACAATACCACCATTTCAATTTGGATTCAGAACGGGTTACTCCACAGTTCATCAATTATTACGTATAACTCGCCTAATAGAACAAGGATTTCACGAAAAGAAATTCACAGTAATCGTATTTCTAGATATATGTCAAGCATTTGATCGAGTATGGCATGCAGGGCTACTACAAAAACTTAATATATTTCAAATTCCATATTATATTCAAAAAATCATAGCATCCTTCTTAACAAACAGAACATTTCACGTGAAAATAGGTAATGTCAAATCTCAAGAACGACCTATCAAATCGGGTATCGCACAAGGTTCCGTACTAAGTCCTACTCTTTTCAACCTCTATATGGCCGACTTTCCTTATAACGTTAATGGAACTGAAATAGGCATGTTTGCCGATGATACAGTTATAATATCTCAACACGAAGACATCCACATTGCCATTGACCGACTACAATTATCTCTAGTAACTATCTGCGATTGGATGAAAACATGGAATTTAACTCTAAATGTTACCAAGACAAGTGCTAAAATATTCACACTAAAACGGATTCCTCAACACAATCAGTTAATCATTAACAATGAAATCATTACTTCAACGAAGAAAGTGTAAAATATTTGGGTGTCTGGTTAGATAAGCGTCTAACATGGGACACACATATAAAAAATAAACTCAAAGAAGCCAACACAAGATTAGCAACGTTATATCCACTAATAAATCGCAGATCACACCTACGCATCGAAACTGGCATACTACTATACAAACAATTAATTCGGCCTATCATCACCTACGCATGTCCCATATGGTCTTCAGCCAGTAATACACAATTAAAGAAACTGGAAACATTCCAAAATAAAATACTACGCATTATCACCAATTCACCATGGTTTGTCCGCAATATTCAACTCCAGCGCGAACTACAAGTTCAGCCCCTAAACAATTTCATCATCGAAATATCAAAGAATTTTTACAACGGCTTGTCAAATCATCCAGCTACTCTTAAGTACCACCTCACCGACTTATTCGAAACTCGACTCAAGCGGATAACAGCGCAACATCTTTACTTGCTCCAATCATAAAAATTTAAATTAAGTTCACATTTTTAGTCAGCCACGACGGGTTCTTTCGAACCTGCCTCTTAGCGTCACTATACGTATCAGTTTATTTCTGCCATCACGACTATGATATAACGATTATACGTTGAACTAGTCAATAAATCATGTAAACAAAAAAAAAAAAAAATATATATATATATATATATATATATATATATATATATATATATATATATATATATATATATATATATATATATATATATATATATATATATATACTGTGCGAGTTTTTCGAGAGTTGCCATTTTTATTACAGTCAAATCGTTCATTTAATCGAAAAATTGTTCAAATAAGAGTTGTAGACATCGACGGGGGCAACCGATTGCTATCGTCAGGAGCTTTATAGCTCTTATGGTTTTCGAGCTATGATACAAACTTATAGATTTTTAAATGAGACTATATGTTAATTTTTCGATAAAACTGATCTAATGCCTCAATTAATAACATAAATGAAGAAAAAAAATTTTTTTACCCAAGTTTATTTTTTGAATTTTTTTTTAATGTATCAATTAGACGGTAAAAATACGCATATGTATTTGAGGCTAGTTCAATCGACAGTGTTTTGGTCGGTACTATTGTATCTATAGCACAAATGGTAGTGATTCAGATTTTGGAATATAGATGTCGGATGAATATAGATGTTTATTTTTCAAGTTTTTAACATTTTTGCATAATAAAATCAAATTACTTTAAAAGATTAGTATTTAAATTAATTTAAAAAGAATTTGAAACTATTCATTAATTTACTGAAAAATATATTTATTTTTTATTTATTTAGAAAACAATAGTTGGCAATAAAATACATGTATACAACAAAGTGCCATTGGCGTTTCTTAATAATAGCAAAGTGAGGTTAACTAGAAACGAAAATATTATTAATAAATGTACTCAAATAGTGTAAAATTATTTGAAATTCGATAGTATTTTCTTTTTATTAAAAACCAAATTAAAAAGGAGAAGTTTTTTCACAAAAAACTTTTCACTTATTTTGAAAATACTTACTGTACAAATATGTTTAGACGCCTGTGTATCTGTCAAACAGTGACTTTGCGGACTATTTAATTTTTTATTTTTCAACGAATTAAAACTGAAATTCTATTTCTTTATTGTATTTAGTTATCATTTTTATCTGATAATTTAATCTATTTAATAATTTTAATTTCCGATGGAAAACGTACTAATCGTTTAATTTTTCATTACTACATTGATTAAAATGGCGGCCATATTTAGCTAATATCTTTTTAAATTACGTAAATCGTTTGCAAGCACTTGAGTACGAAATTTAAAAGTGTGATTTTTTTAAACGTAATTACTCAAAAATATGAGATAAAACAATGAAAATTTAAGTGTTACTGGTAGTTTTGAATCATAAACAAATTTTTGAAAAACTTTTAAACGTACGTTTCCATTTAAAAAACTATAAGTTTGCATCATAGCTCGAAAACCATAAGAGCTGTAAAGCTCCTGATTACAGCAATCGCTTGTCCCCGTCGATATCTACATCTCTTATTTGAAAAATTTTTCGATTAAATCAACGGTTTGGCTGTAATAAAAATGGCAACTCTCGAAAAACACACAGTATATATATATATATATATATATATATATATATATATATATATATATATATATATATATATATATATATATATATACTCCTCAAAACAAAATAAGGGCCACTTGAAAGTTTGTATTTTAAAACTGATTTATGTCGATCCACGTCAAAATAACTTTTCGAAATGACTGTTGTTATGATATTAAGTGGTTGAGTAAATGATAACAGTTAGGTTTAAGTGATATTATTGTTGAAGGGAAGATTTAAACGTTTTTTTGTCTCGCACAGCGTTAAGTGGTTAGTTTTACTTATTTTTTTGAATTTGATTTTAAATCAGTTTGCGCTAGATTATTGATTGCTGAGGTTGTTTTTTGAAGTTTGGCGTGTTATTCAATCATTTATTTTTACAATGCCGAGAATTCGACACCATATGGACGAAGCTAGTGCTACCAGAGCTGTAACGATGATTGAGGGTGGTCAATCTCAACGTTTCGTGGCTCTGCAGTTGGGTTGTTTACGAAGGGCTATTCAAAATGTTTGGAATCGGTATCAGCAGACCGGTAGTGCAACCCGGCGCCGTGGCTCAGAAAGAGTTCGTGCTACCACTGCCCGTGAAGACCATTACATTCGACTGTGTGCACGACGTGAGCCGACTGTTACCGCAGGTACTCTGCAAAATCGCTTACATCGATCTACTGGTACTGTTGTCAGTAATCAGACCATACGAAATCGTTTGCATGAAGACCAACAACGTTCAAGAAGATCAGTAATCCGTACCAAACTGACCGGAGCGCATCGTGCAAACCGTTTAAGATTTGCACGTGAACACCTTGAATGGGGCTTGGAGGAATGGCGTCACGTACTCTTCACGGATGAGTGCAAAGTGAAGTTTTTTAGTGATGATCGACGTGTAAGAGTGTGGAGAAGAATTGGGAAAGGTTTTCTGATCGTCACATTCATGAACGCGACAGATTTGGTGGTCCTAATGTCATGGTCTGGGGTGGAATTAGTTTGCAAGGCAAAACTGAGCTTATTTTCCTGAACGAGGGTACTGTAACGGCTCAAAGTTACATCGAACAGGTTGTCAGACCCCATGTGATCCCCTTTGCACAACGAGTGGCCGACGGATTTATCCTGATGCAGGATAATGCCCGAGCGCATACCGCTCGAGCGACGACAACTGTCCTTAGGGAGGCTAATATACAGGTTTTACCGTGGCCTGCAAATAGCCCTGACTTGAACCCAATAGAACATCTTTGGGATCAATTAAAACGGCGAGTCAGAGCAGCCGGAGAGGATGTGCACACCCAACAACAACTGATTGATGTCTTGAGAAGATGTTGGGAGGAGATTCCTGATGAAACCGTTAGGCATCTTATTGAAAGCATGCCGAGGAGGCTTCAGGAA
The DNA here is from genome assembly GCA_035578155.1 of Brachynemurus nebulosus. NCBI lineage: Eukaryota > Metazoa > Arthropoda > Insecta > Neuroptera > Myrmeleontidae > Brachynemurus > Brachynemurus nebulosus. The sequence goes on from JAPWDM010000002.1 coordinate 26,123,706, forward strand.
TGTGTTTTAAAAAGGGGAGGGCATACTCGATATTAAATCACCGAAAAGTTGCATAATGTGTGCTTTTACTCAAAGCGGAAACGTTTGTTGATGACTGTAAAAATGACTATAAAAATGATAAAATCCTAAAAAAATGTAATTATGGATTAATTTTTTATTTAATCTTATTAAAATTAATTTTATTTAGTAAAAAACTAGTTCTTAATTAAATGTAAGCATACCTTATACTGTAACTTATATAAAAATAAACTTATGCAGCAAAACATGAGTGGCCCTTATTTTGTTTTGAGTAGTATATATATATATCATACTAACACCATTTTTGCATCACATTAGAATCGTTTTAGTAAAACCATATTAATGAGCAAATGTCAAGTAAAAACTTTGTTTTTGTATACTATTAGTGCTTTGTCGTATTAATGAGCCCACTTAAAATAATACTAAAATCATTTTAAGCTTAGTACAGTAGTATTTTAACTAAAAAAAAGTTTTTTATGTGAAATTCTGAGGTAAGGGGATTACAAATATTTTAAATGTTAACCAAGGCAACACTGACAAATAAATGAAAGAGAGAATTATATATCTTTTATATTCAATAAAAAGAGATAAATTGTAACTAAGAGGAATTTATGCTCTTTCTTTTAGTTAAAATTCTACTGTAGTATTTTACAGGCTTATTAATGAGAATGTGCTTAAAACCATTTTAACTAAAAGCATGTTAATTTGATTTTAAATGTATCGTATTAATAAAACCATTTTAAGATGATTTTAGTTAAAATTGTTTTAAAAAGATTTTAAAAAGATTGCGTTCAGTAAGGTTACATGATGTTGCATTTTGAAAAAAAATATCTATATAAAATAATATATTTCTAGTATTTAGACACATACGTAAAAATAGTTAAAAATGTTTCTCAATAAATGTCCAATTTTTTGTGAATATAAGTGATGTAAAATTTAAAAAAAAATACAAACAGAAGTGTGACATTTAATTTTTTTATTTTTTCAATGCATTTTTGACTTATAAAACAGTAAAATTTGAATATTACGTAAAGCGTCAATATAAATAAAATATACCGTAACAACTAGAAATTACGAATCAAAGGCATTTGTCGCCATGGTTTATTATTGTTTACTATTTTTGTGACTTGCTAGGATTACAAGAAATATTATTGAAATTTTTTATTTTATTTTAATATTTATGGATTAATTATTTTAAAATGACAACTAACGAACAATGGACGATTTCATAGAACCCCATTTTTATTTCTTGTAATACGTTTCGTTGAGGAAATTGAATAAATTGTGGTCGTAATCGAGCGAATAATCGTCTACATCTTGGTCATATGAACCTTTTGCTAAATATCTTATCGCAATCATTATTTGAGTAGACTCATTAACTCTCTCCGGGATTATTATTAATTTGAGTCATATTACGAATTAAATTTATAACAAAACAAGCAGTGTCTTTTCTCATTCGAGATCTTTTCTTAAAACTAGGGCCATAAAAAGTTTACAGCGGATCAACACGTGGAATATATATTTTTTAAACGCAACGCAACCATTTTAAAATAGTTTTAAAACAATTTTATTAATACGATACATTTAAAATCAAGTTAACATGCTTTTAGTTAAAATGGTTTTAAGCATATTCTCATTAATAAGGCTGTTAATAATAATAAAATAAAGCACCCCTTGATCATAACAAACAAATTTTCCCTGTGTTAAAATTTATATTTTACTTGAAACACTCGATATATATATATATATATATATATATATATATATATATATATATATATATATATATATATATATATATATATATCGAGTGTTTCAAGTAAAATATAAATTTTAACACAGGGAAAATTTGTTTGTCGAAAAATTAGTTCTCGAACGAAGTGTCCCACTTTTACGAAATTTGGTGAAAATGTTGAAAGTTCCAAACCGTTGGACAAGTTGGTTAGCCAAACATTTTGTTCTTAAAAAAAAATAGTTTTTTGCCAAAATTTCCACTTATTCAAAAATTTTTGCGAAATTTTTTTACACCATTGAAAAGAGGAGAAAAAATCATATAAAGTCTTCAAACTATTATTATATGTCAACTAGTTTCCAAGAAAAACTAATTTTTATAAACGGAGATTCGCTGTTATGCAGGATGCTGCGACAGGGGTGTTTTTATATATACATCGAATATAACTTCAAACATCATTAAATGATGCGCGATAAAATTCTGAACACATACATGTCAAAACTAAAACAATATAACAGTTATGACGAAAATTACATGTCTAAGTTAGACACACATTTTATTTCTTTGAAAAACTGCAGGATGGTAATCCTGTAAAATGAAATAGTAAAACTTGAAATCCGTAGTTTTTATTGGTACAGCTGTTTAGAGGATGTTTTTCTCTCTCTAATGACGTAAGGAACAGATGTTTATTGTTGCAAGTTAGTGTAGAAATTATTTATTTTGTAGATTGATGCAACGTGTCTGGGTCTAGTCGGTTTTACGGTACTGACTTTCTCAAAGACTATGCACCGTAGAGAAGAATCTATTAAGGTATTTTATTCAGTTATTAAGGTATTTGTTCAGTTACATACCCGTTTGCAAAACTCCATCAGATGAATGTTTCATATTTCGAGCTACTCGATAAAGTAGCATTGCGACGGGCACAGTAAATGGATTTTGACCTTTTTCTTCATCTAAAATGCCGGAACACAGTGAAGTTAAATCATATAATTTTACCACATCATCATTCCGTCCTTTAAAAAGCCAGTATGTATGGCCAGCTTTAGTAGCATTCGATTTTAGAAATGAAAGAATATTTTGTGCAATATCACGAATTAATTTGGGTGAAAATTTCGAATCTTTTAAATATGGCAAATCTTCAGTTTTAATAAATTCGTACTTTTGAACAATGCCATTTAGATGGTAACACATAACCACTTCCGGAACATTAGACATTAAGTTGTCTAGCCAATAATCAATGCCAGTAAGTACACTTATCGGTTTATTCATATCTCGCAATCGTAATGATATACATGGATGCGTTGAGCCGCCAAAAATCGGCATGTCCGTGCCAACAAGCATTTGAATATCTTCGAACGTCCAAACCACATTTCGATTATACTTGTGTTTCGTTGTCGGATCAGGAACCTCCTCCTCAAAGCGTGGTTCTGGTAATGCTGGTCCAGGCAATGTTAAGCGAGTGCTCGGTTCTTCGCTATTTTCTGTGTGATTCTCATTACCAGATTCGTTAGCTAAACTATGATACAGGAATTTGGAAACAAGACTTTTTTGCTGCAACGCGTTACGACTTTTACTTCTTCTATACAATTCTAAATCTTTTTCGTTTAACGCTTGTTGGATATGTTCAAAAAAAAATTTACGTAACCACTCCCATTCAGTTTCGGCTGTTCTCAATAAATGTTTATGAATATCAAATTCATCGATTAAAAGTGTGTTTTCGATACGGTGAACCATCATACTAACAGGCCCATGAGAATACGGTAATTTTAATAAATTTTTTATATTTTCTGCATCAGATACAACATCAACTTCACCCACACAATCAGGGAACATGTGTGCCATCCGGAAACTACAAAATCATTTCGTTTCAAAATTATGGGACGACTATGATTCGTACAGCGACAAGATTTGATGACAGTTCCTTGTAAAATTCGCCAAAATAAAACGAAAAACAAGAATAAAATTTTTCGATATCTCGCTTCGTTTTCAAGATATTGAACGTTAAACTTGTCCAAACGACACTGTGTCACCTAGTTTTTATATCAAAGTCAGTGGCGACGCGTGGGAGTAGACAAGGGAGACAGTGTCTCCCCAAAAAAATTAAATTTCATAAAATTTAAAATCCTTAAGAAAATTTAAAATAATTAGTAAGTTTTATAATACTGGTCATATATATAATATACATATATGCGTTTATATGCGTATACATATATATATGCGTATACATATATATATATATATATATATATATATATATATATATATATATATATATATATATATATATATATATATATATATATATATATATATTACTTATACACCACATTACTTATTATATTAACCACACTATTATAACTTATACACCACAAATCCAATTTTACGTAGTGGTCGATGCAAATTTAAGGGGAAGTACGTAAAATCGGAGGATCAGGGGCGTCGGTAAACTTTTATTCCGGGTGTTGGTAAATATTATTTATCTGAATTTATTTAAAACAATATTAAGAGATAATTTACACCTAAAATTCGGTTGTGTAGACAAAGGAAATCGAATGTTATACTAATGCATATGAGTGACAACTTTTAGAAAACTGTTGAAAAATCAACTTCACTATCGCATTCATCAGCGTAAAAGACGCCAAATAGCGGAAGCTGACAAAAATTCTAAAATATTCTACTCGCGAACTAGCAAAGATACCAAAAAACAAACTTCACTATTGAACTGGGCACTAAAAATTAGATTAAGCAGGGCATTTTGACAAAAATTCTAGAATGTTCTATTCGTCAACTAACAAAGATATCGAAAAATCAATTGCACCATTTAATTGGTCATCGAATAAAAGACGGAATAGCACATTTTGATAAATGTTCTAGAATATTCTGTTCGTCAAATAGCAAAATTTGTTTGTCAAAATCGGACATTTGGTTTACATTAGTTTAATTTTGGTTGGACAATTAAGTGGTGCAGTAGATTTTCCAATATCTTTGTTAGTTGACAAATAGAATATTCTAGAACATTTCTCAAAATGTGTTATTTGGTCTCTTTTTTGATAGCCAATTCAATGGCGACGTCTGTTTTTGAATATCTTTGTTAGTTGACCAATAGAATATTCCATAACATTTGTCAAAATGTGTAATTTGACCCTTTTTCAATGGACAATTAAATGGTACAATTGATTTTTCAATATCTTTGCTAGTTGACAAATAGAACATTCTAGAATTTTTGTCAAACTACACTGTTTAATCTCATTTTTAATGACCAATTCAACGGTGAAGTCTGTTTTTTTGATATCTCTGCTAGCTGATTAGAATATTCTAGAATTTTACGTTACTCATTTTGCATTTGCATATTACGTATAGAGAATATGTGCATATATATCTGCAGTGAAATTTTAAAATTTTTAAATGGCTACGGGACTCTCAGACAATATTACCTACGGCCCTGACTCTGGCTTGGTACAAAAATTTTCACCAACACTGACAAACAACAACATATCTGTGAGAGAAGAACCTCACTAAATCGCTGACGTCACTACGTAAAATCGGAGTACGTTCCACTGGATGGCCACTGTAGTTACCTACATAAAATTCAAATATTTTTGTTGTTAGTTAATTGCTAGTTGGTTCAGTTCAATTTTTTTTAATATTTCTTATTTAATTTTAGATTTTATTATTTGTTACTTTACTATTTAAATATTAGAACCTTTTAATAAAATTTGTATTTATTTTCAATTTATTTTTCTTTGCTATCTATTTAGTCTGTTACATCAAAAATTTTAATTTTTTTTTTCTTTTTTCTTTAGAAATAATAAAATATGAATCTAATTTAAAAACTATGGTCTATTTCACTTAAATTTAACCATGCTTCATCACTTATCAATTTAAATAATTTCCGTTTTCTTGGCTTTATCTCTTTCATTATTGCACTTACGTAAATTTTAAAATTGCAGTTTGTTTTTAGAAAAGAATAGAAGATTGATTTGTTCTGAATATAAGAATTATTTAATTCTTTAACTTTGACTCATGATCAATTGCATTTGAAATAAAGTATACAATATACATATCTAAAGAACTAATTTCAGAATTAGTTATTTCAAAATTTTAAATTTTTTGAAAACCTTTAATTCAGACTAACGGCAATTAACAAGACAAAAATTTCAATATCTTTTACTCTTGACGCAGTAAGCACAAATGGCTGGTCAAAAATTTCAACATTTTTATTTTACAATCAAAGTGCTGGGTCAGAAGGTCTGTTATAGAAAAAAACTTTAGGCTGAGAAAGACTACAGATTTCGAAATAAAAATAGATACAAAATAAGTCTATTTAAAGATATGGTAAAAAAAGATTGTCTCCCTAGGTAATAACTTCACGTGTGGCCACTGATCAAAGTTTAACAAGTAAAGGTCTTGAAGTGATAATTCAGGATTTTGATGAAACTTGGTAGGTGTGTAGAGCAAGGAAAAATAACAGACACGTATTTTTTTATCTACCAAAAACGCCATTTAAGGGGTGAAATCCACCCTCAAAGTTGGGGTAAAAATTTAATTTTGCCAGATTACTCGAAAACTATAACAGATAGAAGAAAAGTCTAAATTGACACAACCCTTCATTTTTAAAGGTCTTTCTATTTATGTACTCAAATCCAGGGTCGGACCTACAGGGGGGCCTTGACTATAAAATTGGGGGGTAAAATTTGAAATAGGGTGAATATGATTCGACCAATCAAAATATTGATATCAAATATGAAAACTACATCAAAAATACTAGTTTACCTGTTTTTGCTAAAAGCCGCTGCGTTAAAGTTAAAAGTCAAATCTTAATCTGAAATCTTACATGTATACCAATATTTTACTTATAATATCTTTAGAAATAACTTTTTAAATCGTTTTTATTTATTGTATTTATAATAATAATGTGTTTAACGTCCGTTTTTGAGACCATTTAATCTATAACAGACACCACCCACATCATTATTTGTATACTTTATTTATTCATTACACAATATATTCGTTACATTATACATTTATGATATGGGTGGAGGACAAGGAAATATTTATTGTATTTATACTCTACAATTAATATTTAAACAAAAATATTGGATAAAATTTTATTATAAAGTTATTCGTACAAAATTAAGGGGTCTGTATAAATTCCGGTAGCTCTAGTTGATATTGGAAACTGTTGAAATATTTTAAGTAAAAACAGAATCGGTAGAGACAAAATGTAAATTTTCGTAGCATATAATTGTTTCAGGGCTCAAAAAAATATACAGGGATATTAACATATATAAATCCAAGCTCGTAGTTATTAGCGGGCCTTCAATAAAATTTTCTGATAAAATTTGCACTTCGATATTATTATATAGTTTTATCAATTGCAAAACAAATGACATAAATAAGTAATCAATATAGCTTCTACTATTTGAAAAAATATGTCTCCTGCACTGACACCGACCATATTTACTTAACAACAAAACGAAATGGGATGAATGGCTCCTTTAAAATGTATGTTTCTGCTTTTGTTGACAAGTGCATATAGCTAATGTGCTATACGTTTTCATGCGCCTAAAATATCAAAGTGTAGGAGGTCATTGAAAAAAATTAATATTTACTGTATCTAATTTTTAGTACAATGTACTTCCGATTTTCCAGCATTGGTGAATTCCGTTCAGATCACCAATATTCCACAGATATGCAAGTAATACTTTTACAATGAAGCCCTTTATATTTTTAGGAGTGATCATGTAATATTCCTTTAGAGTACTATTTTACTAGTTAGTAAAAATGCTAGATCATTAATTTCAAAAAAATCTGTGGTCTGCTGTAAAATAAAAAAAATTTTATCAGCGTATTCATAACTGTAAACATTGGCAAACCTCACCTATTATTTTTATAAGCAACCAGAACATTCTTCAGTTTCTTTTACTAAAAAGGAGGCGGTACTCGAATACGTTCTCTAGTTTCCTGGCTTAAAAAGGAATACTATCATGTATCCCGGTTACTTTAAAAAATATAAAAGAGTTGTGGTTTTAATGTTTTTCTAGTTATAAGTATTTAAATAATTGTGGATGTATTTTTTTTTTTATTGTGAATGTAATTGTTGTTACTCAATTGTTGATATGGTTCAAATAAATTTAGCAAATGTAATTCATATGTTGATGACAACATTTCAAATAACGAATTTTGTTACTTACCCCATAACGTTTCGTAAAATTGAATTACATGATATGTTACGAGATATAATCATTAGAACAACCGAAGATGTGTCATTTGTTATTGAACATGATAATGTGTTGGATTTCGATCCTGTATTTGTACGGAATAGTGCTGAATATAACGACAATCTTTTTAGTGATTATGATGAAAAATCGGAAGAGGTCGAAGTCAGTGTGCAAGAAGAACCATCATGTTCATATGGTGAAGAACATTCTATCGATTTTGATTATAAAGATCGGGCTGTTAAATTCTGGAAGAGTGGAAAGAAAAGAAGATTGGATCTGACTAGTGTTCAAAAACATTTCAGGCGAGTGAAAACATTACAGCAATTGTATAGATGGGAAAAACAAGTAGAAAAGGGCGGAACCAAAAGAGATAAACTACTTTTCATAAATGAATACGTTTTAAACCACTTTAGAGACGCAATCGAGAGAGGATCCATAATTCATGACATAAATCTTCGGCGATGGACACTAGAAGCTCGTGATTTAACTGAATTTGCTGATTTCAAAGCCTCAAAAGGCTGGTTGCGCGCCTTTAAAAAAATGTTTGGCATCGTTTCAAGAAAAATAACAAAATTTACTACAAAATCATCTTACCAACAATCATCATCCTTAAAAGAAACATGGGAAGCCTTTATTAATAACGTAAAGAGTTATGTGGGAAATTATGAACTACAAAATATTTTTAATTCCGACCAAAGTGGTTTTAATTTAGAAATACATTCAGGGAGAACATTGACGGAAAAAGGTTCAAAAAAAGTCGATGCCATTATTCAATCTCTATCATCCATGACACATAGTTATACCATCCAACCAACAATATCTGCTGAAGGTCAACTGCTTTCACCTCTATTTGTAGTTTTAAAAGAACCTACTGGGAAGTTAGGCCCCAAGGTAGAACAATCATTATTCAAAGCAAAAAACATTTATATTTCGGCTTCCAAATCTGGAAAATTAACAACGGAGCACTTTAGAGATTGGTTTAAAAACGTCTACCTACCTAAAACTGAAAAAAAATCTGTTTTGTTGCTCGACTCTTGGAGTGGGCAGTGTCCTGCTGTTATAGAAGACCTTATTCCTAAAGAAAAAGAAGTTAAAATATTAACTATACCTCCTAAAACAACAGCTTATTTGCAACCATTAGATGTTTTTGGATTCCGATTTTGGAAGAATTATGTTCGAACATTGTCATTGACTTAATCATTTTATCAAATAATGATATTAATCTTCATTCGAGAAATAACATTATAAAAATGCAATCTTTGGCACACAATCAGTTATCATCGCCACGCTTTAGAGATACATTTAAATATTCTTGGTACAAAAGTGGTTATATTGATCAAAGACCTCCTTATTTTATCAATCCCGTAGAATACGCTTTCTTTAAAACAAATTTTGATCAACTATCAGAGGAACCAAAATGTGCTGTGTGTGGTGAACCTGCGATTATAAGATGCACATGGTGTCAAAAATTTCTTTGCTTAAAACATTATTACGAGGAATATCATTACTGTGAGGATTATCAACACTAAATTTATAATGTAAAATAAAATTTGTTATGTACTATGTATGAATTGGTTAAATTATATGTATAAAATATTAAATACATGCTATTTATATACAAAATTAATTTCGGCGCTGATAATAACTAGATAATAATAACTACATCATGTTTAATAAAAAAAAAAAAAAAAAAAAAAAAAAAACATCCACAATTATTTACATCAGCGTAGAAGACATTTTCTTGTACATATAATAAAAAATGTAGTAATTATATATATAAATATAAATGTTAGCTCATTTAAATAGAGCTACCGGAATTTATACAGACCCCTTAATTTTGTACGAATAACTTTATAATAAAATTTTATCCAATATTTTTGTTTAAATATTAATTGTAGAGTATAAATACAATAAATATTTCCTTGTCCTCCACCCATATCATAAATGTATAATGTAACGAATATAATGTATAACGAATAAATAAAGTATACAAATAATGATGTGGGTGGTGTCTGTTATAGATTAAATGGTCTCAAAAACGGACGTTAAACACATTATTATTATAAATACAATAAATAAAAACGATTTAAAAAGTTATTTCTAAAGATATTATAAGTAAAATTTTGGTATACATGTAAGATTTCAGATTAAGATTTGAGGTTTTAACTTTAACGTAGCGGCTTTTAGCAAAAACAGGTAAACTAGTATTTTTGATGTAGTTTTCATATTTGATATCAATATTTTGATTGGTCGAATCATATTCACCCTATTTCAAATTTTACCCCCAATTTTATAGTCAAGGTCCCCCCAGTAGGTCCGACCCTGGATTTGAGTACATAAATAGAAAGACCTTTAAAAATGAAGGGTTGTGTCAATTTAAACTTTTCTTCTATCTGTTATAGTTTTCGAGTAATCTGGCAAAATTAAATTTTTACCCCAACTTTAGGGGTGGATTTTACCCCTTAAATGACGTTTTTGGCAGATAAAAAGAAATATGTGTCTGTTATTTTTCCTTGCTCTACACACCTACCAAGTTTCATCAAAATCCTGAATTATCACTTCAAGACCTTTACTTGTAAGTATATTGTCAAAACTAACTAAACTAACCTAACTTTAATTAACCTCACCACCTAGTTTTTATATCAAAGTCGAAGTATATTGCCAAAACTAACTAAACTAACCTAACCTTAATTAATCTCACCACCTAGTTCTTATATCACTGTCAAAACTAACTAAACTAACCTAACCTTAACCCATTAGTGACCACAATATTACACGTAATACCGTGGGAAAGTCAACTTTACGAGCTGTTTTCTTAATTAGAGGTATTTAAATATATAAAATTACAATTGAAATAGTTCTTTGAACCTTTCTCTCTCCGCCTGTGTAAAAATTACCATTAAAAAGCTTCCAGTTGAACTGTTATAAATATTTAAAAAAGGGTTTGCAATGCGCAATGCAGGTTGCCACAAATTGTTGCATTGATTTTTAAATTAATTAAATATTAATTTAAAAAACCTTGTCCAAATGTTAGTAAAATATATGTTTAAAGTATTAAAAATGAAATAATTGATAAAAATAAATATTAAAATTGAAAATTTCAGCAGAGAACTGGCAGATATGTTTTAAAATACGCTGGGTTGTAACGTGATCAAAGAGTAAGGCTGCAGATACACGAGACACTTTTGGTGTCTAGAGTAGGTTTATAGATCAAATGTCGGTGTGTATACAGCAATGAGAACAGTGTCGCTAACAGTCCGTAATCTAGCGACTGTGTCGACACTGCTCTAGCTAGTAAAATTGCATAGGTGTAAACACTGCGATAAATTTTCAAATCGGTTTGACATTTTTTCATACACTCGCAGAAGAGAGATAGATTCATGGTACATAATTAAATGTACATAATTACCAACATATTTTTTAGAATTTTACTTTATGGTATAGAAATGAATTACATCACAACAAAGTTGATAACTTTTGTTTTCATTCAATATAAAAATGTTAATTGATAAATATTATCTAAATTATACTAAGTGTTGAGAAGTTTTTATTTAATTGTATACAACGTTTTTTATAAATTGGAGAATAAAGAAAGAATTATAATTTTTTTTTTAAATTCCCTGCCTAAGATTTTTTATTTTGTACATAGCACACTTGTCAATTTGTCAATACAGAAAAATAACTAAATAACATTCTGTAATATACTACTCAAAACAGAATAAGGGCCACTCATGTTTTGCTGCATAAGTTTATTTTTATATAAGTTACAGTATAAGGTATGCTTACATTTAATTAAGGAACTAATTTTTTACTAAATAAAATTAATTTTAATAAGATTAAATAAAAAATTAATCCATAATTACATTTTTTTAGAATTTTATCATTTTTATAGTCATTTTTACAGTCATCAACAAACGTTCACGCTTTGAGTAAAAGCACACATTATGCAACTTTTCGGTGATTTAATATCGAGTATGCCCTCCCCTTTTTAAAACACATTCTTGAAGCCTCCTCGGCATGCTTTCAATAAGATGCCTAGCGGTTTCATCAGGAATCCCCTCCCAACATCTTCTCAAGACATCAATCAGTTGTTGTTGAGTGTGCACATACTCTCCGGCTGCTCTGACTCGCCGTTTTAATTGATCTCAAAGATGTTCTATTGGGTTCAAGTCAGGGCTATTTGCAGGCCACGGCAAAACCTGTATATTAGCCTCCCTAAGGACAGTTGTCGTAGCTCGAGCGGTATGCGCTCGGGCATTATCCTGCATCAGGATAAATCCGTCGGCCGCTCGTTGTGCAAAGGGGATCACATGGGGTCTGACAACCTGTTCGATGTAACTTTGAGCCCTTACAATACCCTCGTTCAGGAAAATAAGCTCAGTTTTGCCTTGCAAACTAATTCCACCCCAGACCATGACATTAGGACCACCAAATCTGTCGCGTTCATGAATGTGACAGTCAGAAAACCTTTCCCCACTTCTTCTCCACACTCTTACACGTCGATCATCACTAAAAAACTTCACCTTACACTCATCCGTGAAGAGTACGTGACGCCATTCCTCCAAGCCCCATTCAAGGTGTTCACGTGCAAATCTTAAACGGTTTGCACGATGCGCTCCGGTCAGTTTGGTACGGATTACTGGTCTTCTTGAACATTGTTGGTCTTCATGCAAACGATTTCGTATGGTCTGATTACTGACAACAGTACCAGTAGATCGATGTAAGCGATTTTGCAGAGTACCTGCGGTAACAGTCGGCTCACGTCGTGCACACAGTCGAATGTAATGGTCTTCACGGGCAGTGGTAGCACGAACTCTTTCTGAGCCACGGCGCCGGGTTACACTACCGGTCTGCTGATACCGATTCCAAACATTTTGAATAGCCCTTCGTGAACAACCCAACTGCAGAGCCTCGGAACGTTGAGATTGACCACCCTCAATCATCGTTACGGCTCTGGTAGCAGTAGCTTCGTCCATATGCTGTCGAATTCTCGGCATTGTAAAAATAAATGATTGAATAACACGCCAAACTTCAAAAAACAACCTCAGCAATCAATAATCTAGCGCAAACTGATTTAAAATCAAATTCAAAAAAATAAGTAAACTTAACCACTTGACGCTGTGCGAGACAAAAAAACGTTTAAATCTTCCCCTCAACAATAATATCACTTAAACCTAACTGTTATCATTTACTCAACCACTTAATATCATAACAACAGTCATTTAGAAAAGTTATTTTGACGTGGATCGACATAAATCAGTTTTAAAATACAATCTTTCAAGTGGCCCTTATTTTGTTTTGAGGAGTATATTTATGGTTTTATTTCATTCGCAAGTGTTTAAAAAATAATTTTATTACAAGTTTATTGCAGTTTTTTCATGTTTCACTCTTTTGTGTATCATATATTTTACTTGCCATTTTGTCATCACAGACACTATCCAGCCTATCCAGACACAAAAAATTTGTTGAAGTGTGAACAGTAAAGAAATTTATGTCTGACATTTATGTCGACATTTTGGTGTCTCGTGTATCTACAGCCTAGGGCTGGTCGTCCATTGGATGCGGAAGCGTGCGAAATTTAATTCGGATAAATACACATGAAAACGAACGAACGAGCCAAACAACTGTGAAGCTATACATCCTCGTCATTGAAAGCGTCTCGTTCGTCCGTTTCCGTGCGTATAATTGCAACGTGCGGACAAATCCAATTTTGTTTGGATTTTTTCGCACGAGGAGGTCCGTTTCATGAGATTTTTATTTTTATTGAGATGAAACCATGTCCCTGCCACTTGTTTTCAAGAACGGACCTTTTAATGTCACAGTTCGCTACGTGGCGCTAATGGGATTTGGGGCATACTAAATAGAGTTGGGACACGTGAGCATTTTTCATCAAATAGATGTCAAAATTAATTATCATATTATTGAGTACAAAAGTATCGTCACCAAGTTAGGTGTTAACGAAGAATTAAAATTTTTTAATTTAAATAATCTTTCTAGGTTGAATTCAAGTATTTTTCTAAATATTTATTTCCAATTTATTTTAGATGAATCTTTGATGGAAAATAGCGAACTATCAAAACTCATGTCCCTAATCTATTTTATTCAAGTACCATCAACGCCATCTGGTATATTAGTTACAGCGGCGTCAGTAAACAGTCCATTTTTTTATAATGGACTATATACTTTACATATTCCGTGCCATAAATTGTTTTTTACGTATTTTTATAGCATCTATAGCTTGAGAAAAAAAAATTAAAAAGAAAAATACTGACGAATATTGGGCTAGTGGACGGACAGTAGACATATCATTTCGCACGAACGACAAACGTGCGTAATCGTCTGAATCAAATTTCGCAGTTGTCCGCAACCAATGGATGACCAGCCTAATGCTTTGTAGAGATTATTCCACGTATTTTGTTACAAGTATTTCGTGGCTACCTTCGTGAATGAGAGATAAAGATAATTAGTTGTAAAATAGTTAAAGAAAGAAGGAATGAAATGCGACTTACGATTTAGTAGTTTAATAATATATGAATTCTTTTAGAAATTTTGACAAATTAAATGGAAATATAGGAAAATCACTGAAATATTTCGAAAAGATTTTGTGTACATATTTTCTTGAACATAATAAAAATTAAATAGTTTCAATAAAAATAACATGATATTGGGGTGACAGATACATTTACTTTTAAGTAACGTAACCACTTTTATTTTCATTTCAAAAAGTCCAGAATAAATTAGTTTTAAAAAAAGGATCATTAACCTTTTTATTTCGTTTTCGTAATGTTAACAATATTTACCTTACCTCTGATAAATTCATTTCATATTTCTCGCCAAAGTTTTTATATACACCACGACCCAGAATATTATATATAATACGGGCCTTTACTATTATCCTGAGAAGAATACAAGAATCATCTTTGGGGATTTACTTTATAATGCCAATCTAGATCTTTGCATTAAAATTCATCAAAATCTGACCAGTCGAAACAAGACTGGGATCTAATGGGTTAACTAACCTTACCACCTAGTTTTTATATCAAAGTTAAAATATATTGTCAAAACTAACTAGTAACTAATATTGTCGAGTGTCTGGTAAAAATTTCAAGTGATTCTGAACATTCCTATTTTCAGAACTCCAACGAAAAAAAAAAGTTTTTTTGTGAAAAATAAAGTACAAAAGTCACTGAAATTTAGGTTGGCATTGATTAGATTGCCAAATTTGTATGATAGAAATGGTACTGGAAAAGGTTCTTTTCTTGGATGTAACAGAAATGTAACCAACCAGAACACTATCGGTTGAAGTAGCTTCAAGTATATATGCATATTTTTACCGCCTAACTGATAAATTAACCCTAGAATCATACGTACACGTCAAAATGACGAACGAACTTCTCTACCTGCTCCAATACTACAACTTGTCGTCAGTGGCGTAGCTGTGGTGACTGGCGCCCCTGGCCAGGCTTGAAATTAGCGCCCTCTGTTTAATAACTTAATAACTTAACAAATTTGTTCTCTATCCACTATCACATCATACGTCTCTTCTCATCTTTTGCACAAACTACAGCCACCTGGGCTTCTGGGCACGATTTATCGAACTTCACAGAATTACGCGATAACGATACCCAGTTTTGTTTCCCAGACTAGATGCTAGAAATGCTAGGAATGTTTTTGACTTTATTCGTTTTATAAATTTTGACTGTTGTCGTTTTCCAAAAGGACTTTCCTTTTTTCGTTTTTCAGGGTTTTATCGGATTTTATTTTATTTTATTTTGTTTATTTTATTTTATATTTTTGGGATGTCATGTCGTCATGTTCGTCTATTTTGAATTTTCTCTGGAAAATTATTATTTAAATAATCGAAATATGTCGAGTCGCTACTTCTAATTCGATTTGATCTTACCCATATTTTGCAAGTTGTCGCTCCCTCGTTAAGTTTTTGAATTTTCCCCACCTGCAGTTGGAATAATTATATACATATAATGCTAGATATCTTTTTACTTTCAACTTATGGTCTAGTTTAAGACTAGCCAGAGTAGCCATATTTATGTTAATTGTTATTTTATCTCACTCGATGTTTTTGAGTAATTTTTTCAGATGATGTCTATACTGATTAAGCGAAATCGTCGCGGTGGCGCCCCCGCTGCTTCGGCGCCCCTGGCAGAGGCCATCTCTGCCACCCGTTTGCTACGCCACTGCTTGTCGTTGCCTGCTTGTTGTAAAACTTCTGTTATCTATTAATAGATTTGAGCGTTACTTTATGGTATTCCATATTTGTTTATTATTTACTTCTGTTATCTAATTTATTTGTTATTATAACACAGCAAATGTATAAATTTTGTTTTTGTTTGCTGTCGTTTTGTTTATATTGAAATAGAGTGCGTCAAAAGGATGACGATGTATGATTAACCTATGTTTTTTTTTTTAAAGATTTTGTACTTCACATATAAAAGTTTTCCTAATTTTTCTAAAATTTATTAAAGATATGGATGTTATAATTAATTTATTCAATGATTATGATTATGATGATGTGAAAGATTACAGCTGTTTGACTTATAGAGACGACATAATACTGAAGTTTTAATATATTGAATTGAAAACTAAAGAATGCGTTTCGAATGACTTAATAAAAGATTAACAATTTATTTTGTGGAAAAAATTTTAATTTTTATTATTTTTTGAGATCTTATTCGAAAAATTACTAACAAATTTTAGAAAATTTACAAATGTGCCTAATGGGGAAATAACTATAGGAATATTTATGACTGAGAAATTTCACATTCTGTAAAGTCACACATGTCCACTGACTCATAATAGTTCATAAATTAATTATTTGAAAGACATGTTTTACGATACAATTGATGTATTTATCTATTTTTTAATTTTTATAATGAAAATATGCTTTGATAAAAAGATTAAAAAAATTAATAAATATTTATATTACGAAATTTTTCCAAATCCAATTTTTTTAAATATTTTGTTCGCTTTTGTAGTATTGTTATGTAAAAAAAATGTTTCTTACAAATAAACTCTAAAACTCTCCGTAAAAAGTCCATTCGTCAAAATGACGCCAATGTATGATATACTTTACTCGTAGACCAACGTATGATTGTTAAAGAAAAATTAAAAAATTAAACTTGGGTAAAAAATTTTTTTGCCCATTTATGTTGTTAATTAATGCATTAAATCAGTTTTTAGCATTAGATCAATCATTAGATCAATCGAAAAATTAATATATAGTCTCATTTAAAAATCTATAAGTTTGTATCATAGCTCGAAAACCATAAGAGCTACAAAGCTCCTGACTATAACAATCGGTTGCTCCCGTCGATATCTACAACTCTTATTTGAACAATTTTTCTATTAAATCAACGGTTTGGCTGTAATTTAAATGGCAACTCTCAAAAAACTCACACGGTATTATTGTCTGAATTTAAAGGCAAGTTTAACGTTCAATATCTCGAAAACGAAGCGAAACACTGAAAAATATTATTCTTGTTTTTCGTTTTATTTTGCCAAGTTCTACAAGGAACTGTCATCAAATTTTAGCGCCGTACTAATCGTAGTATCCCCATTTTTTACCTCGAAAAACCTGTAGAATGTGATAAAACATGTTGAAGTCCATACGAATCTGCTGAATTGCTTAGCCAATTTGATGGAGGTGAATTAAGATCTGTATTACATTGGAGACGAGCAAACGTTGCAGGCGTCTGAAAAGCCGAATATTTAACAATTGCTGTAGATTTTACCGGATTAGATGGTGGAGATTCATTCGGACGGACAACTAGTGAATACTCATTTTCATCTTCTTCCTAAAATGATAATTTATTAAGAAATTTATTATAAACAAGTACATAACTCACATGATGCATACCTCTTTATCCATTATTACGGTTATTTATTTATAAAAATACTTTTCAAGTTAAAAGTTGTTAAATATATTTAAATAATAAAATATTTACATTCAATTTCTAATATTAGATAATATACACGATATACACGATATACACAGGCGCTAGTTGCAACTTTTTGGTGTGCTTTTCGTGCTTTTGATACGTTTATGTACCATATCTATAACATAACAGAGTAAAGTTCGATTCACACTATACGTCCCGCACCGGTACGTTACGTTACGTCAAAATATTGTTATATGCAGTTATATGGAAACGATGGAAACTAATGAAGTATTCATATCGTTCGCATCCAATGACCTCCGTGGCTCGCATCCTTCACATTATCACTTATCCACAGATGAGACAGATCAAGCCTACGTACCAAAAAGTGTGATTCGAAAGTTGCAATAAGTAGCAATTTATACTGCTAACTGGTTAGTCGTCCATCGACTCTTCAAGCGAACACTTGCATTGTTAAGTTGTGGCCACTGTGGTGGCTGTTCATTGTTACATTATTAGTAGCAGGTACATGCATAGGGTTGTTCGACTATACGTATGCATTCCCACCTCGAACCGCCGCTGCATACATACAGAGTATTAACACACACAAACATCCACTACCTTACACATGCCAACATAAACTCTAAATACGTATATAACCTTCCACCTCTCTGCCAAGTCTGATGACGTAAAATTCTGATTACAGGCGGGATGCTTACTATTAAACAGTAGTTTGGCCCCTTGCACTTATCAGTCGTCGTTCAGGAACAAAGAGAATAACACTATATATCGAGGGACCAAACTAGTATGTCTATCAAACTATTCCACTTGTCGCCAGTGAGTGACGTAGCACAGCACCATACAACCAAAACACATGATGTATGGACACGAATATGCGAATATATTAGTACGATATACGTCACCACACGTTGCACACTATGTAAGGCGGGTGGGGTATTGAGTGGTATACACATGCGTACGTATATATGCTATATATGTATTACATTATTGCAAGTGCTTCATCAACAATACTAACAATACGATATGTGTCTTGGAAGAGCAGTTCAACGACTAATGGACTTAAACGATATCGGACACGCTCTGGTCACACCACTAGCTACAATTTTTTACACTCACGCTGAGGACTTGCTACATACATATTTGCCACGGGAACTGATTCTAGTGTCGTCTGGTGGTTAAAAATAAAAGCTATCTATGACAAGTTGTATTTATACATGGCCTGTGACAATTGTTTATTGTGATTTGTAATGATTAGTGAAATAAATTAAATTATGTAATGTACCACAATGTAAAAAAAGACTTCATAAATTTCCCAGTGATGAAAAATTAAATAAAAAATGATTAAAAGCAATAAAAATGCAGTATGCTATCAAGAATGCGAATCTGTCATCGACACTTTAAAATCTGATTTGTTTCCTACTAGTAATTATTTTTATAGATTTAAATGTACTCGAAAAGAATAATTACCTTTCTATGTATACAATATTTTATTATATATTTGTATTAATTATAATAAAGGAAGTACCTTGGATTAACAGTTTGGAGTAAAGTTTACGTTCATCGTCATCTAAATCTTTACAACTTTCATCATTATTGTCCTGAAAATGACACATTTCAGTAAGAGGAATACCAGCAGCATATTCATCACATTTATTTTTTTTATATTTCCCCCATTTTCTAACTCAGTCATATCGTTGCTAGAAATAAATTTTAAAAGAAAGGATAGAAATGTAGGATTAAGTTCAGTTTAGAAAGAATTTCATAATAACAATTAAGAAATTTGTATCATTATCGAGAAAAATTTTATCATTATTTAGCAGGAAAAAAAAAAGAATTGAAAAATTAGTTTATGTAAGTACATATAAACAGAAAACAAGAGAACCAACCGATAAAAACTAATGCTGCAAAAATGTGCTTGAATTTTCCACCTGCACCCGCAATATAAAAACATATTGCACATATATTTATCTCATTACTGGTAAGTTCTAGCTTCATTTCAATTTGATGCACTTGTTGCACTTGAGACGATGATTGACAAAGGGCAGCTATTTGTATGCATTCCGAGCTTCTTGTTTCTTTCAAACCACATGCAGTAATGTGGTTTGCTTTATAAACCTGTTCTCTTTCAACTAAAAGTCTTTTAGAATTATCCAAATACTTAATAATACCATTGATATTTATTTCAAATTATTTATTATCAATTATGTTAAAAAAAAGTTGGTTACGTTTGTACTTTCGTATTTCTTTTTAAAATTGACTTGTCATAGAGATATTTTATTTTTAACCACCAGATGACACTAGTATCAGTTCCCGTGGCGAATAGCAAACTTTTTAATCGACCACATAGACATAGGGCCGATTTGTATCGGTCTAAGCCAAAGCCGCTTTGCTCTCGTTTTGAATCAATTTGCACTTGTTTTGAATCACACTTGGCTTGCTTTTGACATTTTTGTATATCTCTTTAAATGATTACGTCATTAAAGTTAACTCGTCCTGTAATATGGCGGCTCAAAATGCTGCGATATGTATATATTCACTGGTACAGGTGCCGCCATCTGTGACAATACGATTTATTTTTTGTAAATTCCTAGAATTCACTTTTTTGATGTTGGGATCTTTGATTTTTTTTCTTTTTCACTTTTTGTAACCTTATCTATTGTACTTATCACTTGGCGGTAAAAAGGCCGGCATTTTGAAACAAAAAATTTTTTCATATGGTATGTTTAAGAGAGAAGGGTCAAATTTAGCGTTCGGTATACATCGTATACAGTAGACGATGTATACCGGACGCTAAACTTGACCCTTCTCTCTAGAACATGGAAAGTGAGACAGGAATATACAAAAATGTCAAAAGCAAGCCAAGTGTGATTCAAAACAAGTGCAAATTGATTCAAAACGAGAGCAAGCGGCTTTGGCTTAGACCGATACGAATCAGCCCATATTCGTGTACTACGTACATACTTAACCGAAATGGGATGGAAACTGAACTGAAAGTGTGAATGCACATCAAAATTGACGGAACGTAACGTAAACGTGACGTGGCGGTGACGAGACGTATAGTGTGAATCGAACTTAATAGTACCATAATGTACATATAAAAGATATAAAATATGTACATCACAGTCACAGAATATTCAGAAACAAACTACGTATCTCTATGCTAGCTTACGTCACAAATGACCTAATTTCTGTCCCACTCCAAACGCACAACATGTTACAACATAAATCTCGTATCAATGTATGCGTGATGTATAATTTACCAACTTCGAGAAGAAAGTTGACTGGCCATAAAATTTTAAAAATTATGATTGGCTATTAGTAATAAAGGACAACGAATATGGCAAATCAGATAAATTCATCTTTGTCTAGCTGACCTAATTTCCAAAGTAGGATTTACATACAAAAAAAAAAAAAAAAAATCGCGCAGAAATGAAATATATTCAAAAACTGATGTTTAAAGTTTTTAAAACAAATTTTTGGAGAATAATAAGAAATAATTAATAAAATAAATTTGTACACATACATACAATTTGTACAATATATTTGACACTTATAAGGCATAAAACTTTTAAATTAAAATTTAACCATAAATTTGAAAATAAACACAAAACAGGAACAAAAATTGATTTATTGGAATTAAATATACATTTTTTTCTGTATTTGGTTAAATATTTACATTTGAATTAAAAAATGTAGCTTAAAGGTAAGTAGAATTATGACAGAATAAATAGCACATTTATTAAATGGAAATATAATTTTAATATAAACTGAAAAATCAAAATATAAAATCGTAGCAAACAGTTACCGTAGTGACTGTAATTTTAGAGCAGTTAAGAACAATGTAATGCCTGACAACATATACCCCATTTTATTTTTGCTAATCGATCACATTATCATATCGAAAACCACAATATAAAGAACAAAAAATATCCAACATCCATTCATACCAACAACTCAATTTTATTATTAGGTTTATTACTTATATACATAAATTATCTGCATATTACAATTATTTCACCTATACTGAAATTTGATATAAGTTTCGTGTTTGAGTTTACGCATTCAGTTTTATGAAAAAAAAAAATATGGGAAAGTACAAAATTATGATTTTGTACATACTTTTTTATTTTACTTACATGTACTCACGTAGGAACTTACGATGTTTAACTATATTAACTAAATATTTTGTTCCAGTGTAAAACTGACTTGTAAAATTTTATTGCCCTTATTGTCAACTCAGATTTGCTATATTATACATATATGTATTATAACTATATGGCCAATCCCTATAAGAGGCAGTGGTTCCGATGAAGTGAGACGGATAGACATCGAGTAGAGGCACTTCAGTTGTTTTGCGCAGATGCATCAATTAGTGTTTACCGTGTTTACTGTTCAGATTGGTTCATATTACCACCAAAAAAGTCGCGTTTGCGCAAAACGAACAAAATACTTCCAAATCTGCACCGTGATGTTGGGACGTTTTTTTCATATCCATTTGGCTATATATGTATACTACATATATGGTGATGTACGCGTGTGTTTGTATCAACGTCACACTCTGTTTGTTGAAAGAGGGGACTACACTGCGTATGATGCTTGTGTTTCGGTACCTGCATATTACTACATATGTATTCGCTTATTGTTGAAACTGGTTGATAACAATTGATCTGAACACGGCTATAGTTGTGGTGTGACTGACACACTTAAGCGGTATCGAACCACTCACTGGCACACTGCTATTCACAATTTTTTACACACACGCTTAGGGCTTGATCACAGCTGGTCACAGCCACGCAGCTGTCAGAATGTTTCATGAAATAGAAATAGAATAGGTATGCTAAGTGCCCATACGCATGCGTTCATTCCAGGCTACAATAATTCTATTTAAAATTCAAGAATTGCTTTTAAGCATTTTTCTAATGCTTAAAAAAGTGTCGATATTTTTCTGAATTACATTGTCGACCAAGTGGTCGGGGAACGACATTTCATATTACACGACCTAATGTTATTCCGACTACCTAGTGATCAAAATGATTCCAGGCTACAATAATTTTATATAAAATTCAAGAATTGCTTTTAAACATTTCTCTAATGCTTAAAAAAAGTGTCGATATTTTTCTGAATTATATGATCGACCAAGTGGTCGGAAAACTACATTTCATATTACACGACCTAATGTTATTCTAATTAATGGCGAAAATGATTCCAGTTCTATCATATCAGTTAGTGAATATATGAAAATGTTGAATATATCAGTTAGTAAATACCGTAAAACCGTCTAGACCCGGACACTTTTTTACATTTTTTGGTATAGTTTTATGTTTATAGGTTTATACATGTTTCCTTTATAGATATCACCAATAAAAGTATTACCATTAGAAAGAGCGTATATTATTTGTTATATCCCTGACCCATTTGTTTCATTATAAGTAAAAATAAAAAAAATAAAAAATAATTAGTAAGTGTCCGGGTCTACACCCCAAATCCGTCTTGACCCGGACACTTACTTAAATAATGTAATAACATGCAAACTAACCTCTCCCGTCGGGTTTAAGACAGTGTATTATATCGTCTGATGTCTTTGAACCTGTCAAAGGCTTCAAAATATTTTGTGGGAAGGGAGAGGGGCTAATGCATAGTATGCCTCTCTATAAAGTGAACATACGATATGACACCAGAAGGAGGCATAAACCTCGTAATTCTGGGGGGAATATTAACGTATGGACAGTGGAAGTTACAACTGGTGCGAATCGCGGCCATAGTGTAATAAACTGATGTGTCCGGGTCTAAACGGATATACATATATAGCATGTATTTTTTTTTATATATACATCGAATATAACTTCAAACATCATTAAATGATGCGCGATAAAATTCTGAACACATACATGTCAAAACTAAAACAATATAACAATTATGACGAAAATTACATGTCTAAGTTAGACACACATTTTATTTCTTTGAAAAACTGTAGGATAGTAACCCTTTAAAATGAGATAGTAAATGTTGAAATCCGTAGTTTTTATTGGTACAGCTGTTTAGAGGATGTTTTTCTCTCTCTAATGACGTCAAGAACAAATGTTTATTGTTGCAGGTTAATGTAGAAATTATTTAATTTGAAGATTGGTGCAAAGTGTCCGGGTCTAGACGGTTTTACGGTATATAAAAGTGGTGAATTTAGTTTCAATTTTCTTTTCTTTCTTTTTTTTTTTTTAGAAAAGATCAAGACATATTGTCGTTATCTTAGCTTTTTCCTTCGCTTATTAAAAAGATAAGATCAAAGATTACTTATTTTAAAAATATCTAGATAAAAGATAATAAATAACGAAAACGTTATCTAGATAAAGTTTCAGATAACGTTAACATTGGTCACAACGTGTTCACATAGCCACTGATTTGACACTAACTATGGTGTCCGCCGTGTCCGCAACAAATGTCGCAATTAAAGACACTCGTATGTAGACATATCACACTCAGTATAAACACCGAGTGTACGGTGTATAGTGTCGTAGTCTAAACGTTCCCTAACACTCCCGAGATATTCACTCATTACCGCCCTCTCCCATTCCCATAAAAAATTTTCACTCCCGCCCGTTTTAAGAAAATCATTTTTATTCCCAGCGAGATCCTTAAAACTCCTGAACCGATTCCCAAGTCTAATAAATCTTTGATGATTTGGATGATACGGTAGCTATAAATCTATACATAGATTCAAGCCATGTTCCGATATATACTGCCAGTACCGGAAGCACGGTAGATTACGACGTCACGCCAGTACACTAGCAAAAGCGTTCCATTTTAAATTGTCATATTTCAGTGTACTGTCAATTATGAATAACGGAACAAATCTACAGTATACTGGTTACTCCACTACAGCCGCTGCTACACGATACTACGCACACCTTCCAACATTCGACGTTGGATGGTTCATAGCATCGTGTAGTCGTTGTTCGAACCTACGAGTGTCCAATGTCGAGCGTCAAACGTTCGCATTTGGTCGTGTCTCGTTCGATGTCGGTATTCTTGCACCGAGTCAAAGGGATGCTTCGAACGTTTGAAGGTCAATGTTGGTTGCGTTGGTTGGTTCGACTCAGCAGCTGCACGACTCGTTCATGTGAAGAGAGACAACATCAGTGTATAACATTAGAGATAACATCAGACAGATAACAGCGTCGTCCACTGAGTACCAACACATCATCATTCGTATTGGATCAAACATTCGATTCACCGTGTAGCAGACACATTCGTCGCACCAACTATCGAACTTAATTGCCTCAAACGTTCGATCGAACGTTGGAAGGAACGTTCGTAGCATCGTGTAGAACCCGCTTACTATGAGTGCCTTACCCAAGAAGGTCAGAGGTACAATACATTACATACCTTTAAGCCGCTGCTACACGATGCTACGAACACCTTCCAACATTCGACGTTGGATGGTTCATAGCATCGTGTAGCCGTTGTTCGAACCTACGAGTGTCCAATGTCGAGCGTCAAACGTTCGCATTTGGTCGTGTCCCGTTCGATGTCGGTATTTTTGCACCGAGTCAAAGGGATGCTTCGAACGTTTGAAGGTCAATGTTGGTTGCGTTGGTTGGTTCGACTCAGCAGCTACACGACTCGTTCATGTGAAGAGAGACAACATCAGTGTATAACATTAGAGATAACATCAGACAGATAACAGCGTCGTCCACTGAGTACCAACACATCATCATTCGTATTGGATCAAACATTCGATTCACCGTGTAGCAGATACATTCGTCGCACCAACTATCGAAAGCCGCTGCTACACGATGCTACGAATACCTTCCAACATTCGACGTTGGATGGTTCATAGCATCGTGTAGCCGTTGTTCGAACCTACGAGTGTCCAATGTCGAGCGTCAAACGTTCGCATTTGGTCGTGTCCCGTTCGATGTCGGTATTTTTGCACCGAGTCAAAGGGATGCTTCGAACGTTTGAAGGTCAATGTTGGTTGCGTTGGTTGGTTCGACTCAGCAGCTGCACGACTCGTTCATGTGAAGAGAGACAACATCAGTGTATAACATTAGAGATAACATCAGACAGATGACATCGTCGAACACTGAATAAACGTTTGTCCCAACACATTATACAAGAGAGACAACATCAGTGTATAACATTAGAGATAATATCAGACAGATAACAGCCTCGCCACTGAGTACCAACACATCATCATTCGTATTGGATCAAACATTCGATTCACCGTGTAGCAGATACATTCGTCGCATCAACTATCGAACTTAATTGCCTCAAACGTTCGATCGAACGTTGGAAGGAACGTTCGTAGTATCGTGTAGAACCCGCTGAACTTAATTGCCTCAAACGTTCGAGCGTCGCTTTCTATCTCTCTCGCATTTTAAACTGTCTCTCTCTAACAACAAGCATTATACCGCAATACTTTTCATTACTTTTTTATTTATATTTAATACTTAACAACCGAATTAACGACTGGCAAATTAATTTTAGACTTTTTTATGTTTAAAGAACATAATATAAAAATTACAGACATTAGAAAGTACTTTGAATTTAAAAAAATAAAAAAATAAAAAATCGCGTATGGCACATCATTAACAACAATAAAAGTGTCTGGCAATAAAAAATTAATGTCTGGTAGATCTATCTAAAGGCAAAAAATTAAAAATTACCCTTTAAAAAATTCTTTCAAAGTCCAGGATTTTTACCTGTGCAGGTAAGATGCGCACTAATAAACGCAACCACTACCGGCAGTGAGGTAGCCCGGACTCTAACCGAAACAGCAAGAAAGACAACATATTAAAAGATCAACCGTTAGAAAATTCTCTCTCGAAAACGTTGCTAGCTCCTATACTATAGATTTTCATTAAAATCAGTTTGCGTAGCTTTATCATTTGTAGACTGAAATTAAAATTAATATGTAAATATTAACTAAATTTTTATGTTGCTATAAATATGGTAACACTTACTGGTAAATATAATGTAGGAACTGCTCCAGGTACCAATTTATGCATTCCCGCCTTTGTTGTATAAATGCAATCTTCTTTAAAATGTCTCGAACAAATTCTGGAACTTTTGGATGGAATCCAATCAGCAGGTCTCTTAATTGCATCAACCCATGCTAACTTTGTACATCTTTAGGAAAACTGGAAAAATTTAAATTAATGTAAATAACGACCGTATTCCATTAGCAAAAATTTTACACAATGCATGACACTGTGTTATACTGTGTCTCCTTTTTTCACTAATTGAACATCAACTTTTATTGTGTTTCTGCAGAGGGCAGCATAAACAAAGTTACTAGATTTAAAAAAAAAAAATAGATTCAATCTGCTTAGCATACTTTCTGTGATTCCCAATTACATAAATAATAATTTAATTAAAAGCAGATAAAAGGTTAGTTTCGCAATAAAATTAAAAATAAAAAAATTAATTTTTTGTGAAAAAAGAAAGTACAAAAATCACGAAAATTTGGTTGGCATTACTTTTCCCCTAAATGCACTGTGTTACACAGTGTCGTTTGTGTTTGCTAATGGAACACGATCAATAAATATCAAGCCAATATTATAAATATAATAATTTCAAGAAAAAATTAATATAATATCAAATAAAATATCAATTAATATAATATCAAAGAAAAAATTAAAGCAATATCAAATAAAAATAACTGTGCTTAAGCTAGTTTTTAATTTTTAGAAAGTCTAAAAAATGATATTTTACATAAAGATTTAATAACATAATAATTATTAGTAAAAAATATCTTAAATATAATTATTTTAAGAAAAACATAATATGAATGTAACGAAGTAACTTAAAAATGTAGTAATTTGAATAAAAAATGAAATACTTAAATAAGAAAATTAAGAAAAATTTCACTTATAATAACAATGCCAACCCTGGTTTATTTACATACTATATAAACATGGCTGACAATCATTTGACAAACAAAAAATAAATTTAATATAAATTTACTTACATGAAGAAAAATATCCCTTTATTTTGCTTGCTGTAGCTTTTACAAGTAGGTACAACACACTTCATATTTTTTTGTACCAAAATTTTAAATTTTTCTTTAGAAAAAAATGACACAATGAGCACACAATATAATCTTTACGCAACAACGATTACTCAGTAAATGAGCACAAAGTTGTTTAAGGTACACAGAAGTACACACTACCGATTTCATGAAAGAGATAGTTGCACGGTCTCTGTCCTCTGTGGCCTTACCTCTGTGAAACCAGTGCTTACAGTAAAAAAATGGCGTCCATCAATGACGTCATGTAGACGTCATGAATGTTTTAAGCACTGTGACAGCACTGACAATATATTACGGAACGGAATACTCACAGTGTATATCGGAACACGGCTTCAATCTACCATACGTATCATTATCATACCTGTTATAATTCTCTCCCATGATGTCAATTCCATGAGTTTTATTTTTACATATTTTTATAATTACATTATTACATATAAGTATACATCACATACATCATATGTACATCTTTATTTTAATTAATCTAGAAAATTCTAATTAAAACATGAATACTAATGTTACATATGTTTTTAATTTCACAAACTTTTATAATTTTAATTTTAAGTACATCTTATTACTTGTAATATTCATGTTATTTTTAAATTTCGTAAATCCAGTGGGTTCGTAAAAAAATAAAGAAATACAAACTTAACCTATACATTTTAGTTACATTCAAAACTTATTTCCAGTTAATAAATTTTATAACATTTACGACGGCACTTCAAATGCAGAAATTATCGGGAATGATATATTTTTTGAAATCATAGATCCACCAGAACTGAAATATACCTATCGGGTTCGACCGGCGAGAGATTTTGGGGAACAGTTTGTGGGTCATACTTATCTGTTGCATTTTTAATTTACGATTTTAATACTCTCCAAATTTCAGAATCAAACAAACGGATTAAAAAATGCTTACTTAGTGCCTATAATTCCTAAGACAGGATGTGTCTTTCCAGAAAATGCAAACGATATTGAAGGCAATGTGGCATTTATTCAAAGAGGGTCAGTTTAAAATTGCAATATACTATATGGTGCGATATTTTCTTTAATTATGAAAAGTTAAATTGCGGAAACCTATTTTTGTTTTCGAAAACTCAAATTTATCAATATTTTACACATTTTTTAATATTGACGTTTGTATGATATTATTAACTTATTGTAGTATTTTTTTTATAGAATACGATAAAAATAACAGAACAATGTCTAACACAAGTGAGTAAAGCGGCCCCGCTCACGCGGGACCATTTAATATACTAGGCAAATTAGTTTGTATATCAAAATCCGTTTTTTAATTGTCCTAACCTACATATATACTTTGATCCCTTTTAAAGTGTTATAATTAATAATAAAACGCAATTATTTTTAATAAAAATATGTGACCGCCCTTTAACTCTTTAAGTACAATAATTCTTAGCCACATTTGTTTCTTTTTTGCGATAAACATCGAAAATATCGCACCATATAGTATATTGCAATTTACCCAATTACTTAATTAGGTAATTATTTGTGTATAATTCGATTTTAATTAATTTTAGACATTGCACGTTTAAAATAAAAACTTTAATAGCTGAAAAAGCTGGAGCCCGCGCGGTTATTATAACCGATGAAGATTATGGACGTGATGACTACTTTATTGGTATGATTGACGATTCAAATTCTGAAGACGTTCATATTCCAGCCGCTTATTTGTTAGGCAAAAATGGCGTGATGATACGAAAGACGTTAGAAAAATTAAACAGAAAATATGCAATTATAAATATTCCGGTTAATTTAACGTTCACGCCGATTCACAAAATAAGTCAACCACCGTGGTTAGAGTGGTTATAACAAATATACCAATTAAATCAATACCAAACTATTGATTATGGTTCATTGTTATTTTTTAATTTTGTTTTTAGCAAATTTCCAGAATGTAATTCAGCTATTACAGCCACTGTCATGACGCGACTTGAGCCCGGGACTATGGCAGAAATTTGTTTTGAGGTCCTTAGAAACCGAAAATAATATTCACTAAAATGTATATATACTTTTACAAAATTTGATGAAAATGTTGGAAGTCCCAAACTATTGGACAAGTTCGTTAGCCAGACACGTCCGATGCCCGGAACATAATTTTTGGGGCATTTTTCGTGAAAAAAATTAGTTTTTTGTCAAAATTTCCCCTTATTCGAAAATTGTTGTGAAATCTTTTTACACCATTTGAAAGAGGAGAAAAAATTACATAAAAAAGATCCTTAAACTATTATTCGATGTCAACTAGTTTCCAAGAAAAACTAATTTTTATAGACGGAAATTCGCTATGTTATGCAGGATACTGCGACAGGGATATTTCATTATATTTTCAAAGAAAGTCAGCTTAACGAGGTAGGGCCAATTCAGAAATGTAAAATCACAGTTTAAATAATAGTTTGTTCCACAAACAGTTATGAAACGGGATGACGTCAGGATGTACGTTTGGAATTTTAAAATTCCAAGGGTTATCCATGTTAGGTAAATAATGCCGTAACATTATGCATAATAATGCAGTGAAAATATCATCACTAAAGTAAATTTAATTTAGAAAAACAAATTTGCAGGTCAAATAAAATTATTTTGTGAAAATTTACAATTGGTAATTATATAAATTATTTACTTTATCTAATTTTCATTGATTTTTTTAAAATTTTTAACAACGTTGGCAGTGCAATATTAACTGTCATTAAATTTTTATTATTTAAAATTTGTCATTAGGTATTTTTGATATTTTCTTGTAATTTTAGTGTGTTTTATGATCTTTAAGGTATTTTTGATATTTAATTATTATGGTGAAACCTGTAACAAGACAGTGTCTGTACATGAAGTATTTTATAGTTGGTCTATAACATTTATTTTATAATATATACTTGGTATAGAAAAACTTATTATGTGTAAAACATGATTTGGTTATATTTGCTATTTGAAGCTAACAGAATACTGGGGCATTTTTTTATTTCAGAAAAAAGTGATTAATATTTAAAGAAGAAAAAAAAAACAAGTAGCCTGGAATAAATATTAATAACATTACAAGTTGAATAATAATTAATATTATGTATTAATAGGAACAGAACAGAGACGTAACAAGAACGTGCCATCATATGGAATAGTTTGTCCAAAAAAATATAATGTAAAAAACGACAGCTAGATGGCAAAACACTATTAATTTATGTCGAGTCCCTGTATTATGGTCGCAAGCTCAAAAGACCTCTAGAAACTGAGGTGAGGGGAACACAAATTGTATTATTTCCATAGTTACCAACCAAACCAAGTAATTATGTTTTTATATGAGTGAGTGAGTAAACTTCTATTTATTAATATGATAGACAAAGATAAATGCAGATGTAGAGAAAAAAGTTCTTTTTAGCTTGCGCCCATAATACTAAAATCATATATGTACTACTACTATATAGCTAATCGTATAAAAAAATAGGCGAAAATACTACAGTACCGACGATCTGTTTGTTTCACTTCAGCAGTAAGTACATAGTACCTTATGCGCATATGTAAGATTTAAATTATTAAATATGTGGATATTCATTGGATATATGCAATTTGACAGAACTGTCGCACTTGCGCACAATAGGCTACGTCCCTCATTCTGTTTCATTCTTACCGTGACCCTGCCACTTACAGGCATTAGCCATATAGAAGTATTACATATATGACTAAAATATAGTCGGGACATGTCAGCCATTTTTCATCAAAGAATGTCAAAAATAATAAGTTAAAAAGTTTTAAATTTAACTATTCTTTCTAAGTTAAATTAAATGATTTTTTTAAAAATATTTAATTTATTTCCAGTTTATTTTATACAAACCTTTGATGGAAAATGGCGAACTATCAAAAATCATGTCCTAATTGGCAAAATACTTGCAGTGCCACGTAGTAGTTGCCTCTGTGAACTACGTCTTGCCTCAGTCTGAAATTGTCCAAAAAATTAACACAGGTTGCGTTTTCTACTTAACGTCTGTATTCACTGATAGGGAATATGCTTGTTTTTTTAGAAAATTGTGAACGGTATATTCGAGCAATGCAGCAATACTATTGATTGTTATCCTTGTGACGTATAATATAAGTTTAAACACCAAATATGCCAGGATATATATACTGAATGAGATATGCACTAAAGGTATAACGTAGAGTACCATAAATAATAGGATACCCTCTATAAACTTTGTCACAGATACGAAAACATATATCAAGTAGAATAAAAAATAATTTTTGAATATTTAAAAAGGGAATAAATTATTTGAGCAGCAATTTAATTTATTGATCAGCAAAATTTATCAGCAAAAAAAATATTTTAGCAGCAGTAAAATTATCTTGCCAACAAAATGTGATCAGCATAATAATACGATTTGGCATACTAAAAAATAAATATTGAACAGCAAAAAAGATAATTGAGCAGCAAAAAAAAAATAATTTAGCAGCAAAAAATACATTGGCGACACAAAGATTACGCGAGCGCTTCTGGTTTCTTAAATTAGAAGCTGTATCAAGTAAAAATTTTTGTAAATTAGATACCGGATCCTATTTCGGGAATTATCGCGTATAAAGCGAACTCTTATTATTCATTAAGTATAACATTTTCTCTATAATTATTAAATTTTCTTAAACGAGATTAATGCTATAAGTAAATGACAAAATTTAATTACGTAGAAATTATGTCCGTTACTTAAATTGTTGGTATTTTAATGGAGTTTATATGTAAGTAAGTATGTATTTTGAATAATATTGTTTTAATTGTAAGATCTTGTTTTAGTTGATTTTGTAGGAAATCATATTTTACTGTATTCTTTTGTATTTAAGGTTTTAAAATATAAACTTATTAGCTGAAATCCGCGGTTTCACTCGCGTAAAATTATTTGAACGTCTTAATTCAACATCTAAACAAATTATTATTTGAGGTGGCAATTTCAACCTCATCTTACTTTTAAATCAAATATTCTGTTTGTTTTTGTTTTTTTTTTTTTTTTTTTTTTTTTTTTTTTTTTTTTTTTTTTTTTTTTTTTTTTTTGCAAAAATAGTTCTTTACAGTGCTTCGCTCCGCTCGTCCAACGATTCCCAAATAGCTATATTCATATTTTAATAGGGAATCTAATTTTCATGTCCTGAAATCTTTTCGTAGATATATCCATACTGATAATTTTGAGAGCATTTTAATTTCCGACCCTTTTTGAGGTGCCAGAGCTCAGGAGAAAGTTTCTAAACTCATGTTAATTTATTTCCAACATTCAATAATATTAGAGCAAAATTTGGTCAAGATCCGTCCAGCCGTTTATATTTGGCATTTTTTAGGTCCCCAGGATCGTAAAAAGCAATTTTAACTTCATGTTCATCTTTACAGGATCTCAGTACTATTTTAAAAAAATTTGTTCAAGATTCGTCCATCCGTTTATATTTTGCGTTTTGTAGGTCCGCAGGACCCTAGAGAATGATTTTCACCTCACGCGCATTTTTCTCAGGATATCAGTACCTACTGTTTGAACAAAATTTGGTCAAGATTCATCCAGCCGTTTATTTTGAGCTTTTTTGGGTCTCCAGGGTCTTACAGGATAATTTTAACCTCACGTTAAATTTTTTCAGGATCTCAGTACTGTTTGTACAAAATTTAATCAAAATCTGTCCAATCACTTATTTGAGTCCTTTTTGGGACCCTAAGACCTTAAGGATCAATTTTTATATAACGTTCATTTTTTCGGGGATCTCAATATTACTGGAGCAAAATTTTGTTACGATCCGTCCAACCGTTTATTTTGAGCTTTTTTGGGGCCCTAGGATCCCACGGTGTAATTTTAACCTTTTAAATGTAGCCTATGCGAGAACCGACAATACTACTTATCTACTAGCGAAAAAATTTTTGAAATCGGTTGGGTAGTTCCAGAGATTACTTTACAATTAGTCGTACAAACCGACAAGTCACAAACTTTAACTAATAGTATGATTGTCATGTACTATATATGTTCAAACGCCTGTACAGCAGACCAAAAAAATATTTAATGCTGCTCACATATTGCTACTCGTTAATTCTTTTAGCAGACCATCATTATTTGACGCTCAAATAGTTTACTAGCTGACCATATATATACATTTAAAGCTGACCGTATTTATTTATTCTGCTGCTCAATTAGCCTTTTTTGCTGATCAATTTGCATTTATTTTGCTGCTCAATTAACCCTTTTAAACAAACCATATGGTAAAATTGTTTTGTCTCAAAATGCCGGACTTTTTACTGCCAAGTGATAAATACAATAGATAAGGCTACAAAAAAAGAAAAAGAAAAAAATCGTAGATCTCAACATTAAAAAAGTGAACCCTAGGAATTTTCAAAAAATAAATTATAATAAACTATGTTGATAAAATTGAACATTATTTAGAATTATACTGTATTGTCACAGATGGCGGCACCTGTACCAGTGAACACATGTACACATACATATGACAGCATTTTGAGCCGCCATATTGCAGGACGAGTTAACTCGTCTTAATCATTTAAAGAGTTAAACCTAAGCCATTTAAAAATATTTAGTAACTTGTCACAATCAATACTTATTATTTTTAAAATAAATTGATTTAGGTAACTAGGAAAATATTAAATATTGATCATTATTTTTTATTACTCATGCGGGAGAAGTGCTAACTTGGCGTACACATTTCTATACGCAAAATAGCTGTTTGCCCACTGTACTCTTCCCACATACTTTTTGCGTGCGGAAAGTATTCTTTCCACACGCAAACTGAGAACAAAACACGCAAAATTTAACAAATTTAATCAAAACATGCAAAGCCGCCTGTTCAGTCGCGGCGATAGCGGGCCCGCAGAGCCCGCGTTGCGGGTGGGCCCCAGGCATATTGGGGGCTCCTAAGACAGCAGGAAAAAATAATTTTTTTTTATATTAACTGTACTGATTTTATAGATTTTAATTTTATTGTATTCAAACTGTACCAATTCAATCTTTTTAAACCGATCTATATTATTTCATATTATTTTTTTTTAATTTTCATGGACAATAGGTAGACAACCAGTAACTCTTACTAACAGATTCCAGTTCACCGAACAAACGTAATTGCGGCGTACATAAAAAAAATGTCATTTAGAGACGTCCAACAGTGTTTATACGGTTTCAGTTAACAGTTGCATATGAAAATATTGCATTAATGCTCCAACGGGGTGTATCAGTTGAAATATTCATTTCACTTACAAATTTTACAGTTTTGAAGAAGAAAACACATGACAAGCATATGGGCTAATTTCAAAGGACTATTATACCCTTGAATAAAAATTCCAGATCTTTCTGATTTTATTGTTCATATCTAAATAGATATTAGATACTAAAAAAGTTTGTTTGACACGTTTTTGGTAAAATCTGATATTTGCTGCCAGTAGGTCATAAAACAGTAATACCCCTGTCTCAGCATCCTGCATAACATAGCGAATTTCCATTTACAAAAGTACGTTTTTCTCGGAAACTAGTTGATATAGAGTAATTGTAAATAAAAAAAACCTTCTTTATGTGATTTTTCCGCCTCATTTCGCCAAATTTTTTTCACGAAAGTGTCCAAAACCTCGTAAACGTTTTCACGAAATTTCTTAAAAATAAGATCTTTCGTTCTTGAGTTATGGTGCGGACACTTAGTAAACATTTATATAAATGTGTCCGCACGATAACTCAAGAATGATACATCTTATTTTTAAGAAATTTCGTGAAAACGTTTACGGGGTTTTGGACATTTTTCGTGAAAAAAATTTGGCGAAATGAGGCGGAAAAATCACATAAAGAAGGTTTTTTTTATTTACAATTACTCTATATCAACTAGTTTTGACTTTCCTTATTTCGTATGGGGTCCGTTAATTTTTTGATTTTTTGATTTTTAATTTCTTTTAATTTCGTCTGTCATTTTTGACATCCATTTGATATTTGGAGGTTATGTCCTTTTGATATTATTTTTCTCAGTTGTTTCACAACTGAATTATTGATTTTTCCTGAAGATGGTCATTTAAATGACTGAAACATGTAGAACAATTTTCTTTTCTTTTAGTTTGTTCTTAATAATTTATATGCAGGCTGTCGCTAAAAAATTTTTTCATTATTAAAAATAAACTTATGCAGCAAAACATGAGTGGCCCTTATTTTGTTTTGAGTAGTGTATATATATATATATATATATATATATATATATATATATATATATATATATATATATATATAAATTTTAGTGAATATTATTTTTGGGTTCTAGGGGCCTCAAAACAAATTTCTGCCATATTCGCGGGCTGAACTTCCACCATGAGCAAGGCTGTAATAGCGAGTTTCCATTCTGGAAATTCGCTAAAAATAATACTAACAATACATAACCACAAGAATAAATAACAACCAGAAGAGTAACAGAAAGAGAAGAAACGATAGTCAGGTAAATTTTGATGCTCGAGGTTTGGAAGAAATTAGAAGAATATGTTAGTTCAAACCGATCAGTGTCGTAGTTCCAGGGCAGTAGTGTATTTTAAAATAAAATTTCGTTACAAATTTAAATTGTAAATTTTGCAAATTATATTATATTAACATAGAGAATATATCTAAATCACACAATGTTTATTTAGTGAAGAATTGTGAAGAATTTTAATAAATAAATGCTAGCTAACAATAACAAATCATCTAATACATTGTATTATTTTTTTCATAATTCAAATCCTATACCGACTCTGTTAGATATAGGTAATATACCCGAAACCACCCCTTGCTTTTCACAAAACACCGGCAATCAAGGTCATAACAGGCAATATCGGACCTCTCATTCTGTTACTCTTCTGGTTGTTATCTATTCTGTGACATAACTATACTAACTATATAAAAAAAGGTAGATTTAGTATTTTAAAATTAAACAACAATGCACCAGATGTAAAATTTTGAAAATTTTCTTACAAAAAAAATCAGACTGTACAGCTGAACTCTCTTTTGTGCGGTGGATAGAGACCGTATAAAAAAAATCGCACAAAAAAAAAATATATTCAAAAATATCATAAATAGCTATAAAAAGTATAGTTCGATCCAGATTGTACAAAAAACGTTTTTTGTGCGATTGGTCGAGACCGCATAAAAAAAATTTTATCGAAAAAAACCACTCAATACGCTCAAGACGTAGAAACTTCCTTAGAAGTTGCTTCTATAAACAAGATAAAGCATTAATTTACACGTAGAAACATTTCATTTCAATTTTATAATATTACTAAATTTTGGAAAATACATCTTTAACAAAATTAAATGATGCAATAACTTATGTTCTCTTAAAAGTATTTTTATCAAAGAAAGTTATTATAGTAATTGTTTAAGTTCCTTACTGTCTCGTGATTTTGATTCACATTATGCATTTTAATGTCCATTTTTTTAAAAACCGCATAAAAAAATCGCACAAAAAAAGACCGCATAAAAAAGAGTTCAGCTTTATATAATTATTTGTCTCAGTACTTTAAAGTTTTATTACCCTACTTAAACTAAACGTACATATTTTTTGAAAGGTTTTATTGCCCCAACTTGAATCAGTTTGTCGGATAAATAGATTGGTCAAGATAGATTTTATTTACGTGAATCATGGTATATGTATATTTGATGTGTACCGTTAGCTACCCCCACGGCTCATCTAACGGTCTATTGTCTTTTGCCCTTTCTGTTACCGCTCCCCCTTCCTGCCGACTTATTCTGCTGATTACAAACATTTTTTCACCTCTAAAAAAGGGCCCCTACGAAAATCTTGCGGGAGGGCCCCGAAGGCCTTAGCGCCGCTACTGCGCCTGTTGGTTTTACATTTAATAAATATTTCATAATTATTTTTATAGACCAACAAAACAATTTAAACATGAGCCGAGCTTGCGAGGCGAGTGTCGTAATGCATCTGAGTGAGTAATAGCCATTGCAAACGAGTAGAATACGATATTTTTTCTACGACTTTTTTTTTTGATTTAAATAAAATTGAATATTTTTAAATCAAAAGAATACAATTTTTAATCTATCTCTAATTTCGTTAAATGTTTATATATGTACAAACAATGAAAACAGAATACAAGCTACTTTGTTTACTTAGATGTTACTACGCAACATATTTGAAATTAAAAATTGATACGTATATTATACACAAAACAAAAGCCTGTCCATTGAATAATGGTTAATACGGTGATTTCATTAGTCAAAAAGGTAGTGAGTAATGGAAATTCCTCCACACCTTTGAATAATGCCTAACTTTCTCAACAATTAACGGATATGTAATGAGTGTGTTCTTCAACAGGAGTAGAAAAAGGAATAAAAATAGTAATAATAATGGAAAACACTATGTGAAATTCGTAATAAAAAATAGTATATGCAACTTGTGCAGGATTCTCTATTGCCCACTCGAGCGAATGAGCGTACTTACTACGATCGTGCGCTCAACTTCGCTCTCGTGGGCAATCGACAATTTCCCGCACTTATTGCATAATTATACTATTTTTAAAAAAGAAGTTGCTTTGAAAAGAATAAAAGAAAAATATTCATTGATTTTAATTTTTGAAAAAATTCGTAAAAGGACACGATCTTAAAAAATTAAATTGAAAATTAATTAATAATAATTATTTAGTTTATAATTAGACCTTAAACACCCCTTGATTTTTAACTTGGCTCCTAGTTCCAACACACTTCAATTCAGGAAAAAACAGAACTGGAAAAAGTTGGAAAAAAGAAGAAAACCAGACTTCAAATGATGACAAAATTTAATTGAATCAATATATTTCATCATACATCCAACAATATAACAATATCGAATATTTCGTCGTAGCTGTACGACATAATCAGCGAAAAATTTTTTTAAAATCTGTATTAAAAATAAAATACAAGTTATATGTACAATCGTTAACAAAAACCTTTTTAATCCAAAAAAAACAAATAATTAATTTATTATTACTATACAATTCAGTAGCAAAATTTTAATTTTAATTATATTACAATGAAAGAATTTTTATTCAAAAAATATATATAATAATGTTTGGTTGAAATTGTTGTTGGAAAAACAATTGTTACAAGTTAAATCTATATTCCAAAAATACATTGTAAATTATTCAATATAATTAACCAATCTAATCTTAATTGAAAATGTTTCAATATGAGATTGTGAAAGGAAAATCAATTTCCTTTCACAATTTTGATGAATTGAAAACTGATTTTTTTTGAGGTGGCATATTCTATAAAATAAATAATTACAAATAATGACATAATATATGGGTATAGTACTTTTTACAAGACAACCAAATTATATTTTAAATATTCATACTTATTTAAGAATATGTACACAAACATATACATATCGCGCGTTTTCTG
Organism: Brachynemurus nebulosus; assembly: GCA_035578155.1. Lineage (NCBI taxonomy): Eukaryota > Metazoa > Arthropoda > Insecta > Neuroptera > Myrmeleontidae > Brachynemurus > Brachynemurus nebulosus. The sequence goes on from JAPWDM010000002.1 coordinate 26,162,978, forward strand.
TCTCAACCTCGTATCTGAAAAATCCCAATTTTTGGACACACAAACAAAACGTATTTAAATCTGTATCTTCATCACTATGAACTTAAGATTTATGCTAATTACACCCATTGATGTTGGCTACCTATATTTATAAATATATATAGATAAGTATATGTATAAATACAGTATTTAATATGATTTTTGTGTGTCCTAAAACATGTAGTTTTTGATATACGAGGTTGAGACAGAAAACGCGCGATATACGTATATATGTACTTACAGTAGTCTGTGATGTTCCTGTTGGCTAGTAAAAATAAATAGATGGAACTAGTGTAGTGATTATAAAAGTGTTCGTATTTAGGATATCTGGTTACTAATTTAAAAATAAAAGTTGAACAATAATAATAAATAAAAAATAGTTGAATAATAATTGAAGTGAGATTAAAAATGTAATAGATAATATACAAGAAAACAAACAAGTTGCATTTAGAGCTGAGAAGAAAAATGTAGTAAAGTGTTTTAAGTGCAATAAAAATGGGCATATGAAAAAAGACTGTAAAATGTGTGGTATATGTAAGAAATATAATTATGAAGAAAAGAACTGCAAATTTAAATTTAAACAGTGTTCTGTATGTAAGAAAACAAACCATAAAGAAGAAAATTGCTATTTTAAGAATAGAAACAAAGATAAAAATGATAAAAATAAAGAGAATGTAGTATTTTTTACAAATTGTGAACAAAAAAATATTCAAGAAAAACTTAAATTTGTTGTAGATTCAGGATGTACAGCTCACAAGATAAATAATGTTAATATATTAAATAATTTCCAGCAGAAAAATTCTAAAATTTTAACTGCAAATGATGAAAAAATGAAAGCTCAAGGTCAGGGAACTGTGAATGGAATGGAATGCAAGCTAACAAATACACTTTTAGTACCAGAACTTGCTCAGAATTTATTGCAGTAACAAATAATGATTGTATAGTTATATTTAAAAAAAAAAGACAAAGTGGAGATATATAAAGACTCAGAATTAATATTAGCTGGAGATAAAGAAAATGGATTATACATAGTAAATATACAACAAAACAATGAAGAAGAAAAATCATTATTGTCAGTAGAAAATGGAACAGCCTGGGAATGGCAAAAAGACTAGGTCATCCAGGAAGTTCAATATTAGAAATGCTACTAACTGCAGTAGAAGAAATAAAAATTCAGGGATCCAAAAAGATAGAACAATGTGAAATAAAAGAAGAAAATGACATGAAAGACAACGTGAAAGGCAAGAAAAGAATAGATTATATACATGATGAATATGAAGAACAAGACAGAAAATGGAGATGATGAGGAATCGTATGAACAATCGACAAATGAAGAATACAATGATATTATAGAAAATGAAACTAATATTGACACATCTAAAAATGGAACTGATATAAACATATCTACAACAGAAGGAAAAGAAATTGACGAAAATATGGAAGAAAAGGAAGTTAAAGCAGAAGAAAACACACCAAGAAGTACTAAAATAAAACAAAAGCCAAATTATCTAGAAGATTATGGCCTGCAGTCTTATAACGAAGTAATTACGTCTGAAGAAAAGGAAAATTGGGAGAAGGCTATAAATTTGGAGAAGGAATTATTACAAAAGAATAATACTTGGGAAATAGTAGACAAAGAGGAAACTGAAGGAAAGAAAATATTTTCAAATAAATGGGTATTCTGTATAAAAGAAAATGGTACTTACAAGGTTAAAAAAAAATTAATTTGCGTGTTAGAGAATTTAAAACCTGTGTATTATATTTTTAATTTCTTTTTTTTTTTTAAATATAATAAAATTAATAAAAAATAAAAAAAAAATTGAATTTAAAAATACCCCTGTCGCAGCATCTGCATAACATAGCGAATTTCCAAATATTGGGCACTGGCGGATTTCATCTAAGACCTATACCTATTTAAAATTGCCGCATTTGCATCCGCAGGACAGTTGTGGATCTCAGATAACACAACCTGTATCTATCTAAAATAGTTTATCTCGGTAATAGTAAAAAAATTTTCAAAATCCGTCAGTTATTTTATTTTTGACACTTTTATGTCCCACTGACGCTGTCGGACCTTACATAACGTAATCTATATCTATTTAAAACAGTTTAGCTCTCTAACAGTGAAAAAATTTTCAAAATCGGTCGGTTAGTTTATTTTTACCACTTTTGAGTCCCATGGACCCTGGCGGACCCTACATAACGTAATGTATATCTATCGAAAATAGCTTAGCTTCATAAACAGTGAAAAAATTTTCAAAATCGGTCAGTTAGTTTATTTTTGACACTTATGGGTCCTATGGACCCTGGCAGACCTTACATAATGTAATCTATATCTATCTAAAATAGTTTAGCTCTGTAACAGTGAAAAAAATTTTCAAAATTGGTCGTTTAGTTTATTTTTTACAATTATGGAATCAGTAAACCCTGGCGAAACTCATACAACTCTAGTACTCTAACTGTAAGAAAAGGGTTCTAAGGATCTCATATAACTTATGGCAGTCCGTAAGGTTCTTGCGGACATCATTTAATTAATTAATTCAAATACTTTAACTTACTAACTGTGAAAAAATTTTTAAAATCGATTGGGTAATTAATTTTTGGCCTTTTTAGGTCCCGAAAACCTTGACGGATCTCACATAAAATACCTTAAATCCATTTAAAATTGTTTAAATTTCTAGCATTAATAATTATTAGTGAAAAAATTTTCAAAATCGAGTCATTTAAAATTTTTTCCGTGCATACATATGTACAATATGTACATATTATGTTGTTTTGTTTCATATTTAATAATATTATATCATATGTTAATAATGTTCAATTTCTTGTTTCTTTAAAATTCAATAAAAAAAATCTTCATTACATAAGCTTAGAAAATCTGCTTAATTTTCATTTTTCAACTTGAGACAGAACTGTGCTAATTAGGGGTGGGAAAAACCGGCCGGTTTTAACCGAAAACCGGTTTTTTTGTTTCGATGAACCGGTTTTTTTCGGTTATTTTTTTGATTCGGTTATTACTGGTGTTTTTTTCTTAACCGATAACCGAAAAAAAAACCGGACAAATTTGTTTTGAAAAAAAAATCTTTATTTAAAAAATTAGGTCTACATTTAATGGCTGGTGTTTTTTTCTACAAAAATAAGTTAATTTCTTTAAAATTCTAATACATTTACAGATGTGCCGTGACTATTTGGACCCGATTTCGTCGGGTGAGTGACGAAAGAGAGGAGGTAAAGCAACCATACATAACATAGAAAATAATGTCTTACAGAATTGCTTGTACACTTACACATAAAATTAATGTATTTTCCAATTACGTTTATAAATATAACTTTAATTACAAAAGGAAAAGGTTAAAAATCAATTTTATTTAACTTATGGGTGTAGTATGCCTTGCGAAAAGTATTTTTCTAACCGAAATTAAGCCTTTTTAATTAATTTGCTTTATAATCTTATACAGCTATACAGAGCGTGTATGGCTGTTACTATAGTTATAAAATTATGAACAGTTTGAATAGTGAATAACCCCCAACAGCGTACACCAAACATTGTATCTGTGATTACCAATCGGTGGACCAGCTGTAGATATTATCAATAACATATGTATTATCAATAATAAGCTTGAATACTGATTGTGAAGTTAAATCAAATTCTTATTTATTAATTTTTTTATCAAATAATATTATTTTTATGAAATGTTCTTGTCTTTCTCATTTTCGTTTTTAGAATAGGTATTTGAACAAAGATTATATTTAACATATTTATCATAAGTTTTTTCAGCTTTTGTTAAATATCTTCAAAAACAGGATAATAAATTGTTTTATTACCCAACCACTTTATACAATTTATTTCTGGGCTTTTTTGAAAAATTTTATTACATAGTTTAATGATAACATGATGATAACTGTGTTGGCAAGTGTGTTTCCAACGTATGAAGATTATGAAGAAGAAACAGAAATCTTTTTGACTCTTCTAACTTGAAGATATTTTTGTGGTTTTTGTTTATTTTGTAAATATGATTTTGATGTGCTAATATTTATTTTAATTCGTTTTCAAACCAAACTTTTTTTTAATATTTAATGGATATTAACGTTACTTTATGAAATTGAGTTTATAAAATAATACTTAATATTTTACTATACTGTGTTTTATTAAAGTAAAATTATAAGGAACAGTAAATTAACAAATAAAAGTAATTATTTTTTTTTCAAATTTCTATTCACAACTGTTTGGTGGTCACTGGAATCTAACTGTGGCAACTATATAAATATAAAAAAAGACAAATTGCAAAAAAAGGATAGATCAGAGTATAGAGATAAGGTATCGGGTCCTTTTAGTCACGGCAGATCTGTACGTTAAAACGACCTAACAATTAACATTCAACCATGTGTACTGTGTACTTTTCTTCTGTCTCTTTTCCTTTTTGTTATATATTTTTATATTCGAGTGACTATAGTAATATAAATATGTAGGTTTAATTTTGCTTTATTTGTTAATGATGTCAGACTAACTTTAGTTAATTTGATCTACAGCAAAAGTATACTGTAAAGGTCAAAATACATTTTTCGTTGCCCTAATTATTAAAAAGAACATTGTTTAAGTAATAGTCAGTAATGAAGATATGTAACTTATTAAAAAATAATTATTTTCTTTTCAAAAGTTTAAATTTGAGGCCTAAGTGTTGCTGCCTAACCTAATTTGTTTCCAGCTTTGCTGACGGGTATTTTTAGTTAAAGAATCTTTTCGTTAAATTGCTAGGTAACAAATTTTCGTTAGACAAGTACAAATTTATTATGTAATAATCAGTGAAAAACATTTGTTTTTGTTTAGAGTTTGTGTTACTTTAGGTAATTTACTTTTAAATTTTTATCTGTAGTCACGGTATTCATTTCGTTTAAAAATAAGTGTAATGTAAAAATAAAAATTTTGTGATAATAATTATTGTTGTTTTGTCAAAAATAAAAATAAAAACCGAAAACCGGTTATTTTGAGCGGTTTAAACCGTCCGGTTAAACTGAGCATAAAAAAACCGAAATAACCGAGAACCGGTTATTTTTGAAAAACCGCCATCCCTAATGCTAATTATAATGCAATAAATGAGAAACAAAACTTTTACATTATAATACATGCATGTGGATACATTTCACTTGTTCTCATAAAATTCTTTAAAAAAAAATGAAATATTTCATAAAGAACTGAGACATAAATATAAATTACTTATTAGACTAACAAAGAGAGAAAATTAATACAAATGTGAAAATTTACATTTTCTCGAAAAATACTTAAAATAGAAAGAAAATTATAAGAATATTTTCTTCATAATTTTTTTTTGGCTTTTCAACGATCTAAAAATCGAACTGTCTAATGATAGGATCGAATGATAAAAAATGGCTAGAAAACCTACTTCTGGGCATCCGATGTGTCTGGCTAAAGAACTTAGCCAAGCCAGTTCGGATTTCAATCCGCACACAAAATTTCATAAGCCTTAAACGTTTCGTTCGAAAGTTATCGTGGCGACACATATATATATATATATATATATATATATATATATATATATATATATATATATATATATATATATATATATATATACATATACATATATACATATATACATATATATATATATATATATATATATATATATATATATATATATATATATATATGTATATATATATATATATATATATATATATATATATATATATATATATATATATAAGTATATATATATATATATAAAGTTATTGCATATTTTTTAATTATATTTGGAATGATACACTGGAACTGTTGAGGTCATGATGTTGAATATTAAATTTATTTTCTTCTTGTTTTTATACTATTTTTTTTTTATTTATTATTATTAATATTCATATAAATTTATATATATATATATATATATATATATATATATATATATATATATATATATAAATTTATATATATATATATATATATAAATTTATATATTTATATATATATATATATATAAATTTATATATATATATATATATATATATATATATATATATATATATATATATATATATATAAATTTATATGAATATTAATAATAATAAATAAAAAATAGTATAAAAACAAGAAGAAAATAAATTTAATATTCAACATTATGACCTCAACAGTTCCAGTGTATCATTTCAAATATAATTAAAAAATATGCAATAACTTGTTAGTAAAATTTTTTTTCTCATTGTAGCTCAAAGAGGTTATTTTAAGTCGCTTGTGATGTTAATCGCTGTTTTTCAATAAACACACTATTACATACGATTACATACACTATACCGATAGGTAAAACCGGTAAAACAGATGATACAATCAGCGTGTTCGCTGCTGAGTTTTTCTGCTCAAAGTGAGCTGTTAGCGCATGCGCAAGAACTTTTTTTTATGGAATACACAAGTATTTCGTACTTTATAAAAATGTTCTTGCGCATGCGCCAACAGCTCACTTTGAGCAAAAAAACTCAGCAACGAACACGCCGAATATAGTACGCTAGATGGTATGACAATCGCATCCGCGCCAATTTTTAAATTTAATCTCAAAACAAGTGAAAAATTGATTGACGTTTTTATATCCCTAAATAAGCAAAACTATAAAAATCAGTTTTTTCCAGTCTTTTGGTAAAATTCCCTGACTTTTCCAGAAAGTAAAAATTCCCTGAGATTTTCAGGTTTTCCAGTAATGTGGCCACCATGACCGTCTTATTTGAATATTTGCAAGTGACGTCAGCGCTCCAAATGGTGATGTTTAAATAATGATCAATGAAAAAATTAAATAATGATCAATGTAAAATGAAAAATCATTTTTTTATTTTTCTGAAATAAAGGCGCAAATTGTACTTATAATATATTTTTGTGATTTTTTGACATAAGCTTAAACTATTTTTGAAATAAATGAAAAACATGCATATTATTCCCTATTATGTAAATTTGTGAATATAGTATGCAAATAAAATTAGCATGTTTTCTGTTAGCATTGTAAAATTAAATAAATTTAGAATTTATCAAGTAGACCATTCTTACCATTCTTTATGGCACTAGTGCTTTTTGCTTTTTATACAACTAGTACCATGAAGTACTACTTTTTATACCTTTTAACAGTGTAAAAAATCGGCCTCTTTGATTTAATCTTACATAAAAAAAATTTTTTTAAATGAAAAGACCTTTTAGATCTGTTACAGAGGATTTTGTTAATTTCTTAATGACCTGTGGCTGTGGTAATGATTGGTTTAACGACATTTTACTCCGTCTACGCTTCTTACATTACAAAATCGTTTGACCCTCCTAAAAAAAATGTTTCTAATATTTTATTTATTTTTTGTGAAGCTGAATATTCAAAATAATCGTCGTCTCAATACTCAGAACACTCAGAATCTATTTTATTAATTAATATTACGATGCGAACTAAAATAATGTTGTTCGGAAGTGATTAGTTGTCTTAACGAAAATTTATATAAATTACGATGTTATTTTCTACTATAAATAGTTAATCATTTATTCCTAACGAATTTTAACAAGAATACTTAAATATACCTTTCAAATGAACTAATTAATATAAGAATAAAGTTCGATTATTTTTAAAATTTAAGAAAATGAATTTTTAAAGGTTATGGTAGATTGTTCAATATATAGATGAAATTTTTTTGTACTTGTTATGGACGATTTATCGTTGTTAAACTTCTGTAAGGCGACCAACTAGTCCTTATTGGACCTTATTTTTATTCGTGTGATAATTTCGAAAAAATTTCTTTTAAGAAATACATACTTGGACGAGCAAAAAAAAAAATTTTTTTTACAAAAAATATAATTGAAAAATTAAATATATAAAAACAAAATAACACTGAAAAAACTTTTAATTATTTACAATTTACGAAATGCGATACTTCTGAGACGTATTAGGCCCATTCCGGGATTATTTTAATAAAAATTTCAATACGAGACAGCAATTGCTTTTCCGGGACTAGTTGGCCGCCTTAAACTTCTCAATCCGTGAAATTTAAAAGTTTTTTGTTAATACATGTAAAATAAACACTGCCAAAGTTTGGCTTGATTTTTGTAGTAAAAATTGCTCTTTTTATAGTTATCATGTTAATGATACTATTTACTGCTTGTAATTTTAGATATAGTAAATTCAATAATGTTCTAGTCATTCAACATGAATTAAAATAAAAAATAATTGAAAATGTAGAGTATACGCAAAGATCCATCACAACTTCAAATTTTTTTAAACGAAATATAAGCTACTATGTATTCCGATGAATCCCTTTAATCTACAAAATTGCCTGATTCATGGTGTACTTTATACATCAGATGTAAAAATGATTGCAACAAAAATTAGGACCTTCTTTCACCCTCATATATTAATTAAATAATTGTGTATTATTTTGTGTCGATTACAGTCGACGTTTGGAACGAGGAGGATAACATAGAGTATAGACTATTGGCAACGCAAAGAATCTCACTCGCGTCTCTGGTTGTAAAATTAGAATAAGTATCAAGTAAAAATGTAGACACAGTATTTTGGTGTATAACGCGCACCTTGAACATCAAAAATATTGTCTAAATTTCGTGGTGCGCGTTATACGGCGGATATAAAACTGAGTAGTTCCCAATAAAAATATATCTAAGTTGGTTAATATTTACAAATTTGAAAGAGAATTACAATAAAGCAATATTGTTAATTTTATATATTTATAATTGTTATTATTATTTCATTGCTTTCTTTTCAAATTATTCCATACAATAAGTTTAGGTATTAAAATTATTTTAGTTAGCTAAGTTTATAATTCATTATTTTATTATCAAAGTTGGGGTGCGGTTATTCGTCAAAATTTTAGGATGCGCGTTATACACCGGAAAACACGGTATATGTCGTATATGTTTTATTCGTGATATAAAGTCTAGTAATCCGCACATAATTTGTATGAAAATATTAGTACGGGAGGTAGCGTTGTATTTTCATTAGTGATTTTAGGCCGAATGAATTCTACTTCAAATATTAAATTAGTACCCAATGATCGTCAAAACGGGCGTCAGCCGTCGCACTTGCGGTGGACCTAAAAGGGGCAGCGGATTTAATTTTGAGCTACTTTTTGACATTTAGAACTGTCAGATATTGCCCACTGATTTTACATTACAAAAAAATTGTTATTATTATTTTTAATTTCCATAATTATGTTTGATTAGAGTAGAATAACCGATCAAAATATAGCTAAAAAAATTATTTCTTTAATTAATTTTTTTAAAGTTGATTTCGATCATAGCAAGTTAAATAAATCTCTAATCAAACATAACTATGGAAATTAAAAATTACAATAACAATTTTTTTGTAATATAAATTCAGTGGACAATATTTGACAGTTCTAAATGTCAAAAAGTAGCTCAAACTTAAACCCGCTGCCTCTTTTAGGTCCACTGCACGTGCGACGTCTGACGCCCGTTTTGATGATCATTAGGTACTAATCTAATATTTAAAATAAAAAAGGATTTATTCGGCCTAAAATCACTAATGAAAATACGACACTACCTCCCGTACTAATATTTTTATTGGCAGTTAGACGCATAATATATATAAATATTCGACTTCTTACAGCTTCTAGTTTCACCACTAGAAACGTACACGTAATCTTTTTATTATCATGATTATTAAATCGGAACTGAAATTTTTAATAATTGCAATTTGTATGTTTTATAAAAAATATTTATTATTTATCAAAATGTGTAAAATTGGTAGGAGATTCTGTTTGAAATTTTGAAGATTTTGCTGGTCGTTATTAAGTATAATTACAAAAGCTTCTTGAATACATGAAAATTTTATATAACTGTAGAAAATAATTTTTCTATTGGACAATAAAATTATGTTCAGAATAATTGACGTATAATATTTTGTGTTGGCCATTCCGTGTGTCTTTCATACTTAATATTTTCACATGTTTTTGTGTAATTCGCAAAACGATAAAATATTGTAAATAATTTGTAAATATGTACAAGATAAATAAAATTTTTTTTTATAAAAATAGTGTCATTTTTCCATAACATGTGATACATATATTTTTTATAATTTAAATTATTATTTACATACTTACTGTACCAATATTCAAAATATTTGAAAATCTTATTAAAAGTAACTTTTGGCAGACAACTCATTATAATTACGTTTCCTTCTGCAGTGTTACTGAAAATAGGTAACGACGTAGGTTGTATCTTAATAAATTATTTATTTTGTTATCATTCATATTTCAGTTGCTTCTTTTAAAAACGCCGTGAGCAGCGGAGCCCCATCACGGAGGTCGAATTTTTCCTTTCATCTTCGGTATTGAATGTCTACAAGCGAAATGTAATTGAAAATCCACAAGCGATTTGTCATTTTGGTGGTTTCAAGACTGATGATGAGTGTCCGGTTGGTCGGGGCTTTAAAAAAAGGTTTTAAGTTTTTAAAGGCTGAATCTCAGTAAACTTCAATTTTGTTCCGATAGCAGTTAGCAGGGAAAAAGCCAACACAATTCGTACGAGGGCATTCCTACCCATGCTTATCCGCCAATTGCCTTTGTGTTTTATTTTTAAATATTAAAAAAGGAACTTAAATAGTAAACTGGAAGGCTTTTATGAAGATATTTTTTCTTTCCAAAAAAATCCAAAATTTCTATTTTATAAATAATAAAAATCCAAAATTCCTAATTTATAAATAAACAGTGACTCTAATAACATTTTTAAATTACTTAATATGTATGTATTTCATTTGTTATAAAAGTAAGTACCCTTTTTTTAAATTTTTTTAAAATTACTATTCGCTACTTGTATTTAGAATAAAAATAATGCATTTAAAACACATTTGACAATAGCATTCAATTCCGATGTAAAAATGGGGGAAGTGGGGGGGGGAAACTAATGTGGACTCCCTAAAAGGTACTAGCTGAATACTGACTGAATACATGTACAAAATTTCAGCCCTTTAGGTTTCCTTAGAGAGTCTTTAGACGTGTTAGAAAACAAGCAAAAAAATTAAGGAAATATTGGCGTAAAAATCGTGGGGGTAAGGGTTAAAAGTTGAAACCTCCAAAAAGCAGTGTCTGGCTATTAGCTTAACCTGTACACAAAATTTCAGCCCTCTAGGTTTATTTGGGGAGATTTTGACCCGAAAGAAACTGTTAAAAAAACAAGAAAAATCATGTTCTTTTTGGTATAAAAATAGTGGGGGTAGGGGTTAAAAGTCGAGACCCTCAAAAGGCACCCCTTGATATTAACTCAATGCGAATACACAATTTCAGGCCTCTAGGTTTATTTGGGAGAGTGGTACAAACTTCAAAAACGTCGAGAAAACATGAAATTGTTGCTTAAAAATGAGGGGGGTGGGGGTAAAATATTAAAACCTCCAAAAAGCACAACCTAGGTACGAACTTTATCAACACACCAAATTTCAACCCACTACGTTAATTCTGGGGGGCTGAGGGCGTGTTAGATCCAGCTAAAATCGTTTTTTCCCCCCTCTACTCCCTTCAAATCATCCTAGGAAACTGAATTTTGGATATGTTGTAGATAATTCACCGAAACATTATTTCTAACCAGTTTGGAAAAGTTTTATTGTCTTACCGCCCCCACCACCCCCTTAAAAGTTGGGTCGGATCAAAAATTTTCCCAAAATTTGACCCCCCTTTAATAGTATGAGGTGCCTCGAAAATGAGCCCCACTTACCAAATTTTATCTCTTAACTTCCATAGGGGGGCCCTACACATATTAAAAGGTGGCGGGAATATATATATATATATATATATATATATATATATATATATATATATATATATATATATATATATTGAAAATATTTAAAGTTCGATTACTTTGTCTATTTCACGAATTAAAATTATTTTTATTTTTACTGAACGCGTTTTCAACCTTTCGGTCATCCTCAGAGTAGAAAGATGAAAATGATTAATGGGAATTTATAGGTAAGAAAAATATATAGGAGGGGTGTAATATTATTGAATTTGGAAAACCCCTAAAATTTTATGGGTTTTCCCAATTCAATAATATTACACCCCTCCTATATATTTTTCTTACCTATAAATTCCCATTAATCATTTTCATCTTTCTACTCTGAGGATGACCGAAAGGTTGAAAACGCGTTCAGTAAAAATAAAAATAATTTTAATTCGTGAAATAGACAAAGTAATCGAACTTTAAATATTTTCAATATATATATATATATATATATATATATATATATATATATATATATATATATATATATATATATATATATATATATTCCCGCCACCTTTTAATATGTGTAGGGCCCCCCCTATGGAAGTTAAGAGATAAAATTTGGTAAGTGGGGCTCATTTTCGAGGCACCTCATACTATTAAAGGGGGGTCAAATTTTGGGAAAATTTAAACTGTGTTTTTGATCTTCTTGCGTATTTCTCGGCCAAATAAATTTCCTTCGAATTTTTTACTTGTTTTCAATACAATGTAGAATCTAAATCAAAAATAAAAAATCTAAAAAAAATGTGTAAAATTTTTTAAGTTCACACTTAAAATTTTGGATTTTTTTAATTTTGTAAACTTAGTTACATATTTCGTAAATATTAAAATACTAGAAAAATATATTAAATTTTTTAGCTTAAATGCATGAAAACCATATACATATGCATTATTGTATCAATAGCTTCAATCGATTTGGTTTGGTGTTATTGATTTTTTCTTAATGCAATAAAAAAGGTAATGAATCCTCATTATCATAAAAATTGATTCTACTATTTAAGGAACCTTGAAAATAAAAATAGGCACATATCATGTCAAAGCTAATAATTATATACGTGATAAGTATTCTAATTTTAATTTTTCAATTAAGAATTATTTATACAGAGTGTTAAAATATGAAAAACGCCGTGAGAAGCGGGGCCCCATCATGGAAGTCGAATTTTTCCCTTCATCTTCGGTATTGAATGTCTACAAGCGAAATGTGATTGAAAGTCTACAAGCGATTTGTCATTTTGGTGGTTTCAAAACTGATGATGAGTGTCCGACTGATCGGGGCTTTAAAAAAAGGTTTTAAGTTTTTAAGAGCTGAATCTCAGTAAATTTCAATTTTATTTCGATAGCAGTTAGCAGGAAAAAAGCCAACATAATTCGTACGAGGGCATTCCTACCCATGCTTATCCGCCAATTGCTTTTGTGTTTTATTTTTAAATATTAAAAAAAGACCTTAAATAGTAAACTGGAAGGCCTTTATGAAGATATTTTTTCTTTCCAAAAAAATCCAAAATTTTTTGCACTAGCTGGATACTAACTCAATACACGTACAAAATTTCAGCACTCTAGGTTTCCTTAAAGAGTCTCTAGCCGTGTTAGAAAAAAAGCAAAAAAATCAAGGAAATATTGGCGTAAAAATCGTGGAGGTAAGGGTTAAAAGTTGAAACCTCCAAAAAGCAGTGGCTATGGCTATTAACTTAACCTGTACACAAAATTTCAGCCCTCTAGGTTTATTTGGGGAGATTTTTATCCGAACGAAACTGTTAAAAAACAAGAAAAATCGTGTTCTTTTTGGTATAAAAATGACCGTTTTTAAATATTAAAAGAGGACCTTAAATAGTAAACTGGAAGGCCTTTATGAAGATATTTTTTATTTCCAAAAAAATCCAAAATTTCTATTTTACAAATAAAATAAAAAATTAGTTCAATAACATTTTTTAAATTACTTACATATTAAATTTATGGGTTTGATATCGTATTCTGGTTCCAAATTAACATACATAAGTGTGCGTAACACAGACATTGTTATAAAACGACCCTTTCTCAGTAGGGAGTCGCAAACCTTTTTCATTTATATATTTTTTATTTTATTTTTGAGTTCTATAGAGAACTAAATGTATCTTTATTAAGTATAGTGTGGGATTATAATTTTATTGTCAAATATTTAAAAAAAGTAAATTGTTTTAATTTCACAAACTTAATTAAATGGTACATTTAGGAAGCTAAATGTATCCTAATTGAAAATAGTATATACAATATAGGTTTTAATTGGGGGAAAACCATACCAACCATTCAGATTGTTGGTATGGTTGGTTGTTATCCAAGAATGACAATCTGAAATTTAGATAATTTCTGCCACTGAAGATGATATTAAACATATCGAAAATATTTTGGCAATTTTAATAAAGAAAAGCTATGAAATAGAAGATATTGGTTTCATTATGTCCATCCTTCTATAAAGCTAGTCCACGCAATTTGGGAGAAGGTTGAAAAAATTCTTCGTGATATATATATATATATATATATATATATATATATATATATATATATATATATATACATATATCAGACATTTTTTTCTACAGAATCGCGTTCTACGGTACTACTGTCGCCTCTCGCCGTTCTTATCGTATAGGCTGTATAAGTCTAATTTTTTCAAGAAAAAATTCGACTAAAAAGAAATCTGATAAAATCTACTTTAATAATTTCATTCATAAATTGTGATTAAACGCATACGATTAAAGATAATAGAGGTACAGAAAAAAAATCTAAAAATTTGCATGCCACAGAATTTTTACTATATATTTCCTGTAAACTTTAAATAAGCCATTATATATCTTAATGTTTGTAGAAATTTAGATCCAGTTGTTTCGAAAATAACAGGAATTGGGGACGCAACACTTTATTCTTCCATATTTTTCAAAGCATTTCCTTTTATTAATTTTTTGAAATTTGAAAAAAATATTTTGTATTCCTTATAACAACAAGGAAGACCCCCCAAGGGACACCCCACACGATCCTTTGTAGGTATTATGTAAATTATTGTGTAATATCATAAAAATAATATTGCATATAACTTTTTGCAATGATAATTAAAATTTATTTTTGTAGTCATTATTTACCAGGGCCGTAACTAGGTACCCTGGAGCAGAAAGTACATTGGAGGCCCCTAAGCCGCCCCGGGCAAAAACAAAAAATTCCGCCTCCTGGCAAAAAAATGCGGCGACCTTTTTTTTGCTCGTCAGTCGTTTACCGCCCTAATGTTTTACATAAGGGCGGCCAATGACTGACGAGCAACATTTACAGAAATACTCAGAGATGTGACTTATTTAAGATACAAGTATTTGAAATACCCATACAGGATACAAAATACGTATTTTCATCTTGTATCTGAAATACTTTTTTAAAAATGTATTTTGTATCTTGTATTTAAATACTTTCTTTTGGTGTCTTAGTATTTTGTAAATACTTAAGTTTGCTAAAATACTTTTATTCATTTTTACCAATTAATCCCATCATAAGGTTAAATTAAAACTGACCCCTTAAAATTTTAATTTCTCAACCTATCAAAAAACTATGATCTATTTGTTTTTGTCTACCGCCGTCGCGTCGCCATTCTCGCCGCGCCTGCGCCCTATTATTATTGCTGGTGTCGATATATAAAAAAAAAAAATAAAATTAATCAAAACTTATTAAGGTAGTGCCGCGACATTCAACTTTTCGATAGAATAGCTTCAAATTTTAATAGTATAAAGAAGAATGCTATATCTGATTGTCCTTGTAATTTGGGAAAGATTGATCGCTTCTGAGTTAAGATAATTAGGGTTAAAGTTTGTACCTACTCCATGTATTAGATCTCAAAATTCTGACTACTTACCCTTATTTTATATTTAACAATATAATGACTCGACAGAATTCAATAAAAAACTAGGGAAAGAAAGATTAATAAGTTCTAAATGTAAAGAAAAAATTGAATTATTTGTTGATCGTTTTGAATTGAAGATATCATCAGAGAAATTATAGTATTTTAATAATTACACCAATTTCAAGCAACTGAACCGAAGCAGTCTGGCAACTCTGTATATTAAATAACTGGTTTATTCGTATTTATTGTTTAAACAATATTGAAAATTTATGAATAGCATTTTTTGACCTTTTACCGCTTTCACCGCTAAAACGGTGATAGATACCTTAAAAAGTGTTAAGACCTTTTTTGTAGAGAATCGAATTCTCTACAAAAAAGTCCGGGATATCACCTGTCTATCTTGTACAGGTGAAAAAATAAAGCGTCCAAACGCATATACATACCACTTAATATGTTTGTTGAGTAAATTAAAAACGATGTCAAAGCATTTATTATAAAAAACTTTGATAGTATAAGTGTGTATGCACAGACTATGTTTGAATGTATGCCTACACGTTCGTATGAAAAATAGTATGCATTAACATCTATCCATTAATACATACAATAATGACATAAAGAAGTTTGGTTTGCAATTTTTTCTACTAGCATGTCACACGGTAACTACTACCTTAAATTAAATCTTAAAAAATATCATTTGGTTATAAACAGCACTACAAAAGATTGCGATGTTTGTGACGTCATTAAGATATTTAATATAAAAATGTTTATAAGAAGCAATAACTGCATTGCATGAATAATTCAAAATAAAAATATATTAATGTTTTCAGTTAAGTAAACATTATGACGTCACATATGCGCTTGGAAACAGTCGGCGACTCGGCGTGTTACTGGTTCTAATTGTAAGTTTAAAAATTTATTTTTAATTTGATATAACTTTTTAAATATTAGGTAAAAAAAAAAAATAAATACCTAATTAATGTGTAATGAAATAAACTAACAAGTAGAGGGCCCGAGGCCAGACCTATCGATTTCGATGAAACTTAGATATGTTGTAGAACACTAAAAAATAAGCGACACGTATTTTTTTTATCGGCGGAAAAACGGTTTGAAGGGTTGAAATCGCCCTCCAAAAATTGGGGTAAAAATTTAATTTTTTAAATATCTCGAAAACGGTAAGAGATAGAGCAAAAGTTTAAATTGACGATATTGCTCTTTTTTAAAGAGCTATCTATTGATATTAAATTTGTTCAAATTACATCAACAGGGGTGGTTGGGGGTTAAAATTTAGGAGTTAATTTTGCAAAAAGGGGGTGAAAATTAAACAATATAAAAATTTTGTTTACAGATTTGAAATCTACGTCAAAAAATCTAATTGACCTGTTTTTGCTCAATGTCCTAATATTAAGTCTAGGAGTAGTTAACTAGGGGGTGACTGTGTCGAATAGTCGTACTACTTGGGTAGTTCAAGAAGTTTCTCTTCATGGAAAATAGTTTAAGACATTTAGAATAACGTAGAAATGAAATTTTCGATTTCAAAATTCAGTTTGAGCAACATTGGAGAGGGGGTGAGTCACCCTCTTAAATTACATACTAGTTAACATACACTCATTTTTAATATTAACACACTGACAGTGGGTAATAATCTCACAATAAGTGGTTCTGAAGTTGGACTGTCGTATGTAAGGTTTTTATAAGGTTGGTTTTTTAATGGATGTTATAGTTTCCGTTATCGAAAATTATCGATACCGAAAATAACGATATTTTCAAAATGAATGGAAACCTAATAAAAACCTTACATACGATAGTCCAACTTCAGAACCACTTATTGTGACATTAGTACTCACTGTTAATATTAAAAATGAGTGTATGTTAACTAGTATGTAATTTAAGAGGGTGACTCACCCCCTCTCCAATGTTGCTCAAACTGAATTTTGAAATCGAAAATTTCATTTATACGTTATTCTAAATGTCTTAAACTATTTTCCATGAAGAAGAACTTCTTGAACTACTCAAGTAGTACGACTATTCGACACAGTCACCCCCTAGTTAACTACCCCTAGACTTAATATTAGGACATTGAGCAAAAACAAATCAATTAGATTTTCTGACGTAGATTTCAAATCTGTAAACAGAATTGTTATATTGTTTAATTTTCATCCCCTTTTTGCAAAATTAACCCCTAAATTTTAACCCCCAGCCACCCCTGTTGACACAATTTGAACGAATTGCATACCAATAGATAGCTCTTTACAAAAGAGCAATACTGCCAATTTAAACTTTTGCTCTATCTCTCACCGTTTTCGAGATATTTAAAAAATTAAATTTTTACCCCAATTTTTGGAGGGCGATTTCACCCCTTCAAACCGTTTTTCCACCGATAAAGAAAAATACGTGTCGCTTATTTTTTAGTGTTCTACAACATATCTAAGTTTCATCAAAATCGATAGGTCCGGTCTCGGGCCCTTTACTTGTAAGTAAATCTCAAAATTAATAAAACTTTTTTTTTTTTAAAAAAGTATTTTATCTTAAAATAGTATTTAGAAAATACGTATTTTGTATTTAGTATTCAAATACCATTTCCACAAGTATCTTGTATCTGGTATCTCAAATACCATTTTTAAAAGTATCTTGTATTTTGTATTTCAGATACTTTTTAAGGTGTATCTTCTACATCTCTGGAAATACCGCACTCAAAATGACGCCCCCCGGCAAAAAAAGCGGCGACCTTTTTTTGGCTTGTCGGTCGTTTACTCGTTTCCTGTCTTTATTTTACAGAAATCTGGCCTTAAAATTTGCCAAGAAATTTAGAAATTTGGAATTTCTTGTATTCTTTTGGGGCCCCCTTTGGCTGGAGGCCCCGGGGCAATGCCCCGGCTGCCCCAGTCTAGTTACGGCCCTGTTATTTACGCTATATATTGACTAAATACAATGTAACTGCCAAGTTATTGTTCAAGTGCTTTTACACTAAAGCTAGAAAACATATCTAAACATTGTATCACATTATAAAACATTGAAGAAGATACATTTCTACATTTTGGAAACTTTTTTTGTGACATTTGAGATATTACGAGTGTTCGACAATTCGACAATGAACAATTTGTTATACAGGTAACCCCCGAAGAACACGGCACTCGAAGAATACGGATACTTTCCCCCGAATTACACGGTTTCAAACTACACAATTTTCGAGTAACTCTTTTGAAAAAAATAAAATTCATATATTATTTGATATAAAATTATTTCCAAATATGTTATATAGGTAATACGTAATTTTTTTTTTAATTTCACCCTTGAAACGGAATTCCGTCTTTTGTAGTCTCGAGCAACACGGTTCCAAAGAACACGGAACTAATTAATAGTGTTCTTCGGGGGCTACCTGTATTTGGGAACTATATTAAGTAAGTTACCGTAAAATATTTTAGAAAGGTTTCGCAAATTTACTATTGATAATTCAAATTCTTCTAGCACGGATAGTACAATTGGTAAGGTAAAATTCAGATAAGAGTATAAAAGTAATATTATTTCAGTCGACTTTTATGTGTCCATGTTTTAAAGAAGAAAAATTTGAGCTTAAAATTTGCACTTCAAATGATTTGAAGAACCATTTTGAAGCAACCTTGAAATTTTAGGATAAAAATTTTTACCATCTATACCTTCATACATTAATGTTATTAATTTGTAATCATAACTTTATTTTCAGATAATAATTATGTCATAAAATATCATTAGGTATTCTCTCCACGATTTAAAAAGAATATATATCTTTAGTTTTTTATATTTGGTAGTAGAAGGATGGGCGACAAAGAATTATACGTTCATTTAAAAGTTTAATTAACTGAGGTAGGGATCTTATATATAAATCGAGCATA
This sequence comes from Brachynemurus nebulosus, assembly GCA_035578155.1. Lineage (NCBI taxonomy): Eukaryota > Metazoa > Arthropoda > Insecta > Neuroptera > Myrmeleontidae > Brachynemurus > Brachynemurus nebulosus. The sequence continues at coordinate 26,182,503 of JAPWDM010000002.1, forward strand.
AAGAATAATTCTGGATTAGTTAAATTACGTTCTAACACTTGTGTACATAAATAAATCAAAAGTCGAAAAAACAACCGCAAAAATGGAATTGAAATTAATTGTAAGTATTTCTGCTATTTTTTATTTTTATTTTAATAGGTGCATAATATTTTCTAGAAGTAATTCTAAATAGTGTTTTTTTTTTTAATTTTAAGGTTTTCACCTTGTTAGTTATACTTGCCGCTTGTGGAGCTGCTCCAACTCCTCAATATTTGGCCTACACCGCACCTTATGCGGCTTATGCCTACTCACCACTCTCCACTTATTACTCAGGATATTATTCACCGTATTACGCTTACGGAGCATATGGTAAGTTACTGTTTTAATTAGAAAAATTGTTATATTTACAGTTAGGTGAATCTCAAATTATAATGCGTATATTGGGAAGCTAATTTTAATTAACTACTTAAATCAACAAAAAAAGAAATACACTGTCAGAAGATGTGGCGCATAGCTTTATATCATTGTTCATACCAATAATATGTTTGTATAAATCAGTAAAATGTACATATTATAGCCTAGTCGGTAGAGCATTCGGAATTGCATTTTCCCTAGTAACCAGTCCTGTCGTCAGAAATTTGGATCAGATTTACGTCTATCTGCGCCGTTTCTGACGAATATATAGACGGCAGACTATCAACAGAATCTAACGTCAGGAAAAACAGCAGAGATACGTAAGTCTGACGAATAATTTTTATAATAACTCGGTCGACAGACTAACGGCAGCTACCTGCTTTAAATTCTCCCCTCCCATAAGTTTTCAGCGGTTTTCATTTTCATTTTTTTAATTTTGTTAATTCAAAGTGTCAGTCCTTTGTAAAAATTCTTGTTTCCATACATATGTACCAAAATATATATAATAAAAAAATGAGAGTAGTTCTTATTATTAAACAAAACTGAAAAATTATAAGTTTTTTCAGTTATTGACGAATATAGTTTTATTAAACGTTTAAAAATGAAACAATTTTCTTACATTTTAAGGTTATTTTGTTACAGGTTCAGTTTAAAAAAATCATGTAAGCTTATAAGCTTACATGATTTTTTGTCTTGACTTTCTGTCGATAGTCTGCCGTCTGTATATTCGTCAGAAACGGCGCAGATGGACGTGAATCTGACGAAGGGTAATGTAGACCTAAGTACGTAGATCTGATGTCAGTCTGACGTCAAGTTGGTTACGAGGGTTTAGCACAATCCAATTTTTTTTTGCAATTGATTTGTATACTTATAGGGAGTGTAAACCAAAATGGCGTCATCCTAGAGGTTGTGCTAAAGCCGCCATCTTGAAAAACGTGTTTTCCCAAGTATCTTGTGAACGGCTGGGCCTACAATAAAAGTATAAGAAACATTTTTCATAGAAAATTGAATTTCCCATCCTTTTTATTGGAATTTTTTTCTAAAGTAGTTATTTAAAAAATTATGCCGCTTTAATAAAACCAGTTTTTGGTTTTTGATAAATAATTTAAAAAGGTTAGCGCTACGTTGGTTAAAGTTATTATGAAAATTGTAGAGCGTACAATTCTCTACAAATTTTGTTTTAAACATTTTTTCTAAATCTTTTAGTTTACGAGATATCATGTACGAAAGACTTGAAAATGCGGTTTTTTTGTATCATAGAAACGTTTTTGATGATATCTTGTAACTAAGTACGTTGATTCGAGTATATTCATCAAATACCCCTGTCGCAGCATCCTGTGTACATAGAATGGTGGTTTAAAAACCTTTTTTATGTAATTTTTCTTCCTCTCTCTAATGGTGTAAAAACATTTCAGAAAAACTTTTGAATAAGTGGAAATTTTGCCAAAAAACTAATATTTTTCACGAACAAAAACCATGTTCCGGGCATCGGACGTGTCTGGCTAACGAACTTGTTCAACGGTTTGGGAGTTCCAACATTTTCACCAAATTTCGTAAACCTAGGACATTTCGTTCGAGAGTTATCGTGCGGACACACACACACACACACACACACACATATATATATATATATATATATATATATATATATATATATATATATATATATATATATATATATATATATATAATTCTCGTGTCACAGTTTTAGTTACCATACTCCTCCGAAACGGCTCGACCGATTTTGATGAAATTTTATATATGTATATTCAGTAGGTCTGAGAATAGGTTGTTATCTATTTTTATACCCCTAAATGATAAGGGTGGTCCACCCCAAGTTTTATTTTTATATTTTTTAGACAATTTTTTTTTTATTTTTTTATGATGTGGCATAAAAAAATACATACAACCCTAAATTTTCATCCTTCTACTATCAACCCCTATTTTTTAATAGTGATATTAGTAATTAGTGATGCGAGCGGAGCGAAGCATTACATGGAATTAACCTTTTATAGAATTTTGAACTGTTTAGCGAGCGAAGCGAACTTTATTCTCGCGCCTATTCTCAATCCCATATGATTTAAAATTGGCTAAACTTTTTGCAGCTTTATTAGTAAATCGTATGGCGAGCGGAGCGAAGCATTACATGGAATTAACCTTTTATAGAATTTTGAACTGTTTATCGAGCGAAGCAAAGCAGTTTATTCTCGCGCCTATTCTCAATCCCATATGATTTAAAATTGGCTAAACTATTTTCAGCTTTATTAGTAAATATTGATTTGATTGTATCAAAATGATAAGAAAAAATTAATTCGATCAATTAGAACTACTGAGCCACAGCAACGCGTGGCCGAGTCAGCTAGTATGTATATACCATCTGAGTTTTTTGAGAGTTGCCATTTTTATTACAGCCAAATTGGTATGATAGAAATGGTACTGGAAATGGTTCTTTTCTTGGATGTAATAGAAATGTAACCAACCAGAACACTGTCGGTTGAAGTAGCCTCAAGTACATATGCATATTTTTGCCGCCTAACTGATCCCTACTGGAAAAAAATCATAAAATATCATAAAAAAATATATTTTATGATATTTTATGGGATTTAGGATGTGTATTTGTCTAAGGGAATGCCCGTAAATACTCATAAAAATGATATTTTTTAAACTCTATGGGATCTTATGAGTGGTATTAGCTCCTTATAGAATCTCATTACATTGTAAGTAAAAATGTTGAAATATATGAGTAATAACCAGTGAAAAGTGAAACTTATGAGAGCGTATGAGCTTATATTAAAATCAAAAATATTTACGAGTATGTATCAGTAGAATATAACGTAACGAAAAAACAATCCAAAAATCTCAAAATTATATTCTGTTAACAAAAATAATTAGAATTCTATTTAATAATTTTTATTAGTGGTCGTATGTATTAATTTCTGTTACCAAAAAATAATTTTAAGGTTTCTGTGTAATGATTTTCCGTTTCGTTTGAATGTTTTACTGATACATACATTCTCATAAATATTTTTGATCCCAGCAAAAGCCCATGCACAATATTTTCCCACAAATTTCACTTTTCACCGATTATTTTACTCATCCACATCAACGTCTTTAGTTATAATATCTCATAGCGGTACTCTGCTCAATTTTCTTGTCAATTTTAATACTAATTGCTTTTTGTTGTTGGAGCGTCTGCCTTGTATTCAAATTTCATTTACATATTTTAACAATTTTTAACTCAACCGAGCCCAGAATTTTCATATAAACAAAAATCTTATTGCAAAAAGAATAAAAATAAAACTATAATTGATCCCGAAAAAATTTTAAGCGCAAGGTGATCACAGATTAAGCAAAATTTTTAACACTAATTTGTTCTTTAGTTAAAAAATCATACGGCATACCCGGCATACAGTAGATAATAAATAGTCGGTTGAGTTTAACTGCGTTTGTTGTATAATAGTATGTGTCGTATGTATAAGCACAGGCAGCACAGGTATAAGTAAGTACGTAAAGACACGTCTACACATACATAATAAATTGTTAAGTATAACACTAAAAAAATGTTTTAATAACTTAAAGTATAAACAACCTATTAAGCATTGAAGTTAAATTTAGCATTCAAGTAAACAAGTATAACTAAATTTTGTTTATGTATTTTGAGTTAATTTTGTGAGTTTGATCAATCACTTGATACATACGTTTGATCAATGAACAATTTATTAACGCTGCATTTTAACGAATTGTGTCGTTAGTCCATAGTCATTTTGAAGCACTTTTTTTAAAAATATTATTTGTTCCCTCTGTTTAAAAATATTTTCAAAATATCAAAGTGGACAGAAGACATCTCATTTAGGTTTATTCAAAAATATTTGAAGACATGAGTGGATGAAGGTGTTATGTAACATTTTTTTATAATTTTACAGTAGAAGCGTTTGAAAGTTTTTATTTAGATATACTTCCCATGCAATAGCACATGTTTATTATTGAATTTCTACAAAACTATTGGATCTAATGAAACCAAATTTTAATATATGATACTTCAGCATAGAATATTTCAAAATTTGGCAAAAAATGAATTTTTGAAAAAAATGTTACATAACACCTTCATCCACTCATGTCTTCATTTGAAGATTATATAATGAAATTCCAAAATCATTATAGAAATACGCAGTTACTCCGCCCAACTTCTTAATACAAAAATTAAATCTTCGAATACGAAAACAAAGTAAATAGCTAAATTGTACAGTACTTGTAAACACCTGATCAATCGAAATTAAATTATACATTGTTAAAATTTAATTGATCTCTTAATAATCTGATACGTGTAAATAAGTCTTTAGGCCAGGGGTGGCCAACCCGCGGCCCGCCTAGAACTTTTTTTGGCTCGCGAGATTCATCACGCTTATACAAAATATATTTATTTTATAATGACCAAAGTAGTGAAAACCAATGTATTAAAAAAATACATAATATATGGGAACGCAAAATTTTTAATGCGGCCCGCGGAGTTATGATGCGCTTCCAAAGTGGCCCGCAAGATCATTTGGGTTGGCCACCCCTGCTTTAGGCATACCACTCTTCTAAACATATAAATACGTATAACACCATATATACACTTGGAGGGCGCAAGCGCAATCAAAATATTTAATATACCAAAAGATATTTTATAAGATTTTATAATTTAAGTCACACGTTTGTTAACCACATAAAAGTATGATGATCTTTTATCAGATTATGGATGTGTATTTGTCCAAGGGATTGCCACCTAATTCTTATAAAAATTCAGTTACAGTATTGCCCATCGTTTCTCGTAAATTGCTAATGATTTCTTATGAGCTTATTCTACTCCAGCTTTTGTTATAAAATCTCATAGAAATACTTATTGTGCTTTAATTCACAAACTCTCATAAAATCTCATAGACAATTGAAATTAATTACTTTTCTCATAGGATCTTATAAAAAAGATAAAAAATATTTTTATCAGAATCTATGAGCTACTAAAGTACTGATAATTATCATAAAATATTCGTGGGAAAATATTTTCATGCTCATAAATATACCAGTAAATCATACAATCTTATAAAATATACATTTCTTTAATGATATTTTGTGAGACCTTTCCAGCAGGGATAAATTAAAGAAAAATTAAAAATCAAACTTGGGTAAAAAAATTTTTTTTCCTCATTTATGTTGTTAATTAATGCATTAGATCAGTTTTATCGAAAAATTAATACATAGGGAGCATTCGAAATGCACCTAGCCAAAGTGTCTTCATCTTACTTTTAAGAACATTACACTTGCTTTGAAGTGCTTTTGTCTTCCTTTTGAGATATTTGTATATTCCTGTCTCACTTTCCATGTTCTTGAAAGAAGAACTATTACTTGATTACATATAAACTATGTATGCTAGAATCATCGTATCACATCGTATACATACCTTCACCCTTCTCTCAAGAACATGGAAAGTGAGACAGGAATATACAAATATCTCCAAAGTAAGACAGAAACACTTCAAAACAAGTGTAATGTTCTTAAAAATAAGATCAAGACACTTTGGCTAGGTGCGCTTCGAATGCTCCCATAGTCTCATTTAAAAATCTATAAGTTTGTATCATAGCTCGAAAACCATAAGAGCTATAAAGCTCCTGACTATAGCAATCGGTTGCCCCCGTCGATATCTATAACTTTTATTTGAACAATTTTTCGATAAAATCAACGGTTTGGCTGTAATATATATATATATATATATATATATATATATATATATATATATATATATATATATATATATATACATATATATATATACATATATATATATATATACATATATATATATATAAATATATATATATATATATATTAATATATATATATTTATATATATATATATATATAAATATATATATATATATATATATATATATATATATATATATTTATATATATACTATATATATATATATAAATATATATATATATATATATATATATATATATATATATATATATATATATATATATATATATATATATATATATAAATTTTAGTGAATATTATTTTCGGTTTCTAGGGACCTCAAAACAAATTTCTGACAGTGACGTCATGACAGTGGCTATAATAGCTGAATTTCATTCTGGAAATTCGTTAAAACATTTCTATGATACAAAAAAGCCGTATTTTCAACTTTTTCGTACATGATATCTCGTAAACTAAAAGGTTTGGGAAAAAATGTTTAAAACAAAATTTGTAGAGAATTCTACGCTCTGTAATTTTTATAATAACCTTAACTAACGTAGCGCTAACCATTTTTAAATTATTTATTAAAAGTCAAAAATTGGTTTTATTAAAGCGTCATAATTTTTGAAATAGTTAATTAGGGTAAGAGACCCGATGACCGATCACTATTTTTAGCTGTATCATTAAATTAGCTTAAAAAAATTAAAAAATAAACAAAACACCCATTTTTTTTTCTTAATAAGTATGAAACCAAGTTTTTTTAATCCAATGGATATGTTTTTAAGAAAATATAACCCAAAAATTTTGATTTATTAATGTTTTTGTTCTATAAGTTGTTGACGTCTATGAAAAAGCGGACAGAAAATATTAACCTCCTTTGAAAGATCAATACACTGACCCCTATGAAAAATCGCGCATTAATGTACATGAAGTACCTTCTACTATCGAATATTTGAACCATTCTCTTCCAGCCACTTTGACACTCTATCCACTACTAGGTGAGGCTATATGTCATAGAGTATTATCATAGAGTGACATCTAGTGAAACATAGAACGTCAAAGCAAAAGCCAAGAACGGTTTAAATATTCGATAAAATAAACCATTAAAATCACAATTTCGTTTCGCTCTCTGCTGATCTTTTAAAAAAACATTGTGTAAGATCTGACTTAGCCGTTAACCATTGTGAATTTTTAAACAGTTAAATTTAGTTTATATTGTATCTGTATGTGTCGTTTCAGATGTAATACATACATATCATACATATTATGTTTGACGTTTTTATTTGAAAATACCTATATAAATAACAATTTGGAAGTTTTAATTCAATATTAATTATTTTTCAATTGATTTTACGTTCTGAAATAAATAAAATATTAAAGTAAAATTATAAAAACGGTTAGTTAAGTGTTTTAAACCCAAAAATTAATTAAAAATGTTTATAAAATAGGTATGCAATATATAATTCTTAAAATGCGGTACCTAACTGTAAAACTCAGATCCCAAGAAGAATCAGTCATACAAATAATATTTAACGCATATAAAATTTAATTTAGCTATCCTAATCTCTTAAGTGGACTAATAACAATTATTTGTTTACTTTTATTATGCTAATAACTTGAAAAATTCGGTGAAAAATGTTACAATTTATAACTCATGTGTTTTGAATAATGATCATCCATCATACTAAAAATTCACGAATTCAACAAAAATTTTTCGATATATATATGTATTTCTTAAATTAAGTGAGGAGGCATTAAATGTGAGGTGAATTTAAATTGAAAAATAATCATTCTATTAATAATAATTTTTTTTATCAAAGGTTTCTTTCAGAAATAACTTCATTAAGATATAAATGTCAAAACTGATCGGACTTATAACCCCGATCGACAATGGGGTCTTTTACCCTACTACTTTAAAAAAAAAAGTTGGGAAATTCAATTTTCTATGAAAATTGTTTCTTTGTTTTTGTACAACCCTATAATGTACAGATTCCCAACCTTCTCTGGACCATGGCCCCCCTTTAGTATAGAACAGCAATTTCAACGCCCCCTTAGTCCCTAACCCTTAGCCCACAAATATTGTTGCATATTATCTATACCTAATTTATCTGTTTACAGTACTTATTCTCAAATGGAAACACGTCGGGGACTGGGGAAGTTTACATAAATTTTACATAGTGACGGTCAGCAAATTATATAATATACCTACAATGTAAATGATGCGACGCAAAATAAAAATTGTTAAGTTTATTTTAAAAATGATCGAAAAACCCACTGAAAAATTCCAGAATATTCTATTCAAAAGCTAACACAGATATCGAAGCTCCTTTTCACCATGTAATTAGCCATCAAGAAAAATTCCAGAACATTCTATTTGAAAACCTGCAATGGTATTAGAAAATCGACTTCACCATTTGATTAGTCATTCAAGATAAGGCTAAATAGTGAAATTTGAGAAAAGTTCTAGAATATTCTACCCGTCAACTAACAGAGATTTTGAAAAACCGATTGTTCCATTGGATTTGTCACCATAAAAGAGGCAAAAAACCACATTTTGACAAAAGTTCCAGAATATTCTATTCTTCAACTAGCAAAGATATCTAGAGATCGATTGCACTATTCGTTTGGACACCAAACAAGAGACAAAAAACACATTTAGACAAGAGTTCTAGAATATTCTATTCTTCAGCTAACAAATATATCGAAAAACAGATTGCACTGTCGGATTGATGATTGAAAAAGAGATCAAAGAATACCTTTGGAGAACTGTTGCAGAATATTTTATTTGGTAACCAAAAAAGTTATCGAAAATCGACCTCTAGAACTTTTGTCTAAATACGCTGGTTGGCCTCTTTCTTGGTGACTAGTTCAGTGATGAGGTCTGTTTTTTCAGTTTCGTTGTTGGTTGACAAATAGAGTGTTCTAGAACACTTGTTACATTATAGTTCTGGTTTCTTTTCGATGACCAAGTTAATAGTGTAATCGGTTTTCCTATATATTTGCTAGTTAACAAACAAATAGAATATTCTAGAACTGTTGTCAATTTCTACTGTTTGACGTCAATTACAATGATTAGTAGATTGGTGAAGTCCGTTTTTCAACATCTTTACTAGTTTCCGAATAGAATGCTTTGCAATTATGTGCTCAATATTTCCTTTCGACACTTAAATTTGTAAACATATAGGTATTTTAGGCATATGAATGTTATCATATTTTCAAAATGGGCAACCTACTTCTCAAAGACAAAAATAATTATTTCAATTTGACACTACGTTATACAGTGTTTTAGTTCTAAAACATTGTCGTGATTTATATTATTTCCATTTCTTTATTAACAAACATTTAAATTTTCAAATTATCATACCTTTTTTATATTAAAAATATTTCAAGTAATAATTTAAGTCTGTGGGTTGCAATGACCACAGTAAACTTTTGTGATACCGCTCCTGTTTAGTGCAACAGCCACAGCCACTAGAGGGGAAGTGATGACGTATCAGTATTTAAGTGTGATGTGTGTAGCTCACGTTTCCATTTGGGAGAGTTTCCATTTAAGAATAAGTACTGTATTATGTATAAAAACCCTGGCGAAATAGTATATTGTGCAATAAGTGCGGGAAATTGTCGATTGCCCACGAAAGCGAAGTTGAGCGCACTCACTACGTTCGTGCGCTCATTTGCTTGAGTGGGCAATCGACAATCCCGCACGAGTTGCACATACTATTTTTTATTACGAATTTCACATACTTTTTCTATTATTATTACTATGTTTATTATATTAATTTATTTATTTAACCACTCCTCTTGACTACCTTATCCGCTACCATCCCCATGGAAGGCTCCAGCGCCCACTAGGGTGGGCGATATCACCCCTGTTGGGAATCTATGCTCTAATGTAACCTACAGACAATTCATACTGTTGTACAGCCTCAGATTTTGTCTAGTATTATTGAGTGTGTAGAGGCCGCGTAACTTGTATTTCCGTGAAAATTTCATCAAAATCAGTTGAATAGTTTCGGAGTTAAGCGCGAAGCTTTTGCGTACTCATAGCCGAGCAGAAAGACACGAAATTAAAATAGTTAAAGAAGTTCTGCAGTACATAAAAAAATTTTGATTTTGGTTAAAAAAAAAAATGTTCACCTGTTAAATGTGATTATAATGCCTGTTCAGTTCTGGTAGACACGATAGCAATCAATACGCTCAATAGTATGTAGATCTTTACACCTTATTTGATTTTTTGAAATGTTGCATATAAATATTTTAATAAAATAGTAAATGGAGACTATTTTCCATAAATATGGCACGTAACATAATCCTTAAAATTGATATACAGGGTGTCAGAGAAATAAGTGACCACCTTTTAAGGGGTTACTCATTGCACCCTGTAGACACTAACACCGCAGGAATTTTTTCGGAATTAACAGTCGCGTCACCCCTCAAAAGGATAAGAGTTATTTCCCTTACGCCCTGTATATAATATATATACACACATACATACATATATATATATATATATATATATATATATATATATATATATATATATATATGTATGTATGTGTGTATATACACACACATACATACATATATATATATATATATATATATATATATATATATATATATATATATACATATATATATATATATATATATATATATATATATATATATGTATGTATATATGTATGTGTGTATATATATTATATACAGGGTGTAAGGGAAATAACTCTTATCCTTTTGAAGGGTGACGCGACTGTTAATTCCGAAAAAATTCCTGCGGTTTTAGTGTCTACAGGGTGCTATGAGTAACCTCTTAAAAGGTGGTCACTTATTTCTCTGACACCCTGTATATTTTGAGAGTATAGACACGAAAAATATGGAACGAATTCGAACAACTGTACTGATCTATGCGTGATGAGTGTAAAAATTTTCTAGTTATATTAGACTACAAATTTTTTTTTTAATTTTATTTGAGATAACTCAAAATTTGTTATTTTTTAGGATATGGCTACAGTTACCCATACGCTGCTATTCTCTAACCGGAAATGACGTTGCAAAGAACATATCTTTACATATTGACGACAGATTAAAAAATAAGATTTTTCAACGAATTAATAAATGTATATATAGATATAGTGAAAACAACGATAACTGAAAATGACTCATTCACATAAATGTATGTATCAGACAAGCTCGGAATATAGCTATCTCTTACAAGACCTACTATCTAATTATCTAATATATTGAAAAAGGATAGTATAAATTATAATGTGACAAAATTTTATTTTTGAAATGAGTCATTTTCAGTTCCTGTAAATAAGATTATACACACACACATATATGATATATATATATATATATATATATATATATATATATATATATATATATATATATATATATATATATATATATATATATATATATATATAATATATTACACTTATTAAAGAATTTTTTTTACAAATTAATATATATTCTTGATTTTTATTTTTTTATTTATTGTGTTTTTAAATTAAATTAATGGGTTCAAAAATAATGATGTAGTAGATACTATTTTGTGAATTTTTTCTACTAATTTTTAAATAAAAATATCCTTATATTAATCCAAAATTTGGTGTACCGGATAAAAGTTTAACAAACGCTCTCCGTTTCCTTCAATAAATAAAAGATACTTTGCAAAAAAACAAAACACTTTTAGTTTATAAATTTTGTGACATGTTTCGATTAATATGTCTATTATCAAATGTTTTCTAGTTAATAATAAAAATACTCCTGTCGCAGCATCTGCATAACATAGCGAATTTCCAAATATTGGGTACTGGCGGATCTCATCTAAGACCTGTATCCATTTAAAATAATTCAGCTTTCTAAGAGTAAAAAGATTTTCAAAATCAGTTGAGTAGTTAATTTTTGGTGCTTTTTCGCATAAGGCGCTTGGCGCATATATCCATTTAAAATAGTTTAAGTTTCTGATGATGAAAAAATTTTCAAAATCAATTGCAGCGCCCGCTCTAGCGTTTACGCCGCCCCGGTGCAAAATCTGTGACCCTTTTTTTCTTTTGGTCGCTGGTTATAAAAATGTCGCCCTGAGCCCACCGGCGACTCGTCAGCTGTAAAATGCCGCCCCTTTTTTAGAAAATTCCCGCCCTTTTAATGTTCCGCCCGCATTTACCGATGTTGTTGACAATGCTGGTAAGTCACATTTCCTGAACGTTTATTTATTTCCATGGAAACGAAAAATAACAGTGCGGTAAGTGAAATAGATGCGTGGTAAGTGAATAGGAGTGTGGTAAGTGAAATTAGCTCAAAAATGATTATTTGTTTATATTGAAATTAAAAGTAAAATTTAAATTATTCGGAAAATAAATCGATTAATATTACAATTTTCACTAGTTTGCACATTATTATTATTATTGTTGGCATTAATCTTTTTATTTTATTGACATTTCAAAAGGTCGTTCAATCATTAAAATTTTCTGTGGTTTTCATAATCTTCCTTTCATTTTAGGAGAATAAATTTGCAACCAAAAATAAAATGCTTCATCAATTTCATTATTCTCACTAATATTATAATTTAACAAACTATTTTCCTAAATTTGTTAATAGAAAATTAAAAAAAAAAAACATTCACGCCATTGAAATATTGACACTTAATTTTTTATTTACAAATATAGTTGTCAATTGTCACTACAAAGATTCGTATTAGTTGTTATGAATATTTATAATATTTCTTCATGGTATTCTATGTCATAACATAGAAATATAAATTTCACCTATATGATCCGAATTTACTTTTTTATTTAACATATTTTTATTCTTTAATTATTTTAAATCGATCGTGCAAAAAATATTATACAATACACGATGCGTTAAGTGCATTTACTGATCTCGAAAATTGCAAAAACTCGACCCTGCGGGTCTCGTTTTCGCAACATTTTCTCGATCAGTAAAAGCAACTTACCGAACTTATATTGTAAAATACTATTATATAATAAGAACTTTATGAAATTTATTATATTTTGCAACTAAATATTTAACGTAATAATTACAGCACTGCAAAATATGAATGATTTCGGTTATTTATTTTTAGTGCTTTCAGCTAGCAACTAACTTCACTCTACAGTGCCGCCAACATACTGTAAACAAATTACCAAGCGCCCTAAACAAATATGATCACGTGGGTATCGATATATAAGGTAAAAGACCCGGTAATTGACCCTGGCCCAGTTTCTGAACTTTTCAACTTTGTTATAAATTAATAAAAAAACTATATTTTAAATAAGAAAAAAAATAAATTCTTAATTTAAAGTAATCTATTCTGTGTCTAATGAACAGCAATTTAAAAAGTTTAGAATATATTAACTAAATAAAAAAAAATTTTTAAGTTTAAAATGTGTGTAAACACTATTTTTTTGGTAGTTTCTTAACAGTTTATGTTACAAAGTACTCATTTTGATTTGTGCAATATTCATCATGTAAGTATGAAAACTTAATTAAAAATATATGAGCACGTTAATATTTGTTTAAAATTTATTTTAAAATATTTATAAAATACCTTAGAATGATTTTTATTATTGAAATATGAGGGTCAATTACTAGGCTCACTTCTAAAGTGGTATGGCCCAGTTAAATTCTAACCAGTTTTTGTTAGTTATTTTGTTATTTATAGTTATCTTCGATTAGTTTTTGTTATTTTTCATAACGTATTACATTAAACATTCATTTTTATCAATAAAAAATTATTTATAAATTAAATTTTAAAAAACTGTATTTTTAAATTTAAGGATCAGAAACTAGGCCACTGTCAGGGTCAGAAACTGTCACATGAGAAATTTTGAAGGTCAGAAACTGGGTCCTTTTTGTCAATTTTTAAAACATTAATTTAAATTATTAATTCAATTCAAATAATTATTTTACTTGTATGGCTTTATTTTGAAAGCCATAAACTAGTTGATAAAATTATTAATTGTCTCTTAAGTTGAAACTTATATTTATTACTGTCGTTTAACCTCAGCCGTCACTCTTAAAAGGTCAGAAACTAGGCCCGTTACCTTAATGAAAGTATAATATATATATATATATATATATATATATATATATATATATATATATATATATATATATATATATATATATATATATATATATATATATATATATATATTATATATATATATGTATATATATATAGTGAGACTTTGCAGTATTAATTCAAATAACCAACGCAAATATTGTAAAAATTGTAGGAAATCAAATCATAATACTAGAGAATGCAGATTTAAAAATAATTCTCATACTAGTAATAATAATTTTCAAAATTCTAATCATGATAGATTTGTAAAACAATGTAGTTATTGTCACTTTAAAGGACACACTATCGACGAGCGTCGAAAAAAGCGGTACAACGAAAATTTAAATAATCCAAACCCTAAAGTTGTTCATAGTACTAATTCAAATCATTTAAACTTGTCACAGATCGTGTTGAACGAAGCCCCAACTACGAACAAACAAACAGAGTCGGCTTCACTCAACTTCCCACTACAATGACAAAAATTTAACTTTTGATTCTAAACATTCACGTAACAATCAATTCATATTTCTTATTGATACTGGTGCAAGTATTTCCCTGCTAAAAGCCTGTAACCTAAATCCTAACTCTAAAACAAATATTAAAACAAATATATCTGGTATAACCGATGGTATAATTCAATCATATGGTCTTACATCAATTTGTATGTCAAAGAATGATTACGATTTTAATCACTATTTTCATTTCGTTCAAACTGACAAGGTCCCTTACGATGGAATTTTGGGCTCTGATTTTTTGACTTAAACATAATGCTATAATTAATTATAAAACTAATATGATCACATTAGATCCTCTACAAAAATTTTTTAATATTAATATCGACCCTACTCGTAAAAACGAAATACTAAAATTATTTCGTACAGACGGACTTAGTTCATTAGAAAAAAATGAATTACTAAACACAATCTTACAGTTTAATTCAATAATTCAATTAAAAAATGAGCCTCCCGGTTGTACAAATAAAATACAACATGAAATAAAACTTACAGACGATATCCCTATAAAAAATAAAATTTATCCTCTACCTAAAAATTTAAAAGAAGGAGCTTAGCGTCAGATCGACGTATTATTAAAAGAAAAAGTGATTCAAAAAAGCAAAAGCCCCTATAACTCACCAGTGTGGACCGTGGACAATAAAATGGATGCATCTGGTATAAAAAAGTATCGTATGGTGAACGACTACAGGAAAATGAATGAAAAAAACAGTAGCCAACAATTATCCAATCCCCAGGATCGATAAAATACTTACAAATCTAGGCGGCAACAAATATTTCACAGCACTGGATCTCGCAAACGGATTTCATCAGATACCTGTAAAAACTGAAGACATTCCGAAGACTGGATTCACTGTCGGCAACGGCCACTATGAATTCCTAAAAATGCCGTTTGGCCTCCGGAACAGTCCAGCTACGTTCCAGACGCTAATGAACGAAATATTTCACCAACAAATTTTACAGAAAAAATGCATGTGTTACCTAGACGACATCATAATACTGGGAAAAACGTTAGAAAAGCACATCATCAATCTAAAAGAAATATTCCAGATACTCCAGGAAAACGACCTTAAAATCAACATGGACAAATGTGAATTCCTGCAGAAAGAATTAAAGTACCTCGACCACGTTATAACTTTAGACGGAATTAAGCCGCAAACTGAAAAAATTGAAAAAATCTTAAAATTGAACGAACCGAAGAACGTAAAACAAATTCAAAGTCTTTTAGGGATCACCGTCTATTATCGAAAATTTATAAAAAACAACGGCCAGATAACGAAACCATTAACCAAGTTATTGAAGAAAAATGAAAAGTTCAGCTTCAACGAGGATTGCAAAAAGGCGTTCCCTTGCCATCATCAAAACCATCAGAAACTTCCATCACTTTCTGTACGGTCAAGAATTCGAAGTGAAGACTGATCACCGCCCGTTAGTTTGGTTAAACTCCGTAAAAGACCCAATAAGTCGATTGGTCCGATGGAGATTGAAATTATCAAACTATGAATACAAAATCAAGTACACACCAGGAAAAACGAATTACACCGCTGATACTCTAAATCGCCCCATTTTAACAGCAATCGTAAATAAAGAAAAATCTTTAAAAATTTTCAAATATTTAACAAACAACCTAATCCTAAAATAAAAACCAACCCTGGAAGCGACATTAGTAACATAAAAACCCTCATAATTCCTTTAACAAATAATTTATAAATAGATGAAAATTTAAAATCATTTATTACTAATAATTTCAATATTAACGAAATAAAAAATGCAAATTTAGGTCAAGTTTTACGAAAAGAAACAGACGACCAAACAATAATTTTAATTATTTTAAAAACAAAATAAAAATGACTACATAAATAAAACAATCCTTTACGAAACATTAAATAAAGTGGCTTTAACTTCACCTGTAAACAACACTATTATTAATATAAAACATATTGACAAAAATATTAACGAAAAATATTTTAATAACATTTTACTGTACCATTTCAATACTAACATCGATATAATAAATGTAGAAGATATAAAATTTAGTGTTCTTTTAACTGAAGAAGAAATTCAAGATTTATTAAACAAGGAACTTGTATTACCAAACACAGCTGATCTACATGAAAAAAAAATTATCACAATTGAAGATGATCAACAACTAAGCACCTCAAAAGCATTATGAAAAATGAAAACAAGGAGTCCACAGCCTGCAAATTTGTTAAAATTAACTTATAAAAAGTTTCCTTTCTCGACGCGTTTCGATCAATTCATGATCATTTTCAAGAGTTATATATATTTTGGACAACCATTGTCAAAACAGTTGTCAACAACAATCTCAATTAGTTGTTTTTTTCTTCGTTGTCAATTCTTTGTTCGCTGAAGGATTTGGGCGTTGTCATGACCTTGTTAGAGGTCACAAGGGGCTTTTTTCTTTTTGTTCCTCTTATGCTTTTAATTCGTTGTCGTTTCCAACGTGACTTCAACTAAATTTGCGGACCTGCTCTATCACTGGAACTCCTGAACGTGCCCATTACGGGGTTTTTTACATATTATTTTTTTTATCACAATCATGGTTTTGAATATTTTCGGAAAATTAACAATTTTATCTACTGACGATTTTTTGTTGTTACAATACAACTTACATTATTATTTTTTCTAAGTTGACATTTTTCTATTTTGACAATGGTTGTCCAAAATATATATAACTCTTGAAAATGATCATGAATTGATCAAAACGCGTCGAGAAAAGAAATTTTTTATAAGTTAATTTTAACAAATTTGCAGGCTGTCGACTCCTTGTTTTCATTTTTCATAATCCCTCCACCTGCAGTTGGACAGATTTATATATATTATATACATCAAAAGCATATGAACAATCAAACACCATCGATGAAGAACAACCAGCATATCAATGGATCATCACGCAGCTGACACTGAACATGTTGCTGAAGAAGTTACTGTGAACAACGAAATTGAAAAAGAAGAAACACAACCATCCATCATCATAAGAACGGATGAAGAAAAAAAGAGACTGCTACAAGAATATCATGACTCTCCACTACGAGGACATCCAGGAATAGCCAGAACATACAACGAATTAAGAAAAAAATATTTCTGGAAAGGGATGAAAACCTACGTAGAAGATTACATCAAAAAATGCCCAACATGTCAAAAGTCTAAGTCCGGAGCAAACAGCAAAGCACCAATGGTAATAACAACCACAGCCAGAAATTTCAACGAGAAAATTTCCATGGATTTTGTGGGCCCGTTACCAATAACGAAAAATGGAAACAAATTCATTCTAACCATTCAAAATAATCTTACCAAACATTTGCAAGCGTACCCTATGCAAGATAGGAAAGCTGAAACAACGGCCATCTACTTTCTCAAATACGCAAGTACACTTGGAGTTCCAAAATTTATTTTGACAGATCAAGACCCGTATTTACAAGTGCTGTAATAAAAGAAGTAAATAAATTATTCAACATTAAACAAAAATTAACATCCCCGTACCATCCACAAACTAATGGTTCATTGGAAAGAACCCACTCATACATTGAAAATTATCTTCGAGCATTCATAAGCAACGATTTGGATGATTGGGACGAAATGCTCTATTTGGCAACATTTTCATTTAATACACACGAAAATCGTTCTACATGTGAGACACCGTATAAACTAGTATTCGGGATTGAACTAAATATTCTATCATCAAAAAAACGTACCAGGACGCACGTATCAAGAACCTTCAACAGAAGTACAAGAAAAACTTAAAAATTTAAAAAACGCAGCACGAGAAAATTTAAAGAAAAATAAAACAAAAAATAAAGAACAATACGATAGAAAAACAAAAACAAGAAATTTTAAAATAGGAGGCTTAGTGCTAATTAAAGAAGGACAATCAGCACCCGGCAAATTAGCCAATAGGTACAAAGGTCCCTACAAAATAATTTCAGTAAACCCTATAACACATACCGTTAAAATAAAAATGCAACGAACTATAAAACATACCACGAAAATAACTTGAAGCATTATCTTTCAGATGCTGAAGACGTTCTTCATTACACTGATGTTACACCACACGATAGCCGAACTACTGGTGGAACACATCAGTAAATCTCCAGGAATATTTTTCTAAAACTTGGGAATACAAAAATTTGCAATCAAAAACTCACCCTCATACATTACATAAACACTACAACATTTGAAGAAACTTCATACATCGACACTAACTACTATCATAAATCGTATGTATTTTACAAAACATTACCAAATGACCACTCCAGCTATTCAACATGTAAGCTTCAACAAAAACTCTTAGTTCAACAAATGGAAGAAATCAAATCATTATTAAATAATGTTCAAGCACACCATATAAGACGACGCAGAGGACTCAGCAATGCAGGTTCAAAAATAATTAAATGGCTTATAGGTTCACCGGAATCAGATGACGCTACCTTTTATAAAAATTCTATTAATTCCCTTATTGAAGACCGAAAAACCACCCACCTTATGATGAAAGACCAAATCAAAATCCTTTCTGAAACCATGAACACCTTAAACAAAACACTAACGACAATACAAGACGCTGAACAAGAACTAAATGCAAATATTAAATTATTTAATCATTACATTAATAACACTGGTAAACAGTGATTTTGTTAAACAAATTCGAATCACTTTTTTAAACACTACTACCTACCCACAAATAAACCTTATACTTAGTTTTGGTCAATCACCCTCAGTTTCTGTTAAACAAAACTGATTACACGAATTTTGCTTACTGACCTAATCCTAAGCGAGACGCTCTTATACTAGGTAAACGAAATGTTCTTCACCCTCTTTTAATAAATCCTGAAGATGTATTTCTACCTCCATTCAAGGGCGGATCCAACCAGTTGAAAAGGGGGGGAGGAGGCTGCCTCTAATCCCAGGAGGAATTTTGGGGAATTGTGTGTTCTGAAGGTATGTTTAACTAAAAAAAGTTACCTATTGTCGGTCAAAGAGGAGAGTGGCTGTGGGGGCTGCAGCCCCCACAGCCACACCCTCGGATCCGCCTATGCCTCCATTGCACATCAAACTCGAACTTATGAAAAACTTTGTCAAAGCTATGGACACTAATGGAAATGGTTTTTGCTACTTGAAACAGAAATTTCCAAAAATCAGCGATGTTAAAATAAAAAAGGGTATATTTGTAGGGCCACAAATTAGATTCCTACGGACTGATAAACAGTTTGAATAAAAACTTAATCCGATTGAAAAATCTGCATGGAAATGTTTTCGAAATATTGTTAATAATTTTCTTGGAAACCACAGGGCTGAACACTATAAAGAGTTGGTTAGCAACTTCTTAACAGCTTACAAGGATATGGGATGCAATATGTCGCTCAAAATACACCTTTTACACTCACATTTAGATTTTTTTTCACAATTTGGGGGCCATTAACGACGAACACGGTGAGCGGTTCCATCAGGAAATATCTAACATGGAAAAACGGTACCAAGGCAAGTGGAGTGCGAACATGTTAACTGACTATTGTTGGACACTCAAAGGAGATGTACCTGACGCTAAATATTCCCGAAAATCCTGAATAAAATTAAAATATAAGTTATTTTTATTCATTATATCTATATAATTTTTAACCATATTTAATTTAAAAAAATTAGCTGCTGTTGCAAAAAAACTGAGGGTGACTGAATTTTTTTAAAAACGCAGGCTAGTTACAAATTAGTTGTAAATACAAAATAACCCATTCAATTTCATTTAACTTTCATTAAGGTTATTTTTGTCTATCAGTGTAATACTTCTAAAATAATTAATGAAAATTCATTTGTAATAAATCTTTTAGATCACCTCTTACTCATTAAACAACTAAATGATTTAAACATTAAACAATTACAATCGTATAGCACAACCTTAACTTTAATTAGACATGGTCTCATAGATTATAATGTAGTTAATCCAACTAATCTATTAAACGAATTGAAGCAAGTTTCTTCTTTAGAACTGCCAATCAAAGTAGATGCTGAAAATATAGAAAGTTATTATAAAATAATGCAGGTTAAAGCTTTCATGAAAGAAAACATACTAGTAATTTTATTAAAGGTGCCCATTGCACAAATAACGGATTACAAGTTATACCAAGCTTTTCCTCTTCCTACACCAGTAGGTAGTACGACGATTGGCAAGGTAGTGTCGTCTGCCTAAATTGTAGGAGCAGGAGGTTGTCAGATATGAAAACCGCAAACACATCCGGTCGCCGTCTTTCTTGTCGGACTGAAATGAAAACCGCTGCTACATCCGGTCGCCGGCTTATCAGTTGAAAAATATTAATTTTTGAATTTCTGTTATCTATGAAATTATTTTCTGTTTGAAAACCACATTTTTGTTATCGCCTAATTAAAAATATATTTTAATTTTTGTATGACCTTTACGTTTCCGATCACGTTGTATATACGTGTGCTATAGAACATTCTCGATATTATTTTCCCGCCAAAAGGCTCTATATAAGCAGAGTCGAGAAGCAAGGAATTTATCAGTTAATATCAATCTATAGTGAAAACATCTTCGTAAGAAGTCTTTGTGAGTGCTTTTTAAAAGTGTTTTTAAAATTTTTTATTTTTTCAGATAAAATTAAATTTTTTTGGTAAGTTTTTAATTGTATTGTAATTTCATTTTTTATAACACAGATTTTTCATTGTTGTAGATTTTAAAATGGAGTTTAACGCAGCTAATTCAAACAACTTTTTTGAAGACTCAAACACTATGGAAGAGTTTTTAAGAGAGTTGGAATGGTTGGAACGTAATCTACATCTGGTCACCGATGAAGAGTTATGGGGGAGGTTGCCGGAGGAGGAGGAGGAGCTGAATGAATTAGGGCGAAACACGACAGTAGATGATGGTGTTGAAACACAACCAACCATCGTCTCTGAAAACCCGCACGTTATGGAAGAATTTGAAAGAGAATTGGAAGAGTTGAGGCGTAATCTTCATCTTGCCACCGATGAAGAGTCATGGAAGAGGTTGTTGGAGGAGCTGAATGAATTAGGGAGCAACACAGAACCAGATGAGGGCGACGATGATGATGATGAACACGCAATGGAAGAATACGAGATCCTCTCCGAGTCGAATACAAAGGTGCGACGGTATAATATGCATGGCCGCCGAATAGTCTTTAAAATAAGGGATGTACCCGACAAAATGGACGCATTGAACTGGGTTAAAACTGGCGTCAATGAAATAATACAAAGAATTTCATCGCATATCGAACCCGAGGATAAAGTCAGTTTTACGTTCAGTAGCGAAAATTTTGAAAGAGGGGCTGGGTGGATGGCATTTCGCAACGGTAAAGATGTTACTTTCGAGGATGTGTGGAAATTACTTGGGGCCATTTTCCAGAGTAATTCACAAGATCTGGCTACGGACAAATTTCGTTTGACCGCCACCTACGTAAAAATGCCGAAAGGGAGTGGAAAAAGAGTAAGAACTTCGACCTACAATACATATGAAGAAGAATGTAAAAAGCGTCGGGGGATCATTTCAATTAATAATACAGATAGATTATGCCAAAAAGATGTGAATTTCGAAAGAATCCGCTGCAACTATCACAATATGCAGACGGAAAAGGTGAATAAATTACTCCATAAAACAGGGTTGGTGATCCCGGAACAAGGTGGCGGTATTGAAGAGCTACAGATTTTACAACGCCACTTAAAAAAATATAAAATTACGGTCTACAAACACCAAACAAAAGGACGAGATGTGTTATTTGAGGGTGAAAACAACGACGCAATTTACCGAATAAACCTTTTGCTTCACGAAAACCACTACGCCGTTATAACTAGCCTGACTGCTGTGTTTTGTTGTGGTTATTACTGCGAGGCGTGCCACACACCGTTCGACGCGAGAAACGCTCACAGATGTGGAGCGAGTTGTCCTAGTTTTCAACAAAGCCCACCATGTGAAAAAACAGATTTCGAAATTAGATGAGACAATTGTGGACGAGAGTTCCGTAGTCAGACGTGTTTTGAAAATCACCGCAAACAAGGGTCTTTGGGAAAGAGTTCTGTTTGCAAGGTTGTTAAGCGGTGTGATAAATGTTTCAAAACAATTAATATGAAGCGGCGTAAACAGAAACATGTGTGTGGTGAAGTTTATTGTAAAATTTGCGATTGTTATACTCGAGCCAACCACTTTTGTTATATTAGGAAGGATACGAACCAACCGAAATTGGATAGTACGTTGTTCATTTTCTTTGACCTTGAAACAAGGCAAGAAAAACTATTGAAGGAGGGCAGCGATACGTATATACATGAAGCAAATCTTTGCGTATACCAGCGATGTTGTGACGTATGTATTAAAGAGGACGAGGAAAAAAGATATTGCGAAAAATGTGGAGTACGCAGACGTGTTTTGAAAGAAAATGTAATTGAAAAATTTATGAAGGAGTTGTTGGATGCACGTAAAAAATTCAAAAAGGTTATATGTATCGCACACAACGGGCAAAGTTTTGATAACCAATTTATTTTAAAATATGTTTTTGAAAACACTCAATTTCAACCAGACGTCATTATGAGAGGGTCGAAAATATTGATGCTGGAAATTGATAATTTACGTTTTATTGACTCTCTCAATTATTTCCCGATGGCGCTGGCTGCGCTCCCCAAGGCTTTCGATTTACCACCATCATCGAAAAAGGGGTATTTTCCTCATCTATTCAACACGGAGGAAAATCAAAATTATGTTGGACCCCTTCCAGACATTTCATGCTACTGCCCAGACACAATAAAGGGTACAGACAACACCGAAGAAGATGACGAACGGAAAAAATTCATTAGGTGGTATAACGAAACGAAAGAAGGTGGATGTGTGTTTGATATGGAGAAAGAAATTGTAGAATACTGTACCAGTGATGTGGATATTTTAAAGAATTAAAATTAAAATTAAAATTTAGGGATATATTTTTAAAAGAGTGTAACGTTTGCCCGTTCACAGAAGCAATAACAATCGCATCAGCGTGTAATTTGGTATTCCGTCGGAAGTTTTTACAACCCAACACAATTGGTGTATTACCTCGCGGTGGTTATCGGTTGGCTGATATTCAATCAAAAATTGCGCTACAATGGTTGATACTGGAGGAAAATGAACGCCAAATTGAAATTAAACATGCGGGGAGACAGAGGAAAGTTGTTTTACCAGGTACCAGTTCTAAAGTGGATGGCTATTGTGAAGAAACTCGACAGGTATTTGAATTTCACGGGTGTTACTATCATGGACACGATACTTGTCAACAAACTCGCCGCAATGAACCATTACATGAAGCACCCGATGATACGTTAAATAGCCGACTTGAAAGAACGAAGGCTAAAACAAGACGAATCCAAGAAATGGGTTATGACGTCATTGAAATGTGGGAGTGCCAATTTAGAAAATTATTAAAGAGCCGTATTGATTTGAAATATTTGGAGGACCATCCGTTATTAAATTCCACTTCCTTGAACCCCCGCGACGCATTCTATGGAGGTCGTACAGGCTGCACCAAATTATATTATAAAGTTAAAAACAATGAAAAAATCAAATACATCAATGTCTGTTCTCTGTACCCATGGGTATGCAAGTATGGAAAATTCTCGCTATGCCATCCAAAAATTTATGTCGGCGATGATTGTAAAGAACTTATCGAACACAACAACAAATTGAGTGCTAATGTTAATGGTTTAATCAAATGTAAAATTTTACCGCCACAAAATTTGTATCACCCGGTATTACCAGTGAAATTTCATAATAAACTTTTATTCGTCTTATGCCATACCTGCGCTCAAGAATTCAACCAGGAGGATGAATGTATACACACCATTGATGAAAGAGCACTTACTGGTACCTGGGTAACCGATGAAGTAAAAAAGGCAATTGAACTTGGATATCGTCTAATTGATGTTTATGAAATCTGGCAGTATGAAGTGACCGAATACAGTCGAGAGAGCGGCACCGGCGGGTTGTTTGCCGATTTCATAAACAAATTCCTAAAAATGAAACAAGAGGCATCTTGCTGGCCAGCAAACTGTAGTACGGAGGAAGAACGCAATAACTACATTGAAGAATATTACAAAAACGAGGGGGTCCAACTAGAATCTGATAAAATTTTAAAGAATCCTGGTTTAAGATCGTTGGCCAAATTAATGTTGAACAGCTTCTGGGGAAAATTTGGTTAGCGAGAGAATCAACCAAAAACCAGTATTATTCACGAGCCAAAAGACCTGTACGACATGATCACCAACCCTGCTATTGACGTAAATTACATTCAGGAGGTAAACGAGCGAACAATTGTTGTTAATTGGGAACACAAGGATGAGGCGGCTGATCTCTTGTCTACGGTAAATTGTGTCATCGCCGCCTACGTAACCACACAAGCCCGACTGAAGCTGTACAGTTATCTGGAGAAACTACAAGAAAGAGTTCTTTATTATGATACGGACAGCGTTATTTATATATCGAGAGATGGTGAATATGAACCACCAACAGCCTCTTTCTTGGGTGATATGACCGATGAACTGGAAGACTACGATGTTGGTAGCTACATCACCGAGTTTGTCTCTGGCGGTCCCAAGATGTATGGCTATACAGTTTATTCAACGCGAGAAGAAAAAGTAAAACCACCCACATGTAAAATTAAGGGAATTACCATTAATTATAAATCAGGCAAGTTGGTTAATTTTAACACCCTTAAAGAGATGGTCCTCCGAAATGCACCAGCAGTCACCATTACGTCCAGAAACATCCGTCGCACCTAAGAACACAACATTATTACGAAAACTGAGCAGAAAATTTTCCAATCAACCTTTAGTAAAAGGCGTCGTATAGAAGACTTTGATTCTCTCCCCTTCGGCTACAGTAAGAGACAAAGAACTGAATAGTTTTTTGTAAATTTTTAAAAATGACTATTAGACATAAGTAAAATATTGTAACAAAAAGTTTAGATATAAGTCATTAGTTGATAAAGGTTAAACATAAGAAATAAAAATGGCCATTTTTATTAGTTAAGAATTTTTTATTATTATTAATAAATAAATACATGTATAAAATTTTTATTATTATTAAAAGTGATCTCGTAATAATTTTTCCACATCTAAATAATCTTGCAAATTCATGGACGCCCATGGCCCCGAATCTGGTCCTGAATCAAATCCAAGAAGAGCTGTTGGATTGTTGATGCCTTTTTCAATATTCTGCCAAATCCAGCATACCAGACAGTTATCATCATGTTCTTCATCAATCAAACGCACATCCTGAATATCGTATTTTTCAATAATGTCCAATACATATTTCAACAGTTCTGGTCGAGCATATAGTACAGCTGTCTGTAACCAATTTGTAACAACATCTTTAAGCGATTCAAGTCCAAATACATGGTTTTCATCTGTATCAAAGGTATAATTGAATAATGTATCCAGCACTTCTTTTGATGTGTTGTGTTTAATTCCAAATGTTATTTTTCCAGGACAGAAAAGTTGGCGCTCCTTCATTGCAATACACTTGATTGTATCCACATCACGCTGTCTAATGGCATTATCCAACATTTTGTTCAACAATCGATGTCGCGCACGAGCTTCTTCCATTGTTATCTGATCCTGGATGGTTTCCATTGTTTTACCAAGAATGACTGACTGGTGAGCACCATAGCTCAACGTATTTTATATTAGCTGTGTAGTCGGAATCCACGAATTGTGTTCTTTTGAAAAACCGAGCCACTTTACATACACTCTATCCTTCTTCTTTTTCAACACCTTCTCCACCAAATACACGTCCGGATATTTCACTTTTTGTATCTCTTCTTGATAGAAGCCACCTTTAATAGGGTTACCTTGATAATCCTCTAGTAGGTATGTAATCGGATTGGTTAATTGCACCTTGTTGATTTTAAAAAGTTCAGTCGTCCATGATGGTTGATATCCCTTGTCAAATTGTGATTTATACTTGCTAATGCGAACAATTTCTCCAACCTTATATTTTGGTTTTGTAGCAATTTTTACATAATTGTAGACGGTTCAGAGAAGCTTATCTTCCTTGCTTGGTGTTACATCGCGTGGTCGCATCTTAATTGTTCTATGCTTACGCGAATTGTAATCATCCACCAGCTTGTCCAACATATCAATCCAACGATACGACCCATTGTAACTAAACATTTTCCACATATCAGTCTTCAGTGTTCTGTTAAATCTCTCAACAACCGATGCTTTTTTCGTTGAAAATGTCGAATAATGGTTAATATTGTACTTTTTCATGAGTGCTTTAAACAGGTGATTATAAAATTCTTTCCAAAGTCTGTTTGAACTGATCGCGGAACACGGTCTTCTTTAAGTATCGATTCAAATGCGTCTGCCACTTCTTTTGCGGTTTTATTTTTAACCGGCACCGCCCACGCTCGTTTGGAAAAAACATCGATCGTTGTCAGTAAAAATTTGTAGTTATTATTCACCGAAGCGTAAGCACCCATTTCAATTAAATCACATTGCCATAGATCGTCAATTCCTTTTACAATAACACGCCTACGCGGGAAGTTCTTCCGTGCGGGTTTGTGTAGTTCACGTACCACCTGTAGTTTGCTCATTTTTCTTAACGGATTTCAATAATTCATCAAGACGTTCTTCAATCTTCGATATTCGAAGATTAAATGTGGAAATTTCTTGATCTATCGATGTTTTATACGATATGAAAAGTTGTGCAGCCTGGATCAGCTTGTACACAGCATTTTCAATTTCTGCTTTGTTCATTTCGACTGTTTGTGTTAATTCGGAAAATTTCTCCAATTCAAAACTTTTTAAAAACTTCAGATTCACCACATCTCGATCACCAGCCAGATCCTTTACATTTGTTAGCTATCTATTTCCAATATCGTAATTTCCTCGGTTAGTCATCTTTAAACCAATAGATTTAAGAGCTTCTTTCTTAATACTTTTGTCATGTACACGTCCAAATTTGTCGACGGTTATATTTTTGTTACGTGTACGACCAAATCTATCCATGTTCAATAAAACCAGCCTCCATCAACTCCTCCAAGATCGAAATAATTTCACCGTCGTGTCCCGTGTGTCCCGCTAATTGTGATCCTGCGACTAATCGTAGTCGAGTGACCAATTCGTTCGGGTTGTCCCAGTATATATGCTCCTTTTTCATATTGTTAAATCGCATCAAACCAGTCCCAAATACTGGAGTGCTAGCCGTACGACTCCGTGTTTTATATCTAGGAATCGATCTTGGAATTGGTACCATTTCACTAATAATATTTCGATATTTATAACTCGAGCTACCTTTAACTTGTTGATTTGGTCTGTAATTTCGTCGATGTGCATTTGTTTGCCTCAAATTCGTTTGTACTCATTTAAATCTTCGGTGCGATATACACTTCGTTTTGGTACTTTCATAAAAATCAGCTAATATAAACCAGGTGTTCCTTTATACATAATACCATTGATTATTATATCATCACCATCTATTTGAAACGGTTGATCCAATCATCCATTCGTCATCTTTTTTGTACGGTCCATATACTGTATCAATACCGCTATTTGGTTGAAGGTATAGCTGTAGGTATTTTCTTGCTATCGGTCCAAACACTTCAGACGATGTCATTAGTTTTCTAGCAACACTTTGCGCTGATCCGGAGAGTTTTGGTGTTTCAAATACATTTTGTTCATCTATCGGAGGCGATTCAAAAACATCTTCCGTGAGATCGGGGTCTTCCTCTTCCCCCACTTCATCCTCCAGCTCCCACTCTTTCGTTGGTAAATAGCAATACTCCTGTTTTCTCTTTTTAATTTTAGGTGTAAACGCATCCATTACTTGTGTCTGTTCTTCTTTCGTTTCAACTTTAATAGGCTGGTTGTTCTTCTCAGTTAATTTTGTGGCTATTTCTTTGAGCGGTGCGGTTACTGGTTCCAACGTTGTTTGTAGCAACATGTCTGATTCCACTTTCCCAGATCGTAAAGCTTTAAATTTTTTTCGTATATTACTTGCCGTTTTTATAATACTTTTTTTAACAAGCTCCTTCTTCTTATCCATCTTGACAACTGTTTCATACAACAGTCTCTCAAGAACTGCATGTTTATCTTACACAGCCGTTTATTTATACAACAGGTCAGTTACTGCCCTGTTGAAACCAGCTACTGCTCTGGTTAATAGCGGTTAACTGCCTGTTGAAACCAGCTACTGCTCTGGTTAATAGCGGTTAACTGTCTGTTGAAACCAGCTACTGCTCTGGTTAATAGCCAGTTCATCTGTGCCCTCTCCAAAAGCTATCAAGCTTGTTTCGATATCTGCCGTTGTGGATATCATCCTCCTTACAGATGGTCAAAAATCCATATTTATCTCGCCAGCACTCTTGACATAGGTTTTTGAACTCTGTGAAAGACATGTCGGAATTGATGTGATCGTCGTAAATATGTCTAAGATTCAGATCATCTTGTTTGAAGACAGCGATAAAATTTGTATTATCCCGTACGTTGTGTTTTGGTGTTGCTGTATACGTTTGTGTTAGGTAAAAGCAATCGTCGTTGTAGTGTCGAGAGTGACAAAAATATTCTTCTATTATAGCCTTTTTCTCCCACGCAGACACATCGTCGAATATTATCAATGAATTTGGTAGAGCATCCATTGGTGGTATAACGTCCTCGTTATTGGAGAATGTAAAATAACCCATACCTTTAACAAGTTTAATACTTTGTTTTAGATATTCATATTTCGGCTGGTGCAGTGATTTGGAATAGATGTATACATTTTCAAACGTCAGACCGTCGGGATGTTGTATTAGTGAAATAAGCAGTGAAGTCTTTCCACAACCACTCGGGCCACAAATGATTGCTCTGATGCTGTTCGGTAGCAACGGACCGTTTTTCTTTTTGTTGTCGTTATTGGATAAAAATTCAAAATTGTCTATTGGTAGTGTTTTTCGTTGTTTGATAAACGAAGACATCTTCCCGATGTTGACCGAATTAGACTATATCACATACTAACAAGCTACATAGAATTTTAATATATTTATAATATCTATAAAATAGTTAACATACATTTTTTGTTTTCAGTTCACCTTAAAATGTCTATGCGAAAACAACGAGGCGTCAGTTGCAGACGGGCTAGCGGAGTGAACACATCAGGTCGCGGACTAATAAATTCTGCTATCAACAAGTTACCATTTGAACTATATATACCTGGTTATCAGTATTGTGGACCTGGAACACGACTACGTAAACGATTATTACGAGGTGATCCCGGTATCAATAAATTGGATGCTGCATGTAAAGAACACGATATCGCCTATTCACAATTCAAAGATATCGACGATCGACACAAAGCCGATTTAGTTTTAGCCGACAAAGCGTGGGAGCGAGTTAAATCGTCAGACGCAAGTTTTGGTGAACGAGCCGCTGCTTGGGCCGTAACGAACGCTATGAAATCAAAAGTAAAATTAGGAATGGGTCATTCAAAGAAAAAGAAGGTGATATTCGGTGCCGGTATTCGTGATATAAGAAACATACTGAAGAAAAATAAACCGAAAACTGTTAAAGATACGATCAACATAGCCTTAAAAGCTGCTAGGAAGATTTTTCGGAAGAAAAATAAAAAACAATTTACATCGCCAAGAATTATACCGATCCCTAAGACTGGTGGAATTTTACCATTTTTAGTTCCACTTTTTGCTGGGCTATCAGCTGTCGGATCACTTGCTGGTGGCGCTGTGGGTGTAGCGAAAGCAATAAATACCTATAAAACAGCTAAGAAGCAGCTAGATGAAAGCGAGCGACATAACAAAATGATGGAAGCAATCGCTCTTGGATCGAAAAAATCCGGTGCTGGTCTATATTTAAAACCGTACAGAAAGGGTTTGGGAATATATCGATTCAAAAAACTGCTGAACAAGCTGCCTCATGACAGACCGTTAACTGATCACGACATCTATCAGTTTGGAAAGGAACATCTACCAAATTTTCGTGGTGTATTCATGAGAGATGAATTACCAAAACGACCGTGGCGAAAAGAGTGCGCTGTTGTTAATTTGGATAGTTCATCTGGCCGTGGAACTCATTGGGTGGCGTACGTGAAAGACAATAAGAATGTGGAATACTTCGACAGTTATGGGAATTTACCGCCACCTGTTGAAGTAACAAGATATTTACGTGGAAACGACATTAGATATAATTATAATGTTTATCAAAAGTATAATGATTTTAATTGTGGTCACCTTTGTTTAAAATTTTTATGTAATAAAAATCTATTTATGTAAATAAATATTGTTGTAGAGTACTACTTTGTTTCATTTACGTATTAGACATCATGTCATTCACATTAACATTAAGCGGTGATACTTCAACACTCAGTGCTGAGTATTTTCCGCCTATAGAATTAGTGGGTGAATACGTCTGTGGTCTGGTGAATTTTGAAACATATAATTCGGTGCCAAATGTTGATGAAACGAATAATTTGTTTCATTTTAGTACTGATCCTACTCATGAACCGCACTGCATCGAGATACCTACCGGTAATTATGATTTAGAAGATTTGGAAGCTTACATAGATGACATGTTAACACCGAGTGGGGCAGGTGCTGGGGCAGGGCAATGCACAACTTATATTACATGGAAATAACAACACGTTGAAAAGTTCGATAAAGTGTACGGAAACAATACATTTTGATAAAGAGCGAACGATCGGTTCACTGTTGGGTTTTAATAAACGAAAACTGGAGGCGGGTCATACTCATTATTCAGATAAACCGGCGAATATTATGAAAGTCAATCTGGTGCAAATTGAGACGAATATTACGACAAACAGTTATTTGAACAACGTCCAAGCGCATAATATTTATTCGTTTTCAATCCAGGTTGAGCCTGGGTATAAAATAAGCGAGACACCAGCTACAATCATTTATATGCCTGTAAGCGTTCAACGGATAACATCTCTAGTGCTGCGCATTGTGGATCAAGACGGTAACCCAGTTAATTTTCGAGGCGAAACAATAACCATAAAATTACATTTAAAACCGGCATAAGTTATGTTGGTATTTAACGACGATAAACCAACGCAGTCAAACAGTTTACAACTTACCGCCAACCAGTGCGGACCGACGACGACGAAGCCGCCATTAACGTTAGCGAACGCAAAATTTCTGCAGCAATACATACAGCGATACGGATTAGTTTTGAAGAAACGAAGAAATGAATAATATTTTACAAATTAGTACTGGTGGAGGTGAACTCGATGAGAGTATTACGAAATTGGAGGAGCATGCGTACTCACCTTTCTTGAATAATTATAATAGTAACGATCAGATAACGATCTGTATTCAAAATCAGGACGTGATTTTATTGCCGCATAAAAGCTACCTATACATAGAAGGACAGCTGTTGAAGAGTGATGGAACAGTATCAACCACGGCCGAGCTAAGCAATAATTCAATGGCGCACCTGTTTGACGAGATGCGTTACGAACTGAACGATATGGAAATTGATCAATGCAAATATGTGGGATCGACCACCACGCTAATGAATTATTTATCTTTAAATGAAAATCAGACTAAACAACTACACAATGCGGGGTGGTGTCCTGGTGAAACTTTACTTTACTGGTGAAGGTTACTTTAATTTCTGTCTACCATTGGATCGAGTGTTTGGCTTTACTTACCATTATAAGAGAGTTATTCTCAATGCAAAACATCAGCTGGTTTTGATTCGTGCAAGAACAGACAATGATGCAGTATTGTCAACGACTGATGACGTCGTATTTCAAATACAAAAAATTCAATGGATGGTTCCACATGTATCGGTGTCTGATGAAGCGAAACTACAATTGTTAAAATATGTGGAAAATAGTCAAAATATACCGATTGGTTTTCGTACATGGGATATGCATATTTACCCATCGATTCCAACAACGAAACACAACATTTGGACGGTAAAAACAACATCACAAGTGGAGAAA
This sequence comes from Brachynemurus nebulosus, assembly GCA_035578155.1. NCBI lineage: Eukaryota > Metazoa > Arthropoda > Insecta > Neuroptera > Myrmeleontidae > Brachynemurus > Brachynemurus nebulosus. Next base: position 26,215,184 of record JAPWDM010000002.1, read on the forward strand.
CCGCGTTATGTGATATTTGCATTACAAACAGATCGACGCGATAAGAAAGATAAAGATGTCACCATATTTGATCACTGTGAACTCTTCGATGTTAAAGTATATTTGAATTCAGAAAAGTACCCGTACATGGATCTAAATTTGGACTTTTCTAATGACAAATTTGCATTGGCGTATCATATGTTTTCAAAATTTCAAGAGGGTTACTACAACTTTAACAAAAATGAACCGTTGCTCAATCGAAAAAAATATAAAGATATTGCCCCCATCATTTTCATTGATTGTTCTCGTCAAAACGAAACTCTAAAAAGTGGGGCTGTCGATATACGAATTGAATTTAAAACAACAAAAGAAATACCAGCTAACACGGCGGCGTTTTGTCTTTTATCACATGATCGAGCAATTCAATACAACCCACTGACAAACATCGTTACAAGAGTTATATAAAACACGGTACTCATCTACAATTCGATTCATTTACAAACCGCCTTCTACACACACACATCGATCATCGTTTGTGAAAATGACTGATGTGGCCATTGTTGACTTTCAGGGTTTCCCGAATACAGTAAAGGGATCCTTTTATATAAAAGAATTGGCCATACTTAAGTTTGCTTCGTGGAAAGAAAATTACAACGAGGATTATACGTTACAACATTACATTTTTAAATCACCAATGCCGTTTTCTGGTCTGTGTGAAAAAGATCAACGAACTGCACGTTGGCTTCGATCCAAACATCATGGATTCTCCTGGATGGACGGCCATATTGATTATGGACAATTACAGTACATTTTAATGAATACGTTACATTCAACGAAAATTATATACGTCAAGGGAGAGGAAAAAGTCCGACATCTCAAGCAACTTATTCCAACAGCATCAGTTATGAATATGGAAGAACTCTTCAGTTGTCCCAGATTGGCATTCATCGTAACAATGTACAATACCTACCGTTGTGACGAACATCAAAATGGTTTTTGTGCTTTACAAAATGCAATTTCTTTATTTAAACATTATTGTATTAACAAAAATACTTCTTTATAAATAAATAAGTATTTTAATAAAATTACTGGTGTTTTTATTTTTTGGGGGTTAAAGGGGAATGGGTTAACATAAATAAATAAAAAACATTTATTAATTTCAGTTTACGTTTATTATAAGTTTTAACTATTATCATTACAATATGAATGAGAATTGTAATATTCAAATAATGTTATTTGTTTGAATTCAATCGAGCTCGTTTTTCCAACCTCCCCGGTGTTGATAACGCCTAGTTGCGGTGAGTATTTTAACAGATTTAGTCGGTCGATACTCATGTTATCGAAGCGAGCCGGGAGTGTAAGATATCCATCCTCCAACTCCAACACTGTCTGCATTCTTGTCGGGTCGAATTTCGATGGTATTTGTTTAGCACCCAAAATTCTGTAGGCTTTGTTTACAATCATATCTTTCGCCTTCATCCACGGTTTTACTTTCCCAATTTCATTAAGTTCACTTATCAATTGGTCGGTAGTATGCTGATCTTGATCACAAACCTGTTGAGCGATAGTGATGTTATTTCGGTGTGATTCCATTTTCTCGATAAATTCTGTAACAATGAAAAATCTATGTAGAACACTTACAAAAATTTAACAACAATTGGTTACAATAATAATAAAAATTAATAATAAAAAATTAAATAAAAAAATCTATGAAGAAAACTTACAAAAATTTAACAACAATTAGTTACAATCACAGAAAATTTAATAATAATAAAAATTAATAAAAAACTTACCCGCAAAACTGTTGACTTCTTCAGAAGATGTTTTTACTATAGCTTGATATTAACTGATAAATTCCTTGATTCTCGACTCTGCTTATATAGAGCCTTTTGGCGGGAAAATAATATCGAGAATGTTCTATAGCACACGTATATACAACGTGATCGGAAACGTAAAGGTCATACAAAAATTAAAATATATTTTTAATTAAGCGATAACAAAAATGTGGTTTTCAAACAGAAAATAATTTCATAGATAACAGAAATTCAAAAATTAATATTTTTTTAACTGATAAGCCGACGACCGGATGTAGCAGCGGTTTTAATTTCAGGCCGACAAGAAAGACGGCGGCCGGATGTGTTTGCGGTTTTCATATCTGACGACAACCTCCTGCTCCTACAATTTAGGCAGACGACACTACCTTGCCAATCGTCGTACTACCTACTTACACCATCAAATAATTCTAATCAAGTTTCTTACATTACTATTGACTACCCTTATATATTATCCAGCAGAGGTAAATCTCAATTCGCTTTACTGAAACAACTCGATAAATGTAAACCAATAAATAATCTTTACATATGCTAAAACATCGATACGATGCAAAGACATATTGACGACATTTGTGAATTGGAACTATTCGATCTACAAGAAACGTCAATTCCAAAATCCTGTAAAACAACGACGAAATACACACAACCTGAAATATAGCAGAAAGTTTCATCGAGCCAATGGTTTTTGACAAGGGGAAGCTCATTATGTACCAATGGAGAAGATGAAGGAAAACTACTTCAAGGGATTGGTTTACTAAAAATCACAAAAGAATGCCGATTCATGACGAACAACATTTTACTCCAACCCGAAAATTCACTGAAGAACATTTCCACTTACCAGCACATACCAAGCATCAACATATTAGAAGACGACTGTTGCAAATACCTACATCGGGAAGAAAAATTAACACCAAATTACATGAAACCCATCAAGCTGACAAATTTGGACTTAAATAAAGTAAAATATACGCAACACCAGCTACTGAAGATGGATGAAAACTTACAAAGTCAAATCAACAAACCGTTCATCATCAAATACGAAAGCATAATTTATAATTGGTTGTGTTACATTGGAGTTACCGCTCTATCAATGTTCACATTCTACAACTTATACAAATATGGAGTCTTCAAAACAATACTAACGATTTTTTCAAGAATATTAAATTGTCTAATGCCAAGTAAGAAGAATGGTGGTGATACCTTCAACTTTTACAACTGTCTATTTGGGGAAAACAGAAGAAATCAAGTTCAACCCTACAACGTACAAACGGTCATCGAACCTGCCAATCACGAAACAATTGTACTACGTGAACGAAAGAAATCATATTCGACTTCATCAAGCGTCACCGGGCGAAGATCAATCCGTCCAGTTCAACTTTAAGGATCCATATCAAGGATTCCCATAACCATGGAAACCCTTTTTCCAAGGGCGGAGTGTCGTGTACTGTACCTCGTACACTTTACAATATAAAAATACTTAATCAACACTTTCGTATTAAATTATATTTTAAAATCTTATTTTTTTCTAGAAAAAATATTAAAACAAAATTTATTATTCTCTGTACTTTTCCATTTAGTATTTTTCCATTAAAATTATTATTTTTTATAAAACAAAGATTCGATCGAATAAAATAGAAAAAATCTTACTTTTGCTAACCTAGCATTTAATTATTATAAAAAGAAACTAGACACAACAATCTAATTCAGTTTTTTGGGAAATTATTGTAAATCATTATTATCGCGTTCGAATCTTTGTAATGTGTTTGAATATTTTAATTGTTATAATCATTGTTGTAGTGATCATTGTGTTGAACCATTATTTTAATCAAATAAATTCGACTTTATTAAAATTCAATCTTTGATTCTTATTTGAAAATTTACGAACCTTTCAGCAATTAAGTTTTAAATAAAAAATAAGAACATTAAATCAAAATTACAAGCAAATACGACGAACTATTAAATTAGAATAATTAAGTAAATAAAATTAAGAAGGACAAATAAGTAGTTTTGAGTGAAAAGCGAAGAAAAGAAGTTTAGTGAAAAGCACAAAATAACTTGCATCCCAAAAAGCTCCGTTTCTTAGTTTTGTCGAAAAAATCTAAGTGGCGATCCGATCATTCCGGAGGATCCAGTGTTGCATCCAATTAAGGAATAATTCTACGTCGAGGACCGGGCGCGTGTTTCCATTACATTAATTGGAGGTCGCGACATATACATATATATATATATATATATATATATATATATATATATATATATATATATATATATATATATATATATATATATATATATATATATACGCGGAAACACGCGCCCGGTCCTCGACGTAGAATTATTCCTTAATTGGATGCAACACTGGATCCTCCGGAATGGTCGGATCGCCACTTAGATTTTTTCGACAAAACTAAGAAACGGAGCTTTTTGGGATGCAAGTTATTTTGTGCTTTTCACTAAACTTCTTTTCTTATATATATATATATATATATATATATATATATATATATAATATATATATATGTATATATATAATGTGTATATATATATATATATATATATATATATATATATATATATATATATATATATATATATATATATATATATATATATATATATATATATATGTTTACTAAGTGTCCGCACGATAACTCAAGAACAAAACATCTTATTTTTAAGAAATTTCGTGGAAACGTTTACGGTTTTTTGGACATTTTTCGTGAAAAAAATTTGGCGGAATGAGGCGGAAAAATCACATAAAGAAGGTTTTTTTATTTACAATTACTCTATATCAACTAGTTTCCGAGAAAAACGTACTTTTGTAAATGGAAATTCGCTATGTTATACAGGATGCTGCGACAGGGATATTTTGTGTTTTTTTATCTTTTAAGCACTCTGACACCGCAATTGCAGTTGCCAATAGCACAGATCGTAGATCGCACATTTCTTCATTAGGTTTTATGACTGAGTTTCAGCGTGTGTGTGCTAAACAAACATGATATAAGTCTCAGATATTTATCGCTATCTGTATTAATACCAGGTATCGATAAAGATCTTACTGTGTATGGGGCCCTTTTTACTTTAAATAACACCGACGGATATTCTGAAATTTTGTACCTCTTCTCCATTACACAACCCTGAAATGAACTTAGCGGTTACGGTTTAAAAATAAATAAACAACACAATAAAATAAACAATTTTATTTAATTAAATAAACAAGTACGATAACATTTTAATTACTGTACGCGAAAATATGGTAATTTTAGTGTTAAGTCGACACATCAGAGTAGACTCGGCCTCCTATCCCTTAATTCAGCATTCACAATCAGTGAGTGTATCTTTAACTTGCTGTGACTTCGAATATTAAAAAAATCACTTTATCAGCATACTCTACACATGTTAAGGAATCAATTTACGCAACAAAAAAATCAATTTTCTGAAACCATAGAACTCCCATAATGTCACTTTCTTTTTTACGCAACCCTGAAATGATAAGTAATAATAATTAAATAAACCTTAACAATAAATTTTCAAATTATAGAATTATACAGTAAATAGTTTCTCACATAGGGTTGACCGAGGTAATTGTGAATTGGGGCAATTGTGAACGGCGCCTATAGTTTCTAAAATAATATTAATATTGTTAAAAATCAACTCTTAGTATGTTTTTCTGTCCTTTCTTAATGTGCTATTAAAATTTGATAACAAGTCTCCAAGTATTAGTAACTTTTTTTATTTTGAAAAAACCCTTGTTAAAATTTGTGTATCTTACTTCGACCAATCCTCAAAAAAAATCTTTCTTTAAATACATTTTATTTTTTTAAAAGGTAAGAAATGGTTAAAAGTACTTCTAAAGAAGTGGTCTAAACCCTGAGAGGGTTCCTTATTAACTGCTAAAGAAATAGGACAATTTATTACCAATTCACAATTACCCCATGATTTTAAAATTGTGGGGTAATTATGAACGTCATTCACAAATGCCCCCATTCGGTCAAAAATTTCAGTAGTGTCCTTTTCGGAATTGAAAACGTTGATGAAGATGGTGGTGACATTATTGTACAAGTTTCCGTTGTACAAACAATACAAAAAAAAAAAAAAAAAATTGTGTAAAGAGCGATATGTTTTTGTATCAATCTACGAAATCACTGCTGTGCTCGCTTACCCAGTAACAACTTACAAAAACCGAAAAATTACTTGTTTTCAGTGTCTCCGTGAGTGTCCAAGGGCAATAGAATTAACATAAAACCATATTTTTTTTTGTTTACAGTATTAGGTCTAATAGATTGTTGTTTTTAGTCGAACTTTTCAACTGAAAAAATTAGACTTATACAGCCTATACGTTTCAGATACCTCTATGGTGTATGTCTCAGAAAATATTTTCAGCTTCAAAAAAATATAACCTCCTATCCTCCGCCCCTCCCAGAAATAATTGTTTAACTTTTTAATATTTTTTTATCAACTTGTAGCTATAGAATAATGATGAATTTTATAGTTATAGTTACAAAAAAATTAAATGCCTGAAAAGCTTTTTTAGAGATAGGTATATGCTTTCGGGTACTCAGTTGATCGGAAATCATTTGCAAATTTTGAATATGTTCATAAAAACGTTTGTGACTGCGTAGTTTTCGAAAAAAAGAAAATAGTAGATTCAAGTCTTATTAAATTCCTCGATCAGCCGAACACTCATCATCACTTTTGAAACCACCAAAATGACAATTCGCTTATAGCCTTTCAATCACATTTAGATATCTTGGAGATACCGAAGATGAAGGGAAAAATTCGACTTTCGTGACAGGGCCCCGCTGCTCACGGCGTTTTTTATTCATGTGAGCTAACTGTATTTCCTTGAAAAAGTCTCACTGCACTGAATATCATTTTCGTATTCTAGGGAACTCAAAACATATTTCTGGTATAGCAGTTTTGGAAATTCGCTAAAAAAAAAAAACGCCGTGAGCAGCGGGGGTCCCATCACGGAAGTCGAATTTTTCCCTTCATCTTCGATATCTCCAAGATATCTAAATGTGATTGAAAGGCTACAAGCGAATTGTCATTTTGGTGGTTTCAAAACTGATAATGAGTGTTCGGCTTATCGAGGAATTTAGTAAGACTTGAATCTACTATTTTCTTTTTTTCGAAAACTACGCAGTCACAAACGTATTTATGAACATATTCAAAATTTGCAAATAATTTCCGATCAACTGTGTGTTATTTTTAAATATTAAAAAAGGAACTTAAATAGTAAACTGGAAGGCCTTTATGAAGATATTTTTCTTTCCAAAAAAATCCAAAATTTCTATTTTTAAATAATAAAAATCCAAAATTCCTAATTTATAAACAAACAGTGACTTTAATAACATTTTTAAATTACTAAAAAATTAGTTTCGCCTACTTGAATTTAGAATGAAAATAATGCATTTAAAACACATTTAACAATATCATCGATCCGATGTAAAAATGGGAGAAGTGGGGGGAAAAGTAATGTTGAATCCCTAAAAGGCACTAACTGGATACTAACTCAATACACGTACAAAATTTCAGCCCTCCAGACGTCCTTACAAAATCTCTAGACGTGTTAGAAAAAGAGCAAAAAATTAAGGAAAATTAAGCGTAAGTGTCGTGGGGGTAAGGGTTAAAAGTTGAAACCTCCAAAAAGCAGTGGCTGGCTATTAGCTTAACCTGTACACCAGATTTTAGCCCTCTAGGTTTATTTGGGGAGATTTTGACTCGAACGAAACTGTTAAAAAACAAGAAAAATCATGTTCTTTTTGGTATAAAAATGGTGGGGGTAAGGGTTAAAAGCTGAGACCCCCAAAAGGCACCTCCTTGATACTAACTCAATCCGAATACAAAATTTCAGCCCTCTAGGTTTATTGGGGTGACCTGTGCGAGTTGTACAAACTTCGAAAACGTCAAAAAAGTATGAAATTGTAGCTTAAAAATGAGAGAGGTGGGGGTAAAATATTAAAACCTCCAAAAAGCACAACCTAGGTACGAACTTTATCAACACACCAACTTTCAACCCTTTGCGTTAATTCTGGGGGGCTGGGGGCGTGTTAGATGCAGCCAAAATCGTTTTTTCCCCCTCTACTCCCTCCAAATCATCCTAGGAAGCTGAATTTTGGATATGTTGTAGATAAATGACCGAAACATTATTTCCAACCGGTTTGGAAAAGTTTTATTGTTTTTCCGCCTCCCACCACCCCCCTTTTGTGCCGATAGCAGTTAGCAGGAAAAAAGCCAACAAAATTCGTACGAGGGCATTCCTATCCATGCTTATCCGCCAGCTGCCTTTATTATTTATGTTTAAATATTAAAAATAAATAGTAAATTGGAAGGCCTTTATGAAGATATTTTTTCTTTCCAAAAAAATCCAAAATTCCTACCTTATAAATAAACAGGACATTAATAACATTTTTAAATTAATATTTATGTATTGCATTTGTTAAAAAAAACGCCGTGAGCAGCGGGGCCCCATCACGGTAGTCGAATTTTCCCCTTCATCTTCGGTATTGAATGTCTACAAGCGAAATGTGATTGAAAGTCTACAACCGAATTGTCATTTTGTTGGTTTCAAAACTGGTGATGAGTGTTCGGCTGATCGAGACTTTAAAAAAAGGTTTTAAGTATTTAAGGGCTGTATCTCAGTAAATTTCAATTTTGTGCCGAAAACAGGTAGCAGAAAAAAAGCCAACACAATTCGTACGAGGACATTCCTGCCCATGTTTATCCGCTAATTGCCTTTATGTTTTAGTTTTAAAAATTAAAAAAGGACCTTAAATAGTAAACTGGAAGGCCTTTATAAAGGTATTTTTTCTTTCCAAAAAAATCCAAAATTTCTATTTTATAAATACTAAAAATCCAAAATTCCTAATTTATAAATAAACAGTGACTTTAATAACATTTTTAAATTACTTAATATATATGTATTTCATTTGTCATAAAAGTAAGTTCACTTTTTTTTAAATTTTTTAAAATTACTATTCGCCTACTTGTATTTAGAATAAACATAATGCTTTTAAAACACATTTAACAATAGCATTCAATTCCGATGTAAAAATGGGAGAAGTAGGGGGAAAAGTGATGCGGACTCCCTACAAGGTACTAGCTGGATACTAACTGAATACACGTACAAAATTTTAGCCCTCTAGGTTTCCTTATGGAGTCTCTAGACGTGTTAGAAAACAAGTAAAAAAATTAAGGAAATATTGGCGTAAAAATCGTGGAGGTAAGGGTTAAAAGTTGAAACCTCCAAAAAACAGTGTCTGGCTATTAGCTTAACCTGTACACCAAATTTCAGCCCTCTAGGTTTATTTGGGGAGATTTTGACCCGAACGAAACTGTTAAAAAACAAGAAAAATCATGTTCTTTTGGGTATAAAAATGGTGGGGGTAGGGGTTAAAAGTCGAGACCCCCAAAAAGCACCCCCTTGATACTAACTCAATCCGAATACAAAATTTCAGCCCTCTAGGTTTATTCGGGTGACCTGTGCGAGTGGTACAAACTTCGAAAACGTCGAAAATGCATGAAATTGTAGCTTAAAAATGAGGTGGGTGGAGGTAAAATATTAAAACCTCCAAAAAGCACAACCTAGGTACGAACTTTATCAACACACCAAATTTCAACCCTCTACGTTAATTCTGGGGGGCTGGGGGCCTGTTAGATCCAGCGAAAATCGTTTTTCCCCCCGCTACTCCCACCATATCATCCTAGGATGCTGAATTTTGGATATGTTGTAGATAATTGACCGAAACATTATTTAAAACCGGTTTGGAAAAGTTTTATTGCTTTTCCGCCCCCCACCACCCCCTTAAAGGTCGGGTCAGAAAAAAAATTTGCCCAAAATTTGACCCCACTTTGATAGTATGAGGTGCCTCGAAAATGAGCCCCATTTACCAAATTTCATCTCTTAATTTCCATAGGGGGGCCCTACACAAATTAAAAGGTGGCGGGAAAATATATATATTATATATATATATATATTATATATATAATATATATATATATATATATATATATATATATATATATATATATATATATATATATATATATATATATATATATATATATATATATATATATATATATATATATATATATATATCAGACATTTTTTTTTCTACATATTCGTGTTCTACGGGTCCGAAAACGGATAGCACCCCTACTCACGCCTCTCGCAGCTCTTATCTAATTAGACTCTATAAGTCTAATTTTTCGGAGAAAATTCGACTAAAAAAGTAGGTTCTTTTTTTTTTTAAATTTTTAAAATTCCTATACGCCTGCTTGTATTAGAATAGAAATAAAGCATTTAAAATACATTTAACAATGCAATTTAATTCCGATTTAAAAATGGGAGAAGTGGGGGGGGGGGAAGTAATGTGGAATCCCTAAAAGTCACTAGCTGGATACTAACTCAATACACGTACAAAATTTCAGCCCTCTAGTTTTCCTTAGAGAGTCTCTAGACGTGTTAGAAAAAAAGCAAAACAATCTAGGAAATATTGGCGTAAAAATCGTGGGGGTAAGGGTTAAAAGTTGAAACCTCCAAAAAGCAGTGTCTGGCTATTAACTTAACCTATACACAAAATTTCAGCCCTCTAGGTTTATTTGGGGAGATTTTGACCCGAACGAAACTGTTAAAAAACAAGAAAAGTCATGTTCTTTTTTGTATAAAAATGATGAGGGTAAGGGTTAAAAGTCGAGACCACCAAAAGGCACACCTTGATACTAACTCAATCCGAATACAAAATTTCAGCCCAGGGGGGTAGGGGAAAAATATTAAAACCTCCAAAAAGCACAACCTAAGTACGAACTTTATCAACACACCAAATTTTAACTGTCTACGTTAATTTTGGGGGGCTGGGGGCGTGTTAGATCCAGCAAAAATCGTTTTTTCCCCCTCTACTCCTTCCAAGTCACCCTAGGAAGCTGAATTTTGGATATGTTATAGATAATTGACCGAAACATTATTTCCAACCGGTTTGGGAAAGTTTTATTGTTTTAAAATATCCGCTAACACTCAAGAGAAACAGGTCAACCTTAATTTGGCACTTCTGTCAATTATATAGAGTAGTAACGGCTATGTTTTTCAACAATGTGTTTTATGGTTTAACAACGAGTTGGTGAGTACATTTTCAATAAATTTTTAATCGAGTCTATTATAATATTTTTATATTTTTTATTTAATATTTTTAGTTGTTATTAAGGTAAATTTTAATTAATTGAGAAGATTTTTTCTTTTATTCTGTTATTTTAGAAACACTAAAGGGAGCGCACTTACCCCAACATTTTTTCCTACGGGGCAAGTGCGTCTTTTGGATTGGGGTAAGTGCGCTCTTAATGTATTATATGATGTAGCGCCAAAGGGAGCGCACTTACCCCACTGTGTTATATAATGTAAATTCTGCTTGTTTTTGCCCATAATTATTTATTTTAGGTAGAAATGGTACAAAATTACATAAGCAAAACTGCCAGAAGCACACAGTATTCACCAGCGGCCTTGGAAACTGCATTAGATGATATTAGTATACCTCTCAATTATAATATAATATAACATGTATAATAAAAGGTAATTTACCACTTAAGATAAAAAGATATTTAAAATTTTTTTGTACAGTTACGTAGAAAAAAGTATGCTTATTCAAGTGCGTTGAATAAGCATACTTTTCTCTACGTAAGCATTTCTCTACATAAGCATAACGCACTTGCCCCATGGTTTGGGGCACATGTACACATTTCAAAAAAATAATTACAGTTCATTATCACGAAGCTCTCTAGAATTTCTTTCTTATGATTATTTAAGTTTATAGACCAGGTAGTTGATAACACTGATAAACAATCAAATGCGATTAATAACATTGATACAATAATGGTCCGAAAGTTAACTATCAAAAAATGTGGGGGCACTTACCCCACTTTACCCTATACATAATATATATATATATATATATATATATATATATATATATATATATATATATATATATATATATATGACATTTTACTCCCTGCTCGCGCCTCTCGCCGTTCTTATCGTATAGGCTGTATAAGTCTAATTTTTTCAGTTGAAAAATTTGACTAAAAATTGTTTGAAATTGCGATATCTCATGAGGGATAGCTCGCAGAAAAAAAAGTGTAGAGATCTTTTCTAGAAAATAATCTAAAATTTATCTAAACTGCTTTTCCCATAAATTTGACCATTTACCAGATATTTACGAAAAACCAATTTTCTTGACCTTTGACTTTGAATAAAATTTTTAGCACAAGTGTGATCGATGGGGACTTTTGACATTTTATTTATAATGGTCTATTTAAGGTCTGTACTGTACCAATTTTAGCTCTATGGGAATTTTTCCGAAGTCAAATGTTTGTTCTGACTGGGATCACTGTCTTTTTAATAGCGTTTAAAATAATCAGGGTACTAAATTGAAGAGGTGGATTCCAAAAAGCGCTCATTTTTCGTCGAATCGAACGTTTTTGAATAACGGATTGATATTTTCGGGGTACTTATTTTGCGTTAGAAGGATTAAATTTATATCAACACTTATTCCTCCACTGATGACTAAGGGGTGGTTTTGGCTTTTCTTTTTTAATTTGCAATTATTTAAACAAAATCCCTGATAATATAATTCCTCAGACAATTTCACGAAAAAAAAGTATACTTGTTACATTTCGATAAATAATACCGTTTTCGAGTAATTTAAAGTAGAAGTATCTATTTCCAAATTATCCCCTAATCATAAGTGATCGAATAATTGATACCATAAATTTAATTATCTTAATGTTCATATGCGCCCCTAGAATATGAATCCAGTAATTTAAAAAAAAAAGAAGTCAGTTTCGTTCCACCCCTCTACATTTTACCCCTCTGCTTTATCACCCTTATTATTGAGTTTTGGAAAAAAGTGTAGATGAAAAGGTAATATTTCCTTGATTTTTTTGCCTTTTTTCTAATACGCCTAGAGACTCTCTGAATAAACGGAGAGGGCTGAAATTTTGTGCATGTATTGAGTTAGTATTCAGTTAGTGCCGTTTAGGGATTCCACATTACTTCCCCCCCCCCCCACTTCTCCCATTTTTACATCGGAATTCAATGGTATTGTAAAATGTGTTTAAAATGCTTTATATTTATACTATAAGACAAGTAGGCGGATAGTAAATTTAAAAATTTTAAAAAAATGAACTTACTTTTATAACAAATGCAATACATACTTATTATGTAATTTAAAAATATTATTAAAGTTAATGTTTATGTATAAAGTAGGAATTTTGGATTTTTATTTATAAAATAGAAATTTTGAATTTTTTTGGAAAGAAAAAATAGCTTCATAAGGACCTTCCAGTTTACTATTTATTTTTAATACTTAAACATAAATAACAAAGGCAACTGGCGGATAAGCATGGGTAGGAATGCCCTCGTATGAATTGTGTTGGCTTTTTTCCTGCTAACTGCTATCGGCACAAAATTGAAATTTACTGAGATTCAGTCCTTAAAAACTTAAAACCTTTTTTTAAAGCCCCGATCAGCCGGACATTCATCATCAGTTTTGAAACCTCCAAAATGACAAATCGCTTGTAGACTTTCAATTACATTTCGCTTGTAGACATTCAATACCGAAGATGAAGCGAAAAATTCGACTTCCGTGATGGGGCCCCACTGCTTACGGCGTTTTTTTTTCTAATGTGAATTTTAGTTGATGCAGAATGTTTCAAGTCCAGCTCTACACAATTCTTATAATTCTACCTGTGCCACCCTTCAAAATGAGCTTAGTCTACTGTAAAATGAATGATGAAATATAGAATGTTTTCCAAAGAGGCGCTAAGTTAGTGACAGTTTTATTTCAAACTGTTCCAAGTCTTGTGCGCATGCGCACCATTGCATTTTTTTTAATAGTCGCCGTATTCGTTGCTGAGTTTTTCTGCTCAAAATGAGCTGTTGGTACATGCGTAAGAACTTTTTTTATGGAATACGCATGCTTCAAAATACTTCATATTATGAGCAGAAGTATTTCATACTGTGCTCTATGTTCATACTTCATAAAAATGTTCTTGCGCATGCGCTAACAGCTCACTTTGAGCAGAAAAACTCAGCAACGAACACGGTGACTGAGTGTCTTCGTTTCCCTCATCACTTCTAAATGATGCAGGCACATGCGCACACTAATTAAGAACTGCGCAGAAACTGACATTGCTGCCATTTCTCACGCAGTTTTTAATTAGTGTGCACATGTGAGTTTAGAAGTGAGTGACGAGGTCAACGAAGGCACTCATTAGTTGGTATATTTTACTTGTAGACAGATTTTCTATTATGTCAAAAAAAATCTACAAAAAATGTTTTCTGAATGTTTCTTGAATAAGATACCGTCAGTTTGGACGAATCTGGACAATTTTTTCAGTTTTTTGGCAATAAATTGTTTAGAGTTTATCTAAAAAATTCTAAAAAAATAATTTAAATGCATTAACATCACGAGCATATAAGGAGTAATAAAAATATCAAAATTGGTACTGCAACATTTTTTTCTTTTTTTTTTTGGTTATATAGTGTCCAGATTCGTCCCTATGTGTGGGGCGAATCTGGACAGTGCTTTATTTGCAATATAAATCACATTCAGTCAGGCATATGGGTAAAATCCGACATAAAAAGATAAAAATAGCTGAATTTCCAATCTGGAAATTCGGTAAGATAAATATCTGCACCAGCGAATGACTTTTAATGGGTGGAATAAAACATTTTGGATTTAAATGAATTTTATTTCGATTTGCCTTTGAGTCTATCATGCAAGGTCGATTTGGTAATATGGAAATATTCAGCAGCTTGTCTGAGCGATCTTCTTTTATTTTTAATATCGGAAAGCAGGGGCGCAACAACTACATTATCTGCAGGGGGTCCAACAAAAATTTAAATAATAAAATTTTTTGATTACGCAGTTCTCCGATAACGATGGAAAATGTTGTAATAAAATGTCGTCTCCAAAAATTTGATTTTCAAATAAAAAATATTAGTAAACCACTAAAAATTTTACTTTTTAATATAAATAAAATAAATTGAAGAAAAATTTCCAGGTAATTTTAGGGGGTCTGGACCCCTTGGACCTCCCCGGTTGTTGTGCCTCTGTCGAAAAGAGACGATTTTATGTTATCTAGACTACAGTTTATGTATACTACCTATAGACAATTTTTTGTTAATCAATTTATAAAAAAAGAAATTAAGTACAATACAGCTTTCATTTTTGATACGTATATTGTCAAAAAAACGCCAAACATTTTGTTGCCAGTCCCTACTTTATATAATAACTGTTTTTTTTTTTTTGTACAGCAGTTTCTTTATAAGTTTTCAAAACGCGCGTTATTTTTAAAAATTATAAACAATGCGCCTGTAAAATAAAAAAAAATACAAAGATGTCACGTTCACCGCTTTTCTTTGATGACCAACACATAACTGAGTGCCCTTTTGAAAAATATTTTCAATATAATTTATTGAAAATTATATGTATAAATAAGGACAAATAAATAACATCAATAAATATCTAAGATCTTTAAAACAATTTAAACAGGTTACTACATTTGCCAACCTAAATAGTATTTTACATTTCATGAAAAATTGCAAAAAATGACTTAACGCCTTTTGGAATCCACCTCTTCAATTGTAATTGTTCTCTACAAAGTGAACTTTACTAGGTGAATTAATATTAAAAATAGTAACAGTTATTATCTTAGTAACAGTTATTGTTGCACTACATAAAAAAAGAAAAAAACTATTTTAATAAAAAATATCTTTATTTTCGTTCAAAATTAATTTTTTTTTATATTTTACTATTGAAATTTCGTTTGAATGTATAAAGTATTAATTAAATTTTATTTTATTTTAAAAATAATATTTTAAATTGTAGCTGTTTAAATTTTTGCGGGTATCCTATTTATGAGTCACAATAGAAGGTACGCATGACAAATAATAGATAGCGTATGTGGTTTGACAGTTAAACAAAACTGTGTGGTTGAATATAAATCTGAATATAACTGAATGTGCTGAATGTTAACATTAGTTAAAGTGAGGTATTGACTTCCTGTGATGTGACTGTGGAAGTGATTGCCAGTCTCTGCTCGATTGTGTTTCATGTTGTTTTAAATTATTGTGTGTTATAATTAATTAGATACGTGATAATGATTAATATGGAGACAGATAAAATAATTGAAGATTCGAATAGTAACTCACAGGTAAGCTCTTTGAACATTTTCAAAATTTATGAAACGTCATTGTTATTAGGTTTTGATTCATTTTATGACCGCCATCTTTCAATACAAATAAAATGAGGAAGTTCGAGTTATTGTATTGAAGGATGTCCACCTTTCTAACAAAAGTATTGACTAATTTTCTCTTTACATGAAGAATATACACAATATTGTAATTTTGCCTACAGTGGAATGACCTCTGGAAAAATGAATCATACAAAGTGACAACCGTGACAACCTTTGAAGTCCAGAGATAATAGTTGTAGACTGTGTAAATTGTACTTTATGTGGTTATTTTCATTTGCTTTGACGTTTAGAATTTTTAATATGTATTCTTACTCTTATTTATTCCTTCTTTTTGTGTAATTTTATTGCTTTGTATTTTGATTTTATTCGTATAAGTATATTTACAACTTGTTTTATAGATACAAGTTTAATATCTGAGCATAATAAACAAGAAATGATATCAGTATTCAATACTAGTTTTCTAAAAATGAATTTCGAATTAAAAATATTTTCCAATTTATTGCTCAATAATTCTTTTCTGGTCTTGCATGTTTTTTTAATTTCATTTAGGTTAATTTTATGTTAATATTTACTAAAAATATTATTAAATACAATAATAACGTCTGTCAAATACAACAATAATAAATCTAAATTTGTAAAAAAAAAAAAAAAATAGACTAGAAGTTTTAAAAATATTTTTTTAAATTATTCAAATTTAAGGTTAGACTAGTAAAGTTATTCTTTTTCATTGTCCACTGAAATATTCATATATTTAAGGTATTTAAAAGTCAAATGTGCTTGTATACGTACATATATTTATCTGTGTATAAAAGATGCAAATCATAAATGAGCAGCAATTAATTAAAATAACTTCAAATGTGAAAGGACATATTATGTTATATTATTTACTTTTAGTTTATTTTGGTAATCAGTATTTCGGTAAGAGTAAGTACTTATTAGAAAAAAGAAAATTCTGTATTTTTGTTTAAGGAAAAATTGTATAGATGGCAGTACTATTAAATTTTCCTAGAGATCATTGTCAGTAGTGAAATTTTTTTGTAGGTTTTTGGAGTGAATTTTAAGTTAGAGAAATAGTAAGATTTGAATATTGTTTTTAAATCAAAATTATTTTCACTAAGTAAGGCTGGTCGTCCTTAGGATGTGGAAACGTGCGAAATTTAATTCGGACGAATATGCATAAAAACGGACGAACGATCCAAACAGCTGTAAAACTATATATCCTCGTCCTATGGAGGGTAGATATCGGGAGGACCATCTCTGTGTCCATAGAAAGGCAAACAACAAAAAGTGTCCATAGAAAGGCGTAAATAGTGGCGGCGCTACTGTAGCAAAAGGGTAAATTTAGTGAAGTAAACAAGGAAAGAAAAACATCCGCGTTGTTATGTAATTATTGTTTTTTTTTTTTTATTATAATGGGGTATTTGACAGTAGTTGAAAAAATATCTATTTTGATTTTTAAATAATTTCTCGAGTCATAATAATACTGAATATTGCTTTTTTACAAGTTATTTCATTAAAAAATATAAAAATTTTAATTAAATAAAATTACAAAATTTACGTTAAAAATGACGTAATCAAAAACATCAAGCAAAAGCAGCTTACGTCACAAGCTCGTTCGAATATGTAGGTATTATATTGTAGTTAAGAAAAAAATTGTTCACTTTTTTGGTAACTATGAAAGACATTTTTCATTATTAATTTTCATTACTAGACCTACTACTACCACTCAATGTTTTAGAGCCAATGACGTCATACGATTTGACGTCACAGAAAGCATCGTTTTGGCGATCTTTTTAAAAACTGAAATTTTATCGGTGATTTTTATTAAAAATATAGTACAAAATAACTTAAAAATGTGTATTATGAGTTTAGTAAGAAGTAATAAACACACTAAGATGGTTTTTAAAAAATTGTCAAATACCCCATTGTTACATATATGTAATTGTTTTATTATTTTAAAATTTTTTATAAAACTCGACACAAAAAATCATTAAAAGATATTAAAAATTCACGTAATTATTAATCACTTTCAACAGGGCCAGCTTAGCCAATAGGCCACCCTAGGCCTTAGGGGCGGAGATTTTAAAATAGGGCGGCAAAATGAGTAATTAACGTTTTTTTTTTTTTGCTCGTCACTTATTTTTTTTTAAGAGAAAGTTTGTAAAAAAGGTAGGAAAAGGGGCGGCAAATTTTTAAAACAGGGCAGAAAAATTTGTGATTGACGTTTTTTTTTTTTTAAGATTTCCCTTTTTTCAAATAAAAGGTAGGGGCGGCATTTCTCAAGATGCCTAGGGGCGGACGCAGGGTTAATCCGGCCCTGACTTTCAACCTGTTTCACAGCGAGTTTTTTTGTAGGTTATTAAACAACACACTTCACACTGTCGACAACTACAAAGTTCATTTCATACTCTTTTGCTACTCTAGCGCTATTCTGGTGAGTTTTTGAACTGTTACTTAGTACTTAAAACGGGACACTTTTTGAATTATTTTTCTATTGTTTTCCGGCCAAGATAGTCCTCCTGATATCTATTCTCCCAACCTCGCCCATTGAAAGCGTCTTGTTCGTCCGTTTCCGTGCGTATAATTGCGATATGCGAACAGATCCAATTTTGTTTGGATTTTTTCGCGCGAAAAAGTCTGTTCCATGAGATTTTTATTTTTAATGAAATGAAACTGAAGGTAAATTACAATTATGTATAACTGTGTACCTTTCCATATTACGTGCCATAAATTGTTTTTTACGTATTTTTATAGCATTGATAGCTGAAGAAAAAGAAAATTCAAAAGAAAAATACTGACAAATATTGGGCTAGTGAACGGACAGTAGACATCATTTCCGACGAACGACAAACGTGCGTAATCGTCTGAAATCAAATATCGCAGTTGTCCGCAACCAATGGACGGCCAGCCTTAAGGCACGGGTATTGTTTAGTTCAAACAATTTAACTCTATATTGTAAACTAGCTCTAAATGTAGTAGCAGTAGTCTAGTAAATTACCAATATTTATTTTATTAATAAGTAAAAATATGTCATATTTCGACGTATAAGTTTGTTTAATTTCGAGTTTGACACGTTGATGGCCGTAACCTCTAATGACGAAATTTACACTACAACTAAAGGTCCATTCATATCTACAAACACTAAACGTAACAGACACGTATCGTGCCTGACACGACAAATATTGTTTAATGCTTTTCTTATAGGTGTATTCATATTATAGCGTAACGTAAGCGCACAGACACGTATAGTCACAGACAGTGTCCGCACAGTATTCGTGGGGAGAATATTTTGTCTGAGCTGGAACATGTCTGTTGACCTTGCGTGGCTAGTATGAATGCATATTTCGAAACATACAAACAAAATTTCTAAAATTTATTTATAAATTTTCATTGTATTCGTTTTATGAAGTACAAACAACCAAAAATTGATCGAATTTGTTAGAAAATAAACATTTTCTGTTAATAGTACAGTAACTGAAGCATTTGGCTACCAATTTTTTCGGATGGGATGGATTGGCTTGAAATTTGAACTCTAGCTAGGGAGTAGCCCAAGAAACAAAAGTTATATAATGCCGATGTGTGCTTTCACCCTAGGAGTGGAAGCCACCCCTTCTGGGGGTTGGAAATTTTTTATGAAAAATAGCCTTATCATTCGATAGAGGGACAAATTCTAAGCAAAAAATGTTCTATAAGAATTTTTTGTACAATCAATACTTTTTGAGATATTGGCGCCTAGATGTGGTCGTTTTTAGCCCTAAAAATGCATGTTTTTGTGGGATTTTTTGCAAATATCTCAAAAACTACAAGTTTTACACAAAAATGGTTAGGAGCAAAAATAAAGATAATTAAGTAACAAAGAGATCGCATTTTTTTATTTTTGTAGGTAGAGCAGAACCCGAGTTATGATTCGTTGAAGTTGAAATCGATTTTGACGATAGCTAAAATCGAAACTTGCAATGTCATTCGGCGGAAAAATGAAAGGTTTATAAAAAAAAAAAC
Source organism: Brachynemurus nebulosus (assembly GCA_035578155.1). NCBI lineage: Eukaryota > Metazoa > Arthropoda > Insecta > Neuroptera > Myrmeleontidae > Brachynemurus > Brachynemurus nebulosus. The sequence goes on from JAPWDM010000002.1 coordinate 26,235,250, forward strand.
TCATTACACTTTTTAAAGTACTTGAATAGATCTTTATTTCGAACGGTGGTAAAAGCCATTAGTATAAAAATTAACGGAATTACATTCAAAGCAAAATGGTTGTCTTGATTTTTGAGAAAAAAATCGGTATCAAAATTAATTGCGTGACGACAAACATTGAAACTAAGCGTAATCCGTCGCCAGTTTACTTTATTCGTATATAAACAATAGGTTCTGGGAGTTTGAACGGATTTAGAAGCTTAAATTCGAAAAAATGATTAATTTACTCTTGAAAAAAAAAAATTAATTTTTAAAAAAATATAATTTTTTTCAAAATATTTCAAAAACTAACAAATTTATGAAATAAATTATAGAATGCAAATTGTAGATTTTTTCTTGGTGAAAAATTTGCTTTTTTGTTCATTTTTGTACGTCCAAATTTGACTGACAATGAGTTATGATCGTTAGAAACTCAAAACAGAACGCGAAGACTACCTTTCCTAAGCCCTTTAAACTTACAAATCTAAAAATTGAAGGACTCAAAAAAATTGTAAATCATAAGACTTATAGTGCTTAAAATTTCCCACAAAATGGTTTTTTAAGCGAATTGATAACTTAAAAATTAAAAAAGTTATAGTAAGAAAAACCAATTGCATTTTTTCGGTAAAATTTTTAGAGCAGGTAAATTACCATCATCTTTGTGTATTTTTTGTATTTTTTAATAATTTAGTTAAGAAATCCTAAAAATAAATTCAGTAAAATGAAAAAAAAAATTAATCATATCAACATGTAATGTATAATTCACATGCTATTTTTCCATGTGCATATAATTTTTATGCTATTTTTCCATAAGGGGTAGGATTCTTTATAAGGGGTAGTTGTTCTATCAGGGTTTTTGGGAGATTAAAAAGTTACAATATAATCGTACATTTGAAAACTTTTAAAAAGTTACAATTCATCATATGTATGCCAGTATACAATATCTCAAGCCTTCAATAATCCTTTTTTTTCTTTATTTTATTATAAGGGGTGGTTTATTTTTTAACGGTTGCAGCTTTTTAATGAGTGATAAGTTTTCTAATGAATAATAAAAGAGATATAATACATTGTGAATGCACCAAAAGGTTATTTTAAGCTGCTAAAAAATTTTTTCCTATTTTTTCGGAAACAAACAGGTAGTTTTTAAGGAATTTTTGAGTAGAAAAGTAATTGAATTTCATAAATTATATTAAAAAAACTTGAAAGGAATTTTATCCAATATATTTAAACATAAATTAAATCTTTAAAATACGTAAATCTGGACTTTTCGTATTTTTTTCATACAAGGGTAGTTTTTACCCCTAATTATTAAAAAGCACACATCGAGACAATATGAAGTGTAGGGTCAGATGAGCTGGTATACAAATTTTCAGGAAAATCCATTCAATCCGAAAAAATTGGGAGCTTTTACATTATTTTGTCTTTCAGTGACTGTACTATAATTATATAAGATTTGAATAACAAACATTTAATCGAATTTATTAGGTTATGTACATTTCTCCACAATCACACTGATAATAAATTTGTCGATAATCAAAAGAAGTATGCAGCAAGAAAGGAAATTTTTCCTCTTCCAATAATAACGCAATTTCGGAAAAATCTTCAGTATAAAAGTCACATAACATTGTCAGATCTGGTACAATTTAAGTTTTCTAATTCACTAATACATACTATACGTGCTATACGTATAATATCTACTGTCTGTGTTTGTCTGCTAATTGTCTGTGTATATGAATACATTTGAAAATGTCGTGTCTGCCATGATACGCGTCTGTGGCATTCAGTGTCTGTAGATATGAATGAACCTTAATACATTATTTTGGCAATTAGGTATGTAATACACTTAAATGGAATTCTTGACGCGGTAACGCGTTAATAAACAGTTTCATAATTAAAAAATAAAAGTAGATCTTAAGTTAATTTAAAAAAAAGAAGCTGATAAGAGTTTGAAATTTATACAAACTTGTAAAGTTGTATAACACAAGCTATAGTACTTGAATAATCTATTTTGGTAAGCAGAAAAATTAAACATTCGAGGGCCGCCCAAATCATTTTTTACACGATACATACGCTACTTAGAAATTAGTGTAGAAGAGATGTTTTCTATAGTAAAATTGGAGATACGTTTCGTGCTATTCGAAAACCGTGTTGGTTCTAGTGCTATTCGAAAACCTTGTAAGTATATTTTTTAAATTTTACAGGAAATTAAAAATACGTTTCAGTTGTTAATGGTATTGACTTTACACATTTGATATGTCTCTAGTTACTCTAGATGCTGTAAATGTGGACTACTGCTTACGAGGTTTTGTGGGTTGACGTCTTACTAGTGTGAAGCTCTTAAGAGCATAAAATTAAAGTTGAAAAATAAAATCAGTTTACGAGGTTTTGAAGTTTAACCATCGATATTCAGTTTAAAAACTGTGTAAAAAAATATTCAAATATAAAATTGATAGCAGTATGTTTGGTTGAAAACACGATTAATTGATTAAAGATTCTGAGCTAATCAACTTAAACAATTAAAGTGATGCAGTGTGTCAGCAATAGTTATCTAAAGGTGCGGATCCACCGGAAAAAACATTTGCTTCAAATGTTTGTAGCTGTTTGCAAATGTTTGCAACTGTTTTTAACTGTTTGCGAACACACTGTCTCCACTGAATAAATAGTTATAAACGATAACCCGTTTGCGAATGTTTCTAGCTGTTCCACGTATTTCTATATAAATACATATATACATCACATATAAAAAATGACTCCAAGTAAAGAACTTACTGTTAGCACTATGTCGTTCGTAATAATCTCTAATTAGATTTTGGATATCAAATTTTTTTAAAAACAAGAAGTTCTATACAGTTATTAACAGACTTAAAAACAGACCTTACGAGCGGTTTATTTCAAAATTTTTGCCGTATGTCATCGGAAGATTTAGAATTTTTAATTTCCCAAATTAGCCCAACAATTTGTAAACGGATATTAACTACAGAGACTGTATACTGTCGAAGTTAGACTAGCGATAATATTATTTAGCTACAAGAGATTCTTACAAAAGCCTTATGTATCTTTTTCGAATTTCGAGACAGTTAATTAACAAAATAATTCAGAATAATTCCCGAAGTATCTTCTTTAGCCTTTTCACTTCTGAACGGCGATAGTAGAGAATTTCACGCATCCTGTTTTTTAATTTTATTATAATAAAATTTATTGGTGGTTTGCCATATTTCTGGTTTGATTTATAAAATTTGATTAATTGCAGAAATTTTTCACTATCTCAATCCATGTTATTTTCATTCGTTTATTAATTTAAAATTAGAGTAATCCTTTTTAAAACACAAAACGCTGTTATATTTACAACAAAGTAACATAAAATCAAAAATAATAATTATACATACATAATATGTATATATGTTTGTTGTTCGTAAGTATTTCATATCACACCTCACATACCGTCTCCACTAGAAAAACAAAATGCACCAAACAACGAATTCCCTTTGATGTACCGACTTTGGTCGGAACACTGACAAACATTAGCAAACAATTGCAAACAGTCGTGACGATCGTCTCCACCAAAAAATTTTGTGTTCGCAAACATTTGCAAACAGTTTGCGCGTTTGGTGGATCCGCACCTTAATAAGGAGGATACCCTAATAACCACTACATGTACTCTCCAGTACTGCCTAATAGGGTATTTGACTATTTTAAAAAACAACCATCAGTGTGTGTTTATTACTTCTTACTAAGTTCATAATACTAAGCAATATTCCAAGACTTCTAAAGTAGCGAAAGCACTGTGATCACTTTTGAAAAATAAAAATTTTTTTCCCTCCAAAATAAAATTTTTTACGCACATTTTACGTTTTAGAGCTTCCTGAACAATTTTGGTTTGGTGTTTGTCCGTCCGTCTGCCTGTGTGTCGCCAGTTTGCACCAAGTGGCATAACTTCTAAAGTTTTTTTCCGAAAATGGGGGCTTTTTCAGCTAATTCTACCCCATTAAAGCGCAAAATAAAAATGTAGCAGCAAACAAGATATTTTGTCCAATTTCGTGATTTGATTTTTCCTTATCGGGAAGTTTTTTTCCAAGTAACTGCCTTGAAACTATTTTGAATTGTAAACCTTATGGCATCATCCATGGTAATAATATGAAAAATGTTCAGATCATTAATATAGCGGCAGCAATTCAGGAAGTATGACACGTATTTCGAAAGGAATATCCCGCATAGGTACGGGAAGCTACGAGTATCTACATTATTTTAATACTTAGAAAGTTACATTTTTAATATTATTGGTACCAATATTCGATACGATATTTAAATTTGTATTATATCAATGTTTTGAATTTTGTTATATAATTAATTAATCAGTGAAGTGAGAAAATACCATAAGATAGACGATAAATGCTTACCACCTGTTTATAATTATTATTTTGGTAAATAAATGTAGTGAAATGGTTAAATATTTATAGAGTGGAAACTGCATATTATAAATATTGGTAATGTTATTGTTACGGCTAATATGTGAAAATTTCCATTACGCATACTAGTCAACTAAATCGTGAATCAGCCAAAGATGCCGGATAATATGTGACGAAATGGATGTACCTATCTCAAATATTTTCGGCAATCATCCGGTTTCTACGCGATTTATACGAGGGGTTCTGGTTATGTCCAACGGCGGTTAGTTATTACACAATTTTTGTAACTTTTAGTTAATAAATTTTTTGGGAGTCTATTATAAAAAGGTTTGAACGTTATTCACAAATTAATCTAATTCTAGGTAACATAAAAGCCTCTATACCGGAACACTATTTTTAGGTGTGTAATTAAACTGGTTTATAAAAATTGATAAATAAATTAAACACCCATTTTTTTTTTTTAATAAGCATGAAAGAAAGTTTTTTTAATCCAATGAATATGTTTTTAAAAAAAATATAACCCAAAAATTTTTATTTATTAATATTTTTCTTTTACAAAATGTTGAAATGTATAAACCAAGGAGCCAAACTAGTAACCAAATCACACTGTTCCACTTGTCGCAAGTGGGTGACGTAAAATTTCTCCCACTCCGTCGTGTAGGTACACAGTTTCCAGTGGTATTGGTTTCGTGTTGTATAGTAGTGTGCGTATTTACACACACGACTACATCACACGTATTACCAGAGAGAGAAAAGAGTGCAGTTCAACCAACAATGGGTAATAATGTATTTACAATGGACTGTGTGTTCGGCGACGGTCAGCGAGAGACTAGATGTCTGAAGCCGTGTCGGGCTCCCGCTGGGCTCCCAACTAGTTACAATTTTCTAGACTTACGCTGACCACTTGGTATAAACAAACGAACACAATATATTAACACTAGTAATGTGACTCCCCCTTCACCGAACGCCTATCTATTAGGAAATAAATTCTTAAAATGTTGAAATACATAGTGACATCTTTTGACATAGATAAGTATGTATAATGATTTGAGTCAAACATAAATACAATACTTATTCTACATAATAAAATGAAATAAGGGCTTTCGCCACCTAGTGATCTTTTAATAAACATCGTATAGTTTTCTAACAACCATACACCACAGTGAATTTTTAAGTAGTTCACTTAGAAATCACTCTAAACCTAAGATGGCTATTATTTTCATTTCATAATAAAAATTTTGAAGTTTTAAATCAATATGTTTGATTTGTCAATGATTATACGTTTCGGCATAAACAAAATTATTATACGTGATAACACATAAAACAGTGACTATAAGTGTTTTAGAAGCAAAAATAAATTTAAAATGTTTATAATATGGATATCTAAATATTTATAATACATTAAAAACATGGTTAATAATTGTAACGAGTACTAAAACAAGTCTGCAAATAATACTTAAACAAAATAAAATGGTGATTTATCTATTCTAATCTATTAATTGGATTAATAAAAGATTATTTGTGTAGGTATTTTTATTGTGCTAACTTGGAAAACTGACTGGAAAATGTCGAAATTTATAAGGCATGTGTTTCTATTAATAAGCATTAATCGAAAGCAAAAGAGACAAATTCAGCAAGAACTGTTTAGTGTATACAGCTATAAACTCTTTTGATGCGATTTTTTTTGTGTGATGTTTTTAATGCGATTTTTTTATGCGGTTTTTAAAAAATGGCCATTAAAATGCAAAATGTGAATCAAAATCACGAGACAGTAAGAAACTTAAACAATTACTATAATAACTTTCTTTGCTAAAAATACTTTTTAACGGCTTTTAAGCATTTAGTCAATACATTGCATAAGAACATAAGTTATTGCATCATTTGATTTTGTTACAGATGTATTTTTCAAAATTTTCATATTATAAAATTGAAATAAAATGTTTCTACGTGTAAATTAATGCTTTATCTTGTTTATAGAAGCAACTTCTAAGGCAAATTTCTAAGTTTTGAGCGTTTTGAGTGATGTTTTTTCGATGAAATTTTTTTTATGCGGTCCTGACCAACCGCATAAAAAGTTTTTCGTACAATCTGGATCGAACTATACTTTTTATAGCTATTTATGATATTTTTGAATATAATTTTTTGTGCGATTTTTTTTTATGCGCCCCCTATCCACCGCACAAAAAAGAGTTCAGCTCTCTCTCTCTCTCTCTCTATATATATATATATATATATATATATATATATATATATATATATATATAATGTAATCGAAGGATGACATATTAATATCGTTGTGTGATCATAGTGGGGGAAACATTATTATAGAGTTGTATATCCATATTGAATAATTATAGAGTTGTACATCCATATTGAATAAACGCAAGAGGGCTATAGAGTTAACAACTATAGAGTTAACAAAAAATCATAAAATAACACTCACTGAGATGACATTACTTAGTGCGTATCAAAAACACGCACTTAACGAATTATATATATATATATATATATATATATATATATATATATATATATATATATATATATATATATATTTCTAGTGGATCCGCATTTTAAAAGTGCTATAAAAAAAATTCACCTTTTTAGAGACCGTAATAAATTTTATGACTTATTTTGGAAAAAATTCTTGTGTGCTCTTAAATTTTTCAGTATTTTAAAATTGTGTTAAAAAAAAGTTCAATATGGATTTATATGTAACTTAACTATGAGTTAATGCTTAACTATGAGTTAATGTTATAAGAATGTGTTGAAAATGGTTATGAAAATTTATAGTCAATGCAATAGCAGTGATTTTAATAATAATACATAGGAAAGTCAACTGCTAAATAACATCCAACTAAACCGAAATCGATGAAATTTAGTACACAGGAAGACACTACTCACCTTGAGTTAACACATAGTATAATCTAATTCCAATTAAATGTTCCTGCGGGGTACAATACACAGTATTAATTAATCACAGCAAAATGACTAAACCGAATTCGAAGAAATTTGATATATAAGCACTATTTACTGTGAATGCATATAGCAGTAATTTTAATAATACATAGGATAGTTTTATCTTGATTGTAGGTTCCTGGTGGAAACAAGGTTAACTACTAAATCACATCCAACTAACTAAACCGAAGACAATGAAATTTAGTAAACAGAGAGATACTTTTTACACTGAGTTAACACATGGGGTAATCTTATTCTGATTAAATGTTCCTGTGGGATTCAATATCAGTTAATTAATAACAGCAAAAAATCATAGATTCTTGATATTGCTTGCATTAAAATTGGGAATTTTAAAATGCGAATTAGATTATGAGTTTTATTTTATCGGCTGATCATGAATTGCATCGCGCGGTTGAAAAAGATCGACCCGACCCTAAAATTGCAACTCAATTTTTCCTTTTTAAGGATATTTACAGCACATAAAAAATTGCAGTTGTTATTAACAAAATAAGATGGAAAAAAACGAGGTATTCAGTTTTTTTGTTAATAATTTAAAAATTGTAAATAATAAACAAATACTTTACTTTGCAAAATACCACTTTTATTTTTAAAACTGTGACAATATTGTTTCGAACCTTTAGTTCATTTTCAAACAGAAATATGTTTGAAAATCGACTAACAATTCGAAACAATATTGTCACAGTTTCAAAAATAAAAGTGGTATTTTGCAAAGTAAAGTATTTATTTTTTATTTACAAATATGGAATACCATAAAGTAACGCTCAAATCTATTAATAACTTAAACATTATTAATAGTTAAGAAATGAGGCAAAAAGATTCTTAAAGAAGAGGAAATTTGCAATAAAAAAAAGTCCCAACTCCCGGAACTCTACCTTCATTATTTCTAATTTTAATTTAAGGATGTTTGGGAGGTACAATCGGAGATAAAAGTACATGAAATTAGAAATTCGTGAATAATTGCGTTGTATAACAAACTATGAGGTAAATAAATAGTTATCTTTGTTAAATAATAGCTATCACTACAACTGATTGTACAATAGATCAAACTATAGCTCTCAGCTGAGTACATTCTGAGGATTTATCGGAGAATTTCAAAATGCTACGAGACGATTGAAAATTTAGTAGAATGTTCCTCATTAAATACTAAGGCCCCTGTGAAAATTTCAAACCGATTCACTAAGCCGTTAAAAAGTTATTAAAAAAAAAAACTAATTTTACACGTACTCTTATGGAAATTCGAAAACAGAACAGATTAAATAACTTTTTAACGGCTTAGTGAATCGGTTTGAAATTTTCACAGGGGCCTTAGTATTTAATGAGGAACATTCTACTAAATTTTCAATCGTCTCGTAGCTTTTTTTTAATTCCTCCGAAAAATCCTCAGAATGTACTCAGCTCTTGTAGTCAGCTGAGAGCTATAGTTTGATGTATTGTACAATCAGTTGTAGTGATAGCTTTTTGCCATACTTTGGATTTACAAAACATTATTTTCTTGGATTAATTTGAAAATCGAATAATGTAGATAATCACTTATTGTTGTTAATATACCTATTAATAATAATTAATTATTATAAACATATAGACATGCTTAACTACATATAGACGTACTCCAATGTCTTCAGTGAATTACTTTTAGCGAATTTCGAAAACTCGAAATTCAGCTATTACAGTAGGTGTCATGACGCAATCTGAGTCCGGGACTATGGCAGAAATCTGTTTTGAGGTCCCTAGAATACGAAAATGATATTCACTAAAATTTATATATATATATATATATATATATTTATGTGTTCCCACGATAACTCTCGAACGAAACGTCTAACGCTTATGAAATTTTGTGTGCGGACTGGTTTCTGAATTGGCTTGGCTAAGTTCGTTAGCCAGACACGTCGGATGCCCAGAAGTAGGTTTTCTGGCCATTTTTTATCATTCGATCCTATCATAAGGCAGTTCAATTTTTACATCGTTGAAAAGGAAAAAAAAAATTATGAAGAAAATATTCTTATAATTTTCTTTCTATTTTAAGTATTTTTCGAGAAAATGTAAATTTTCACTTTTATTCTTTCTTTGTTAGTCTAATAAGTAATTTATATTTATATCTCAGTTCTTTATTAAGTATAAAAATATTTCACTTTTTTATTAAAGAATTTTGTGAGAACAAGTGAAAACTATTCACATATATGTGATATAACACACATACATGTATAGAGTTTTGTTTCTCATTTATTGCATTATAATTAGCATGGTTCTATCCCATGTTAAAAAATGTAAATTAAACAGATTTTCTAAGCTAATGTAATGAAGAATTTTTTTTTTTTTATTGAATTTTTAAGTAAACAAGAAATTGAAGATTATGTTATGATATAAATATTATTAAATATGAAACAAAAGAAAATATGTACAATGTACATATGTATGTACGGAAAAATATTTTGAATCGATTTTGAAAATTTTTCCACTAATAATTAATAATGTTAAAAAATTAAACCATTTCAAATGGATTTAAGGTATTTTATGTGAGGTCAAGGTTTTCGGGACCTAAAAAGGCCAGAAATTAATTAACCAATCGATTTTAAAAATTTTTTCACAGTTAGTAAGTTAAAGTATTTGAATTAATTAATTAAATGATGTCCGCAAGAAGCTTACGGACTGCCATAAGTTATATGAGATCCTTAGAACCCTTTTCTTACTGTTAGAGTACTAGACTTGTATGAGTTTCGCCAGGATTTACTGATCCCATAATTGTAAAAAATAAACTAAACGACCAATTTTAAAAATTTCTTCACTGTTACAGAGCTAAACTATTTTAGATAGATTTAGAATACATTATGTAAGGTCCGCCAGGGTCCACAGGACCCAAAAGTGTCAAAAATAAACTAACTGACCGATTTTGAAAATTTTTTCACTGTTACAGAGCTAAACTATTTTAGATAAATATCGATTACGTTATGTAAGGTCCGCCTCGGTCCATAGGACCCAAAAGTGTCAAAAATAAACTGCCTGATCGATTTTGAAAATTTTTTCACTGTTACAGAGCTAAACTGTTTTAGATAAATATAGATTCCGTTATGTAAGGTCTGCCAGAGTCCATAGGATCCAGAAGTGTCAAAAATAAACTAACTGACCGATTTTGAAAATTTTTTCACTGTTACAGAGCTAAACTATTTTAGATAAATATAAATTACGTTATGTAAGGTCCATCAAGGTCCATAGAACCCAAAAGTGTCAAAAATAAACTAACTGATCGATTTTGAAAATTTTTTCACTGTTACAGAGCTAAACTATTTTAGATAAATATAGATTACGTTATGTAAGGTCTGCCAGGGTCCATGGGATCCAAAAGTGTCAAAAATAAACTAACCGACCGATTTTGAAAATTTTTTCACTGTTACAGAGCTAAACTATTTTAGATAAATATAGATTACGTTATGTAAGGTCTGCCAGGGTCCATGGGTCCAAAAGTGTCAAAAATAAACTAACCGACCGATTTTGAAAATTTTTTCACTGTTGGGGAACTAACTATTTTAGATAGACATACATTACGTTATTTAGGGTCCGCCAGGGTCCATGGGACCCAAAAGTGGTAAAAATAAACTAACCGACCGATTTTGAAAATTTTTTCACTCTTACAGAGCTAAACTATTTTAGATAAATATAGATTACGTTATGTAAAGTCTGCCAGGGTCCATCGGATCCAAAAGCGTCAAAAATAAACTAGCCGACCGATTTTGAAAATTTTTTCACTGTTGGGGAGCTAAGCTATTTTAGATACATATAGATTACGTTATGTAAGGTCTGAAGTGTCAGTAGGACCTAAAAGTGTCAAAAATAAAATAACTGACCGATTTTGAAACCTTTTTACTATTACCAAGGTAAACTATTTTAGATAGGTACAGGTTGTGTTATTTGAGATCCACAACTGTCCTGGGGATGCAAATGCGGCGTGGAATGCTACACAACGGGTTTTGAATATATATATATATATATATATATATATATATATATATATATATATATATATATATATATATATATATATATATATATATATATATATTACATAATATAAATTACATAAAGTCCGCCTAGAATATACGGTCGAGCTAATTTTTTAATGAGGTCCACCGGGATCTTGCAGATCCGAAAACGCCAGTAATAAGCTATCGAACCGATGCTAAAAAATTTCTCACTGCTAGAGAACTAAATTATTTTAGATGGATACAACTATGCTGCACAAAATTCGTTCGGGTTCTTGGGTCCCCAAAAATACCAAAACTAATTAGCCAACCGATTTTAAAAATTCTTTTACTCTTAGAAAGCTAAACTATTTTAAATAGGTACAGGTCTTAGATGAGATCCGCCAGTGCCCAAGATTTGGAAATTCGCTATGTTATGCAGATGCTGCGACAGGGGTATTAAATATTTTCACAGGGTTGGCATGTTTAAAACAAAGTGTTTTAAATTACATGTTTTAAATACTGTTTAAAACACAATCTAAATAAAACATGTTTGAATTTAAAGTGTTTTAAACTATCTTTGAAACTATGTCCAAAACAAATAAACACTACATATTAAACTGTGTTCTGAACAATCTTCAATTAAATTTTTTCGGTTAAGTTGTAAATAAAATGTATTGAAATAAAAAATACCCCTGTCGCAGCATCCTGCATAACATAGCGAATTTCCATTTACAAAAGTACGTTTTTCTCGGAAACTAGTTGATATAGAGTAATTGTAAATAAAAAAAAACCTTTATGTGATTTTTCCGCCTCATTCCGCCAAATTTTTTTCACGAAAAATGTCCAAAACACCGTAAACGTTTTCACCAAATTTCTTAAAAATAAGATGTTTCGTTCTTGAATTATCGTGCGGACACATTTATATATTTGTTTACTAAGTGTCCGCACGATAACTCAAGAACGAAACATCTTATTTTTAAGAAATTTCGTGAAAACTTTTACGGGGTTTTGGACATTTTTCATGAAAAAAATTTGGCGTAATGAGGCGGAAAAATCACATAAAGGTTTTTTTTTATTTACAATTACTCTATATCAACTAGTTTCCGAGAAAAACGTACTTTTGTAAATGGAAATTCGCTATGTTATGCAGGATGCTGCGACAGGGGTATTTTAATATCTAATACATGTTCAACGTTTGCGTAAAATAGATTGGAAATGAATTAAGTATTTAACATACATCATTTACATACTCAAACATGTAATAATTAATTTTAAAGTTTTTCGCTCTGTTTTTGACGGAAAATGGCTGACATATCATGACTATTTGGTATAGAGACTCTATAGGTGAATCAAGATAATTAAAGTACCATTTGCTTTGTTAATACCGTAAAATAGATCCAATCGAAACATATGGATGTGAATAAGGTCAAAACTTGATTTAAAAACCACTAGACGTTACAGTGAACTTATATATTTCTTAAACAGTAGAATAACTATTTATTTGAGTAACAATAGTAAATAAGCTTGAAGTTGAAAGAAAAATATGAATAAATCAATTTAGAGTGACATCTTCAAACAGTGTTATTTTTTGTTTCTTAAAACTTTAACTAGAAATAATTTATTTTGGTATTATTCTGAATACAGTATTGTTTAATCGAATTTTTAGTATATGTATATATATATATATATATATATATATATATATATATATATATATATATATATATATATATATATCCCGCTATCATTGTGACGTCCATAAATTGACCATTTTCTATCCATGTGACGTCCGGCTATAATTTGACGTCCATATATGGACGTCAAATTACAATCCTTAATAAAATTTCTTCAAATAATATAACACCTCGCACTGATAGTGTAAACAACGACTTAAATATCCAACTATCGAATACTCTTTGCCGATTCTTGTTAAAATACTTTGGGTTTTTTTAGCAACGAAATTTTGGAAGCAAAATTGGACGTCTATTTGATAGAAAAGTAAAAGTTTCCGTATAATTTAGTTCAGTTAAATTCCGTCTTTCAAAGAGGCGCCACTAGTACCGTATATTTTATGTATATTTTTTGTACATTTCATGCGACGTTTGACGTCCGGTGTAAACTGAAATATTGTCAACACTGTATCTATAAAATATATACGTACTTAATATTTAATGCTGAAAAGTGATTCTACGTTAGGTAATAATTCGTTAAGTATTCAGTGTCTTCTAGATGTTGTTCATAAGAATTCAAATTTATATCAACAATGACCGGTAGATTATTTCCTATAGAATACGTAAGAATAAAATATTTTTACTTATATACGCGTTCCTGTATAAAGGCTTTTACGTTATATAGAAATAAAAAACGTTGCTTGCTACTTGTGTGAATTGTATATCGCGCGTTTTCTGTCTCAACCTCGTATAAGGTTTTTTGACGGTTTTGAGTTAGAAAGTCATACATGTACATAATTCACTTCCCCATACGATGCACTAAGAAATATTGCAAAATAGTTATTTGCAAATGGGAAAATAATTATTCAATTTAATACAAAACTTGTACGACTTGAACTAAATTTAGTTTTCTGACAAAACATGGTATATGGTATATTAGTTTGTGTAATAGTTATTTGTGTATTAAGAGAGCAAAATGATGCATTGCCGCTCGATTGAGAATGTTGTGCAATGTCATTTTTAATTGATATTTTGCAATTATTTTGAAATTTAATAAAATTAATATTTCGCTTGATTACGATAAAAATAATTAATAATTTTAGAATCTGTTTATTTGTTACCATAGAAAATATAAACAACGCCTACCCCATTTGTAATTAAATATACGTTGAGCGAGCGACAAAGTATTACTTTTCCGCTTTAAAGCGCAAAGTAGTAATTTGTTGCTCGGCAACAAGAGTCTTCGGCAAATACACATTTTGCGCTCTCTTCACAGAGCGCAAAAGTCTACTTTACACTAAGATTGTAGAAAAAATTATTATCAGCATACCCTACCCTACATTTTTATCAGTATACCCTCGTACTTGACCAAGATACAACTATCTGACACTAAAGTTTGCAGGTACTGTACACCACAAGTCCAATGGTACGTAGTGGTCGGTGCAAATTTAAGTGGAAGTACGTAAAATCGGAAGATCAGGAGCGTCGGTAAACTTTTATTTGAGGCGAGGGGCTGGTAAATATTATTTATTATATAAACAAGTATACCCTATTTCAGATACAATTGATCATGAGTGAAACTTAAAAAATTAAATAATTCTTATATTCAAAACAAATCAATGTTCTATTCTTTTCTAAAAACAAACTGCAATTTTAAAATTTACGTAAGTGCAATAATGAAAGAGATAAAGCCAAGAAAACGGAAATTATTTAAATGATGAAGCATGGTTAAATTTAACTGAAATAGACCATACATGTTAAATATAAATAAGTACAGTATGCTTCAAAAAGCATACACCTTAACGGGGGATGCCTACACTTTTGACACGGCAGTGTATCACAACATTTAGTACAGTCAAAAGTGTGGACACTCTCCCCCTGGGTGAGAATGTTCGATCACTTTTTGACGCGTACTGTACGTATTAATATGTATATAATATGTACTTGTTTATATAATAAATAATATTTACCAGCCCAAATAAAAGTTTTCCGACGCTCCTGATCTTCCAATTTTACGTAGGTACTTCCCCTTAAATCTGCACCTACCACTAAGTACCATTGGATTTGTGATTTACAGCACCTGCGAACTCTAGTGTCAGTTAGTTGTATCTTGGTCTAGTACGAGGGTATGCTGATAAAAATGTTACTATTTCAAAAAATAATTTTACAACAACTAGTATACCATATACATAGGAACTGCAATATAACGTAGTGGCCGGTACAAAATAAGGGGAAGTACGTTATATCGAATGACCAGGGCCGTCAGTAAAAATTTTTTTAAGGGGGTACAGAAACATTATATGCGAACACATACGCATTTCATTATTGATATACACACGCGTATACTCTTACTTAAATGCATGTTTACAAGGACAGTCACACGTCTTTAGCTAAATACATATGTACTAAAAAACCGACTTCACTATTGCTTAGCAATTGAAAAATAGACCAAACAATGCAATTTAATAATAGCTTTAGAATATTCTATTCGGAAACTAGGAAAGATATCGAAAAACTAACTTTACTATGGGATTTGCCATTAAAGTAATAGTTGAATAGCGGAATTTGACAAAAGTTCTAGATCATTCTATTCGAAACCTAGAATAGATATCAAAAAATAAACTTTACCATTAGATAGGCCATCAAAGAAAATGCTAAATAACGGAATTTGAGAAATGTTCTCGAATATTCTATTCGGAAACTAAAAAAATATTCAGAAAGCGACTTCATCAGTAGATTGCACCTTGGCAAAAAATGTCAAATAGTGGGTGCTATACGAAAGTTTTAGTTATAAATTTACGCCAACGTATTCGATTGCAAAAAGTATAATATTTATATTTTCCTTAAATAAAGAATCTTAACTCTTGTTAAATTCCGCTATTTGATATTTTTGCTAATTCTCGAATAGAACATTCTAGAATATTGTTCAATTTTTGTTATTTAGGCTTTCATTCGACGACAAATCCGATGGTGAAATGAGTTTTCCGATATTTTTACTAGTTCTCGAATAGAACATTCTAGAACATTGTTAAATTTTTGCTATTTAAGCTTTTATTTGATGACCAATTCGATAGTGAAATCAGTTTCCTAATATCTTTGCTAGTTCTCGAATAGAACATTCTAGAACATTGCTAAATTTTTGTTATTTATGCTTTTATTCGAAGACCAATTCGATGGTGGAGCTAGTCTTCCGATATCTTTGCTAGTTCTCGAATAGAACATTCTAGAACATTGCTAAATTTTTGTTATTTATGCTTTTATTCGAAGACCAATTCGATGGTGAAGTTAGTATCCCGATATTCTTGCTAGATTCCGAATAGAATCTTTGCTGGATTCTGCTGTTTAGTCCCTTCTTTGGTAGACTATCAAATGGTGAAGTCGGTTTTTCGACATCTTTGTTATTTTTCGAATAGAATATTCTGGAACTTTTATCAAAATTTGTTATCTGGGCTTTTTCCATAACCAATCAAATCGTGAAATCGATGTGTATATGCACATATATTTGTTTACATATGCATATACACACGTGAAATAATATGTACGTGTATGTCTGTATATTGGTGTAATTGATTGTTGGTGTTGATATTATATTTATTTGTGAATAAGTACCTATGGCTATGTGTGAATGCTATACGTGTGTATGTGAGAAAATATGGAAACTTCTCAGACCCTCACATAAATTTGCTACGCCCCTGAATTGACGATTATGTATAACTTTACACAAATAAAATCTCACGTCTTCAAATCTGTGAGAGGGGTACCCCACCACTCGCTATATTATATTGGAGTACGTTATATTGGAGTTCCTATGTACCATGTTTTGTCAGAAAACTAAATTTAGTTCGAGTTTAAGCGTAGCAAATTTGAAAATTGTAGTTTCGAGAAAAACGCGTTTAAAATTTAAGTTACTGGTTAGACTATCGGAATATGCAAAAAAAAATCGAATTATTTTACAAACTCGTATATTGAAGAAAAAAGTGGACTGCAAACTCGTACTTACTAAAAACAACGATAGCTTGTAAAAGATATACGCTTACAAAAGAACAGTAGCAAAGTCCCTAAATTTTACATTATCACGAAATGCCGGTACTTTAAATGAATTTTTTATCAAACGCCTAAAATTTTTAGCCATATTACATAATGCAATAACCTATGGACTGAATTGTCCGGAAAACGGACGTTAAACGCATTATTATTATTATAATGCAATAACCTATTAAATGCGGTAACAGCTAAAAATTAGTGATAAACCTGTTCGAGTAATTTAATAATTTAACTATCTCAATATATTCAAAAAACTAATAACATTAGTAAAATAATTATTTCTTTTTCTTAAAAATCATCAATAAAATTTTTAAAACAAAGTTTCAGTAACTAACATTTTTACTGAAAAATTATTAAAAATCATTTAATTATATATATTTTCATTTATAAATATAATTCTCTACTTCTTAAAATCTAATTCTTAAAGTATGGATCAATAAATCATATGAAGGTAATTTTCGATTTCCTCATTTAACAATCGATCTCAGTAAAAAAAATGTTTTGTTTTTTAACGGTTATACTACACTGAACTGCAATATATATCAAAATAAAAAAATAAAAAATTCAAAATAAAAGATTCAAAATAAAAAAAACGTATTAGAGTACCTATTAGTAACAAAAACCCACCTACTATTATATACTTATACCATATATGTAGTATACATATATAGCCAAATGGATATGAAAAAAACGTCCCAACATCACGGTGCAGATTTGGAAGTATTTTGTTCGTTTTGCGCAAACGCGACTTTTTTGGTGGTAATATGAACCAATCTGAACAGTAAACACGGTAAACACTAAGGTCCGATTTACATTAACACTCTGTTCTCACTCCGATATCACTCCGCTCCAGGTTCGATAAAATATTCTTACACAATAAACAATGAGTGTATTCACATCATCGCTCTGATATCGATCCGATATCAGTCGCGGTTCGCTCCCGTTTCAATGCCACTCCAATATCAATACCACTCAGATAATATTTTATTGGAGCGATATCAGACTTGTTATGGCTTGTACGTATAGTGTAAACACTATTTTGATTCCACTCCACTCCGCTTGCATTCAGTTGTTATGAAAAGATATTTGTATCGAACTCAGACCGAACTGGGAGTGTACCCAGAGTGGCATTATAATGTGAATAGAGAACGAATGGGTACCAGCATGATATCAGCACTGTAATGTGAACACAACAAGATTATATCGAATCGGGAGCGTAATGATATTGGAGTGAGAGTGGAGTGATAATGTAAATCGGGCCTAATTGTTGCATCTGCGCAAAACAACTGAAGTGCCTCTACCCGATGTCTATCCGTCTCACTTTATCGGAACCACTGCCTCTTATAGGGATTGGCCATATAGTTATAATACATAATATATGACTTATACTATTTGCAAAAGAGAACCTGAATGAACCTGATTTAAATCCGGCAATACGGCTGGACGTCAGTCTGTGCATTATGTGAATATAAATATTCGTTTCGGACGTAAAAATGCTGTCAATATAAAATATAAAAATATACTGTGGACGTCATATGGTAGTAAGGTGAAAAGATGTCACAATGATAGTGAGATGAAAGTTTTCCATCTGAAGTCAACCAAAACAAAAATGTACCACATGTAATCTGTGTTGAAAGACGGAGTATACAAACGTTAAATATTCAATATACGGCTCCCTTTAAGGAGACGTCAAATTGATGTATTATGAAAAGACGTCAAAATGATACCGGGATGTAAATATATATATATATATATATATATATATATATATATATATATATATATATATATATATATATATATATATATATATATACTTTACATACATAAATGCCATTTTCGACTTCTAGGAACCTTAATACAAATTTCTGTCATAGTCCCGGGTTCAAGTGGCACCATAACAGTGGTTCTAATAATTGAATTTTCAATTCTGGAAATTCACTAAAAAAATATTTAGAAGCAAATACATTCTGACCGACTGACAGTGTTTTTTTTCCATTGACTTATTAATTGCAATCTAATTTGAAGCTCTAATTTCACAAACGGCGATTTTTGGTAAAATATTTGATGTTTTGGACATCGGAAGTGTTTGGCTCAAGAACTCATTCAAGAGTTCGAGACTTTCAACTTTTTCGCCAAAATTTGTAAAAATAAAATGTTTCGTTCAAAATGTTGTTCGAACACAGCCACACATTTTGGTCAGTCCTACAGATAGTCTTCAGTCATACTTTCATCACCTCTCTCGATCTCAGTTTACCATAAAGTAGAAATTACAAATTTTTGTTATTTTTTCAATAACCAAGGATATTTTCAAAAAATTTTTAATTACTATAATAAAGTGGAAATGTTTACGTAAGTTTTTATTTAATATATTTAAAGAATAGGTACTCGTAAAAGATATACAAAATAATTATAATGTGAAGTCTTAATTCATGCCTATTGATGCCAATTTACGGTAAATACTTACTGTACAACAAAATTGTATATAATATATAATACCAATACATATCTATACTCCAAGCTGTTGGCTATCACCACTGCATTGCTATACTATATAAATCACAACTGTTTACCACGTTGTGTGGTTTAGACTGTGACGAACATCACAGTTTACACGGTACAACGGTAACCGTCTGAATAACATATAGTGAATTTGCTAATTTTTATAAAAGTTATTTTTCTCGAAAATTTGTTAACGTAGGAAACTGGTTTAAAAACCTATCTGACTTCACTTTTTCGGTAGTTTGGAATGGTGTAAAAAAAATTCGCAAAAATTTTGGTCGACGTGTCTGGCTGAAGAACTCATCCAAGATTTTTGGACTTCCAACGTTCTCACCAAATTTCGTAAACCTAGGACATTTCGTTCGAGAGTTATCGTGCGGACACATATATATATATATATATATATATATATATATATATATATATATATATATATATATATATATATATATATATATATATATAAATTTGAGTGAATATTATTTTCGGTTCCTAGGGACCTCAAAACAAATTTCTGCCATGGTCCCGGGTTCAAGTCGCGTCATGACAGTGGCTGTAATAGCTGAATTCCATTCTGGAAATTCGCTAAAATAGCCTAATTATATCTTTAGTAATTAAAAAATAGGCAGTTCTATTCCAATATGCATCAGTAATAAAATAATAAAAACAAAATTAAATTTTTAATTAGGTTAAACTAAATTTATTTGAGTATGTATATATATATATATTTTTTTTTTTTATGTTAAATACTAATTTGTTAAGTGTTTCTATTTAAATCCTGAAAAACAGCGACTCTTTCTACTAAGGCTACAGTCGAATGCAACTGTGTTACTAAATCAAATGTTTTGGAGTCGATTTGTAACTATAGTGATAACCGCCATTTTAAAGCACTGACTTATATTTAATTATCGTATTTTATTTACCAGTTCAACTAATTTTGAATTTCTTTGTATTTCTTTGTATTTTGAATTTCTTTGTACCGTAATCTAAAACTCTTATTTTAGTATGTATCAAATTCAGTGTTGCCAGATTGACTCATCATCAGTCAAAAATCCCTCCAAAAAATGCATTTTAGGGAAGGAAACCTCGAAAAAATAGAAAAAATTATTTAACGCACATGAAATACGTACGCAACGTCCGAGTAGCCCAAAAATAACCAATATTTAAAGTGGTCAACTTTTTGAAAAATGTCTTTCTTCAAAAATAATACAGTTGACGAACAAAAAAATAAAATAAAATAAAATAATTTATAGCAAAATATAATTCTAATATTATTTTCAAGAAATTGTTTACTGTATTTTTTTAAACAATAAATTTAGACAAAATTGATTGTTGACTTTTGACGTTTTCTTAAAATACTATATACCACACATTTAAATTTTAGTGGTTGATTTGAAACTGGTTTTTGAATTTGAATATTTTTAAGCAGGATGGCAAATATATGTTTGAAATTTAATTAAACCTCCAAATTCCGCCTAGTTTGAAAATTTCCAACCAAAAATCCCTCCAAAGAAATTATTCTCCCAAAATTCCCTCAAGTAATTTAAAAATTCTCTCTCAAATTTTGGAGGGGAAATCCTCCAATCTGGCAACACTGATCAAATTTTATAAAATTTCTCAGAAACGTCTTTGTTATGGTTATACACAGTATTCAACACGCATAAACAACAAACGATTTTATAAATTTTACAACAAACAAAATATTCAAATGTTTCCATTTAATGCCACCTATTATAAATTAACAGTATCTACATTGTTTTATGCCAGTGTCTGACAGCAAAAAGTCAGACATTTCGAGACAAAAAGTTTTCTCCATATGCTTCAATTAAAGGAATTAAACCTGTTTAAAACAAGTTTAAAATGTTTAAAACATATGTTTAAATTAAACTAATAAAAACACGATTTTAAACATAGGAACACTTGTTTAAAACATTTTGAACTGTTTGTTTTATAAATTTAAAAAAAAAAAAAACTTTTTTTTCCATCCCTGTATTTTCAATATTTAAAATGAAATTTCGCAAAGTAAATCTCTCAACAGTGAATTACTCTTAATTTGAATCATGAAGTACATCACAATAGGCAGTCTTGTTTGATACCGCGCGCACAATAGGTTTACTGCACATTTGAACATTTATTTACACTTTCATTTAAAAAAATATTAAATTAACAAACCGATATTATGACGTCACACCATATAATTTATTATTTAATAGAAAGTATCTGAGTTGATTCACGAATAGTTAAATTAAAATAATTTAAATAAATAAAAATAAAAAGACTTAAAGTACAAATAAAATAGTTTGAGTGAAAAGTTAATAAAAGCACTTAAGTGAAAAGTATAAAAGAACTTTAAATAATCCAAAATAAGTCAACATCATCCCAAAAGCTCCGTTTCTTAGCTTTCCCGATAAAATCTAAGTGGCGATCCAACCATTTCCGGAGGATCCAGTGTCACATTCAGTTAAGGAACCACTTAACGTCGAGAACCGGGCGCGTGTTTCCATCACATTACATAATTGGAGGTCGCGACATATATATATATATATATATATATATATATATATATATATATATATATATATATATATATATATATATATATATATATATATATATATATTATATGACATTTTTTTCTTCAAAATCGTGTTATACGGGTCCGAAAACGGATAGAGCCCCTATTCTCACCTCGTCCTATTCTTTTCGTATAGGCTGTATAAGTCTAATTTTTTTTATTGAAAAATTTGACTAAAAAGTATGAGACAAATATAATTAATAGTTTAGAAACAAATTCTTTTGAATAATGTAAGGAAATGAAATTGTTTATAAATTTCTATATAATTCTTTTTGAAACTATAACAAAGGCCAGTTATTGAAAATATTAAGGATATCATAGTATGTACTATTTAGTAGGTAATCTTACAGGGGACATTTTAAATTGAGAGTCCTAAAAAAAAAAAAAGAAACAAAAATCAAATTGTTGTTTTTATTGTTAGAAATTTTTATTTTATTTTCTTGTATTGCAATTGTTTTATTTTAAGGATTGTCGAATATGTTGTGTCCAGTAAACATATTGTAATCGGCAACAGAAAATTTAAATTTTCTTTTGTGTTGGTCAATTTCAACATAAAATTCAATACTCATAATCACGTGATGCTCAGTCGAACACTAAAATAATGGCCTTTTTTCAATCGCATAGTAGATAAAAACGTCGGTTTTCAAGATTTCTAGAATTTGTAATTTCTTTCACTCGCCAAATAGTCCATTGTATGTATATTTTACACCTAGATATACGGCTGTTTTAACACATTCTATTGGCTCATTCAAATAAATTTTCAAGTCGACAGGTAAAGGCGTGGTTTCACCCCCTTAAAAATATGTGGTATAAAAAATGATATTATATTTATTATTGTTACTAAAATTCTTTATATAATATATAAATAAAATTTCGTCAAATTTAAATATTCTAATCACACACTTGAACGGGTGGTTCCATCCCTTAAAAATGTGTGGACGCAAAAAATAATGTTATATTTATTATTAGAATTTCGTATAATGTGTAAAAACAAAATATCGACAATTTTTAATTTTTTTGGTAAGTACTTGAAGGGGTGGTTTCCACCCTTGAAAATTTGTGGATACAAAAAATAATGTTATATTTATTACTAGAGCTCTGTATAGTATATATAAACAAAATATCATCAATTTTTAAATTTTTAAGTACAGTTGAGGGGTGGTTTCAACCCTTAAAAATGTGTAAATGCAAAAAATAATGTTATATTTATTACTAGAACTTTCTAAGGTACGTATAAACAAAATTTCATATAAATATTTGAGTTCCAACTTTGAGGGGATGTTTCACCCCTTAAAAACGTTTTTTAGCAGCAACTGATATTTTTTATGTTATTAGATAGCCACTCTCTACATACTGACAAAGTTTCAGATTTTTTTGAATATTCGACTTCTTGCCCTTTCCCTGTTAGTGCTCATCTACGTTACATAGGGAACTCCTATGCAAAATTTCATTCGTCTAAACCAGAGGTATCTAAAACCCTAAAATTCAAATATTTAAGTTCCAATCATTCAATTTTAATAAGTATTTAGTAGCTTGACCATCACTTTTTAACAAGGCATCACAACGTCGTGGCAGTGATTCAAATAAATGTTAAGATGGATAACGAAATACATTGTTCTTTCTCCGAAAGAACAAAAATTGTAACTCGACGAGACGAGGGAAAATCTCAACGTGAAATAGTTAGAATTGTCGATTGTTGAAAGAAAATGGTTGAAAATGCATTGAAACTAAAACCAGCTAAAGAAAATCGTGGGGTAAAAAGAAACAGTACGGTCCAAACTGATCGGCTCATCATTCATACTTCAAAGAAGATCCATTCAAGTCTTCGATGAGCATTAAGGCTGAATTAAATCTTGATATTGGTTCACGTACTGTACGAAGAAGACTGCAAAAACATAATTTTAACGGTAGATAAATGGGGAACTTTTTTGACGATTCTTAAAAATAACAAAAACCGGATAAAATTTGCATTGGTCATATTATCTGGAATGGTCCTGAAGGCATAAAAAACTGGAGAAAAATAAATGATGCGACAAAAATAAATTTATTCCGCTCTGATGGTCGAGTTTACATTAGAAGGCCCCAAAGCAAAGAATTTCTTCCACAACATATCAAAAAAACTTTGAAACATAAAGGTGGAAACATAAAACTATGGAGATATTTTTTGATTGGTATGGAGTTGGACCAATTTCTTGGATCAGAGAAAACAAGGATTACCACGAATATGCCAACATACTTAAAAATACTGTGCTCCCATTTACTGGGGAAAATGTGCCACTAAAATGGATATTAACACAAGACAGTGTTCTGAAGCCTACGTCTTGGAAGGCAAAAAGAGCTTTCGTGGGTCACAAATTGTCGGTTTTACCTTGGCCTTCTCAATCACCCGACTTCAATCCGTTTTCGAACCCGTAGAACACGATTCTGTAGAAAAAAAATGTCTGATATATATATATATATATATATATATATATATATATATATATATATATATATATATATATATATATATATATTCCCGCTACCTTTTAATATGTGTAGGGCCCCCTTATGGAAGTTAAGAGCTCAAATTTGGTAAATGAGGCTCATTCCGATGCATAACAATACTATCAAAGTGGGGTCAAATTTTGGGCAAACTTTCGATCCGACCCAGCCTTTAAGGGGGTGAAGGGGGGCGGAAAAACAATAAAACTTTTCCAAACCGGTTGGAAATAATGTTTCGGTCAATTATCTACAACATACCCAAAATTCAGCTTCCTAGATGATTTGGAGGGAGTAGAATGAATGTAGAGGGTTGAAATTTGGTGTGTTGATAGAGTTCATACCTAGGTTGTGCTTTTTGAAGGTTTTAATATTTTACCCCCACCCCGCTTATTTTTAAGCTACAATTTCATGCTTTTTCGACGTTTTCGAAGTTTGTACTACTCGCACAGGTCACCCAAATAAACCTAGAGGGCTGAAATTTTGTATTCGGATTGAGTTAGTAGCAAGGGGGTGCCTTTTGGGGATCTCAACTTTTAACCCTTACCCCCACCATTTTTATACCAAAAAGAAGATGATTTTTCTTGTTTTTTAACAGTTTCGTTCGGATCAAAATCTCCCCAAATAAACCTAGAGGGCTGAAATTTTGTGTACAAGTTAATAGACAACCACTGCTTTTTGGAAGTTTGAACTTTTAACCCTTACCCCCACGATTTTTACGCCAATATTTCCTTGATTTTTTTGCTTTTTTTCTAACACGTCTAGAGACTCTAAGGAAACCTAGAGGGCTGAAATTTTGTACATTAATTGAGTTAGTCTCCAGCTAGTGCCTTTTAGGGATTCCACATTACTTCCCCCCCCCCCACTTCTCCCATTTTTACATCGAAATTTAGTAGTATTGTTAAACGTATTTTAAATGCTTTATCTTTATTCTAATACAAGCAGGCGTATAGTAATTTTAAAAATTAAAAAAAAAAATGAAAATACTTTTTTAGCGAATTTCCAAAACTGGAAATTCAGCTTTTACGCCAGGTGTCATGGTGCGACCTAAGCCCGGGACCATATCAGAAATATGTTTTGAGGTCCCTAGAATACGAAAATGATATTCACTAAAATTTATATATATATATATATATATATAAGGTAAATGCACCAAAACCTGACACTTTAACAAAAGTATTTTCATTAAAAATGTGAAATTACTGTTTAAAAATTATTTCTGGGTATTTGAAGGTATATTTAGTTTAACACATTTGTAATAAAACAGTATTTCTCTTTTGAATAATTTTTTAAGACCAAAAAAATATTTTTTTAAATTATTTAACTATACCCTGAAATGCACCTAAAGCTGACACTGAAATTTGGCGATGAACCTAGAGGTGACACTTTAGGCCCCTAAACCTGACACACTAGTAAAAATATATATAAGTCGCTTACTTACCTGTTTAATTATATTATTTGTAGGCTATTTATTGCCTTGTATCATATGATTATTCAAACATAAAAATACTACATCTCTCAAATCAAAATAACTTTATTCAATTAATTTATAAGGAATTAATAAATAATGAATAAACAATTAATAAATAAGGAACGAAACTTTGATAAAAAAAACTTTTCTAACACATTTTACGCTTGCCTATACTTCATTATAGATGGTACACTGCAAACACCACGTGAGTTTGTGACTGATGGGGGAGTTATCCGCTCCAAAACCTGGCCTTCAACATACCAGATTTTGTCTTCCGTTTCAGGCCATCGCCATCCATTGGGCCCACTCATTGTCATAACTGATACAAGATATTCATGGCCAGTGTCATCGTCGTTTTGACGTTTGTCCTTTATCTGCCCTGGAAAATATTCCCCTTCATAGAAGACAATTACAAACTCGTTGATGTTGTAAGTTTTCTCCCCCAGATCTGAAAAACTTTCCATGTCACAATCTTGATCAGAATTCAGGCACTCTGGTTCATTTACATCTTCTGATGTGTCTGACTCACTATCGAAGTTCAGCCTCCTTTTGGTACCTTTCTTCATTCCTTTCTTCAATTCTTTCTTTCTAATCGCCATTAATTCCTCTTTTTCCTTTTTCTTCGCTTCTCTTATTTGTTTTCTTTCATTTTTCTCCTTTTCTTTCTGTTCTTTTTTCAACTTTTTTCTTTCAGAATATTCCTGCCACAATTTCGAAGACACAACAGACGGAATTTTTTCCCTTTTCCTTTTGACTTTATTTTCATCTTCACCTGGAAAAAACAGTGATTTTTTAAATGGAGTTGGTATGCTGGGTGATGATTTCAGAGAGTTCTTTATTGGTGTAGGCAAAACAGGTGTTTCAGTTGCCCCCTTGTTTGGTGTGACGTTTGAAGGAGCAGAGACTGGTTCAGTTATTTTTGATGAGCTAGCTTGAACTGCGCTGCTAATTATCATGGGTTGTAGAGGCATTTCTTCAAGAGACATTACTTCACAAGATGGCCTTGGGTCAGTCGTCACTTTTTTCGTTTGAGCTGGGTTAGTTACCTTGTTTAAATTTAGCAAATCTGAGTGCATGTTTTTCCACACAATAAACAGAGATTTGTCACTTTCTTGACCTTCCCATGTGTCTCCTTGAGATGCTTTGAACAACTTAACTTTTTCAGACCCGATGTATGTTTCCAGGCATTGAATTGTTCTTCTTAAACTGTAAGATGTGTTTGGCGTTTCAGTGATAGGGGTTTTGGTCCCACTGTTTTCTTTATTTTCAAAGAATGAATTGACTGCTGTGGGATCCCATGGATATAGGCCACATTTTCTGAACCCATTTGCCAAAATTTGAGGTGTAATCCTTTCATTTAATGCTGTTTGAAGTACTGGACTGAACTCATGTTTCTTTAATTCGGGTTTGAAATGCTCAATTTTCCATTGATTGACATGCTCTCGCCAACCTTTTTTTAGCGTTCTAAAGACAGCTACATCCATCGGTTGTAAAATATGGGTAGCATTTGGGTAAAGTGCAACCAATATGATGCCATTCTTTGCACAAAATACACTCAACGCATATGACAGATGTGATATATGACCATCAACAAACAAAATAATGGACAAACCAACATGTTCTTTCACCCATGGATGGAATACATTGGCTATGTAGCAATAAAATACATCGTAAGTGCTCCACCCACTGTCAGAAATGCCTAGTCCCCAATCCTTTGGAATGCTGTTTGCTACTTCAGCTGGCACTCTTTTGTAATCGAAAATTACCATTGGTGGGCATAGGTCTCCAGCAGCATTTCCCCCAACGAGTACACTCACACATTCTTTTTCATTAGCCCCAGATTTTGTATACACATTTTTTTCGCCTTTACCTGCCAAAACCAATTTTTCCTTTGGATTAAGAAAAAATGCAGATTCATCTAAATTGAACAATTTTTCAGGTTTCTTCAACAACTCTTCATTTTGATTTGCTTTCAAGTAATCAAATACTTCTAAAAACCAATCATGCAAGTTTTGCTGTGTAACTGCCGCCCGACTGGTGGTAAGATTTTGTGCAGCTCGTAAACTTACGTTGGGATGGCGTCTCATGAAACCCTCAAACCACTTTCTACTTGGTGTTTCGTTTTTGAACTTAACATTGAGTTCTTTAGCCAACTGGCCAACACTGTATAAAAAATTTCCTTTAGTTATGGGAAATCCTTTTTTTGCCAAATCGAGAACCCATTCCACCAGTAATTTTTCTTCTTCTGGCGTGAAAAATGTCCTCGCCCCAATTGGTTTGTTGAGTTCATATTTTCCAGTAACATGGTAATGTAGTGTTGTCTTTGGGACTCCAAATTGTTTAGCTGCAGTTTTTGTTGGCATTCCTTTTTTCACAGCATCTACAGCCTGTTCCATAGCGCCTGCATCATACTTCATTATTTTCTTTTCTGCGGCAGCCATAGTCTGAAAAGGAACAATACTGTTGTTATATGTGAGTCATTATAAACATAGTTGGTTTACTTAGGTGCACAGCCCTTTTTCTTCAGGCTACCGGTATAAAAGATTTTTAAGTTATTAGTTTATAAGAATAGACAAGAATAATAGTTAATTTTTTCATGTTACAAAGATGAATTTGGTTTACTAATCTACTTCACAAATTAAGACGCCATATTTTTATTTGAAAATATTGCCGACATTCTCTGAGTACTTGTAACAGGCTATAATATTTAACTTTTGATATTTGAAATTTCCACATTACAAAATAATGCATGATGATAAGTTTGATACTTTAACCACAATCAATCTTTTTAACTTTAATAAATTTTGTAGTCTGCAAATTTTATTTGCCTCAACAGGCTACACATGGGTAGGTATTCACAGAGGACACTAAAATAATGTATTTTAAGAGTAGCCTGGAATCTAGAAAGTTCTTATAATATATTCATCTAACCTAACCATAAATACTAAAATTAATGTAAAATGTCAGGCTTAGGAACACCATAATATGTCTCGAGTTCCTTAAGCTGACACTATGTGTCAGGTTAAGGGGAGAAGCCACAGATTTGTATCCTAAACCTGACACCCCTATCAAAGCCTAGATTTTGAGGTTAGGAATCTAAATGATATTATGACAAGTTATTCAAAAGCCTATATTAATAGATAAAACTAAATTTTTTTCCATTAGTCCTTCAAAATTTTATCCAGACCTTATAAAAAATACACTTACCTCTTAATTATTTTATTAAACAGACAATGAAGATGAACCACGTCTTAACATTTATCACAAAATTTTCCCTCCAAAAAGACAGAAAAAATGGCTGTCAGTTTACCACCTGAAAAAAATCCACTACATAACCTGTAGAAGCAGTAGTGCCAACCTGTGGCATCCAAATTATTATAATTCCTTATTTATAATTAATTAAAAATTAAGTGTCAGCTTTAGGTACAGTGTCAGGATTAGGTGCATCTACCTTATATATATATATATATATATATATATATATATATATATATATATATATATATATATATATGTATCCGCGCGATAACTCTCGAACGAAACGTTTAATGCTTATGAAATTTTGTGTGCGAATTCGATTTTCCAAATCGTTGGATGAGTTCGTTAGTCAGACACGTCGGATGCCCAGAAGTAGGTTTTCCGGGCGTTTTTTTGTCAACAAAATGAGTTTTTTGTCAGAATTAAGCAATTTTTCAAATTTTTTTTTACACCAAGCCATAGTAAAAGGTAAAATGCATAAAAAATGTTTTTATACCGTTGCTCTAAATTGCTTACTTTTCGAGAAAAACTAGGAAATATGTCGTTCTCCATTTCACTCGCACTCGCATTCTTTTTTTTTCTGTCTCATTTTTTACGAGCTAAATTCGAAAAAAAACCGCTTTTTAAGTAGCGTGTCATGATTTTTTTAATCCAATTTAACGATTCGGCTATATTCTTTTTCTTTGTCAGTTAAATGTTTTTATAATGTATCTCTATTCCATTTTTTTTTAGATAAAAAATCACGGCGCAGTTTTTTATGTGATATGATCAGAATTTAGATGATGTTTACACCTTCCTAAAATTAATAAGAGCTTGCTACAATCGCATAAAAATTACGTTAAATCATATTCAAACAATAATATTTTTACGTAATTTTCTATCCAAATGACAATACTACGTTATAATTATATGTATAAACCCATCATTTTAGTGGTAAATAAATTTGCACATTCAGTTTTTTTTTTTCTTTTGACAACAAAACAAATAATTTTAAATTTTGACAAGTTGTATCATACATTTTTGAAAATATTAAATATTTTAAGGCAAAAATGTATTAAAGATCTGAAATTTGTTTAACAAAAACCATACATCTGCTCGTTTTACCTTAAAAATCTCGGAAAATAGAATATTTTTCAATAATTAACTCAGAAAAAGCATATATGAGGTAATTTTCATGATATTTTTTTGAAAATTTCAAAATAGTAGGGTTACAATGTTTTTTTTTTAATTATTTTGTAGAATTTGGTAAACACACATCGTAAAAAGTACTCGCCTTGAAAAAATCAAACAAGTATTTAAAAAAAAAATACTATTTCTTAAAGAAAATATTAAAATTATGTACAAATGCCGTCCTGACCAACTGATATATTGGAACCGATTTTGAGCAGCTGGATTTACTACAGGCAAAAGCTCATAGTGAATACACACATTTTTTAACATCCTTTTGAATTTTGTAATTCAATCATTACAAATAAAATCTAAATAAAAAAAATCTATATGACCTGTTTTTTCTCAATTTTCTAGCATCAAATCTAGCGATAATTAACTAGCGGGTGATTGTTTGAAATTATCTATCCATTTGAAAATTGGGATCAAGTGATGTTGTACATTGGCACTACAAAAGTGTGGGTGAAAAATTTCATTTTCACTTTTACTGAAATTATGTCATAAATTCATATTTTCAGAATTTATTCATTTGACAGAAAAATTCTAAATTATTAAAAAAGCCAAATAATTAATAACAATTAAAATAAAAAAAAAAAAACAGAAAACATTTATTTATATTTGCATTTTTATAAAAACATGTAGGTATTATATTTTATATGCACTTTAACTAAAATGTCAAATTTCACACGTTGTTAATTTTCAATTTCACTCATAATATGCTTAAAAATCAAAACTTAAAGTTTATAACATTCACAATCCGTGTAGAGTGTCCATACGTCTTGGTTTTCCCGGATTTGTCACGGTTCTAGCTCCGGTGTCCCGACAGACTTTTGACTTCGATTTGTTCCGGTTTTTCAAACTACTAATTTTTTATTTTCATCATCTAATAAGTACACAAATTTTCATTTTAAATAATGAATAGTTCAGTATCATATTAAAAGATCAACAGTAGATTCATTTACAACCAAACCTAAAAATATTTTTAAAAAATTAATTACTAATTAAATTTTCCAAGTTTTTTCGATTTTACCTTAAACACGAACTTCCAAAAAAACATTTTCTTTTCTTAACTTTCCATCATATATGTATCTACATAAATAAATTGTAATATTATTTTGCTTGCTTCTATGATACTGAAGTTCCTGAACAATTAAAAATTAAAATGACTGGAATTTTATTCGAACTTTTAAATAAAGTAGTTAACTAACGCGGACAACCGATAGCGCCACAATACAGAAATTGCCAACATTTAAATGTTCATGTTTTAATACATTTTCTTGAAAATAAAATTGTCTAAGAAGCTCACTTTCATAAGAAATTTTATAAAAATTTAAAAAATATATATTTCCTAGAACAGGGGGCGATTTATTTTGAAAAAAAAATTAATATTTTATATAAAGGGCCATTAATAGGTAATCTATAGATATAATACAAATGTAACGAGACCGTTTCTGTATAGGGAATATTTTTTTAAAAATTGTGTAGATACTGTAAATAGTTACCGATGTAGATATCAAAACAGCGATTTTTAAAATTTTTGTCTGTCTGTCTGTCTGTCTGTCTGTTCGTCTGTTCACGCATCAAACAAAAACTACTGGATGGATTTTAATGAAATTTGGTGTGCTGACAACTTATTACCCGGATCAACATCTAAGATACTTTCTACTTTCTACTTCGAGAAAAGGTCACATTCCCACGGGAAAATGGAAAAACCATGTTGAGCATGTGCATACAGTACGCAAAAACTATTGAACGGATTTTGATGCAATTTGGTGTGGTGATAACTTATTACCTGAGTCAGCATCTCAGATACTTTTTATTTCGGGAAAGTGGCTCATTCCCACAGGAAAATAAAAAAACTTTTTGAGCATGTGCACATATTACGCGAAAACTATTGAACGGATTTTTATGAAATTTGGTGTAGTGATAACTTATTACCTGCGTCAACATTTAGGATACTTTTTATTTCGGGAAAATATTTCCTTCCTTCAGGAAAATTCAAAAATTATTTTGCTTATGTGCATGTATACTTAAAACTATTGTTCTATGCGAATGCTTTATAATTACTATACTTATATACTTGTCATTTATTAAATTAAATTTACCATAATACAAAATTTCTGGAGACTAACTCTATTTTAAATTAATTTAGAAATTTCGAAAATTTAAGTGCCTATATTTCCGAGAAATTCATTTTGGATGAAACTTGTTATATTTATAGGATAGATACTAGTTTGGGATGCAAATATAATAAAACAATAAAACGTTGGAAGTCCAAAAATTTTGTATGAGTTCTCCAGTCAGACACGTCCAATTCCAAAAACCTCAAAAAAATGAGTTTTTTGCAAACAATTTGCCAAAATTTAAAAGTTTTTCCAATTTTTTTTACATTGTGGTAAAGAACCAAGAAAATCACAGAAAATACATTTTGAACCATTATTCTAGGTAAGCGGGTTTTCGAAAAAAAGTAACTTTTATGATTGGAAATTCGCTATGTTATGCAGATGCTGCGACAGGGGTATTTAACAAATGCAACAGATAAATATTAAATAACTAGCCGTATACCCGATGGGGTTTCCCATCGACAACATCTTTTTATTAGGTGCTCACTTTCTGCTCACTTTTAATGTTTTTCGAAAACCTAAATCAATATCCACGTTTCTAACTTCAAGAATGAGGAACTTCCCATACGAACTGTCATTTTCTGTTTTAACCCCTTAGGAAATTTTCCAAAAACGTTTACACAACTGACTTTTATTTATAAACAGAAGCCTAAACGCCAATTTTCATATCTCTTGTGCTAAATTTCGTCCTTCTAAACCCAACAGTTTAGGCTGTGTGTTATCTGTCAGTCAGTGTTAAAAATTTATTATTTTTAGTAGAAGATATATTACTTATTTTAATAGCCATAGTAACATATTTGTATATACCACTAACTTCAAAAATAACGAATTTCCATACAATTTTTCATTCCCTATTTAACCCACTTCAGGGACGAATTTTCAAAAATCCTTTCTTAGTGCTCACCTACATTACATAGGGAACTCCTGTGCAAAATTTCATTCTAAACCCAACGGCTTAGGCTGTGCGTTGTCTGTCAGTTAGTCAGTGTTAGAAATTTATTAAGTAGATTTAAAAATGTTATTAATGTCACTGTTTATTTATAAAGTAGGAATTTTGTATTTTTATTTATAAAATAGAAATTTTGGATTTTTTTGGAAAGAAAAAATATCTTCATAAAGGCCTTTCAGTTTACTATTTAAGGTCCTTTTTAATATTTAAAAATAAAACACAAAGGCAATTGGCGGATAAGCATGGGTAGGAATGCCCTCGTACGAATTGTGTTGGCTTTTTTCCTGCTAACTGCTATCGGCACAAAATTGAAATTTACTGAGATTCAGCCCTTAAAAACTTAATACCCCTGTCGCAGCATCCTGCATAACATAGCGAGTTTCCGATTATAAAAATTAGTTTTTCTCGGTAACCAGTTTATACACAATGATGGTTTAAAATCTTTTTATCTGATTTTTCTCCTCTTTCTAATGGTGTAAAAAAATGTTGCAAAAATTTTTGAAATTGGGAAAATTTTAGCAAAAAGAAATTTTTTTCACGAAAAATGCTCAAAAAAACATGCTTACGGCATCAGACGTGTCTGACTAACGAATTTCCAACATTTTCATCAAATTTCGTAAAAATAGGACATTTCATTCGAAAGTTATCATGCGAAAATATATATATATATATATATATATATATATATATATATATATATATATATATATATATATATATATATATATATTACTAATATATATATATATATATATATATATTAGTGAATATTATTTTCGGTTTCTAGGGACCTCAAAATAAATTTTTGCCATAGTCCCGGACTCAAGTCGCGTCATGACAGTGGCTGTAATAGCTGAATTCCATTCTGGAAATTCTCCAAAAATCTTGCCATAAATGCGATGTTCGGAACATGGTTTTTTGGGCATTTTTCGTGAAAAAAATTAAATTTTGCAAAAATTTCCCCAAATTCAAAAATTTTTGTAACATCTTTTTACACCATTGAAAAAATCACATAAAAAAGGTTTTTGAACAATAATTATTCTGTCAACTAATTTCCGACAAAAACTAATTTTTGTAAACGGAAATTCGTTATGTTATGCAGGATGCTGCGACAAAGGTATTTTATATGCTACATATTACATTAAATCTATAATAATCACTGCTTGTACGGAACACTATTGGCGCAAGTACAACTTGCACTTGGCGGCTTTTTTATTTCGTAATTATGTACATGCCATAGATTTATGAATAGTATTCATATATCAATGGTACATGCATAGGTCTTTGAGGAATATGTATATAGTATCTTACTACATACATATTTAGTACGGGAGGTACTGGCGCATGAGTACCGAAAACTATTCCACCTCAATTTTTTTATGCGATACTGTTGACATTGCCCTACTGATGATATAAATGCATGTTGCCAGGGGGCAACCCGGGGCCATATTGCTTAAACCGGAAGTTGTTTAAACAATTGCAAGGAATTGTCATTTTTCAACCGGACAAATTTTTTTTATATTCTTTATTGAAATACAAATAAAAAAGGTCCTATGACTTTTTACGATAAAGTTAATAGTTTTCGAGATATGAATTTTTAAAAGTTCGAAAAATCTCAAATTTGGGTACTTTTGACCCATGAAAAATATATTAAAAAAAATAAATAAAATATAAATAATATTTTTTTTAAATTCTTTATACAATAGTTAATAATATCCTTAATAGAGATTTAAAAAAATTTCATTGTTTATACCTGTTTTTTAATTGTTAATTTCGCGCCCTCACAAGTATGCGTCCCCTACCTTTAAAATACCTTTAAGTATTTTTTCAACCGGACAAATTTTTTTTATATTCTTTATTGAAATACAAACAAAAAAGGTCCTATGACTTTTCACGATCAAGTTAATATATTTAGAGATATGAATTTTTAAAGATTCGAGATTTTTCCAACCTTTAAAAATTCATATCTCTAAAAATATTAACTTGATCGTGAAAAGTCATAGGACCTTTTTTGTTTGTATTTCAATAAAGAATATAAAAAAAATTTGTCCGGTTGAAAAAATACTTAATAGTACAGTCACTGAAAGACAAAATAATGTAAAAGCTCCCAATTTTTTCGGATTGAATGGATTTTCCTGAAAATTTGTATACCAGCTCATCTGACCCTACACTTCAAAAGTTATATTACCTTGATGTGTGCTTTTTGATAATTAGGGGTAAAAACTACCCTTGTATGACAAAAATACGAAAAGTCCAAATTTACGTATTTTAAAGATTCAATTTATGTTCAAATATGTTGGATAAAATTCCTTTCAAGTTTTTAATATAATTTATGAAATTCAATTACTTTTCTACCCAAAAAATTCTTAAAAACTACCGCCTTTGTTTCTGAAAAAATAGAAAAAAAGTTTTAGCAGATTAAAGTAACCTTTTGGTGCATTCACAATGTATTATATCTCTTTTATTTTTCATTAGAAAACTTATCACTCATTAAAAAGCTGCAACCGTTAAAAAATAAACCACCCCTTATAATAAAATAAAGAAGAAAACGATTATTAACAGCTTGAGATATTAGGGTGAATGCGGGAGAGATGCCGCACATTTTGAAAACACTTGATAATTCTTAAAGTAAGCATTTAATTGATTTGAAATTTGGTACACAATAAATCTAAACATTGTTCTTTACAATTATTTATAAATAATTGTAAATTTTGAGTCATAAAGGATTCATAATTAACATTTTTGTAGAGCCTGCAAAGCGGCGTGTCTCCCACACCTATGGTAGAGATGCCGCATCAAAGAAGGTGAGATGCGGCATAGTTCATATTAAAAATTTTGCATTTTACACACATCTCCATACATGATGCATGCCATATGTAACCATTTTTGGCACTTAATGCATCTTAACCAGTCAAATTTTTATTTGTTTCTGAGTACCTTTCAAAACATTCAATACACAGGCAGTCATCATTATTTTCGTTATCTTCACTAATATGAGGGCTCTTCCTGATCCATTAATGGATCTTTTATATTTACGTGGCATAATTTACAGTCCAAAAAAAAAATTGCATAATTAAGGTATATAGGTCTATGTTTTTAACATGTAATATGATGCGGCATCTATACCAACTTTAAATGCGGCGTCTCTCCTTTTTGTTGGGATAGATGCCACATGTTGCTATAGCAAGCATAGTGCGGAATTTCAACCTAAAATTTTATACAGTACTTTTAAAATATACCTAAATTAATAACAAAACTCATTTTCATTAAAACAATGAAGTATACATTCTTAAATTCTAATGAATTAAATGGCTGATAAAATATTATGTTAAAAAACGTACTTTTCAATAATAAAAAGTTGGATAATTACTAAACTGATGGACTAATCATAAATATTACCATATACAGCTTAAATAAGTAACTTATTTTAAGCATATAATCCATCAATAGCGTTATCTGTCAATCAACCGACGAACTATGGCTACTGCGGCATCACTCCCGACGCGGCATCTCTCCCGTACTTACCCTATATACTGATGTACATATGATGAATTGTAACTTTTTAAAAGTTTTCAAATGTATGATTATATTGTAACTTTTTAATCTCCCAAAAACCCTGATAGAAGAACTACCCCTTATAAAAAATCCTACCCTTTATGGAAAAATAGCATAAAAATTGTATGTATGGAAATATAGAAATGTATCCATTCTGGAAACTCGCTAAAACCTTTTTTTAAAGCCCCGATCAGCCGGACACTCATCATCAGTTTTGAAACCATCAAAATGACAAATCGCTTCTAGACTCAATCACATTTCGCTTGTAGACATTCAATACCGAAGATGTAGCGAAAAATTCGACTTCCGTGATGGGGCACCGCTGCTCACGGCGTTTTTTTATATGTTAAAAAAAGAAAAAAGTGGGGTAAAAAAAAAACAAAACAAGGGATTAACATTTAGAAAAAAAAATTATTGACAAGGATTTTCATTTTAAAACTATATAATGGCATGTTTATGTATAATTTATGGATTAAAAAAAAACTGATTCTTCAATAAAACAATTTTTTTGTTAGTGAGCAGACGATTTTCATGGGTATCAATTTCAGCTCATTCGAAAATTTGTATTTTTGACCCATGAAAATTTATTTATGTTTTTATAGTGTATAACTATACTTTACTGCACACATTTAGTATTTTTAACTCATTCATAGATTATTTTGATTTATTTTTTTACTTTATGTAAAGTGGTGTAAAAAAGACAGCCTCAAATTAACATATTTGGTTTTTTAATGAGCTACAATAAATTTTATATTAGTTGTACGTTTGTGAAATAAAAATTATTTTAATATTTAAAGTCCAAAAAAATTTCCTATGAGTCAAGCTTTTAGATCAGTTAACTTTTTCTGACTTGTGTTACTGCTTAATCTTAGCTAAAGTTTTTGGTAAAATACGTAAAATTTAAATACACTAGCAGAAATAATTAAAGGACAAAAAAAAAATTCCAAATTTTTAGCGATTTTTCGAATGGCTGTATCTTTGTGAAAAATGGTCGTATCGGAGTCGTAAGCAAAGTAATTTAAAGCTGGAAGTTTCTAGTTTCGAGATCTTGCGATAAAAAAATTTTCAAAGCAACGTGTGTGGGGCAATCCTAATAAATACACTGAAAAAAAAAAATTTCGTAATTTTTTCGGTTTTATTTTTTTGGTCCACGGACTTGGAAAAAATTTTTCCGACTTAACCACCATATGGACCAGATAACTTGTTCATTCAGCTTTAATTTGCTTTTTTCTAGAATTCTTCAAAAAAATTTATAAAAAATTTTTTCGAAAAATTCTTAAAAAAAATTTTTTTGAATATTTTCTAAGATTTTTTTCTTTTTTTTATAAACTTAAATACTGTTATTGATAAAAATGTGAAAAAAACTGAAAAATTTTTTTTTTTAGTTTGTTGAAGATTATGAAAGTTTAAGATCAAAAAAATGATCCTTTAATTTTTTCAAAAATTCAATCGAATGAAACACAAAAACGGCTGGATGGATTAAATTGAAACTCGGTGAGGTTTTTGTGGGTATATTGAACTGTAAAAGGCACACTTAACATTAGTGGTTTTCTCGAAGTTTTTAATTCAGCGCTTCATTTTCCAAAGAGCCACCAAAAGCTCTTTTTTTCTTGATTTTTAAAATTCATATAAAGTATGCAAAAAAATTTTTTCTGAAAAAACAATGGCTAATCCTTGTAGAGAATTTATTCGAGTTTTTAAAAAACCCGTTCAATTTTCTGTGTGATCATTGGTTGCTGAGATATCGATGGTCAAAGACGAAATGATCCATTTCCATTCAAAGTCCGATATCTCAGCGAGAAGTGGTCGTATAAAAGTCTATAAAAAAGCAAATTAAAGCTGAATGAACAAGTTATCCGGTCCATATGATGGTTAAGTCGGAAAAATTTTTTCCAAGTCCTTGGACCAAAAAAATAAAACCGAAAAAATTACGAAAAGTTTTTTTCAGTGTATTTATTAGGATTGCGCCACACACGTTGCTTTGAAAATTTTTTTATCGCAAGATCTCGAAACTAGAAACTTCCAGCTTTAAATTGCTTTGCTTACGACTCCCATACGACCATTTTTTACAAAGATACAGCCATTCGAAAAATCGCTAAAAATTTGGAATTTTTTTTTTGATCCTTTAATTATTTCTGCTAGTGTATATCTATAACAAAAATTTTGTAGTAGAGTTGTGAAATAAAAAGTGTTGTACTGCTAATTACCCAAGCTGTCTATTTTTACCCTTCCAATCATGTACTTGCAGTATCCTATTAGTTAGAGGTCTGTCTTTTATTTACCCTCCACTGTCTTTTTTTTACCCCATTTGGCGGGTAAAAAAAAGACAAGGTTTTTATTTTTTTTTATAGATTTATGCCATTAGCTTCAGTGAAAAAACAGGCAAAATCTTAAAATACATACAATTTAACATCATTCAACGTATTTTTTTTTTGTGTAAAAATTCAAATATTTTCTACATGAAAAATGAAAAGATTTGATTTTGTCTTTTTTTTACCCCGCCCAACCCTATATAACTCAATAAAAAAAAAAAAAATAGAAAGTACGTACGTCTTATAAACTTCAGTGTAGGAATCAAATAACCATGAAACATAATATTACTTAACAGTACATTAACATAGTAACAGA
Source organism: Brachynemurus nebulosus (assembly GCA_035578155.1). Lineage (NCBI taxonomy): Eukaryota > Metazoa > Arthropoda > Insecta > Neuroptera > Myrmeleontidae > Brachynemurus > Brachynemurus nebulosus. Next base: position 26,275,035 of record JAPWDM010000002.1, read on the forward strand.
GATTTAAATCACTCGACCACATAAGAATCCACGAAATTTGTTATGAAACGTAAAACGTACGTATTTTTATAGTGTATTGTTTTATGTGGTAGATAACAGTACTTATTTACTTATTATATGTCTATAATACTTTTGAAATGTAAAATGTCTTAAGTCTTCACGTAGTTGCTCCGAGATAGTCAGGTACAAAAGTACATCTCAGCGAAAAAATTTTCTTTTATCAAAAATTAAATAATGTATTAATTAGTGATGTGAGAATCGAATACTGTGAATATGAATACTCACCTGTATTCGAATATGTATATGAATACATGTATTCAAATACATATATTCGAATTCGAATACTTAATATACGCATTCTCGTTTGTACTAGTCAAACCTCTTCCCTCGCTCTTTATAATTTGTTTCACAACACTTGAGTACTCAGTAATAGGTACTTTTCTGAGTGGATGAGTTTATTTCCTAAAATAGATGAGGTAGTAGAATTACCTCAAGAAGGAAGTGTTAAACTTCAGAATAATGCTCTTATCTGTAATTGGTTAAACATTGTCATTTCTGGTATATTTTCTCCAGGTTGGTTGATTAAAAATTCAATCATCAATGTTTAATTGACAATTCTAGGAATTTATTAGACGCTCTTATCATCGCCAAGCTTTATTTCCATATATTGAATATTTTCTCTTTTTTACTAATAGAAACTCGATTTATTATATACATAGATATTATAAGCAGGTTTCTTGAAATTCCGATTAAAAATGTAAAATGCAATTTTTGGTAAGAAAGTAAGAAAATATTTCTGAATATAATTCCCATCTTCTCATTCTTATCTACTAATTTTAGCAATAATTGTTTTTCAAAAAAAAAAAAAACTATTTTTAACTTCCCATAGGAAGTTATTGTAATGGGTCCGATTTTACGAATCACTAATTTTGACATATCTCCACGTTTCAAGGTCACTAGAATCCGAATTCATCGTTTTTAGCGTGATGTCTGTGCGTGCGTTCGTTAGTTCATTCGTTCGTTCGTTCGTTCGTGATTTTTTTTTAGATCAATTACTGTCTATTTTATTACCATTTTTTTCTTAATAAATACAAAACATGTGAGAAATCAATTTTTTTGTTTCAAAATAGCTACAAAACTACATAGCATTGCGCAGCATAGAATAATTGACAAGTGTAGTGTAATAATAATGAGATGTGATATGAAATTGATTATTGAATTTCAATTTTAACAAAAATTAGTACTGTTACACAAGATGTGTACAACATTAATGTTAGGTACATACTTATTTTACATAATATACTCGTATATGTAATAGGCATAGAACATAATAGGTATCAAGTGCTAGTTCAAGAGCTATTGAACATTTTGTTTAGAGTTTTGTAGCGGTTAAAAGTTTGTACCAATATTTATTATAAGTATGTATATCTAAAACATCGACAACCTGACTAGGCATACCTACCACAACTTTACATTAAGTAGTCATTTCATTACACTGAAATTTGTCGATTGAAATCCCGAAAAAATAGTTTCCAGTTCAAAGATTTATGCATATGTATATATTTTTGATTTGTTGCTTTCTGAGTTATTTTCAGTTCAATCGCTTAATTTTAACTCTTTATAACAAAAAAGGTCTAGTATGGGTAGTAATTCGATTGCAGTTGTCATCTTGTTGTTGGGATCAGAAATGAAGAAACCCATTGACAATAGGGTTGCCACTTTTTTTAAGGCAAAAAAAGTATTTTTAGGTTTTTTAGCAAAAATAAAAAGTACAAAAAGTAAAAAGTAAAGTTAGTTGCTCGTCACTTTATGTAAATTTTAACGTTTTTTTTTTTTTTTTTAAACTTTATGTTTACTAAATTTTTTTCCCAAAGTACAAGGTACGTTTGTCTAAAAAAAAGTACAATATTTTTTAAAGAAGTACGGGTTGGAACCCTAATTGACAATGTTGACAATAGTCAGCGCATTTTAATGCAGACTTTCGAAAAATGTAAGTACGTAAATACAAAAAGTATAAGCAAGTAAGTAAAATGAGTATGAGCAAATGAAGCATTAGCAAGCCTGTTGAGAAAAATAAGAAATAAGTAAAAAAAGATTGTTTTGCACATGATTCAATATATATGTATAAGAAGTCATTCTACAAAATTCCAACGACTTCAAAATTATTTAAATAAAATGTTCAATAGCTCTTGGTCTATACTTATAATAAAAGTTTTACATATCTCTTTAGTGAATCAGAATTTAATTAAAAGATATATCAACATTTATATTAAAGATAAGAACAATACATTTCATATATTTGGAGTGGTTTATGAATTATTTAGAGGGAATATTTAATTGTTAAAATGAAAATTTTGATTAAAAGTCTTACAAATTTTACATTTTACATTGCGTGCGATGTGTCTCCTCTAACTTTTCAACCGTAGACCCAAAAAAACTTAAAATGTTACAGATGATAGCTAACATTTGATAAGAAATTGTTTTGTTTATTTTACATATTATGTACGTATAACTTTTAGGGATATTTTTACGTAACCAAATTAACGCGTAATCTGTTGTCATTGCTCCCATACAGTGAATGTGTACACAATAGTGGTTGAGAACTATCGATAGCACTATCGATAACTATCAATAGTTTTGACTATCGAAAACTCTAGATTTTTTTTTTACTATCGATTGTTTTCGATAGTTTTTTTTCAGTCATTTCGTTTACTTGTAAATACTAAAGATAATAAAAAATTTCGTAGAAATTGTAGCCAGAGATATAAAAACAACCATTTTAAGGGAATTTCCGAAAGCGGGTATAAGTTATAACTATGAGTAATAAAATAAAATGACAAGAGAAATTAAACAATTGTTATAAAAATGTCAGTTCACCCAAGCAGTTACATAAATAAAATAAATTTAAATATAGCCAAGAAATTTTTCTGCATTAAAGTTTTTGTCGGGAAACTTGCAATAATTGAAGGTAATAAAAATCGGTTTGTTTTCTAAATTGTATATTTCATATATATTCAACATTTATCCCCCTTGTTTTTTTCCAGTAATACCTTTTTTCATCCGTTTACAGTAGACTCTCGTTAATTCAAACCTGCGATAATTCGAAACTCTCTATAATTCAAAGGTACCACGAGTTCCCTACAAAATCTCTTTATATTTCGAACTAAAACAATAAATTTTTATACACTTGGTAATTCGAACGAAAAAATCATTGCTACGTAACAAAACGACGCGTTAATTCGAACTCATCGGCGTCAAACACTCGACAATAAAAAGTTGCAGAGAGAAAGAGACAGAAAGATTGTAAGTACATTTTGAGACAAGTTCAAGTTCATTCATCGCAAATGCTTAAAAAATTAAAATTGTTATCTGTGGTAATTCAAACCTCTCTATAATTCGTAATATTTTAAGAGTCCCTTAAGTTTCGAATTAACGAGAGTCGACTGTATTTAATTTACCAATTTATCCTATTATGTATTATTAGACCATACCCAGTATTACATTTATCTAAACTTGGAAATTCCATTAAGTTTCTTTCATTACAAATACTTTCGAAATTTACTTTTAAATTTCATATTTAAAATTATCGTCAACCTGGGAAGTGTTCGCATCAATTAACATATGACAGATGACTGTCATATGGCTACTGTAAAACTCTTAATGAAATAAATTAAATAAAAATTATATTTTCTATTGTACTCAATAATAATTTCTTATATCATCCATCCTTAAACCTATTGCAACAAAAAAAAAATTTTCGCGATGGAGCCTTTTTAAAAAATGAAAAAAATGGTTTTGTCATTTATGCTGTTTTGAACCCAGGTACGGTGGATTATCTAAACTTCCAAAATTTTGACTATAAAACCCACAAAAAAGCATTATTAATTAATTTTTTTAAACTTAAAAGTTCAAGAAATCTTTTTCAATAAAATGTTGGTAAAAAAATAATAAAATTTCTTAAGTGGTATGTAAGTTCAAAAAAATGGGATTTTAGATAAATACAATCTGGATTTAACCAATTGTTCCATTGTATTAGTTTAAGAGTTCTATAAAATATGATTTTGGCAACAAAAACTTGACTATCAAAAACTATCGATAAACTATCGATAACTATTGATAGTTTCACGACTCACTATCGACAACTATCGATAGTTCTCCATCACTAGTACACAAGTATTTACATAAGTAAATTTTATCCAAGAAACTTGCTAAATATTCACTAATTTGAACATTACTTTATGGTACTCCATATTAAATTTTGTCAGTAATAAAACAAATATTTTACTTACAAGGAATGTTATGGAAGTGTACCCCTGCGATTTCGTTCATTTTAAGGTATATTGTAGTACTTGAAGTGCCCAATTGCATATTTAGGGGGTAAACCACGCCTTCAAAAATTTACTGAAAAATCATATTTTGGTATTTTTCTCTTACTAGTCCTTAAGCAATTTTGATGAAAAGTGGTCAAAAGATTTAGACTGAGGTTACATTACTATAGAATTTTTTTCATTGAGATCACTTAATTTTTAAACGGTTAAACACCCCTAAGAGTGGGTTTATTACAATTTTTTTAAGAAACTACGTACGTTCTACCTACAGGGACTACGGAAAAGATACAACAACTAAGTATATATGGATTCCGAATATGGAAGAATTTCATTAAGCTGTTTTCCGATAGTATAATGCTACTCAGTTACGATATCAATCTTCATTCTCGTAGCAACGTAATAAAACTGCAATCATTGGTTCATAACCAATTTTCTTCTCCTCGATATCAAATCTTATTCCGTTATTCATGGTACAAAAGCGGATTCATAAGTAAAAAACCAAAAAAAATTGAGAATCCAGTTGCATTTGCTCTCCAAGTGAATTTGTCCCCCAAATGCGAAATTGAGGGTTGTGAAGAATTATCATAAGATGTTCTTGGTACAAGAAATCGCTCTGTTTAAAACACTTCTTTGAAGTATCATTACTGTGAAAATTATCATCCATAGTTCTAATTAATATTTTTTTTAATACCTCTATAAAATGATATAATTACATTGTAAAATACAGTCATATTGAAGCATCTTAACGTCTGTTTACTGTACCACTATTCAACATCTACTCAAAATAATAATTAAAACGTAATTTATATTTTTACTTGTATTTTCTTATACTATTTCACAATAGGTGACATTTAATTACAAACTGCAATCCTAATAAAGTTACTTCAGTGTTTCAAAACTATTTATTTCAAGTTAAGGAATTACCAACTAAGCTTAATTTCCTATTTTATAAATTTGATAATGAAAAAAATCCCAAATATTTAATTTTTGTTAAGAATTTCGTTCTCACATATAGTCTCCCATAACTCCCGAATTACACTGCTCCATTACAGTGAGTAACACGTATTATTTATTAACTAATAACTTGTAGCCTTTTTATAGAATTTTAAAGAATTTGAGCTATGATCATTGATTTCCCTAAAAATTTTTAATAAACGCACTCTTAGGGGTGTTTAACCCCTTAAAAGTTAAGTGACCCTAATGAAAAAAATCCTATAGTAATGTAATCTCAGTCTAAACTTTTGACCACTTTTCATCAAAACTGCTTAAGGGCTAGTATGAGAAAAACACCAAAATATGATTTTTCAGTAAATTTTTAAAGGGGTGTTTTACCCCGTAAATATGGGATTGGGCACGTACAATTAAAATATGTTTGTTACTTTGTCAAGTACTACAATATATCTTCAAATGAACGAAATCGCAGGGGTACACTTCCGTAACATTCCTTGTTAGTACAAATCATCATGTTTATTCTTTAATTGTGATAAATGTTTCAAGCTTAAAAGCCCATTTTCAAACAAAATAAAAATTATATCAACTACATTGCTTTATAATATATACTAATTTCAGTGGTGAGCGATGAGAGGAGTAGTAGCAGATAGGGATTGTAGGCTAGTACAGGATTATTGGAAAACAAGTTTCAAACACGTGACAAAGTACACACAAAATTCTGGATACACGTGAAAAGGAAGCGGGAGCAAACAACATTTTTAAAATAATATTTTCGAATTACAAACTAAATTACTAACAAGGAGATGCACCCAAAGTGAAATTCGCAATTTTGATGAAACTTCGTTGGTTTGTAGAATAGGCAAAAATAAGAGACAGATATTTTTTTATCGGCTATCTTTCACGTTTACGGGGTGAAACTAGCCCCTAAAATTGGGTGTTCAAATCGTATTTCTTAAGACATCTCGGAAACTTTAAGAGATAGAGGAAAACTTTAAATTGACGAAATGCTACCCTCTGAAAGGCCTATAGATTAAATCGGAATCGGGTTCATAAGAAGGACTGGAGCGGTGAAAATAGGGGTAAATTTTCTTGTACATCCTGAGTGGTTCAATGTATCAAATTTCTACCATCATAAATGGAAAGAGCACCAAAAATTAGGGGATACGGCGAGAGGCGAGAGTAGGGGCACTATCCGTTTTCGGACCCGTAGAACACGATTCTGTAGAAAAAAATGTCTATATATATATATATATATATATATATATATATATATATATATATATATATATATATATATATATATATATATATATATATACCTCTTTCCAGATAAAATTGATCATGGTTTTCGTTAAAAAATTAAATAATTCTTATATTCGAAACAAATCGATCTTCTATTCTTTTCTAAAAATAAACTATAAACGTTCCCCCCTATAAAAGTTAAGAGCTGAAATTTGGTAAGTGGGGCTCATTCTGATGCACAACAATACTATCAAAGTGGGGTCAAATTTTGGATCCGACCAACCTTTAAGAAGGCGGGGGGGGGGGGGGGGGGGGGGGGTAAAACAATAAAACTTTTCAAAAAATTTTCGGTCAATTATTTACAACATATCCAAAATTCAGCTTCCTAGGATGATTTGGAGGGAGTAGAGGGGGAAAAAACGATTTTGGCTGGATCTAACCCGTCCACGGCCCTCCAGAATTACCGCAGAGGGTTGAAATTTGGTGTGTTGATAAAGTTCGTACCTAGGTTGTGCTTTTTGGAGGTTTTAATGTTTTACTGCCACCCCCCTCATTTTTAAGCTACAATTTCATGCTTTTTTGACGTTGTCGAAGTTTGTACCACTCGCACAGATCACCGCAATAAACCTAGAGGGCTGAATATTCGGATTGAGTTAGTATCAAGGGGGTGCCCTTTGGGGGTCTCATCTTTTAACCCTTACCCCCACCATTTTTACACCAAAAAGAACATGATTTTTCCTGTTTTTTAACAGTTTCGTTCGGGTCAAAATCTCTCCAAATAAACCTAGAGGGCTGAAATTTTGTGTACAGGTTAAGCTAATAGCCAGCCACTGCTTTTTGGAGGTTTCAACTTTTAACCCTTACCGCCACGGTTTTTACGCCAATATTTCCTTAATTTTTTTGCTTTTTTTCTAACACGTCTAGAGACTCTAAGGAAACCTGGAGGGCTGAAATTTTGTACGTGTATTGAGTTAGTATCCAGCTAGTGCCTTTAGGGATTCCACATTACTTCCCCCCCACACTTCTCCCATTTTTACATCGGAATTCAATGGTATTGTTAAATGTGTTTTTATTCTAAATACAAGTAGGCGAATAGTAATTTTAAAAAATTTAAAAAAAAATGAGCTTACTTTTATAACAAATGGAATACATACATATCAAGTAATTTAAAAATGTTATTAAATTCACTGTTTATTTATAAAGTAGGAATTTTGGATTTTTATTATTTATAAAATAGAATTTTTCGATTTTTTTGGAAAGAATATAAATATCTTCATAAAGGCCTTCCGGTTTACTATTTAAGTTCCTTTTTTAATATTTAAAAATAAAACACAAAGGCAATTGGCGGATAAGCATGGGTAGGAATGCCCTCGTACGAATTGTGTTGGCTTTTTTCCTGCTAACTACTATCGCCACAGAATTGAAATTTACTGAGATTTAGCCCTTAAAAACTTAAAAACCTTTTTTTAAAGCCCCGATCAACCGGACACTCATCATCAGTTTTGAAACCAACAAAATGACAAATCGCTTGTCGACTTTTAATTACATTTCGCTTGTAGACATTCAATACCGAAGATGAAAGGAAAAATTCCACTTCCGTGATGGGGCTCCGCTGCTCACGGCGTTTTTTTTTTTTATAATTTAATTTCAAATGTTATCGAGTGCCTGTGAAACATCATCAATGTATGGCGTCAACTTTTGTCCGTATTCAAACATACACCAATATTCAAATGTTCACCCAATGTCCAGCTCCGGCTGATACTCGAGGTGCATCGAGTGTTCGAGTTGGAGCTGGACACTTGGTGAAAATTTGAATATTGGTGTATGTTTGAATACGGACAAAAGTCCGTCATTACATTGATTATGTTTCACAGGCACTCGATAACATTTGAAATTAAAATATAAAAAAGAAAAACTGCGTCTCGCATTAAGGAGAGGTTGTGTTTGATTGATTATCGGGTTGGAGTGGCACTCGAGCAAGCGGTCGGTGGCCTAATTGGTAAGGCGCTTCGCTGGCAACCGGGAGATCCGAGTTCGAGTCCCAGCCGATCCAATTTGATAATTTTGCAAACACTATGTCAGTTTAATTAATATATTTTTTAGTAAAATAAAAAGTATCGATAGTTACATTCAAAAACATGATTAAAATATGCTCAATGTATTTTACTTTTAAAATATTAAATTAATATTTTTAAAAAAAAAATTCGAAAATTTTAAATCACTACCTAGGAATGCTACCTTAAAATAAAGAAAAATAATATGACTTGATTTTTTCAAAATCATTTTTATGCTGTAAGTAAACAATTAATAGAATCAGTAAACAATTTGACTGCAGTTCGGTGTAACTCAAGTAAAATAAAATAGATATTTGATTTTTCTCTGAATATAAAAATATGTTTAGCTTTAACAATACTTAACGAATTACTAATAATATAATATTTTTTTTAATTGTTGTTAGTTTTGATTTATAAAAGAGATTTTTATAGAAAGTAATACATAAAATCAATTTCTGTATAATGTATACACGCAAAGTGATTCAAGATTCTATCTAATTGACGCTTCCTGGATGTAATTCCTCATATTTATGCCAATATGGAATTCATTAAGTACAGCTGAACCTTCTTTTATGCGATGGATGAATAGAGACCGCATAAAAAAATCGCACAAATTAAATAACATCATTCATTAATAGCTATAAAAAATTTAGTTCGGTCCAGATTGTAAAAAAAAAACTTTTTTTACGCAGTGGATCGAGACCGCATAAAAAATTTTTTATCGAAAATACATAACAAGTTTCTTACTGTCTCTTGATTTTGATTGACATTATACATTTTAACGGCCATTTTTTTAAAAACCGCATAAAAAAAATAATTCCGAATCTACCATAAGATAATATGAAATAGACAAACAGACGGAACCAAAATTGTTTAAGAAACTCGGAAACATAAAATGCGAGTCGAAATTTGAATTATGGAGAATAAAAAATTTTTACCTCACCGAAGTGATTACAGTGCTTCCACTACCCTATAGTAGACTCGGAAGCATAATCTTATTAAGTGTCCCATTACTCTCAAAAATAACTATATTCTCTCGGGGAGAGTTAACAAAAATTGAGTGACGTTCATGTTTGAACTAAATTGTAAGTTTAACATATTTATATAATTATACTACCAGAATATGTATTGCTCCAAATATATCCCACGAAATTAAAAAAAAAATGTGTAATAAGTATCATTTTTATATAATTGTGTTAATCTCTTAAGAGTGTTTAATTATTTTCGGTAGTAATTACCTATTTCTTGACGTATTTTAAAAATAAATTAAGTGTGTCTAGTTACTAGGCATATCAGGAGTAACAATAAAAGGTCTTTTTTTAAAAATTGAGTTTCTCTTAAGGATGTCTTCCATGTAGTTATATTTCTCTACTGAGAAGTTAAAGAAAATTGAAATTCGCTTAAGTTTGTCTAGTTATTGTCAGGGATAACTACTTATATCCTGAATGAGTTTAAAATAATTGAATTTCATGAAATGTGTCTAGTTTTTTTCGAAAGTTAGGAAGTAAAGAAAAAATGAACTCTGAGTCGGGTAATTCTCGACGGAATTAAACCAGATGTTCAGTACTCTTTGCATTTCTCTTTAATTGATTTGTGTCATACAGTACTTCAAATGAAATTCCAATTTAGTTTTTATCTGTGACCCACTAAAGGCTTAATCTAGTACTCCAAATTTTAGCAAACTCTCTTCTAGGCCTTCGAAAACTACTTTATTTTCGCTGAATGCGTATAAACCTAGGGCTTGACCCAACATTCGAGCGATTCACAAAATTAGGATTAAGGATACTGGTCAGTTAGTTTACTGCGAGCGCAAAATTTCCCTGTTACGTACTCCTTTCGCTACCAATTAAGTCTTTTCATGCATTCAGTCATTCTGTACTGATAATTTTAATAATTTTTAACCTTTCTTAATTCCGAAATACGCAAAAAGTTGAAGTGATCGTTCTGTTTTTTAAATTATTTACGTTTACAATGTAATCCTACAAAGTAATGATAAATTTGCATTCAAACAGAATGATAAAGATTCTTATTATTTAAGGGGCTATTCTAGTCTAAAGGCTCGATTTTAAAAAAAAAAAAAAAAAAACAGTAAACATTTTTTTAACAGTTTTTTTATTGATATTTTTTTAAAAGTATAAAAATGTAAAAAAAAAAAAATCAAAATTGTAACGGTACAGGCCGGCAACGTGGAGACTCAAAAAAAGTGTCTCCTGGTTGACGTGATTCCAACCCTCCTAGTGATCTGAAACATAAAATTTTAGTTAATTCTTAATAAACAATGATGTAGAATTAGTTGTACGTAGCCGATTGGAAAAAATAAATTTATTCACAAAATGGTGTCCATTTAAAAAAAAAAAAAATTAGTAAATCGGTGCATTAGAACTTGAGATATCATGCCAACCGTATCGAAAAAAATAGTTTCAAGTAATTTATATTAAAAATTTGAATTTAACACTGAAAAGATACACAGTACACAGGGAAAAAGTCACTATAACTCCGAAAATAATTCGAATTTCCGTAAATCCTTTTAGCGGCTTATTCTTAAAGGTGTGAACTTGGAAAACATGAAAAAAAAAACAAAAAACGATTTTTTCGAATTTCTAGACTAGAAGACCTCCTTAAGAATTTAATAATGATCGGACTCTGCATTTACAGTTAATTGTGCTAATTACTCAATTAATTAATGTTAATTTTTTTTACGTAATACATGATTTTATATAAATTCATAAATTTTGTATTGCATGTTTTATAAATTCAATTACATTTTATTTCTTCTTTACTGGGAAATAGGAATTGTTTAATAAATTGCAAATTAATAATTCATAATTAAACATGCCCATAAGTAGATATGTAATAGAAAGAGAAGAGGATATTTGCAATTTATAAGTACATTGGTATGTATTATACATACATACAATATAACTATAATATTATTAAATTTATTAAAAATTACAGATATTATATTCAGTATCCATGACCGAATCATAAATTATTACTTCATTAATTAAAAATCAAATGTTATCAATTAGACAATGAATTTTATTTAGTATTTTGATATTTTGAATATGTATTTCTGTATTTTAAGGCTGTTTAAATTAATGACGCGAGGAAAGCGCGCGGCTTACGTGTGTTACATTCTTGTAAATGTTCACGTGGTTTATGAATTATGATTATTCGGCATCAAATCCAGATTGTTATCGCCAGATAAGTTTTGCCAGTTGTAAAGGATACATATCAATCTTGTACATCTGATTTCTTTTGCATATACCTAATCAAATAGACAGAGGCAAATCCTATGTATTGATTTAGTGTATAGAGAGCTATATATAAAATTTTATCAAAGTCGGTTCAGCCGTTTTAATGTGATTAAGCAACAAACATCCAAAATAATATTGTTAAAATTATCTGTTCTGTAGATACCAAATTTGATTCAGTAAATTGGTACAGATGTTTTGAAGTGAGAGACCCCGTGGGAGCTCTTCATCAGGATAAAATTATAATTTGTGTTAATCCAAATCATAATATTACTTGATCTTTAAACCAAATTTAATTAAAGTCGATTGAGCCAGTCTGGTGTAGTTATAATAAATTTATATTTTTTCCTACAGGAATATTCTATCGGACCGGTAGTTCAGTCTAGATTTTAAGATGGAAATTCATAAAATATTAATTTTGTGTCAGTTATTTACTAACTAATATAAGCATTTACCACCTGTACGCATTTTTCCTTGTGAAGAATTTTCTGTATGAGCAAATTTCTTGTGTGCATTTTTCTGGTCACCATGATAGTTTATGTTCAGTAGGTAAAGTTAAAGTAGTTTTATGGTATTTAAACTGGCTGACGTGTTAGTGTAGACTGGTGTAGACACGTTACAGGCAGGGCTGGGAACAATTTAAAATGATTTTTTTTTAAATATGTATTTAAAATGAAAATTTGAATCCATTTTACATTTAAAATGGAAAATGCATGTATATTAAAATTATATATATATATATATATATATATATATATATATATATATATATATATATATATATATATATATATATATATATATATATATATATATATGTCATTTATGCCGCATATTAATCATAGAACTCGAAATAAACGCAGTCTAACAAATTGTAAGTTAAATGTAAGTTGATTCAATTGACTCAAAGTTTTTATAACTCGAGTTGCAATATCACTTGAGTTAAATTTGTTACTCGAGCTGCAGTTCTCTCAAGTCAAACTTTTTTGACTCAAGTTGCGTGCTATTATCTTTAAGGGAGTTACCTCGACATTCAACTTTTCGACAGAATAGTTTCAAATTTTAATAGTATAAAGAAGAATGCTATATCTGATTGTCCTTGTAATTTGGGAAAGATTGATCGCTTCTGAGTTAAGATAATTAGGGTTAAAGTTTATATATATTCCATGTATTAGATCTGAAAATTCTGACTACGTATACCCTTATTTTATATTTAACAATATAATGACTCGACAGAATTCAATAAAAATTCGTCAAGTGCGTGTTTTTGACACGCACTAAGTAATGTCACCTCAGTGAAAGTGTTAATTTATGATTTTTTGGCTCGTTTTTTAAGTACAGTGAGAATACAGCCCTCTTGCGTTTATTCAGTATGCATGTACAACGCTACAGCCCTCTTGCGTTTATTCAATATGCATGTACAACTCTACAGCCCTCTTACGTTTATTCAATATGCATGTAAAACTCTATAATAATGTTTCCCCCACTATGATCACACAACGATATTAATATGTCATCCTTCGATGACATAAAAAACTAGGGAAACATAGATTAATTAGTCCTGAATGTAAAGAAAAAATTGAATTATTTGTTGATCGTTTTGAATTGAAGAAATCATTAGAGAAATTGTAGTATTTTAATAAAAATTTAACATCGACACCAGTTTCAAGCAATTGAACCAAAGCAGTTTGACAATGCTGTATGACACTACAGCTTGCATACAGCAGTGCGAATTTCAAAATTTCAATTACAAATCAGTGTATTAATAAATAATTTCTTTTTTCTACTCCTACTATTAAAAGTAAAATTTTGCGCACGGCTAACTATATGTAAAAATTAACAATTGCCCACACAATGCGGAAATAGCCGTGCGAAATTATTTCCCACGGCTTAATATAATAAAAAAGTAGGCTCTGTCTTTGATTTAACATATAATCTATATAATTAATACTAAAAATATACGTATGTAAGTTGATTATTTATTATTGTTTCCATAGTTTCAAAGTATGCTTTTGCAAAAATTTGAACATCTTATCATTGACATTATAAATTTAAAAAATTTTTACTACTTATTTAAATTTTATTTTAATTATTTATGTTAAATTTTACGAGAAAAAATGTGCTCGTAGAAAAAGTATAGTGTAAAATACGTGAGAAAAGCTTATTTCTCACTCATATGAATTGTTGCAACAAACTCATATTCGTGAGAAATAAGCCTCTTTTCCCACTTATTGTACAATATACTATTTAAAAAATATTGAATACCGTTAATTTGTATCATCTAAATTAAAATTATAAATGATAAATTGATTACACAGACCTGCGAAATTTGAATTTTTTCCCCCCTTCCAATATTGTTTTTTTTTTTAAATATCTAGGTATGTTAAAATACAGCTCTGTTTTTTTCTAGCACATCGAGATTTATTTTTATTGATGACATGCATATTTCAAAATTTTTTAACAATTATTATGAAAATACAAATATAAATGAATTTAAAATTAAATTTTTACTCAAAAAACCAACAGTATTAGTTGAACAAAATGCTAAAGAAACTAAGTAAAAAAGGACTTAATATCTTTTTCTACTTTCTTCAAAACTCTTCAATCTGTTTCTCTTATGCTTTCTATCCGGTTCATCTCTCTTCAACATCCAACAGTAGCCTGCCATCATGCTTGCGTCTCACCTTTCTTGGTATCTGCTCTCCATAACCTTTATATCTTGATGGAAGCGCTCACCTTGTTTTTCACTTATTGCACCAAGATTCTCAGGAAAGAAGTCAATATGAGATTACAGAAAATGTAACTTTACACTCTTACTGTAACCGTTTATGGAAATTGCTGAGCATATAATTCACTATATTTTTATAATCTGGGCTTTTTTTGTTTCCTAAAAAATGTTTCACTACCTTTTTAAATGAATTTCAACTTTTTTTTATAGTTGTCTTAAACTAATTTTTATTAACAGCCGATGATTAACAGAGAATAATATCGATATAATTTTTTTTTTTAAATTATATTTATACCTACCTACTTATTAAGTTTTTATAAGTACGGCCCTGTTAGCACCGTAAATTTGCGAGGTTTAGTTATCAATTAAAATTGAATAGAAAGAAATAAATTACCCCCAACAATAAGCTCATTAGCGGATGATCTTAAAATTCACCTTTTTTCCCAAAATAAAGATATGTCACTTAGTTAATTAGGTTTTATTTAATGAAACCATTGATGAGAATGTGTTCCCACAAGCCAATTGCAACTATGCAATGACTTTTTATTAGATACGAAATAAATAAAAATGCATAATCTATTCTTAACTTGGTCAACCTAGGTAATTTTAGTCAAAAATTTTAATACCTAATATCTAAAAATTCTGACATGCTGGAATTTTTTGAATATTTTTTTCGTAATCAGCGCCCTAAAATCTATAAAAGTCAGTTGTCAAATTTTAAAGGGGGAAACCATTGGCAGGCCTGTTATTATTACAAATAAAATTATTTAAATTAAAAAATGTTATTTAAACGTCTAGTACTTAAATAACTGGTTTCTTAGTATTTAACTGCAAAGAGTATTCACAGATGTCACACAGAGTACCATAATGTATTGAAAATTATATACAGGTGTTTCAAGCAATTAAGAACATATAAATTTTAACATAGGAAAAATTTGTTCTGATCACGGGGTATTTTATTTTATTATTATTAAATATTTAGCAAAACTTTAAATAATATCGCGTCAAAATAATGTTTAAAAGTAATTAAAAGACAATTTATTGAGATAACTATAAATAAATCTTAATCTAATATTAAAATATTTATTAACTAATAATACTGCTTAATAGAAAAATTGGACACCTGTTGTTTTGCTTTCAAATTTATTTTTTTGCAATTAAAGAAAATTTTAGTAACTATGGATACCTATATAAAAATAATACCCATAAAAAGTAAGCATACTCTGATCCCAACAATTCTTTTCCATGTTAAATTTTGTATGTTCTTACTTCGTTGAAACAGATTGTATATATTAAACGCCGTGAGCAGCGGGGCCCCATCACGGTAGTCGAATTTCCCCCTTCATCTTCGGTATTGAATGTTTACAAGCGAAATGTGATTGAAAGTCTACAACCGAATTGTCATTTTGTTGGTTTCAAAACTGGTGATGAGTGTTCGGCTGATCGAGGCTTTAAAAAAAGGTTTTAAGTATTTAAGGGTTGTATCTCAGTAAATTTCAATTTTGTGCCGAAAACAGGTAGCAGAAAAAAAACCAACACAATTCGTATGAGGGCATTCCTGCCCATGTTTATCCGCTAATTGCCTTTATGTTTTAGTTTTAAATATTAAAAAAGGACCTTAAATAGTAAACTAGAAGGCCTTTATAAAGATATTTTTTCATTCAAAAAAAAAAAAAAAAAAAAAAAAATAAAATAAAAAATAAAAAAAAAAAAAATAAAAAAAAAATTATTTCTTCGGTATTGAGTGTCTACAAGCGAAATATAATTGAAACTCCACAAGCGATTTGTAATTTTGGTGGTTTCAAAACTGATAATGAGTGTCCGGTTGATCGGGGCTTTATAAAAAGATTTTAAGTTTTTAAGGGCTGAATCTCAGTAAATTTTAATTTTGTGCCGATAGAAGTTAACAGGGAAAAAGCCAAAACAATTCGTACGAGGGCATTTCTATCCATGCTTATCCGCCAATTGCCTTTGTGTTTTACTTTTAAATATTAAAAAAGGAACTTAAATAGTAAACTGGAAGGCTTTTATGAAGATATTTTTTCTTTCCAAAAAAATCCAAAATTTCTATTTTATAAATAATAAAAATCCAAAATTCCTAAATAATAATTAAATAAATAAATAAACAGTGACTTTAATAACATTTGCAAATTACTTAATATGTATGTATTTCATTTGTTAAAAAATTGTATTCACTTTTTTTTAAATTTTTTAAAATTACTATTCGCCTACTTGTATTTAGAATAAACATAATGCTTTTAAAACACATTTAACAATAGCATTCAATTCCGATGTAAAAATGGGAGAAGTGGGGGGAAAAGTGATGTGGACTCCCTACAAGGTACTAGCTGGATACTAACTGAATACACGTACAAAATTTCAGCCCTCTAGGTTTCCTTATGGAGTCTCTAGACGTGTTAGAAAACAAGCAAAAAAATTAAGGAAATATTGGCGTAAAAATCGTGGGGGTAAGGGTTAAAAGTTGAAACCTCCAAAAAACAGTGTCTGGCTATTAGCTTAACCTGTACACCAAATTTCAGCCCTCTAGGTTTATTTGGGGAGATTTTGACCCGAACGAAACTGTTAAAAAACAAGAAAAATCATGTTCTTTTGGGTATAAAAATGGTGGGGGTAGGGGTTAAAAGTCGAGACCCCCAAAAGGCACCCCCTTGATACTAACTCAATCTGAATACAAAATTTCAGCCCTCTAGGTTTATTCGGGTGACCTGTGCGAGTGGTACAAACTTCGAAAACGTCGAAAATGCATGAAATTGTAGCTTAAAAATGAGGGGGGTGGGGGTAAAATATTAAAACCTCCAAAAAGCACAACCTAGGTACGAACTTTATCAACACACCAAATTTCAACCCTCTACGTTAATTCTGGGGGGCTGGGGGCCTGTTAGATCCAGCGAAAATCGTTTTTCCCCCCTCTACTCCCACCATATCATCCTAGGAAGCTGAATTTTGGATATGTTGTAGATAATTGACCGAAACATTATTTAAAACCGATTTGGAAAAGTTTTATTGCTTTTCCGCCCCCCACCACCCCCTTAAAGGTCGGGTCCGAAAAAAAATTTGCCTAAAATTTGACCCCACTTTGATAGTATTGTTGTGCATCGGAATAAGCCCCACTTACCAAATTTCATCTCTTAACTTCCATAGGGGGGCCCTACACATATTAAAAGGTTGCGGGAAAATATATATATATATATATATATATATCAGACATCTTTTTTTTTTACATAATCGTGTTCTACGGGTCCGAAAACGGATAGCGCCCCTGGTCTCGCCTCTCGCAGCTCTTATCGTATAGACTGTATAAGTCTAATTTTTCGGAGAAAATTCGACTAAAAACATGATGCCAAAGTATTTATCATAAAAAACTTTGATGGGATAAGTGTGTATGCACAGACTATGTTTGAATGTATGCATACACGTTCGTATGAAAAGTAGTACGTATCAACATCTATCCATTAAGGGTGCATTCTCAGTGCGCGCTATGCGATGCGAGGCTTTGCTATGCGATGCTAGGCTATGCTATTAACTTTTTCTATGTTTCAAGATGTGTTCACACTGCTTGCTCAATCTAGCATTGTATTTCACAGCGAGTGATAATGAGAATTAGGGATGGGTGATGTCGGTAAAAAACATCAACATCGAACTATCAATTCTTTTAATTTTTCGCCATCGAACCATCGATGTTCTTATAAAAATATCGAAACATCGATTGTTGACATCAATGTTGAAAACGACCGCGAAAATTTGAAAAAGTTATAAAGTTATATTTAAAATAGATATACAATAGCAATAATTCAAAATTTTCAATTTTATCTTTTCAATTATCAATAATAAATTTAATTTAGTATCAAAATTTTTAATGTCGATTAAAAATTTATAAATAGTATATAAAAAATATATTTTCATCTTTTCTATTTTATTGCTTTGTATAGTTTTGACCGCTGATCCCATACTGACGAACGACATCGAATGACTTCATAAGTTTTACCACACTGTAACGTCGCAAACGTGGGAAAAGATCTCACTACGGTGTTATTTTGCGATGCACAGAGGATGGTAAACTTTCCAGCGTGGGTTCGGTTTTTCTTCTCCAAGACGAATAGTTTTTTCACAAATAAAACACTTTTAATTGGTTTTTTAGTTGATTAGTTTATTGAATAAATGTAGAAAACTTGTATAAAAATAATTTTTCTTATATAATTTTATAAATTATAAATTTTTTAAGTATAAAAAATAATGCGCAGTTGTTCCACTGGCGAGGATTCTGATGTTGTTCGTTTTAATATTACCTTACAACTAACTTGAAACAAGTTATATCCTTATTCTTAAAACAAGCGTTCCTTAATTTCATTTCCAAGAATCGAAAGAAAGTTCTATTGGTTTCTATATAGAGATAGAAATATTTGTATACATTAACTAGAAAGAAATAATAAGTGTTGTTTTGAAGTATTCCTTTATGTCACCACCTGGTACGACAGAAATATTCAAGTGATGCTTAACCCTGATTGGTTGTTGCATCTCTGGTGTCCAAACGTGACCACAGCACCAACAGTTCTTTCTGTTAAAAACTTGACAAAAGTCATAGTTTGTTCGTTTAGGCAATCTACACTACAGATATGTATTATTATCTGCAGCGCTAATCATTATTTGAGTTTTTATGATAAAATTTTGTGTTATATAATAAAATTTATTTTTACTAGAAAGTTTTGATGAAAATTTGTTAATTTTTCACCTGCGCCTGTACCATGGTGGTTACATATCCCCCCCTCAAAAATTTCTATGGGAGAGTGAAACTCGAAATAGAAATTTTTGATCAAAACTCAAAAATTTCGAAATTTCTTGGAAAAAATTTTTTTTTTTTTTTTTTTTTTTTTTTTTTTATAAAATTAAGTAAAATTGAAAAATTTTTAATAAAGTTTTTTCATTGAGTAACAAAAATATATAAGATAAATGTAGGGAGCAATGACCTTTAATAATATTATTATAGAAATGATAAAAATTTGATTTTAATTAGAAAATTTTAATGAAGTCATTTTGCTACCTTCATTTTCACAAAGATTTAACATTCTTTAAACAAAATAATAAATATAAATTCTTAATTAAAGTTCATAAAAGTTTGTTTTATTTTAATATGCACTTTGGTTTTAATCACTATCACAAGTATTTTAAATAAATATTTTTTAATTTTAAGGTATTATGTTAGTATTAGTTTGGTTGAGCGAATATTCTTACTAATACAAATAAAATATAATAATACATTAGTTTTTTAATTTTCTTTGAATCACATCTAAGTATCAAAATTAAATATAGGTGATTAT
This sequence comes from Brachynemurus nebulosus, assembly GCA_035578155.1. NCBI lineage: Eukaryota > Metazoa > Arthropoda > Insecta > Neuroptera > Myrmeleontidae > Brachynemurus > Brachynemurus nebulosus. The sequence continues at coordinate 26,294,928 of JAPWDM010000002.1, forward strand.
AAAGTCATCATTCGTATATTTGTCATCTGTTTAACTAAAGAAATGTAAAAATTTTAATGAAAATTTAATGATATTTTGTAGATTTATTTTTTTTTTTTTTTTTTTTATTCTTTAAAAGGTTTAAGATGTATCGCATTATACACACCTTTTATTATATTTGAATCTGGGTAATAAAGAATGTATGCATTTATATTTTTTATTCCACCTACTAAAAAGGGTCCACAATAGAGTAAATTAAATTTTTTAACAATTTTGTTCCTAGCTGAGGAACGTGTATGAGTTTTAAGCAAAACCTTATCACCTATATGATAAGTTTTTGTGTAATGTAAATTATGACGTAATTTTCTTTTATTACCTTTTTCAATAGTATTATTCAATGCTAACTGCCGAATTTGTTGCAAATTAGATTGATCATTTTGAGGAAAAGAAATAAGGCGTGTTATAGGGTTAGGAGGTTTATTTCCAAAAAGTAATTCATAAGGTATAAATTGAGTAGTATCATGAGGTGTGAAATTTAAACAATTTTCGATAAAAGTTAAATAATCTGTCCACGAACTATGTTTTTTATGACAATATGTTCTAAATAATCTATTTAATTCACGGTTTACACGTTCTTCCGGATTTGCTCGCGGATTGTAAACGCTAATTGTATAAACGTTAATTCCAGCATTTTTAAGAGTATCTTGCCAAATTGGAGATACAAATTGACTTGCATTATCGCTATAAATATTTTGCATTTTACCTATATTGGGTATAAAATGCTTAACAACTCTGTCAACACATTGTTGAGCAGTTGCACCCTTTAATGGATATAGTTTTACAAATTTTGAATAGTTATCCTTAATTATAAAAATCATGTTAAATCCAAATTTTCCTTTAGGTAAAGGACCATATAGATCCACAAAACAGTCCTTAAGAGGATATTCTGATATAATATTTTGTAAAGGACCTTGTGTAAAATAATTTGGAACCTTACATTTTTGGCATATATTACAACTTCGTAAATTTGACTCAACACGACGATAAATATTTTTAATGAAAAAATATTGTTTTAAATATTCAGTGATTTTACGAGACGAAAAATGACCTAAATATTTATGGAAAAATTGTATTATTTCATTTATTTTATTTTCAGGTAGATAAATTTGATAATTGTAAGGGAAGTTGGTATTTCTATGAAAAAGTATACCATTATGTACCATAAACCGGTTTTGATATTCTTGAATATTATTAATTATGTTTTTACAAAAAGGGTCAACATGTTGGTACCTGCGAATGTTATTAGCAAATTTTTCAAGAAATTTATTTTGAAAATCAAGTTTTAAAATATTACATTTAACTGAAATGTTTGTAGAAAAATTATTATTTATAGATAAAGAATTTATCATTAAGTTCGTTTGATTTGATATATTATTTAAGGTATATGGATTTCGAGAGAAAAAATCTGCTATAAAATTTTGTTTTCCAGGAATATATTCAATAGTGAAATTGAATTCACTTAAAGCTAAGAACCAACGTAAAATTCTATTATTTGTTATTTTTGCTTCATGTAAAAATGATAATGATTTGTGATCACTACGAACTATTACTTTGTGACCTAAAATGTAATGTCGAAGTTTGTTGAAAGTAAAAACTAGACTTAATAATTCTCTTTCGGAAATAGTATAGTTCAATTCAGAAGTTGTTAAAGCGCGTGAAACAAACGAGATTGGATTATACGTATTATCATCATTGATTTGATATAGACAACCACTTAAAGCTTTGTCAGAAGCATCTACATCTAAATAGAAAATTTTGTTAAAATCTGGAAATTTAAGCATAACTGACTTTGCAAATAATGATTTTAAAGTATTAAACGTTTTTTGTTCTTCACTTCCCCAATTCCAAATTGAGTTTGCTTTTAATAAATGCGAAAATTTAGAAGTTAATTCACTAAAATTAGGAAAAAATCTACGATAAAAATTCATAATACCTAAAATTGATTGTAAAGATTTAATATTAGTGGGAGGTTGCAATTTTAAAATAGCTTGAACCTTATCCTCACATAAACTAATACCATTTTCAGAAATTTTATGACCCAAAAATTTAATTTCTGTTTTGAAAAAGTTACATTTAGAAAAATTGATGGTTACACCAGCATTAAAAAGTTTATTTAATACTATCTCAACATGTTTAAGGTGAGATTCAAAATCGTCAGAGCCAATGACTATGTCATCGACAAAGACATGACAAAAATCGTTTATGTCACTTCCCAAAATTTGATCAATACATTTTTGAAATATACCAACGGACAAATTTATCCCGAAGGCTAAACGGGTAAACTGATAACATTTGCCGTTAAATAAAAATCCTGTGTATTTTTTACTATCTGGGTGTAATTGGATTTGCCAATAACCCGAAATTAAGTCAATAGAAGTGAAAAATTGTTTTTTCTGGAATTTTCCTAGGATATATTCAATAGAAACTGGCGTTTCTCGGTCCGGTATTACTATTTGATTGATATTCCTACTATCTAAAACAATTCGGATTTGCCCATTTGGCTTAATTACTGTATGCAAAGGACTTATATAAGAAGTATATGACCTTTCTATAATTTTCCATGATAAAAGTTTATCTATTTCCTTTTGAACTGCGGGCAAACGCGAATAAGGTATAGGATAGCATTTTGACGAAAATTCTTTATGTTCTCGAATTTTGAATTTACAATAAAAGTTTTTTACTAACCCTGGTTTGGTAGAAAAAATGTTTTTAAATTTATTAAGCATCGATAAGATTTTATTTTGTTCGATTTTAGATAAATGAGTTAAATTAGAAATTGAATTTATAACGTCGTCAAAGGGTGTAATATATTCATTGTCGTCAAAGGGTTTAAATGAAAGATTATTAATTTTATAAAATTCTTCCGTATTAAGATTTTGTTCTTTGTAAACAATACTTTTAATGTTTGAAATTAACATATTACTGGATTTAATATCATTAGATGAGATTTGTGAAATGAATTTAATTTCATGTATTTTACTATCAATTTTAAGTAACAACGACTTATTGAAAATATTTATACTAGCGTAATATTTTTGTAAATATTCCATACCGAGAATCGCTTCGACAGCTAAATCTGGTACGATAAGAAAATTTAAGGGTATTATAATATTATTGTAACTAAATTCAATAAAAGTTTGTTTATCAATAGTTTTAGATTTTTTGTTTGTCGCAGTAACTACCTGACATTTTATTGTAGGTATTACGGGCAATGGTTTATTTGTATTTTTAATATGAATTTGATTTAATTTATCAAATGTTTTATCATTTAGAACCGTAATAACGCTTCCAGTGTCTATTAAAATATTGATAAAAGTGTCAAAAAAGTTTACTTTAATAATTGGCAAAATATCGTTAGAGATTTTTGTATTTGAAAAACGATTTTGATTATTCTCTTCCGTTAGATCACCAAAATGATCGTTTGAAAAAATACTACAAAGGAATGTACCCCCAATATTGTAACAATTCTCAGAATTGAAATTGTTAACATTACTATCTAATAAATTAATTTTATTATTAACAAAAAGATTGTCATTCTTAACATTTTTACTAATATTCTTTTCATTAATTTGAAAATTGTCATCTATTAAGGTTGATTTCCTTATAGATGTTCTATTTAGTTTTCCCAATCATAAGAAAATTCAGGGAATTTTGGATTTATTGGACCAATCGCACTGGTAGTACCAGTGGCGTGATCCCCGTTATTCGTGCTAACACTATGTGTAGACGAACACGGTTCCTCATTTGAAAAAGTTACTTTAGATTTTTTAAATTTATCAGTTTTCCAACTTTTATTTCTATCTAAATATTGATTATTACTAGTTACATTACCCCAACCATTATTTTCTGAAGTTGTAGGATTATTTTTAGAAATAGGACTATTTGGACGGTTATAATTTGAAGCATTTGGATTAATAGGAACGTTACGATAAGGAGTTTTACTGTAATGATTATCGAATTCCTTTAATTCATCATAAAGTTGTTTAATAGTTAAACAATTTTTTAAAATTCTACGCGTTTCAAAATCAAAATGTTCTATAAAAATTTCAATAAATGTTTTTTCAGGTATTTTGTCACTTAGATGTTTGATTCTTTTATACCAATAAAATAAGTGTTGTACATATTTTTGTTTAATAACAACAGATTTACCCTGATTAGAATAAAATTCTATCAGTATTTGATTTTGAATTTTACTATTCCAATATGTATCTAAAATCCAATTTTTTAATTGTTCAAATGTTAAAATAGAATCTTCAAATAATATTAAAGTATTTTTAATAGTATCAGTTAATTTAGATTTTGTATATAAAATTTTATCATTTTCAGAAAAATTTGTTTCTTTAAAATAATATTCTAATGAATTTATAAAATCAAGAGGATGCAAATAATTTATATTTCCATTAAATTCAGGAATATTAAAAAGATTATGAGTATTATTATTGAAAAAACTAATATTAGATAGATTATTATTTGGCAAAACAGTATTATTAATATCATTAATGTTAATAGATTCAAAAGTATTGATTTTCTTTTCTAAAATATCAATAGATTTTAATATAATATCATATTTCTCAAAAATATTTGTAATTTCAGTTTCGTTTTTTGTTAAATGTTCCTTAATACTGGAAATTTGTTGGTTAATAACTTTTGTTTGTTCATTATAAGCATCAAATTTTTGATTATTAATGATTTCGATATCATTAATTTGTTTAATAGTTTCAGAGTTTGTATTTTTACATTGCAAAGAACAATTGTTAATTTTTTCTTCTAAAGAAATTTTAATATTTGTTATTTCAGTTTTTAATTCATTTTTTAATTCGCTCAAACCGTTATGAACTTCTGTTTTAAGTTCGTGTTTGAAATTATTTAATTCGTTAGTAAATTTTAAGAAAAATGCATTAAACATACCGGTTATTTCACCTTGAAAGTTTTGTTGAGACGACGTTGCACCAGAAGGCCGCACGCTGATCATCTCCTCCATAGATTCACGAAGTTGATCTTCTGTTTTCGTAGAAGATGCTTCCGCTTCAAATATTGTTTCACTGAGGGCGTTTTCTTCGTTGTCCATTGTAATGTTGTAGTAAATGATTGTTGTTTCGAATGAAATTCCTTGAAGAAGTTGTCCACCAAAATTCGTATACTTCTTTTCTTCTCTTTTCACGTAGATTATTCGTCGGAAAATTTATTTCCACTGACAGGGATGCCAATAATTATGTAACGTCGCAAACGTGGGAAAAGATCTCACTACGGTGTTATTTTGCGATGCACAGAGGATGGTAAACTTTCCAGCGTGGGTTCGGTTTTTCTTCTCCAAGACGAATAGTTTTTTCACAAATAAAACACTTTTAATTGGTTTTTTAGTTGATTAGTTTATTGAATAAATGTAGAAAACTTGTATAAAAATAATTTTTCTTATATAATTTTATAAATTATAAATTTTTTAAGTATAAAAAATAATGCGCAGTTGTTCCACTGGCGAGGATTCTGATGTTGTTCGTTTTAATATTACCTTACAACTAACTTGAAACAAGTTATATCCTTATTCTTAAAACAAGCGTTCCTTAATTTCATTTCCAAGAATCGAAAGAAAGTTCTATTGGTTTCTATATAGAGATAGAAATATTTGTATACATTAACTAGAAAGAAATAATAAGTGTTGTTTTGAAGTATTCCTTTATGTCACCACCTGGTACGACAGAAATATTCAAGTGATGCTTAACCCTGATTGGTTGTTGCATCTCTGGTGTCCAAACGTGACCACAGCACCAACAGTTCTTTCTGTTAAAAACTTGACAAAAGTCATAGTTTGTTCGTTTAGGCAATCTACACTACAGATATGTATTATTATCTGCAGCGCTAATCATTATTTGAGTTTTTATGATAAAATTTTGTGTTATATAATAAAATTTATTTTTACTAGAAAGTTTTGATGAAAATTTGTTAATTTTTCACCTGCGCCTGTACCATGGTGGTTACAACACCCATCGTTGATGACTGAATAGCACAATACTGGCGAGTTCAGGCGATAAAATCAAACATACTGAATTGTTGCGTATAAAAGCTGCTACTAGCATAGCATCGCATCGCTGTCCATAGCGCGCAATGTGCACATTCAAATATGTTCTTAAATGTTTGTTTTCATAGCATTGCGTCGCATAGCAAAGCCTCGCATCGCATAGCGCGTAATGTAAATGCACCCGAATACAGACAATAATAACATAAGTTTGGTTTGCAGTTTTTTCTACAAGCATGTCACAAGGTAACTACCTTAAGACACGTCGGTAAAAAATGTTTTGGTATTTCAAGTAGATGATTTTCATAATTTAGAAGTCGCAGTTCTAGCGTAGTCAAGGTTTGAATATGTCAAGGCTGAATTAAAAACTTGCTGAATTTAATTTTAGTACGTTTGACTTAACTTTTTTTTTTTTAAATATAAGTAGCAGGGTTCCCACAGACCTGGCAAGTCAGGGAAGGTCAGGGATAGTCAGAGAAATCGATTCACAGTTATGGAAAGTCAGGGAAGGTAATGAAAATAGGTCGAAAATCATGAAAAATTGGTCAGAGTCAAGATAAATCAGGGAAACTCTTGTAAAACTATAAGAAGCGTGCGTTTTTTTTTTATAGAAGTTAGAATGTTGTTGCGATATAATCTCTGAATTTTAGTAAACATCCAACATTTAGATTTTTAGTATAATGTATTTTTGTAAGTTTTTTGTTATGTTATTACTTTTATATAAGTCATATGTAAGTTAAGTTTTAGTAAGGACGGTTATGGAGATGGTGGAGACTGTATTAAAGTACCATCACAGTGTGATTTGCCGAAAAATAGTCAATTTTCACAATTTTTTTCGGATGGATAGGATGGGGGTATTATTTTCTTTATTTTATTATTTTTTTATTTATTTTTTATAATTATTGTAATTTTTTGAAAAATTATATTAATTCGGTGCCCACGATTGGGGGTCTCAGTTTTTATCTGAAAAAAAAAAAATCAAATGGATTATCAATCTGTAGGTAAAAGCCGCTATGTTTCTATGAGAACTTTTTTTTTCTTTTCTCAAAAAATTATATTAATTATAAAAAATAAATAAAAAAAATATTTTTGTATTGTTAAAGAGTGATATTAATCGTAAAAAAAATTCAGCCCCATTCCCCCATCCTATCCATCCGGAAAAAAATTGTGGAAATTGACTATTTTTCGGCAAATCACACTGTGATGGTACCTTAGTATAAAGTATTTTTCTTTCTACATACCATTATTTTTACATTTACCCGAAGGAAAGTCATGACTTTAGATATGTCAATAGTCAGGGAAAGTTTTGAAAATATGTCATGGAATGTCAGAGAAATTGAAAATTAAATTTCTGAGGGAACCCTGAGTAATGATAAAAGTTTTATAGAATAAATTCAAAGTAAAAATTTAAATTTTGCATTTTATAATCCATTTTAAATAGATATTTTCCATTTTCTTTTTTAAATAAGTTCATCAAAACTATTTTCTATTTTAAATGATTTCTATGTACCATTTTTCCCAGCCCTGGTTACAGGTATTCTACGTATAGAACTGTTCAACTTCATTTGTTATTCAATTAGTTCTGTTTATCTTTTTATATTATTTTTATTTCATATCATTTTTATCTTGTTCTTTATGTGGCGTATTTATTTATACCTATGTATATAAAAACATATTGGTGGGTCGCCACCTGATCAATAATAAATTGATGCATTCTACTAAATACAATCAATTGTAGCAATAATTTCTTGCGCAGAATAAAAGTATTTTTATTATTTATTGTGAAAGAAAAAAATTGTTCTTTTCCATTTATGTATTTTTTAAATCATTCAACGTTGTTATTGGCGTCGCTAATGTAAGAAAATGGAAGGTCATCCTTATGAAATCTTTTTTTTTCAGGGTTTTATGCGATTACATTTTCCGCCTGTCCAATTTATAAGTCTTTCTAACACGATATGATCTTAACTGGGCTTTTAATTTTATCCAGTAATTTTAAAACTCTCTGTTAGATTATTATTTCAAATAACTCCAATTCCATTTTTTTCTGGAAGCGCGGTGTTTTTCGACAATGCTGACAAAAATTTTGTAAAATGAAAATTTTAAAAAATATTTTAAACCATGGAAGCGCTGTGTATAATGTTAATAACGTTATACACCGCGCTTCCACTGTTTGTTAAATATTATATATTTTGTTATATAAAGGACCCCATACACGATGAGATCTGTATCGCTACATGTTACAGGTATCAGTATCATGATACAGATCCCGTCGTGTATAAAGTTGATAACTTTTTATAAATTTAGATTACCGTGTAAATATAAATCATAAATATTCAAACGAATAAGTGGAAGAAACTCGAGAAAAATAATTTTTTATCATAGAGTTGTAAAGAAAAATATTTAACATCTTTTAGCGTTTTTAGGGGCTCATAAAGTTGAAAGCTTATATATTTGCTACAATTTAATTTCTACAAATTTGGGCATAGTGCTAGTTTTTTGGATTTTTACACTTTACCATATGGATCATAACTGAACTTTGGAGCAGCTGTAGTAAATCAGATATATAAATGTATATCAAAATTATTATATAATTTTAGATGTTACTTCTCAAAAATGTTCTTTAATTCATTGGATACGTGATTGCAAAAATGATGGAAACGTTTCAGTGTGTTCTTCAACAGGAGTAGAAAAAATACGCTGCCAATGGGGTTTGGCACACAGCTTCCTCGACTTTAAAACAGTATTCTACCAAATATATATACCGTGAAATTATATTTTCGTCTTAAAGTTAATAAAAAATTGTTGTAACACAAGATACTTAAAGGCTAAATTATAAAATAATAGCAAAAATATTTTAGAAGCTACCCCCTAAATACTTTAAAATTTGAGCGATGTGGGACTAGCAGTAAATAAGATATTGGCATTTAATGGGATTTCATGGTAGCGCCGTAGATATTATTACTCCATCCAAATGCAATTAAATTTGTAGGGGACCATCTAGGAACCAGACCGCATAATTTCTGACAATTTCATAAAAAATAATTGAATAGTTCAGAAGTTATGCCACTTGGTGCAATTTAGTATATTAATGGATTGACATGGTAGCGGCGTAGCTACCGTTACTCCGATTTCGATTAAATTCATAGGGGGCCATTTAGGAACCAAACTGCATCATTTCTGAAAATTTTATTAAGAACAATCGAATAGTTCAGAAGTTATGCCACTTGGTGCAAACTGGCGACACACAGACGGACGGACAGACAGACACCAAACAAAAATTGTTCAGGAAGCTCTAAAACATAAAATGTGCGTAAAAACTTTTATTTTGGAGGGGAAAAATTTTTTATTTTTCAAAAGTTATCATAATGCTTCCACTACTTTAGTATTCTCGGAAGCACTATATTTATGTTATATAGTGCGAAATATTCGCACGCGTCAACTAGTTCACGATTGTAATTCTTTATTAAATGCTTTCCTCTGAACTTAATTATTAGGGATGTTATGGATATGAAATTTCGGATACGGATACGGATGGACATTTAAAAATATTTTTTTTCGGTTTCGGTTACGGATATGTGAAAATATCGGATAATATCTCAGATACGGTTACAGATAATTACTTTTAGTAAACTTTCTTTTTAGAAAAAAGAGGAAGACTGCATCAAAATACACCTGTCGCAACATCCTGCATAACATAGCGAATTTCCGTTTAAAAAAATTAATTTTTTTCGGAAACTAGTTGACATAGAATAATAGTTTAAAGACCTTTTTTGTGTGATTTTTTCTCCTCGTTTCAGTGGTGTATTTCATATTTTCGAAATGAATGGAAACCTTATAAAAACTTTACATACGATAGTCCAACTTCAGAACCACGTATTGTGACATTATTACCCACTGTCAGTGTGTTAATAGTAAAAATAAGTGTTAGTAAACTAGTATGTAATTTAAGAGGGTGACTCACCCCCTCTCTATTGTTGCTCAAACTGAATTTTAAAATCGAAAATTTCATTTCTACGTTATTCTAATTGTGTTAGTCAATTAGATTTTTTGACGTAGATTTCAAATCTGTAAACAAAATTTTTATATTGTTCAATTTTCACCCCCTTTTTGCAAAATGAACCCCCAAATTTTAACCCCCAACCACCCCTGTTAATGTAAATTGAACAGATTGCATATCAATAGATAGTTATTTAAAAAAGAGCAATATCGCCCATTTAAACTTTTGCTCTATCTCTTACTGTTTTTGAGATATTTTAAAAATTAAATTTTTACCCCAATTTTTGAAGGGCGATTTCACCCCTTCAAAGCGTTTTTCCGCCGATTAAAAAAAATACGTGTTCCTTAGATTTCGACGTAGAATAACATATTTCAGCGGCATTGAAATCGGAGGCGGACACCTGGGAACCTTTCCTTGTCAGTAAATTTAAATTTGGTGCCGATAGCAGTTAGCAGGAAAAAATCCAACACAATTCGTACGAGAGCATTCCTACCCATGCTCATCCGCCAATTGCCTTTGTGTTTTATTTTTAAATATTAAAAAAGGACCTTATATAGTAAACTGGAAGGCCTTTATGAAGGCATTTTTTCTTTCCAAAAAAATCCAAAATTTTAAAGTTTAATAACATTTTTAAATTACTTAATATGTATGTATTGCATTCGTTATAAAAGTAAGTTCATTTTTTTTAAATTTTTAGTCGAATTTTTCCTTGAAAAAATTAGACTTATACAGCCAATACGACAAGAACGGCGAGAAGCGAGATTCCGATGCACAACAATACTATTAACGTGAGGTCAAATTTTGGATCCGTCTCAACTTTTAAGGGAGTGGTGGGGGCGGAAAAACAATAAAAATTTTCCAAACCGGTTGGAAATAATGTTTCGGTCAATTATCTACAACATATCCAAAATTCAGTTTCCTAGGATGATTTGGAGGGAGTCGGGGGGGGGAAACGATTTTCGCTGGATCTAACACGCCCCCAGCCCCCCAGAATTAACGTAGAGGGTTGAAATTTGGTGTGTTGATAGAGTTCATACCTAGGTTGTGCTTTTTGAAGGTTTTAATATTTTACCCCCACCCCCATCATTTTTAAGCTACAATTTCGAAGATTGTACCACTCGCACAGGTCACCCAAATAAACCTAAAGGGCTGAAATTTTGTATTAGGATTGAGTTAGTATCAACGGAGTGCCTTTTGGGGGTTTGGACTTTTAACCCCTACCCCCACCATTTTTATACCAAAAAGAACATGATTTTTCTTGTTTTTTAACAGTTTCATTCGGGTCAAAATCTCCCCAAATAAACCTAGAAGGCTTAAATTTTGTGTCCAGGTTAAGCTAATAGCCAGACACTGCTTTTTGGAGGTTTCAACTTTTAACCCTTACCCCCACAATTTTTACGCCAATATTTCCTTAAATTTTTTGCTTGTTTCCTAACACGTCTAGAGACTCTCTAAGGAAACCTAGAGGGCTGAAATTTTGTACGTGTATTCAGTTGGTATCCAGCTAGTACCTTTTAGGGAGTCCACATTACTTTTCCCCCGACTTCTCCCATTTTTACATCGGAATTCAATGCTATTGTTAAATGTGTTTTAAATGCATTATTTTTAGTCTAAATACAAGTAGGCGAATAGTATTAAGTAACTTACTTTTATAACAAATGAAATACATACTTATTAAGTAATTTAAAAATGTTATTAATGTCATAAAGGCCTTCCAGTTTACTATTTAAGTTCCCTTTTTAATATTTAAAAATAAAACACAAGGCAATTGGCGGATAAGCATGGGTATGAATGCCCTCGTACGAATTGTGTTGACTTTTTCCCTGCTAACTGCTATCGGCACAAAATTAAAATTTACTGACACTCATCATCAGTTTTGAAATCACCAAAATGACAAATCGCTTGTGGACTTTCAATTACATTTCGTTTGTAGACATTCAGTACCGAAGATGAAAGGAAAAATTCGACTTCCGTGATGGGGCTCCGCTGCTCACGGAGTTTTTAAATTTACTATTCACCTACTTGTCTTATAGTATAAATAGAAAGCATTTTAAACACATTTAACAATACCATTGAATTCCGATATAAAAATGGGAGAAGTGGGGGAGGGGGGGGGGTTAATGTGGAATCCCTAAAAAGCACTAGCTGGATACTAACTCAATACACGTACAAAATTTCAGCCCGCCAGGTTTCCTTAGAGAGTCTCTAGACGTGTTAGGAAAAAAGCGAAAAAATTAAGGAAATATTGGCGTAAAAATCGTGGGGGTAAAGGTTAAAAGTTGAAACCTCCAAAAAGCACTGGCTGTCTATTAGCGTAACCTGTACACAAAATTTCAGCCCTCTAGGTTTATTTTGGGAGATTTTGACCCGAACGAAACTGTTAAAAAACAAGAAAGATCATGTTCTTTTTGGTATAAAAATGGTGGGGGTAAGAGTTAAAAGCTGAGACCCCCAAAAGGCACCTCCTTGATACTAACTCAATCCGAATACAAAATTTCAGCCCTCTAGGTTTATTTGGGTGACCTGTGCGAGTGGTACAAACTTCGAAAACGTCAAAAAAGCATGAAATTGTAGCTTAAAAATGAGGGCAGTGGGGGTAAAATATTAAAACCTCCAAAAAGCACAACCTAGGGACGAACTTTATCAACACACCAAATTTCAACCCTCTGCGTTAATTCTGGGGGGCTGTGGGGGTGTTAGATCCAGCCAAAATGCTTTTTTCTCCCTCTACTCCCTCCAAATCATCCTAGGAAGCTGAATTTTGGATATGTTGTAGATAATTGCCCGAAACATTATTTCTAATCGGTTTGGAAAAGTTTTATTGTTTTGCCGCCCCACCACCCCCTTAAAGGTTGGGTCGGATCCAAAATTTGACCTCACTTTGATTGTTGTGCATCGGAATGATCCTAACTTCCATAGGGGGGCCTCACACATATTAAAAGGTAGCGGGAATATATATATATATATATATATATATATATATATATATATATATATATATATATATATATATATATATATATATGACATTTTTTTTCTACAGAATTTAGTTCTACGGGTCCAAAAATGGATAGCGGCTCTACTCTCGCCTCTCGCCGTTCTTAACGTATAGGCTGTATAAGTCTAATTTTTTCAAGGAAAAATTCAACTAAAAATATGTACATAGAATAGTAAGATCTACTATCTTGAGGGTTTTAATTCAAGAGGGGAAAAATAATCAGAAATTTATGACTACAAGAATGTTTATGTTACATTATTATGTATTCGTATTACAAAATAAAATCGTAAGACAGAATTTAAAAAATTGGAGTGAATATTAAAGGTTAAAGAATAACTGAAAAAGAGGTTTGTTTCTGAAATATGTAATTGATTTTTATATTTTTTCGATATGGAGAATTTTTATTTGTTTTCAGTTTTAATAATCATCGCGAAATATTGGATCTCTTAAACGTGAACGGCTAAGTGGCGGAAAATCATCGCGAAATATTGGATCTCTTAGACGTGAACGGCTAAATGGCGGAAAATCCTCGTCTCCATATGGGAATCGTCCAAATCCCAGTGGTGGTGGAGGTGGTACATTATCACCAACTTTTGTGTTGCAAACACCATTAACACAGCTTGTACTGACTCTCGATTCACCGTTGTACTCAGTGCATTTACCATCTACGCAGACAGTGCATTTGCCATTTATGCATTTTGTTCGAGCCGCAGCCTTATTAGCTGAAACTGCTAATAGGGCGTTTCCGCTCAACTCCGACAACCCTAAAAACTAAGAGAGTATCGTTAATAAGATTAATCATTTTTAAAAGTAAATTTACATTGGGTAAATTAAATTTGCTCCCGCCCCACCCGTCTCTCTCTCAACAGTTTTCTTAAATAAGTACTAAACGGAGGGTGACTTAAAGAGGGTGACTCCCCCCCTCTCTAATGTTGATCAAATTGAATTTTGAATTCAAGAATATCATTTTTACGTTGTTATAATTGTTTTAAGCTATTTTCCATGAAGAAGTTCCTGAATTACTTAAATAATATGATTATGTCAACACATGCACCCTCTAGTTACTTACCCCTAAACTTAATATTATGAAATTTAGCAAAAACAGGTCAATTAGATTTTTTCATGTAGATTTGAAATTTGTAAACAAAATTTTAATATATTGTATTTCTTACCCTCTTTTCGCAAAGTTAACCCCTAAATTTTAACCCCCAAACACTCGTAATTTAAACAAGTTGCATATCAATAAATAGCTCTTTAAAAAAGAGCAATATCGCCAATTGAAACTTTTTCTCTATCTCTTATCGTTTTCGAGATATTTGACAAATTAAATTTTTACCCCAATTTTTGAAGGGTGATTTCACCCCTTCAGACCGTTTTACAGCCGCTAAAAAAAAATACGTGTCTCTTATTTTTCGATGTTCTACAACATATCAAAGAATAAACAATATCGGAGGGGTACACCCCCGTGATGCTCCTTGTCAGTCTAGTATCGATCCAACAAAAATTTTGTTATTGGAACATTACAGCACTATTTGCTATTCGTTCTCAATTCACATTACAGAGCTGCTCTCGATTCAATAAAATTTTCCCTTAGTATAATTTTATTAAGTGGTAATTGAGTGAAGTGTAATCAAAACAGTATTCACCTTATCGATACAAGTCATGATAAATTTGATCTCGTTCCGATAAAATATTTTCCGAGATATACTGGCTCGTAATTGGAATCGTTTATATCAGCACGATAACTCTCGAACAAAACGTTTTATTTTTACGAAATTTGATGGGAATATTTTTCGAAAATTGTACTAATACTGTAGATAGTTATTAATTTAGATGTCAAAACAGCAATTTTTAAATTTTTTGTCTGTCTGACTGTGCACACATCACGCCAAAAACTACTGGACGAATTTTGATGATATTTGGTGTGATAATTTATTACCTGGATCAACACATGAGATACTTTTTATTGCGGTAAAATGCCTCATTCCCTCGGGAAAGTTCAACAACTATTATGAACATGTGCACACAGTACGCAAAAACTATTGTTCTATGCAAGTTTTTTATAATTATTATACTTATATACATATACTTCTCATTGATTTTATAGCAACGTGTCGCGCGAACGACGTTATGGATACCGCTAGTCTTTACTATATTTGTAGTAGATGCTATTTAAATTTATGTTTTATATGTTTATATGATATGTACCATCCTAAAAAATGTAAAAATTGATAAATTCAGAAAATAAAAATTTTATTGTTATGGTGAAAAATGGCCAAAAAACCTACTTCTGGGCATCCGACGTGTCTGGCTAACGAAGCCGAGCCAATCCGGATTCCAACACGCATACGAAATTTCATAAGCTTTAAACGTTTCGTTCGAGAGTTATCGTGTACATACATAAATACATGTATATATATATATATATATATATATATATATATATATATATATATATATATATATATATATATATATATGAGCTGCTGTAATAGCTGAATTTCCAGAATGGAAATTTGCTAAAAAAAATTTTGTCTAAAAAATATAAAAATAAAATTTGGGGTGGACCACCCTTATCACTTAGGGGTATAAAAAATAGATAACAACCTATTCTCAGACCTCCTGAATATATATAGTATAAAATTCCATCAAAATCGGTCGAGCCGTTTCAGAGGAGTATGGTAACTAAAACTGACACGAGAATTTTATATATTAGATATGTATACGGTTGATTGTCAATAGAAATAGTTTATATAAATTATGTGTGAATTACTAGATTTTATATGAGAAGTGTAAGTACATGTTTACTTGACATAGCTTCTAATTTCACTACTATTTTCGTCGTCAGTATATTAAAAGTGCATAATTATGCTGTTACGTGCATATTTTTATCCTTTACCAACAACAGTAATTCATTCATATACAACTGAACCTTTTTTGTGGTAGACAGAGACCTTTTTGCGGTAGGAAATCGCACAAAAAAAAATTAAAAAATTTCATAAATAGCTATAATAATAATAAAATACGGTTTAACGTCCGTTTTTCAGACAATCAGTTTATAACAGACGTCACCTACCTACATCATTATTTTTTTATAACTTTATTTATACATACATTTACAATTAAATATGATATGGGTGAAGGACAAGGAAACTGGGGTGAGGGCTAGGATTCGGTAGATATGCGTCTGTAGCCGTTTTCTTAAGGAACTGTGCCGATATTCATTTGGAATTGTGAAGGAAAACTGCAGAAAACCTTCATAAGCATAGCCGGTGGTCGGATTCGAATCCTTGACGAGTGCCAGTGCATAAGCATGCCTGGCTACTCCGCTGGTAAAAACGTGTGTTAGCGGACGGTGCAGCATTTTTTTTAGAAATTTCATAAATAGCTATTAAATGTATAGTTCGCTCCAGATTGTAAAAAAAAGATTTATTCGGTGGATCGGGACCGCATAAAAAAAGTTTCATAAAAAAATACATAACTCAGAACTTCACGATTTCGCTAGAAGTTGCTTTTCTAAACAAGATAAAACATTAATTTACACATGAGGATATTTTATTTCATTTTTATAATATTATAAAAATTGCGATAACAGGGTGTCCACATTCTGGAAAATCAGGGAAGGTCAGGGAAAAGTCAGGGAAGCTCTTAGGCGTCAGGGAAAATCAGGGATTTCACAAAATGTTCTGGAAAGTCAGGGAAAATAGGTGATAATATATTTCCCAATGATTGTAAATGAAGAAAAATGTTTATGTTCACAATTATGTTCACGAAAATATATCACGTAAATTATAATAAAGACTCACAGATATTTTGATTTTCTTTGAATTAATTCAATAAGTAACATAAAATTGTATTTTAATTTTTAATTGTTTATTTGAATGTGAAAACAAACACTAGCCTTCATTTTTTTTTACGTCAGCTTCAACGCCCTCTGTACTAGTGAAAAAAATTATAATTAAAAGGAAAATTTTTTTTATAAAATATAGATCCTAAGTTACCATATCAAAAAAAATTTCCCTAAAAATAAATTTTTCACTTATTTAAAAAGAGTCTTTTTTTTAACTTCACTCGCTAATTAATAGTACCTTAAATAATTTTGCAATTTGTTTTTGGCCAAATCCATATAATATAATCCACCAATAATAATTTTGTTTAAATAGTTTTTTATGTAGGTAATTTAGCTTTACCCAATCCCTTAATTTCAGTCTTACACGTATCTATTCGATAAAATAAAAAATTACATATGAACGTATGTATTAAAATTTAAATAAAAATCGTGTGTTTGGACATTTATATTTCTAACCATTAATGGAAACAAAAAAGTAAAGGTCAGGGAAAATCGAATCTAAAGTCAGGAAAAGTCAGGGATTTTTTTTATGATGGGCTGTGGACACCCTGGATAAATACATCTATAAATATAAAAAAACTTAACGATGCAATAACTTATATTCTTATGCAATGTACTGATTAAATGTTTAAAAACAATCAATAAGTAATTTTATCGATAAATTATCGCAAATTAATGTTTAAATTTCTTACATTCTCTTGTTTTTTATTAACATTATGCACTTTGTTTAAAAACCACAATAAAAAAATCGCACAAAAAAGGTTTTCCTGTACTGCATTTATAGATTACTACAGGTACACATATAGTTTCTTCTGTATCGCTTCATTGTATCTGAATTATATAATTCGAATTATTTCTATAATCGAATGTTAATTTCTATAATCGATTATTTAAAAAATTTAATTATCAGTAATTTTTAATTCAAATTATGCCATCATAAATGATTGTAAGCAATGAAAATTTATATTGAAATTTCGAATGTAACTAAATACACTGTGCAAATAAATGTTTACATTTAAAAAATATTAATACTTACTAAAACTGTAGCAATTACCAGCATTATTGAAAAATTTTTCATGGTTATTTATTTTTTTATTGAATTGTTTTTAAAATGTATTATTACAATATATTTTTGATAACACTTTTTACTTCGTTTTGGTTTGGCGACGTGCAAGCTAATATTATGTTGTGTCAATGTATTCAGAATTTATATTTTATATTCCATTTATTAATAAATATAAATATTTCTGAGCAAACAATTTGTTATTGCTGCAATAAAATTTTCCAATTAGTAATGCTTACAGAAAGGATTATCCATTAATATGTGTATTAAAAAGAAAAAAGAAAAGTAATTTGAGGCGTTCTTGGAATATGTTTTACGTAATTTATATGAATAAAATATATATAATAAATTTTTTTCCAATTTTGAGATTTTAACCATTTATGTAACAAGTCCGGAAAGTATTGCTTTACTGAATAAGCACACAGATTAGTGATGAGCAAAATTAGTCTTGGTCTTGCAGTCTTGTCTTGGTCTTGCATTTTTTGCAAGACCAAGACTGCATTTTGCAAGACCAAGACCAAGACCAAGATTATAAGTATGGCTGCAAGACCAATACCAAGACTCAAGTGAGCAAGACCAAGACTATAGCAAGAAAAAAGCAAGACTCTTGCTAAATTATTTGAGTAGTTTAAAAGTATAATTAATACGGTAAACAGAGAAAATTCTGATTTTAGAAGGAAAAAATTCGCTAATAAAAAAATGCAAGAAAGTGCAAGATTTTTAGCAATACCAAGACCAAGACCAATACCAAGACTGCATTTTGCAAGACCAAGACCAAGACTCAAACTGCTCTAGCAAGACCAAGACCAAGATTCTTAATGCAAGAACAAGACCAAGACCAAGACTGCCAAGTCTTGGTCTTGGTCTTGCATTTGCTCATCACTAACACAGATTCTAGCAAGACCTTTATATTTTGCAGTAATTGGAATATATTTGTTAACGAAAGCCATTGGGTCATTCCATTTAAAATCAACCAAAAAGAAAGAGTTTTCAACTTGATTATCACAAGTTTCTTTGAAATTTTGGTCAACTGAACTCTTTAACATCCTGAATTCAAATATAATTTTTAAAAAATTCTAACACTTATTTATAGCTTGGGAGATATACAATTTTGAAAATCGCAATATAAATAAATCCTAGACAGTTGCTTTATAGTTCATTTTAAAGAGGATTTAATGGGCTTTAATTTGATACTAATCTTAAACATATTTGTTTTTAAATTTTTTTGGAAAATCTCAAAAATTGTTCTTGAAAATTTTTTTGAGATAGTGTTTTTTGTCACGCGACTTTATAGTCGCGAAAGAAATCTTTCCTGGGACAAGCTCTTATATCGAAACCTAAGGGCATGCATTAAACAATGAGATGCATTTTGTTTTATCATAACTGCTGATCCCATCATGGTCGCACTTTAAAATTTTTATGGTCCATTTAGCAACCAAGTCACTATTATTATTTTCATAATTTTCAAAAACCGCTATCTCAAAGAAATTTTTAAAAACAATTTTTGAAATTTCCCCAAAAAATTAAAAAAAAAAAATAATATTAATAATAAATAGTGTTCAAGATTAGTATCAAATTAAAGCCCGTTAAATTCTCTAAAATGAGCTATCAAGCAACTCTGGGATTTATAGAACTGAAATTAGAACATTTCGTAACTCTGGGCACGAGTGAAAAAAGTAATTTGCGACTTTCAAAATTGTGTATCTCAAAAACTACGAGTTAAATTTTTTTTTAAAATCATATTTAAGTTCAGGATTTTAAAGAGTACAGTTAACCAACCTTGCAAAGAAATCTGTGATAGTAAAGTTGAATGTTTTGTTGGTTTAGCATGGGCTGACCCTTTTTTTACTTTGTTTAGATTGTTAAGTTGCGTGCTATGATATCAAACTTCCTATTTTTTCTACTACCAAAAAATATTTAAGCTTTTTTTTTTTTTTTACAGTATCCAATAACAATTTTATACGATCCAGCACGGAAAAAAGAACCATCAGCAACATTTAATGCAGAAAAAGAAACATGCCTGAAGTATTTTGAGAGATGGAGCGAAACAGATCAAGTAGAATTTGTAGAACACCTTTTAGCGCGAATGTGTCATTATCAGCATGGCCACATCAACTCCTATCTCAAACCAATGCTTCAAAGAGATTTCATTTCCTTGTTACCAAGTAAGTTAATAATATTTTACTATTTATTTTTTTTTTTAATTTGAGGCATGAAAAACTAGATTTAGAAGAAACCTCTCAGGTATCTTATTTGTATTTCTATGTTCTTAAAGAAGTGTAGAAGGTAGTTTTATACGGAGTTAATTATACGGAGCACTAGGAAGACATTTAGAATGAAAATCCCACTCCCACCACAATGTTTTCAATATTTGCAAAAAACAGGGTAACTGGGTCGTTTTGTTTAATAACACAGCCATTTTAATTAAGTTTTCAAAAGGACCCTTCGGGATAAAGAGGGGTAAAAGTGCCTAAATGGGAAATTAAAAAACTAATAGTTGCATTAAGTGCGCTATGTGATAGTAAGTCATATATGTATACCAATATTAGGGCTTTAAACTTAATCGTCTTCGGGTAAAACCACTTTCAGTGAAATTCGAATATTTCCAAGTTTTTCCTCAATGCGTGCTCGGATCTCTTTCAAAATCGACTTGCATATAGAACAGAGGGAGAGTTAATTTTTGGTGTATATTGAAGGTCATTCCAAGGTCAAGTGCAGAAAAGTATGCAAAAAACTGTATGTGCTGTAAAAATAGCCACGGAACGGAAGACGCCACGGAACAAGAATGAGACCATGATTTTTCAACAGAACGTGGTAAAATTAGTATAGAAACCGATTTTCGTAAAATTCGAAATAGTCCAAGATACTCATTTAAAACATTTTTTTTTTTTTTGATTGTCCGAAGTGGCACTCTCTTAAATTTTTTTATTAAGTTTGCGAGCGTATTGAGACGTCAGCTCAGTATCCTATTTTTCCTGAAGCGAACCCATACCCGTTGTCTTTAATATTCCACCAGATTCGAAGGCGTCATTTTTTAACCTGACTGACTATAAAAAAGTACGCCTAAGGTGTGATACTCACAAGGAAAGGTTCCCAGGTGTCCGCCTCCGATTTCAATGCCGCTGAAATATGTTATTCTACGTCGAAATCTAAGGGACAGGTATTTTTTTTATCGGCGGAAAAACGGTTTGGAGGGGTGAAATCGCCCTTCAAAAATTGGGGTAAAAATTTAATTTTTAAAATATCTCGAAAACAGTAAGAGATAGAGCAAAAGTTTAAATGGACGATATTGCTCTTTTTTAAAGAGCTATCTATTGATATGCAATTTGTTCAATTTACATTAACAGGGGTAGTTGGGGGTTAAAATTTGGGGGCTAATTTTGCAAAAAGGGGATGAAAATTAAACAATATATAAATTTTGTTTACAGATTTGAAATCTACGTCAAAAAGTCTAATTGACCTGTTTTCGCTCAATGTCTTAATATTAAGTCTAGGGGTAACTAGGGGGTAACTGTGTCAAATAATCGTACTACTTGGGTAGTTCAAGAAGTTCTTCTTGATGGAAAGTAGTTTAAGACAATTAGAATAACGTAGAAATGAAATTTTCGGTTTCAAAATTCAGTTTGAGGACATTGGAGAGGGGGTGAGTCACCCTCTTAAATTACGTAGTACTAGTTTACACTAATTTTTACATACACTAATTTTTACTATTAACACACTGACAATGGGTAATAATGTCACAATAAGTGGTTTTGAAGTTGAATTATCGTATGTAAGGTTTTTATTAGCAGGGTGTCCACATTCTGGAAAGTCAGGGAAGATCAGGAAAAAGTCAGGGAAGCTCTTAAGCGTCAGGGAAAATCAGGGATTTCACGAAATGTTCTGGAAAGTCAGGGAAAATAGGTGATAATATATTTCCCAATGATTGTAAATGAAGAAAAATGCTGATGTTCACAATTATATTCGCAAAAATATATCACGTAAATTATAATAAAGACTCATGGATATTTTTGTTTTCTTTGAATTAATTCAATAAGTTTCATAAAATTGTATTTTAATTTTTAATTGTTTATTTTAATATGAAAACTATGGAGAAGTGTCTAAATCAAAGATGGCACTCGTGTTCGTAGGATACGAAAGCGGTACAGTACTTATTCTCAAATGGAAACGCGAGCTTCTATATTATCTTTATTAGCTTTTGAATAGAATCTTCTGGAATCTTTTCAATGTTCAACTCAGTTATAAAGTGGGTTTTTCGATCGTTTTTAAAATAAACAACAATTTTTATTTTGAGTTGCATCATTTACATTCTATATTATATAATTCGCTGAAGTCACTATGTAAAATCGGAGTCAGTACCATTAGATATTCGCCGTATAAAGTAATTTAAACTATAATAGTACAGTCACTGAAAGACAAAATAATGTAAAAGCTCCCAATTTTTTCGGATTGAATGGATTTTCCTGAAAATTTGTATACCAGCTCATCTGACCCTACACTTCAAAAGTTATATTGTATTGATGTGTGCTTTTTGATAATTAGGGGTAAAAACTACCCTTGTATGACAAAAATGCGAAAAGTCCAGATTTACGTATTTTAAAGATTCAATTTATGTTCAAATATGTTGGATAAAATTCCTTTCAAGTTTTTTAATATAATTTATGAAATTCAATTACTTTTCTACCCAAAAAATTCTTAAAAACTACCCCTTTGTTTCCGAAAAAATAGGAAAAAAGTTTTAGCAGCCTAGAGTAACCTTTTGGTGCATTCACAATATATTATATCTCTTTTATTTTTCGTTAGAAAACTTATCACTCATTAAAACTTATCACTCATTATCACTCGTTAAAAAATAAACCACCCCTTATAATAAAATAAAGAAGAAAACGATTATTAACAGCTTGAGATATTATATACTGGTGTACATATGATGAATTGTAACTTTTTAAAAGTTTTCAAATGTATGATTATATTGTAACTTTTTAATCTCCCAAAAACCTTGATAGAAGAACTACCCCTTATAAAAAATCCTACCCTTTATGGAAAAACAGCATAAAAATTATATGTATGGAAAAATAGCATATAAATTATATATTACATGTTGATATAATTAATTTTTTTTTCATTCTATTGAATTTATTTTTAAAATTTTTGTTTAAATTATTAAAAAAATACAAAAAATACACAAAGATGATGGTAATTTAACTGCTCCAAAAATTTTACCGAAAAAATGCAACTGGTTTTCTTACTATAACTTTTTTAATTTTTAAGTTATCAATTCGCTTAAAAAACCATTTGGTAAGAAATTTTAAGCACTATAAGTCTTATGATTAACAAATTTTTTGAGTTCTTCAATTTTTAGATTTGTAAGTTTAAAGGGCTTAGGAAAGGTAGTCTTCGCGTTCTGTTTTGAGCTTCTAACAATCATAACTCAGTCAAATTTGGACGTACGAAAATGAACAAAAAAGCAAATTTTTCAGAAAGAAAAGACCTACAATTTTCATTCTATAATTTTTTTTCATAAATTTGTTAGTTTTTTAAATATTTTGAGAAAAACTATGATTTTTTTAAAAATTTAATTTTTTTTTCAAGAGTAAATCAATCATTTTTTCGAATTTAAATTTCTAAATCCGTTCAAACTCCCAGAACCCATTGTTTATATATGAATAAAGTAAACTGGCGACGGATTACGCTTAGTTTCAATGTTTGCCGTCAAGTAATTAATTTTGATACCAATTTTTTTTCTCAAAAATCAAGACAACCATTTTGCTTTGAATGTAACTCCGTTAATTTTTATACTAATGGCTTTTACCACAGCTCAAAATAAAGATCTATTTAAGTACTTTAAAAGGTGTAATATGAGTTTTTTTCGAAAAACCTCTCATTTTTCCTCCAAATGACATTGAAAGTTTCGATTTTAGCTATCGTCAAAATCGATTTTAACTTCAAGGAGTCATAACTTGGGTTCTGTTCTACCTACAAAAATAAAAAAGAATGCAATCTCTTTGTTACTTAATTTTCTTTATTTTTGCTTATAACCATTTTTTGCGTAAAACTTGTAGTTTTTGAGATATTTGCGAAATATTCCTCAAAAACATGCATTTTTGGGGCTAAAAACGACTACATTTAGGCGCCAATATCTCAAAAAGTATTGATTGTACAAAAAATTCTTATAGAATATTTTTTGCTTAGAATTTGTCCCTCTATCTAACGGTGACGTTATTTTTCATAAAAAAATTTCCAACCCCTAGAAGGGGTGCCTTCCACCCCTAGGGTGAAAGCACACATCGGCATGGTATAACTTTTGTTTCTTGGGCTACTCCCTAGCTACAGTTCAAATTTCAAGCCAACCATCCCATCCGAAAAAATTGGTAGCCAAATGCTTCAGTTACTGTACTATAATAGTTTATTTCATACATATGTAATTTCTATGTATTTTCTTATTATTAAATATCATCAACCGACATTGGTGATTCTCAAATAGAAACACTCACTTTCCCAGTCCCGACGTGTTTCCATTTGAGAATAAGTACTGTAGTTACATTCTGTTTTATCCGTTTTATGTTACTATATTCGCTATATTCACATTAGTATTCGAGGATTATTAACGCCACGAGTGGTAAAAAAAAAAGCCTTATATGTACCATTTTCGTGACCAATTTTGTAAATTCCTTTCATATAAGTAAGATCTCCATCTTATAATACTCCATTGTGAAAACACTAGTCTTCATTTTTTTTTTTACGTCAACTTCAACGCTCTCTGTATTATTGAAAAAAATTATAATTAAAGGGAAAATTTTTTTATAAAATATAGATCCTAACTTAACATAGTTATGTAAAAAAAATTTCCCTAAAAATAAATTTTTCACTTAAAAAAAATTATTTAAAAAGTGTTTTTTTTTTTAACTTCACTCGCTAATTAATAGTACCTTAAATAATTTTGCAATTTGTTTTTTATAGTGTCAACTACCGCATTCGGGGCCAATACATAAATAATAATTTTGTTTAAATAGTTTTTTTTTTTGTAGTTAATTTAACTTTACCCAATCGCTTAATTTCAGTCTTACACGTATCTATTCGATAAAATAAAAAATTATATAGGATGTATTAAAATTTAAATGAAAATCGTGTGTTTGGATATTTATATTTCTAACCATTAATGGGAAACAAAAAAGTAATGGTCAGGGAAAATCGAACCTAAAGTCATGGAAAGTCAGGGAAAAGTCAAGGATTTTTTTTTTTATGATGAGCTGTGGACACCCTGATGAGGTTTCCATTCATTTTGAAAATATCGTTATTTTCGGTATCGATAATACTCGATAACGAAAACTATAACATCCATTAAAAAACAAACCTTATAAAAACCGTACATATGATAGTCCAACTTCAGAACCACTTATTGTGACATTATTACCCACTGTCAGTGTGTTAATAGTAAAAATAAGTGTTAGTAAACTAGTATGTAATTTAAGAGGGTGACTCACCCCCTCTCTAGTGTTGCTCAAACTAAATTTTGAAATCGAAAATTTCATTTCTACGTTATTCTAATTGTCTTAAACCATTTCAAAAATAAAAGTGGTATTTTGCAAAGTAAAATATTTGTTTATTATTTACAAATGTGGAATACCATAAAGTAACGGTCAAATCTATTAATATTAAAAATGTTTTAAATGAGTATCTTGGACTATCTCGAATTTTACGAAAATCGGTTTCTATACTAATTTAGCACGTTCTGTTAGAAAATCATGGTCTCATTCTTGTTCCGTGGCGTCTTCATATTTTTACTGCACATCAAGTACAGTTTTTTGCATCCTTTTTTCTGCACATGACCTTGGAACGGCCTTCAGTATACACCAAAAATTAGCTCTCCCTCTGTTCTATATGCAAGTCGATTTTGAAAGAGATCCGAGCACGCATTGAGGAAGAACTTGTGCCAAATTTATTTTTCTGTAAAATTAGTTCTTACCAGTTTGTTTGTTAGATATACCGTTTTCGAAATATTGTGTAAAAACTTGAACCCAAGATGGCGGCTGAAGCACAATCTCCACCATCCCGCCAATTTGAATTTGCACTCATGAGATACCCCTAAACATTCTCCAAAAAGTATATATATATATATATATATATATATATATATATATATATATATATATATATATATATATATAGGTGAGTTTTTCGAGAGTTGCCATTTCGATTACAGCCAAACCGTTGATTTAATCGAAAAATTGTTCAAATAAGAGTTGTAGCTTTAATGGTTTTCGAGTTATGATACAAACTTATAGTTTTTTAAATGGAAACGTATGTTTAAAAGTTTTTCAAAAATTTGTTTATGATTCAAAACTACTAGTAACACTCAAATTTTCATTGTTTTATCTCATATTTTTGAGTAATTACGGTTTAAAAATGACACTTTTAAATTTTGTACTCAAGTACTTGCAAACGATTAGGATTTTACGTAATTTAAAAAGATATTAACTCAATATGGCTGCCATTTTTAACAATGAACAATGTAGTAACGAAAAATTAAACGATTATTACGTTTTCCATTGGAAATTAAAATTATTAAATAGATTAAATTATCATATAAAAATGATAACTAAGTACAATAAGGAAATAAAATTTCAGTTTTAATTCATTGAAAAATAAAACAAATTATTTTTCTGAAATGTCACTGTTTGACAGATACATAGGCGTCTAAACATATTTTTGTAGCAAATATTTTTAAAGGAAATGAAAAGTTTTTTGTGAAAAAATTTCGCCTTTTTAATTTGGTTTCTAATAAAAAAAAATACTATCGAATTTCAAATATTTTTACACTATTTGAGTACATTTATTAATAATATTTTCGTTCCCAGTTAACCTCACTTTGCTACTATTAAAAAACGCCAATGTCACTTTGATTTGTACTGGGTATGTACATTTATTTTACCTGCCACCTGTCGTTCCATAAATAAATAAAAAATAAATATATTTTTTATTACTCATGCGGGAGAAGTACTAACTTGGCGCACATATTTCTGTACGCAAAATGGCTGTTTGCCAACTGTACTCTTCCCGCATACTTTTTTGCGTGTGGAAAGTAACTTTCCACACGCAAATTGACAATAAAACACGCAAAATTTAATCAAAACACGCAAAGCCGCCTCTTAATTTTTCATTTAATAAATATTTCATAATTATTTCTATAGAAACCACCAACAAAGTAATTTAAACGATAATTAATTCAGAAAAAAAAGACGAACACTCAAAAATATTATTTTAAAAAGTAATATAAATGTCAAAAATAATGATAATAATAGAAAAAAGGATGTGAAATTCGTAATAAAAAATAGTATGTGCAACTCGTGCGGGATGGTCGATTGCCCTACTCAAGCGAATGAGCGCACTCACTACGTTCGTACGCTCAACTTCGCTTTCGTGGGCAATCGACAATTTCCCGCACTTATTGCACAATATACTATTTCAGTAAATTAATGAATAACTTCAAATTATTTTTAAATTAAGTTACTTTAAATACTAATCTTTTAAAGTAATTTGATTTTATTATGCAAAAATGTTTAAAACTCGAAGAAATAGAGCCCGACATCTATACTCCAAAATCTTAATTACTACCATTTGTATTACAGAGATTAAAGAAAAGATTAAAGAAAAATTCAAAAAATAAACTTGGGTAAAAAAAATTTTTTTCTTCATTTATATTTTTAATTGATGCATTAGATCAGTTTTATCGAAAAGTTAACATATAGTCTTATTTAAAAATCTATAAGTTTGTATCATAACTCGAAAACCATAAGAGCTATAAAGCTCCTGACTATAGCAATCGGTTGCCCCCGTCGATATCTACAACTCTTATTTGAAGGATTTTTCAATTAAATCAACGGTTTGGCTGTAATCAAAAGTGGCAACTCTCGAAAAACTTACGCTATATATCAAGTGCGCTTACCTCCACATATATATTAGTGAAGGTGATAGAGACTCCAAAACAAATTTCTGCCATAGTTCCGGACTCAGGTGTTACCATAAGAGCTGCTGTAATAACTGAATTTCCAGAATGGAAATTCGCTAAAAGTCAGTGCTTGGAAGTTCAGATATTATACATACGTATAAATAGTGAGTTGAAAAGATTAAGTTATTGGAGAATTTCTCAACTAATACTTGTAATCTCCAAATAATATTAAAGCGATTTTGTATCGGTATGCAGAATTATTTCTAAAAATAGGTGTACAGCTCTTGATCAAATTATATAATTCTTTTAAATATATTAAATTTTCAGTTAGGGTTATATTGCTTTTAGTGTTTATTATTAGTCTGAATTTTATTTTATTTTCAGCCTTAATAAACTTCTATTAATTATTCTATTCGATTGTTAGAGAAGGGGCTGGACCATGTAGCAGAAAATATCTTATCGTACTTGGATGCTGAATCGCTATGCGCGTCGGAAATGGTTTGCCGCGAATGGCATCGAGTAATATCTGAAGGTATGTTATGGAAAAAACTAATTGAGCGGAAGGTTCGAACAGATATGCTGTGGCGTGGGTTAGCAGAGAGGAGAGGCTGGTATGTATTTTTTATAATTTTATGTTCATATTTAGTATTTCGTTGACATAATAGTGAAATTATTAGTACAGTCGCCACTATGAAACTGTGCACTAGCAAACTGTTACAACCAATATCTCCTTCACTACTCTTGTATGACAAACACAATCAAACGCTGTATGTAAGTACACGCAGAACGTTTGTTTTGTAATGGTCGTCGTACAGGCTCCTAGCAGTAAACTAGTCACTGGCGTCTAGATATTTTTTTGCTTATTAAAATCAATAAAACTGAATCAACATAAAATAAAAATTTAACGTTCTAACCACTGAAGATCAGTTGAAAATTATTAAAAATAAATAGAAAACTGTAAGCCACGTGTGTGTCTCACTGACAAGTGTAATGTTAGCCGCATGATTACATACAGCCAGACTAATCAAAAATAAAGAAAATTTTATTTATTTTTTAAATTTGTTTACATAGTGTATATTTTGTTTTATAAACTTTACATTTTGATGTATTAATAAATTTCTTAAATGTATAATCAAAATTTTACTTTGGCGCTTATCTCACTGTGAAACTGTGATTTAGTCCCGTGCTGTAACACTTTCGTAATGCCGGCTGTAGTCAGTTTTGTTTTTTCAAGTAATACATATATTACGGATTACCTCATAGAATGTTATAATTAAAGTACCTAATACAGTAGCCGTCCAAGATAGTCACACAATTGTTCCTCTAGTGACTATCTTGGAAGTCATAGACGTCCGTCAGATGGGGTAAACGCTTACACCAGGAATCCAATGGTACGTAGTAGTCGGTGCAAATTTAAGGGGAAGTACGTAAAATTGGAAGATCAGGGGCGTCGGCTAACTTTTATGCGAGGGGTTGGTAAATGTTATTTATCTGAATTTATTTAAAACAAAACTATTCTAAGAAACAATTTACACCTAAAATTCAGTTCTATAAATAAACGGAATTGAATGTTATATTAATGAATATAAGTGCGACTTTTAGAAAACTAGCAAAGATGTCGAAAAACCAACTTCACTATCGGATTCATCAACGTAAAAGACGCCAAATAGCCGAAGCTGACAAAAATTTTAGAATATTCTACTCGTCAACTAGCAGAGATATCAAAAAACAGACTTCACTTTTGATTTGGTTACTAAAAATTAGATAAAGCAGCGGAATTTGACAAAAATTCTAGAATGTTCTATTCGTCAACTAACAAAGATATCGAAAAACCGGTTGTAACATTTAATTGGTCATAAAAAAAAGACGAAATATCACATTTTGATAAATGTTCTAGAATATTCTATTCTGACTGACGAATAGATCATTCTAGAATGTTGGCCAAAATGGAACATTTAGTTTATATTAGTTTAATTTTGGTTGGACAGTCAAATAGTGCAATCAATTTTTCAATATCTTTACTACTTGACAATTAGAATATTCTAGAGCATTTACCAAAATGTGCTATTTGGTCTCTTTTTAAGTGACCAATTCAATGGCGACGTCTGTGTTTGGATATCTTTGCTAGTTTACGAATAGAATATTCCAGAACATTTATCAAGATAGGCTGTTTGGCCTCTTTTTCAATGACCAATTAAATGCTGTAACTGATTTTTCGATATCTTTGCTAGTTAACAAATAGAACATTCTAGAATTTTTATCAAACTGTGCTGCTTAATCTCATTTTTAGTGACCAATTCAATAGTGAAGTTTGTTTTTTGATATCTCTGCTAGTTGACGATTAGAATATTCTAGAATTTTACGTTACTCATTTTGCATTTGCATTTTGCATATTACGTATGCAGAATATGTGCATATATGTATGCAATAAAATTTAAAAGTTTTTAGTCTACGAGACCCTTGTAGTGTGTAGACGTAGTGTGTGCTAGAGCCTACTATAAAAAATTGGTCATCATGTTTGTACGGACCAATGTCTTCACTCTATAAGTCTAGACTATATATGTACATACGTATCACACACGACACACATTACACGGTAGCTACCTCACAAGGTACCACACGGCAGGTACACGGGGTATGTAATGTGCTGAGTAAGCAAATATAACATGTGACGCATATGTGCGTATAGACAAGAGCAAACATAGTATGTGGATGACGTATGTGTATATCTATTTCACTCGAAATGTGACTATCTTGGACGGCTACTGTATTACCAACGGAAGATCTGTTTCATGTCCCAAAATTATTTCTACGTTTTTATTATGCTTGTAAAATCCAGAAGTGAAATGTTATTGAAGGATTTTAATTCAGGGACTCCTTTGATTACTGATTCTTCGATGTTTAAATTTCTTTACTCGATCTTAATTATCAAGTTTTTTTTACCAACAAAGGAAATGCTCGATCTTTTGAATACAAATTGTTTTACAAGCGGAGTATCAAACTTAGGAATCACGGATTTGAGGGAAATAGAATAGGTCCCCCTCAATATTTTAGTAATAATAATTTAAGGCAGTGCGCCTTTGTTTTAGAATTAAACGCTCGCAAAATTACGAAAAACATAGCATGTACCTTATATATCAGTTAGTTTGTATTGTTCACAACAGCGGCATGTAGTTCAGTGTGTACAATGTCTTGACTTCGGGCTATACATGAGAAGTAGTAAGTTCGGATCCAAGTGTCTGACATATATTTTTTTTTAATTTTTGGTTTTAATATTGTACAATGCTTAAGTTACATTGTACGATATTATTTTTTTTAAAAGAATTAATATTGTGTTTTTTTTTCATACAGTAGAACCTATAGCCGGACAATTTTTTTTATGACGGTGGCATGCTATACAAAAACTAATGCATTCAGCACTCTCTTAAACAGACCTTCTGTTAACCGGAGACAGACACAATCTTTTTTATGAAGACATATTTTAGTACAGTATTACTTCCATTAATCGGACGCGAATTCATCTAGTGCATATGTATACCTATATGGGTTTAGATATAATTGTTTATGTTTTAACAATGATTCTAATGTGACGATGCATTTGTAAACGTTATATTTTGGTATAAGTACTTAATTTTGTTCATAAAATTGATTTAAATTTAAAAAAAAAAATTGAATTAAAAAATTAAAGTTATGAATACTACATGATTTAATGCTATTTTTTACTCTGCCTTTGTTAGCCGGACAAATTTTTGCGTGACACTGCTGTCCGATTAACAGAGGTTCTACTGTATTATATATTATAAAAGCTTTGAAAATAGAAAAGTAATTATTTTCACTGTGAAATTTATTTCGTACCTATTGTACTCAAAATAGGGAATATGCATGTTTTTTAGAAAATGGTGAAATATTTTTTAAAATAATCTATACATGTCATAAATTCTTATGACAGTTCTTTTTGTTTGATTAATTTTAGTTTTCATAACGAAATTAATGGAAATAATTTACCTTAAATAAAAATTCCGGCAAAATGATACATTCGAGCAATGCAGTAATCCTATTGGTTGTTACACTTGTGACGTATAATGTAAGTTTTCACCAAATATGCCGGATACATATACTGAATGAAATATGTACTAAAGGTATAACGTAGGGTACCATAAATAATAGGATACCCTCCATAAACTTTGTAACTGAGATGAAAACATATATAAAGTAGAAAAAAAAATAATTTTTGAATACTTAAAAATAGGGTTGACCGGGGTAAATGTGAATTGAGGCAATTGTGGACGGCGCCTATAATTTCTAAAATAACATTAATTTTGTTAAAAATCAAATCTTAGTACGTTTTTCTGTCCTTTCTTAATATGCTATTAAAATTTCGTAACAATTCTCCAAGTATTAGTATCTTTTTTTTTATTTTGAAAAAACCCTTGCAAAATTTTGTGTATCTTACTTCGACCAATCCTCAAAAAAAAAAAAATTTTTTTAAATACATTTTCTTTTTTTTTAAAGGTAAGAAATGGATAAAGGTACTTCTAAAGAAGTGGTCTAAAGCCTGAGGGGGTTCCTTATTAACTGCTAAAGAAATTGGACAATTTATTACCAATTCACAATTACCCCATAATTTTAAAATTCCGGGGTAATTGTGAACGTCATTCACAAATGCCTCCATTCGGTCAAAAATTTCAGTAGTGTCCTTTTCAGAGTTGAAAATGTTGATGATGATGTACAATGACATTATTGTACAAGTTTCCGTTGTACAAACAACACAAAAAAAAAAATAGATTGTTGTTTTTTGTTCATGTAAACTGAATGTATTTCCTTGAAAAAGTCTTATTTTCCTTGTTTTTGTGTGAAAATCATGTAATTTTTTTATTTTTTATTTGATAAAATGACAAAATATCATCAAAATATCATTTTTAGCTTGTAACAAATTTGTTCTTACAATTTTTGTTATTTTTATTTAACCTTGATTTTTTGTACAAATTTGAGGTGTGCGTAACTTGCATTGAACAAAGAGAAATTGTGACCGCTAAAGTGTGATAAAAAATTTGAAAGTGGGGTAAATATGAAGAATTTGAGTTGGTCCTTACTCTGATGTACCTCACTCCTCTTGTAATCCATTCTAAATAATTTTTCTGATGGCATTCACATTTACCCCGAAATTCATAAGGTTTGCAAAACCGCACCGGGGAAATGTGATTGGCTTATAAAATTTTTGTTTTTCATACGAATTTGCTCAAAATTTGCGCGGTGCATCCTGAATAATGTAAAATTAAAAATAAATCAACCATAATGTGATATATAAAATAAAAAATACTTAAAACAACGCTTTTATCTCAATTCATGAAAATCCATTCACAATTACCCCGGTCAACCCTACTTAATAACTTATCACAATCAATATTAAATATTTTAAAAATTGATTTATATATATATATATATATATATATATATATATATATATATATATATATATATAAAATATTATTTTTTGAAAAAATTTGTAAATGGAAACGGTCCTAAAAAGTTAAATTGAAAATTAATTAATAATAGATAATTACCTATTTAATTTATTAACTCTTTAATATATTTGCTAAATTTTATTCGTCAAACAAATTAAAATATTGACAGATGTGGAAAGCAGTGGAAAATAATTATAAACGATTAGTTTTTGATATTATCCGAAGCAGTGCCATCTACAGAACGAATTATATAACAATGCTGCTGGCCTGGGTGGTAATAGTCTTCTTATTTGAATATTCACAAATGACGTCAACGCGCCAAATGGTGATGTTTAAATAATGATAATGTAAATTTAAAAATCATTTTTTTATTTTTCTGAAATAAAGGCGCAGATTGTACTCATAATATATTTTTGTGATTTTTTGACATAGGCTTAAACTTTTTTTGAAATAAATGAAAAACATGCATATTCCCTATTATATATTGTATTCAGCTAGCAAAAGTTACCTACCATACGTGAATTATTCGCTCTCTAGTTTCCGAAAAAGTTCCTAAGTTTCCGTAACACGAAGAAAAAAACATTATAATCTCCGTTAAAAAAAAAAAATATTGTAATTGTACTGTAACTGAGTGTATTATAGGCCAAATCAACTAAGAATAATCTGACGTCATCAAACAAATGCCGCAAATGAAGCAAAATTAGACGAATTTATTTTTTTTGTCTCTTTTTGTTATTTTTATATTAGAGCAGTGTTTTTCAATCTTTTTCATGACGCGATACCCTAGTAAGGAAAAATATTTCGCGACCCCTACCCTCTGCTATTTCTTTTATTTTATATTATAAATATCGGATCCGTTCATCATTATTGATTATTTTCAGTTAGGTGTCAATTAAATACGTAACAAAGGACTTTCAACAGGCATATTTTTATATCAACACCGAGGTTGACAATTTTAGTAGCTTCTGAACGCGCGCGTGACTTGTGTGAGCGAGACATAGCGCGACGTGATGAGCGCTGCGTGGAACATCAGATGAGCAAAGAATAATACTTTTGAATTCTTTGAATTGTGAATTCGCTTTGAATTGTGTTTAAATTTATTGAATTGACTTGTTGTTTGTTTATTAGTTGCTTACTGTCTTTTATTGTCTAATATCCAAAATTCTGTGTTCATTGTAATTATTGAAAATGGATGAGTTTCTGGAAAGACATGCACAACCGTCAACTTCAAGTTCCATTGAGAGTAATCAAACAAAAGCAAAGAAAAAGCGCCTATATGACGCCAATTATTTAAAACTCGGATTTACTGTTGTTGAAAATAAGCCACAGTTATTTGTTTTGAAATTTTATCAAGCGAAAGTATAAAACCATCACATTAATGTAATAGTCTAGTCTAGAAGAGCCATTTTAGTGAAATTCTCATAGAGGGCTCCAAAAATTATGATTTTGGTGTCATTCGATTCGTATTGACTTCTAGAAACTTTTTGAAAAAGTTGAAAATGCGCTCATAAAAATTGCAATTGTTATAAACAAAAGAGTGAAAAAAAATGAGTGTTTTTGTTTTTTTGAAAAATTTCAAAAACTATTCAAGATTTTTGAAATTAAAAAAAAGATCTGAAAAGAGCAGGAAATTTCACAAAAATAAGTCCCAACTCCCGAAACTATATCTCCAATATTTATAATTTTAACAGAGCCCTAAAGTTATTGCTAAAATGGGGTGTTTGGCGTTCTCGCGCACCGCGTCATTCAAACACTGTAAACAAAAAAAAATATTTAAATATATTAAATATCAATTATTAAGGAATGAAAAAGTTCACGTACCTTCGGAATAAGTTGATAAACAATAATCCGTACAAAAAAATTTTTATATGTATTTTCCCATTAGTTATGCTATTGTTAATTAACAAAATTTTTGAAACCGAAAGTTGACATAGAAACCTTAATAAATATTTAACTAAAAAGCTCAAATTTTTTTTGCTTCGTAGAATTGTTCTGAAGAGGTGAAAAAATAGATTCCCTTTGAAAAAATCAAAAATTTTTAATTTTCCACTTATTTATAAACAATCAATTGCATTGAAAAATGAGAAATGTTGATAAAGCATTTGTTTTTTTAAATCTTAATTATTTCGTCTTTTTTTCATTGAGCGCCACCTGAAAATAATTTTTTTAAATTTTTTAATGCTATTATTTAAAAAAATTGTTATAAACAAATGCATTGTTTTTGAGGCAATGGAAAAAAATTCTTTTTGATTCGAAGGACCAATAAATATTATGATTTTTAAAAGAAAAATCGTTTCTTAAAAAAAATTTTTTATTGCTCAAAAATGCATTTGTTAATGAACAATTTTTTTGTGTCATTTATTATTAATATTAAAGATCCGTTTTTTTTTCTTTTAAAGAATCATTATTTATATTGCTCATTCATATTCCGATGAAATTACAATTAAAAAACGTAAAAATTTATTTGTTTATAACAAATTGTTTATTAAATAAACTTATTAAATATAAATAAAAAATTGTAATTTCTTCGGAATATGAAAGAGCAATATAAATAATGATTTTTTAAAAGAAAAAAAAACGGATCTTTAATATTAATAATAAATGACACAAAAAAATTGTTCATTAACAAATGCATTTTTGAGCAATAAAAAAATTTTTTTAAGAAACGATTTTTCTTTTAAAAATCATAATATTTATTGGTCCTTCGAATCAAAAAAAAATTTTTTCCATTGCTTCAAAAACAATGCATTTGTTTATAACAATTTTTTAAATAATAGCATTTAAAAATTTAAAAAAATTATTTTCAGGTGGCGCTCAATGAGAAAAAGACAAAATAATTAAGATTTAAAAAAACAAAAACCAAATGCTTTATCAACATTTCTCATTTTTCAATGCAATTGATTGTTTATAAAAAAGTGGAAAATTAAAAATTTTTGATTTTTTCAACGGGAATCTATTTTCTCACCTCTTCAGAACAATTCTACGAAGCAAAAAAATTTGAGCTTTTTAGTTAAATAATTATTAAGGTTAATCAACGTAGTTTTAATTGGGATTTCAAGAGTTTAATGATTTCGTTTTAACCAATTACCCAATGATTTAGGAACCTAGGAAATTATTAAGGTTTCTATGTCAACTTTCGGTTTCAAAAATTTTGTTAATTAACAATAGCATAACTAATAGAAAAATACATATAAAAAATTTTTTTTCACGGATTATTGTTTATCAACTTATTCCGAGGGTACGTGAATTTTTTCATTCCTTAATATTGATATTTAATATATTTAAATAATTTTTTTTGTTTACCGTGTTTGAATGACGCGGTGCGCGAGAACGCCAAACACCCCATTTTAGCAATAACTTCAGGGCTCTGTTAAAATTATAAATATTGGAGATACAGTTTCGGGAGTTGGGACTTATTTTTGTGAAATTTCCTGCTCTTTTCAGATCTTTTTTTTAATTTCAAAAATCTTGAATAGTTTTTGAAATTTTTCAAAAAAACAAAAACACTCATTTTTTTTTTCACTCTTTTGTTTATAACAATTGCAATTTTTATGAGCGCATTTTCAACTTTTTCAAAAAGTTTCTAGAGGTCAATACGAATCGAATGACACCAAAATCATAAGTTTTGGTGCCCTTTATGAGAATTTCACTAAAATGGCTCTTCTAGACTAGACTATAACCT
The DNA here is from genome assembly GCA_035578155.1 of Brachynemurus nebulosus. NCBI lineage: Eukaryota > Metazoa > Arthropoda > Insecta > Neuroptera > Myrmeleontidae > Brachynemurus > Brachynemurus nebulosus. The sequence continues at coordinate 26,331,984 of JAPWDM010000002.1, forward strand.
TTAATTAACCTTTTCTTTATTAAATATTATAAATTGAACTAGAGTGGTTTTATTGTGAAAGTAACTGCGACTCCCTTAAAAAAGCTTCGCGACCCACAGGTTTTTTTTTAATTTATTGATATTACATGATCAACAAAAATGTTATACAATGTAGGTATAATAGAAATAATAACAATAAAATATGTAGCTTTAAGAGGACGGCTGTGGTAATTCCTCTGTCACAAAAATTGGATTGAAAGGTGAGAATTAATTTAACATTTGCGGTAGTTTCCTTTTGAGACGTTTATTACTTGGAACTCTATCGATGCCGTAGATTTGTGCCCCTTCACAGTTGTTTATTGTGGCGAAAAAGTTTTTTGATAGGGTTTCAATGTGTTCTTCAACAGTTGGAATCATTAGCTCATCGTGGAGTTGTTTATTTCATATAAACCATGGAGCGTTCACTGATATTCTTAGTATTTTATTTTGAAAGGTTTGGATTTTTTTCCTGTTGGATATAGATGTGGTCCTCCAAATGGGACATGCGTAAGTAAATATTGGTCGGATTAGGGATTTATAAATTAATATTGCGATTTGTGGTCGCAAAGATGAATGTCTATTTATTAAGGGGTATAGTTGAGCGAGTCGGGCAGAAGCTACTTTTAGTTTTTCCTGAATATGTTGGTTCCAGTTCAGTCATGTGTCAAGGTATACACCCAGGTATTTGATGCAATTTTCATTCCATTTTATTGGCAGTCCAGAAATAGTAAACGGTGTCAATGGTTGATATCGGCGGAGAGTGAAAATTTTTGCTTCACATTTAGTTGGATTTAGGTTAATTTTCTGATGATGAAGCCAGTCTTGTATGTAGTTGATTGTAGATTGAAGCTGTGTTACTGCTTTTTTAATGTCCGCGTTTTGTGTTACGAGTACTATGTCATCCGCAAACATTCCTATTGTAGTGTTATCAAACGCTGGTATGTCGTACATGTATATATTGAACAAAAGAGGACCAATTACTAAACCTTGTGGTATTCCAGATGATATATGATGCACTTCAGATAAGCTACAATTAATTTTTATTTGAAATTTTCTATTTGAATAGAAAAGATTGTACAATATTTACTAGATAACTTGGCGTTTTGATTGTAATTAACTTTTGTATTAAGCCGTGATGCCAGGCTTTGTCAAATGCTTGTTGCAAATCAAGAAATGCGGCTAGTGTGAACTGTTTGTCATCAAAGCCATGTTCAATTATGTTCACTAGTCTCAGAATTTGGTGCACTGGGGAATGCCGTTCTTTAAAACCAAATTGGAAATTTGGAATAATATTATTTGCTTTTGTGAATTCCAGGAGGCGATATTGAATCGTTTTTTCAAATATTTTAGATAGTACAGGAAGTAAGCTTATGGGCCTGTAACTTGTTAGGGCGTTCTTAGGTTTGTTTGCTTTAGGAATTAAAATGATGTTAGCAATCTTCCATGTTTGCGGAAAGTAACCGATTGTTAGACATCTATTTAATATTGAACATAGGTAAGCTATAGCACGTTTAGTTAGTTGTTTGATAAGTACGTTTTTGATTTGATCATGACCGGGAGCTTTCTTGTTTGGAAGTGCTTTAATAATATTTTTAATTTCACTTGGCTTAATGTATTCAATATTCAATCGGCTATTGCTGTCGACACTGCTGCCAATGTATTCGCTTGGAGACCGAGACGGAATTGAAAACACTTCTGTAAAATGCTTGGCCATAACATCACATTTATCTTTATCAGTGACGTAATTTTTGTTGTTGTGTAGTAGTCCCGGAATCTTATTTGGTTTGTTTATAATTCTACGTGTTGCTTTCCATACTTCGGGATCACGGTAATCTATTTCTGATAAGTATCTTTGGTATTGTTCAAGCCGTAATTTTTCTAATTCATTGTTCACCAAATGGACTAGTCGGTTCAGTTCCTTTTTCATGAGCGAATATTTTGTTTTCTGCCACTGTCATCTGACTTTGTTTTTATCTTTAATAATGTTTAAAGCGTTGTTCACACCTAAGTAAGTAGATTAGTAGATTAGTAGTTAGTAGAACAACTTAGTAGCTTAGTAAAACAACTTAGTAGCTTAGTAGAACAACTTAGTAGTAAGTGGAACAGGAAAAAAATATAACAATAGGTATTATAACAATAAATATATGAATTTTGTTAAGATATATCTACACTGTTAAAAATATTTCCAAAACTTTTTTAATAGTTACATATTATAGTATACACATAGCAAAAAATATTGCGAAATTTTAGAAATTTTTTATTGTAATACTAAAACTGTGAAATTAAAATAATTTAATGTAAGTTTTTCAAAGAAATAAATAAATGAATAAATAACAAAATAAAAATATTCATGTTAAATTAATTGTTTAAAAATACAAAAATTCATAAACAAATCTAAATGAACAAGCCGCCTATAGACGCGACATCAAATGTGACGTAAACAAACGCCAAAAAAAAAAAATAGAAACACTTAAATTAGTAAGCAGGATAAAATGGTTATTTAAATGCGAATAACAAGGAACACAAACATTTTAATAATCATTTTTGATGTCACTAAAAAGGGCAAAATCTATGGATGTTTAAAATTTATATAAATTAAATAGAAAAAAAGGCTTTTTTATATTCAAATATCACAATAATATTTACAGTTACTATACTGTACAATTTGTATGTTTAAAACAATGAATATAATATTCTTAGTTATATTAATTTATACTAGTTTAACATATTCAACTACTTACTTTTTTCTAACAGTGTATGTTTTTTTTTTTCTTGTTAAAATTTAATGTAACAGTTTTATTATAAGAATGTTTTATGAGGCGGTAATAACTGGCTTTTGGATATCAATTTGGTATGTACTCGTATGTTTATTGCAGGTAAACGAATATTTCAATGACATGCATAAAGTTGAGTACTGTGAGACTTTGTTCAAGTGAATATGAATATGTTGTCATATATACATCTGTGTGTATCAGGGTGCATGTATCTGACAACACATTCATATTCACTTGAGCAGAGTCTCACAATACTCAACCTTATGCATACCATTGATTGTTATATTTTTTTCCTGTTCCACTTACTACTAAGTTGTTCTACTAAGTTACTAAGTTGTTTTACTAAGTTACAAAGTTGTTTTACTAAGTTACAAAGTTGTTTTACTAAGTTGTTCTACTAACTACTAATCTACTACTTATATGTGAACAACGCTTAAGATACAATTGGGAATCTGATTTTCACAACAGTAGGTTCTTCTTTTGATGGGTATTGAAGCAAACCTTGCGGACGATATTATTGTATTTGTGAACTTTCCAATTTCCGTATCTACGTTTTCAATGGTAACTAGATTTTCTGGTCATTTCATATTGTTGTCCAGTTCAGTTTTAAATTGTTCCCAATTGATTTTGTGGTGTATTATTGGTTGTGAGATTAATGGTTCTTGATTGATAGATATAATTACCGGATAGTGGTCGGAGGTCAGATCAGGTAAAACAGTTTGGTGAATAGAATTAGTTATGTGTTTAGTAAGGACGATATCCAGGATGTCCGGTTGATGCTTGGTGTTATATGGGTAGTGGGTGGGTTCTGAAGGAGCATATGGGATTATAGAGTACTTATCCAGAATTAGATTAAGTTTTATACCATTTGGGTTATTTTTGGAACATCCCCAGTTAGAACTTTTGCAGTTTAAATCGTCAATTACAAGTGTTGGTGTGGCTTCGAGAAACAAACTTTTAATATCACTTTCGAGAACGCGTAAGTTAGGTCGTTTATAGACGGCGGATATTTTCATGGTGCTATTATTTTTTAAAGTGATTTGTATGGCTACAGTTTTTATATTTTGGAGTAACGGTACAGCCATTTGAGCATGATGTATTTTATTTTTAACTAGTAGCAGTACTCCACCAGATGCGACAGGGCTGGGCCGGTCTGTTCTACATACAGCATAGCCAGGAATTTTGATTACTTCAGTTGGCGTCAAATGAGTTTCACTAATAGCTGCTATATCAATATTGTTTGTTGACAGAAAATGAATTAGGGATGATCTTTTTTCTCGTAAACCGTCTGCGTTCCAATTTAGTATAACAAGGTTTGGTATTATAGCGTAATTATGGGCCATTGTTGAACAACAAGGAGAAAATTGATAACAGGAAAGATTTTATTTCAGGAAGGTGAGGTTTAATTAGATTGGTTAGGAATTTAATGATTGAAGAACAAATATCATTAGTTTGGGAGTCAAAATTATTGGTTGGGTTAGGAGGTGTGTTTAGATTCTGATTGGTATTTTCTGACGTGAAAGATTGAAGAACTGACGCATAAGTTCGATTGAAGACTGGTGGTCTTATATTTGTTTCAGTTGTTGGTGTATTTTTAGTAGTATTTTCATTTGGTTGACTTGCCGTTATTCGGCTATGAAACATAGGATTTCTAGTTTTATTTTTTATTTCCGCGAAATATGGACACCCACGATAGTTCGCAGGGTGATTATTACCACAATTTACGCATTGAGGTGGTTGATCTGCTGGCTTTTTGCAATCTTTGTAAAGATGTTGACCTTGACATTTAACACAGCGGGCATCTAATCGGCAAAAATTTTTTGTATGCCCGAATCTCTGACAACGGGTACATTGAGGAATGTCATTACTTCTTCGTTTGGCTTCGACCGATACTACAGCTTTTTGTATGTAGCGAAGGTTGAAAATATCTGCATAATTTCCCTCTTTATGTAATTCGACAATACATAGTGGAGTTGGTTTTTTAACTTTGTTGAGTAATCTTGTTACTTTTTTGACTGGGTAGTTTTCAGCCAGTTCTTCTTGGATTTCATAATCATTGAAAGAATAAGGAACATTTCTAATAACGACTGAGAATGATTTATCCGTTGGTGGACAATAAGTATGGTATTTGACATTCGTATTATCATAAAATTTCGTAACATTTCGAAAATCGTTTACCGTTGTCAGATTAATTTTTATTATGTTGTTGGACTTTTGTTGTGTGTTAAATTCGCCTTTCACTATTTTCTCCAGGTCTTTAATAATCGCCTGGTAGTTGTTTACCTCATGCAAAAAAATTGGAGGGATTTTTTGATTAGTTTGACCAGATGGTGACTCGTCAATTTCATCTTCGTTATCAGACAAGATGATATATCTATTTGAGGTAGGTACATTTGGATGTATTTGATTATGTCCAGCAGTTTCTTGTCTAGGTACATTATCTTCATCATCAGCTGATGTTGTTTTTTCGGCTTCACTACCCGCAAACATGGCGATTATTTCATTTTTATTTTGATTTTTAGTTAATAATTTAACTAGTTTTTTATTTACAGATGTTTGATTTTTATTTTTTGTTATTTTATTAATATTTAGTTTCATAAACCTTTATATTAATATTATATTTATTTGAAAGACTCTCTCTCTCACTGAGAGAAGTCAATCCATTTTATTTAACATATAATTATAGAATATTTAATTTCTTTTAAACAAAGAAAATTAATAATAAGATTGTTTATCAATTAAAAAACAATTATGTAAGTATCACTAGATAACAATTAAACACGTCTGTTATTCACAATGACTAACACGATTCTTGACCCACAGGTTGAAAAACACTGTATTAGAGTAACTATAGTAACTTTAGGTAGTACCTCTAATTTTGTTTCAGTTGTTAATGACGTTGGGCCATTTTTAGTTGATTTGACCTATATAGTATTACTAATTAAGGAAAAGAAATTAAAAAGATTAATATTAGAAAATGCGTGGATTTGAACATGAAATCTCTCAGTTGCACCAATAAGTCAATACAGCTTACGCACAGAGCGAAACACACGCCGCTGCTATGTACAATATATGTACACTGATATAATATGTATAAGGTATTTGCTATATTTTCCATAACTTTTCGGGTGTTTAATTTCGAAACAAAGGCGTATTGGCGCCTAAATTGTTTTTACTACAGTACTGAAGGGGGCCTACTCTACAATATATATTAATTTCTCCCAAATCCTTGATTCCCAAGTTTCATACTCGTCTTATTAGCATAAATATTGGGAATAGGTATCGGACATTTTTCAGATCAAACAACACGTGTTTAGTATATGCAGGCAGATAGACAGATAATATGTGTGAGTTATATATATATATATATATATATATATATATATATATATATATATATATATATATATATATATATATATGTTTTATCAAAATATCTATTTGTTTTTATTCACATTAATCACATCAATGTCCGATACCTAATTGGGATAGTATACTGGGTGTCCCAAATAAAATTCCAGCATGGGAATTTTGTAAACGGTAAGAGATAGAAGTTAATTTAACTTATTGTTAGATAAGTTAACATAAAAGCACTAGACGAGTAGAATGATACCTTCAAAATTCGTTGTAGGTTAGAAGTTATACGCAAATAAATTAAAATTCCGACATTCATTTTCTTAGGATAGCTCCCGAATGTTAAACGCTTTAATTTAATATTCTTATAGCATTTTTTTATGTAGAATTTAAATATCTCATTTTTGTTAATCTAAACTTTAGAAAAAAATCGATTTACTCTCATATCGTCGGCTTGAAAAGAAATATGCTTAAGTCCATTTTTAACAATTTTACAGAAGATTGAAAAATAAATTTAAAATTTTTTAAAAATTAGTTAAATGCAACTAAAAATGACTTAAATGCAACTATTCTTGTTTAAATACAATTTAATAAATTAAAGATTATTAAAATTGTTTATTACTGCAAAAACCTCGGGATCATTAAGATTGTTTAGAAGATATTTATTTTTGCGCAGACTTGGGCACTTTTTTTACTGAATCAAAAAATTACACGTATTGTGTAGAATTCTGCTATTTTCTAATACTTTAGCTTCGTTCGTATTCTAAAAGTTCGTACCAAAATCTCATTTTCCATATAAATGGGAGTTAGACATATTTCTTTTTAAGACGACGATATTTTATTTCGAGAATTGTGAAAAGTTCTAGCTACTAACTACGAAATCCTGGCTTAGTGCGTGTTTAACACGTACTTGACGAATTTTATAAATTCAGAATTACTAGTTCAAGTAACATTAAGTAACATTTTACCAGTTTAAGTAACATGACAATTTGATCATGCGTATTTGACTTTATTATTATTTAAATCATTCATAATTTTGAAAAAGGAACTATTATTATTTAAATCATTCATAATTTTGAAAAAGGAACAAATCTATAATTATTATTATTTATTAATTTTAATTTAAATATTTTGTTACTGCAAATCAATTATGTAATACAAACAAAATTCTTTTCAGGATATTATATTTGTTTAAACCAAAACCTGGTGAAACACATCGCAGTCACTCGTTCTACAGAAATTTATATCCTAGAATAATACAAGATATAGAAAGTATAGAAAATAATTGGCGAATGGGCCGTCATAATTTACAAAGAATAAATTGCCGTTCCGAAAATAGTAAAGGTGTATATTGTTTACAGTACGATGATACCAAAATAGTTTCCGGTCTTAGGGATAATACAATTAAAATATGGGATCGTCATACTTTGCAGTGCACTAAGGTTTGTAAATAATTAATGTAAAATGTATTTAAATCTAGAACAATTGTCATCTTATATAAACCTTGATTGTAGTACGTTAGCTGATAGAGGTAGCGTTGTATTTTCATTAGTGATTTTTGGTCGAATGAATTCTACTTTAAATATTAGATTAGTACCTTATAATCATCAAAACGGGCGTCAGCCCTTTACACCCGCGGTGGACCTAAAAGAGGCAGCGGGTTTAATTTTGCGCTACTTTTTGACATTTAGAACTGTCAAATATTGTTGACTGATTTTACATTACAAAAAAATTGTTGTAATTTTTAATTTTCATAGTTATGTCTGATTAGAGATTTATTTAACTTGCTATGTTCGAAATTAATTTTTAAAAAATTAATTAAGGAACTAATTTTTTTAGCTATATTTTGATTGATTAATTCTGCTCTAATCAAACATAACTATGGAAATTAAAAATTATAATACCAATTTTTTTCTAATGTAAAATCAGTGACAATATTTGACAGTTCTAAATTTTAAAAAGTAGCACAAAATTAAACTCGCTGCTTCTTTTAGGTCCACCGCGGGTGCTACGGCTGACGCCCCTAAAGGCCTAAAATCACTAATGAAAATACAATGCTACCTCCCGTACTATTATTCCAACAAAGCTACAATGTCATTTCAATGTTAAAACCTGGTAAAAACAAATTAAATAATTAATATTAGATAGGTTTACTTTGTGAAAATCCATATTAAAACATGGGATCGTTGCTTTGTTACTTTTCACAACAAAATCGTAGGAAAAACACGAGTCGACTTTCGGCTTTTACACCATCATCAGGTGAAAAAAATAACTAAAAATTGTTCTTTTAGGCGAAAACTATTTATAATATAAATTGAAGTAAATAACGTATTGGTGGGGGATGTTAGAGATAGAGGCAGATATAATCACATCAAACAGATGTAAGGGGAACTCCCAAGTTGACCAATTTTTGATAAAACTAAAATTTTTTATATTATTTGCAAAGGTACCTACAGCGAATTTTATTTTAAACCGGTTAGGTGTAATATCTTTAAAATGGCTAGAGTACGTTGGGGAAAACCAGACACGTGAAACAGCGGTGAACGATAATTACAAGAAATAAAGAATAAAATATACAGGTATCGGTCTGTATTAATTTGTCAAGATAGAGACATGTATTGATTTGCACGAAAGGTTACAATTGTTCAGAGTGTAACGCTTCTTAAATAGGTCAGACTGGTCGAACGTTCGAAACCAGATATAGGGAACATATTACCACCCAGAAACACATTTCCAACTTTGGTTTACATCTACTAGAAACAGGTCATTCGGTAAAACCCGATCAACAACCCAAAATATTACATATTTGTAAAAAAGACCGCAAACTCAACATTTTGGAAGCCCTGGAAATCAATAAATTGAACAAAGACCCAAACCACGTCATCTTAAATGACCAAATTGATCTAAACAAATCGCCTTTATTAAATCTATAACACGGTGCATCTCACGTTTTGTTTTCGAATAGTTTAGCTGATAGGTACCCATTTTTAAAATTTTATAGATTCCTGGTAATTAATATTTAAATGGTCTTTATGCAATATTTTGATTTTACATCATTTAACAATCCTTTTAGTTTAACAAAAGCATCTACCTGGTGGGTGTAACCTTTCGTGCAAATCAATACATGTCTCTATCTTGACAAATTAATACAGACCGATACCTGTATATTTTATTCTTTATTTCTTGTAATTATCATTCACCGCTGTTTCACGTGTCTGGTTTTCCCCAACGTACTCTAGTCATTTTAAGGATATTACACCTAACCGGTTAAAAATAAAATTCGCTGTAGGTACCTTTGCAAATAATATAAAAAATTTTAGTTTTATCAAAAATTGGTCAACTTGGGAGTTCCCCTTACATCTGTTTGATGTGATTATATCTGCCTCTATCTCTAACATCCCCCACCAATACGTTATTTACTTCAATTTATATTATAAATAGTTTTCGCCTAAAAGAACAATTTTTAGTTATTTTTTTCACCTGATGATGGTGTAAAAGCCGAAAGTCGACTCGTGTTTTTTCTACGATTTTGTTGTGAAAAGTAACAAAGCAACAAATTAAATATCTTTGATCACAACAAATTTCTCTCATGTTAAAATTTATATGTTCCTGTTGCCTGAAACACCCTGTATGTATGTAGGTGTATGTTGTATTAAAAGTATAATTAATCGTTTAAAGAGAATTGATATTCCTGTAATGTAACGTTAAAAATACTTTTGTTTATTAAAGGTATTAACCGGACATACTGGTTCGGTGCTATGTTTGCAATATGACGACAAAGTAATCATAAGCGGTTCTAGCGACGCAACAGTACGTGTCTGGGAAGTGAATACTGGCGAAATGGTTAATACTTTAATTCATCATTGTGAGGCTGTGTTACATTTAAGATTTAATAATGGTATGATGGTTACGTGTTCAAAGGTAAATATTAAATAAATCTTAATTAATATTATAAATGTAAAAGTTTGCATATTTCAACGTTTCTGGCTCAATCTGACACTGGTTTTTTAACCAGCTTCAGTAATATGAATAATTATGTTAATTTTGTAATTTGTCTATACAATAGTTATTTGTGTATTAAGAGCGCAAAATGGTACATTGCCGCTCGATTGAGAATGTTGACGCGCGACGCCGTCAGGCGGAGTGCGTTATTCTTATGAGAGCTTCAATGTCATTTTGTGCTCGAATTACACACATAATTTTTTCTACAATCTTCGTTTTACTTAAAAAATACTTGAAACTATTACATATTTCCGTCATATATGTATAGATTTTTTTAAATTTTTTATTCTTATTATTTATTAATTATAGTTATTTACTATTTTTAATTAATATTTTGTAGCTATTTTGAAATTTAATAAAATTAATATTTCACTTGATCACGATAAAAATAATAAAATAAATTTAGAATTTGTTTATTTGTTGCCATAGAAAATATAAACAACGCCTACCCGATTTATAATTAAATATACGTTGAGCAGAGTTGTGCCATGTGATGTAAAAAACCAGTTTTTTACATTTTTATGCAAAAAATTGTAAAATACGTAAAAAACTGTAAAAAACCGTAAAAAATTGCAGAAAATTGTAAAAAATGTAAAATACTTAAATCATTTGTCATTTCACTGACAAACAGTTTATTTTGACGGTTATTACTTGTTTATAAGTTCACATGAAAAAACGTGTAAACAAAATGTCAACACAAAAATGATTTTCTGCTAGTGGAAGGCCATCCACAACTGACTATAAAGCCTTAAATTTCCAAATTAACAAACTGAGTTTTGGCAGATCAAAAAACTAGGTACTACATATTATTTATCTCTCTTTAAATTATAATAATAAAATCACTGATGATAATGATGATGAAGGTGATTGATACCTTTAATAAAATTTAACTGAATAAATAAAAATCTTTTTAATATTGAATTAATAAACTATTCTATCAAAACTAACCTTTCTTTTTCCTGTTTGTCCCCATTTATATTTTTCAAATTACTTAATTATTAAGTTTTACTTTGCAAATATAGCAAATACTTCAACAGCAAATATGGAATACCATCAGTAACGCTTACATATCTATTAAATTTAAAAAATTTAGTTCTTTTACATTTTTTACAGTTTTTTTATCAAAACAAGTATGTGTAAATTACAAAGTTTTTTACATGTAAAAACTGTATAATTTACCCGAAGTAAATTACACGCACAACTCTGACGTTGAGCGAGCGACAAAGTATTACTTTTCCGCTTTAAAGCGAAAAGTAGTGCTTCATCGCTTGGCAACTAGAGTCCTCGGCAGATACATGTTTTGCGCTCTCTACACAAAGCACAAAAGCCTACTTTCCACTAAGATTGTAGAAAAAAATTATTTACTTATAATTTTTGTAGTAATAAGAAATGTGATTGGACTTGCAGGTAAAATTAATAAATTTTCGTAGGTTAACGTGGTCTATATGGGCTTATTTTTCTTGTATACTATGCTCCGACCGACTTCAAAATACGTGTTATTACATTTTTTAGCGTTTCGTAGTTAACACCATAAAACGATTATGCAATCGGTATGACGCACAGTGGGGCCAAATACCATTAAAGGTGGCAAAAATACAAAAAATTAAATTATAAGCTACAATTTATATGACCTCTTAAATCAATAGCTAAAATATTCTAGCAACGACCTCTGTAATTAACTTATGTAAAATAGCGCGGGGGGTGCAAATATATCGACTATTATTTGTTATTTCTATAAATTGATTGCTTTCTAAACCATATCATTGTATGTAAAGTAGTGATTTGCGGGACGGTTATTTAAGTTATAAAAAAAATAAATTAAAATCGGTTATGATGGGCGATATTCCCCATGATACGTTATTTTTTTTTATGTATCTTGTTTGTTAAAATCAGTACTCGTATTGATACTATCAAGCTTTAATGAAACATGGTTGAATTATCTAGAAAAATTCTGCAAAAATTAATTTCTCAAAGAATTTTAGTTACGTATCCAATCGAATCCAACGGATATATTTGTGGCATTTGATAAAGCAATTAGTCTATTTTGGTATTATGATTGCAGAGTTTGCACCAAATTGCACCTTTTTTCAAAATTTGCTGATTTTATTTTCATTTTGTTTGAGCAAAAAAATCATCAATAAGAAGCTTCGAAAGTTCATATAAGCTCTCAGTGGTGCATAAAAATATCAAATAATTAAATAAAACACTCAAATTTATTATATTTATGTAGATACCGAATATTCCAGTTAAGTTAAAGCTAAAATTAAGCGTATCATCGAAATTCGTTGTCAAAAATTCCATATTCCATTTAAAATTTATAAGTTGATACCACGTGACTAGAAACCAGAAAACGGAAATTAAATCGAGTTGTATGAAAAAAGTCTCAACCTAGGGTCAAACAAGATCTGCAAATTTCAAATTCATCCGATGAATGGTTTTTGATATATCATTTGACTAACCGTTATGGGACACCCGGTATAGTGGGACACCCAGTATTTTATTAATAAATATCAAGTAAAAGTAAAATATATTATTATATAACTATTCTGTAGTCAATAAAAGGACTAAATAATTTTTGCCATCTTTTACCTACTTTGGCCCCACTGTGTGACGTATGAATCAAATATTGAAAATAAAGTTCAGATAATTATAATTTTTTAAAGTCGGTTTTTAAAATAGTTTTTTCTCTAATAATAGTATATTACGTAACTGAGGTTGTAAGTTGCATATTATACAGGAGCGAAAAAGTTACGCAAGAGCCGCGCAGTGGCGAGTGTGTAATATGTCTTACAACCGAGTTACATACTATACTTTATCTACAACTAATATAAAATTCACAATAAGTAATCTAAATTTGGTACGAATGTAATACATTCAAATTATGTCGTGCTTAAGTTGTGATTTTTTATACACAGTTTTGTGTAAAGTAGAAAATTTCACACAGCTGTATGTAAAACATCGCTTACCTACATAGTATTCTGTACAATAAATAAGCAATTTCATAGCAGTTGTAGCTAAACCTGTAATACAAATCATTTCAATTCAGAATAAATAGAACCGTGGGCCAAAGTTAAAATATGCACATATAAAAATAGATAAATAGGATATACATTTTATCAACTAACTTATTAATGATTTTTTTTTTAAATTTTTAGGATCGTTCAATAGCCGTTTGGGACATGACATCAAAAACTGAAATAACGTTACGGCGTGTTCTTGTTGGACATAGAGCTGCTGTCAATGTAGTAGATTTTGATGAAAAATATATAGTGTCTGCATCTGGTGATAGAACTATAAAAGTTTGGAATACATCAACGTGTGAATTTGTTAGAACTTTAAACGGGCATAAACGTGGAATTGCTTGTTTACAATATAGAGATAGATTGGTAGTTAGTGGTAGTTCGGATAATACAATACGGTGCGTATAGTTAATTTGTTTTAGAATTTCGCACTCAAAAGCTTTCGGATGTTCTAATATACAATTTTATTATAGCTTATGGGATATCGAATGTGGTGCATGTTTACGTGTTTTAGAAGGACATGAAGAACTTGTTAGATGCATTCGTTTCGATTCAAAAAGAATTGTTAGCGGAGCATATGATGGTAAAATTAAAGTTTGGGATTTAGTTGCAGCTTTAGATCCCAGGGCGCCTGCTAGTACTCTCTGTCTGCGAACGTTGGTGGTAAATAATATTCATAATTTTCCTAATTTTAAGTCTAACATTAAATAGAACTACATTTGAAGAAAAATATGACACTAAAATATCTGAGGAGTAGTTGAACAGAAGGTAACATTTCCATTGCTGCTTTTTTTTTCAGAAATCACTAAAATGTGATTGAAGAGTAAGCATTTATTTTTAAAAATATTCTGTTTATGCAGAAATGTACATTGAAAAAGTTACCTTACGTCACTGTTTTGTCAATTTAAAAACTTTCATATTACCGGAGATAACGGAGATTGAATTTTGAAAATGTTACCTTTTGTCAGTAAAACTTGAAAATGTCACTTTTTGATAATCATTGAATGGAAATGTTACCTTTTTGAAAGAATTTAATTAAAAGTAATAAAATAAAAGTCATGTTTTATTATTAAAAAATAACCGACTTTTTTTGAAAAAAAAAAAAAAAAAGGAATAAAAATATGTTATTGTTTATAAAATTATTGTATACAAAGCAACATTTCTATGAATATCGATTACTTTAGTCTATATTTTAAGTCAGTGCATTTACATATCTTATCATTTATAAAATTGAATTTTACGAATTTAGAGCTCTTTATGTAAGAACTTTTTACGTAAATACGCGAAAGTACACTCGAGCATGTCGGTGAGTTCAATGTTTATTATGTAAATCATGATTATAATTACTAAATCATTTTTTGTACGAATTAGTCTGAGTCAAAGATCGTTCTGCAAATAAATCATATTCTTCATTGATATTAGCTTCAACCTTCTCTATACAAGATAGTGGTAATGAATGATGATAAAATAGTCGTTCAAAGAAACTTGGATTAACTTTCTCTAGTGTTTTCAGCTACTAAATCTAATATTACACAAGAAAATGTCACTTTTTGTTAGAACTAAAATAATACTTTTATATAAAGAAATGGATATGTTCCTTTTTGTTCGAAAACCGAGATTGGGACTCGTTTTTTTGGGGAAAATTATTGCTATTTAACACGCCAAATTTAACTAGGATGTGTAGTTTATATATATATATAAGTACGATTCTGCAAAAAAAAAGCAAAAAGCCAAAAAGTGGAAGGTTACCTTCTGTTCGACTATTCCTCATCTGTTATATTAATATTTAAAATAGAGCTAAAAACTGTAAAAAATAGAAATCATATATATATAGTACCTACATCTAGTCAAAGGCTCTCAACCTGATACCCATAATATGGTTTCATATTTATTTATTTATTTTTATTTTTTTACAATTTTTAACTCTATTTTAAGTATTAATAGAATAGACAACAAAATAAGAAAAAAAAAATAGAAAACAAAGGTAAAGTTAACTCTTTCCTACCCTACAGTTTTTAGAGACTATTACTGCTCGCAGGGCCGGCGCTAGAGTTTTTGCCGCCCTGGGCAAGATATAAACTTAACGCCCCTATTTCTCTAAAACAAATAATAAAAAAATTTGATTTCTTACTTTCCCAGACTGAGAAGTAATATTTCAGTGTTTTCAGCGAAAAAGCTTTAAAACTATGATTTCTTGGAAGTATACAGAACTGCATAAAACATTTAGTTCGTCTGCTAATTCCATATGGAATATATCTTTTTCATTTTTTATATGATCAGATAAGGCATTTTCTAAATTCTTGCATTTCAATATTAAATCACTTATTTAAATTTCTTGTAATTTGTGTATGTCATATAAAAATTAAAAATATGTACAGTGTTTTTCAAGTTACAAGAATCTCTCTGTTACTAAACTTATTGTTAGTGCTATGACAAGCACATTAAAAAAGAAATCTACTTTAAATTTTATTTTCATCGTACGAGATTGAGCTTCCTTGTATTTCGGTAGCCGCGCAAGTACATACTTTCACTTTCTTGAAGTTCTGGATTTGTTTTTTCTTCCAATTCTTTAGAAGCTAGCAGTTCAGCGGATCGTCCTTTCATGATTTCTGACGTTGTATCTAGTTTACTTAACAACAACTCATTTTTTTTAATGTTTCTTTTCGCCCTTCTCTTACGGTATTAAGCACCTAATAACCGTTTCCACCCATATTCTGACATAATAGGATTTGTAAACTTACACTATATTTAATCCAAAAAAGTCAATAGTAAAAAGTTCTAATTAAAAAGTTTATAATAAATATTATAAAATATTAACAAAAAAGAAGATAGTAATTTAAGCAAAACATAGGTATAAAATACAGAAAAAAAGAAAATCTAAAACATTAGCAAATTCACAAAATTCACTAAATACAACAATTAGTTCTTTGCACTGTTCAGATTTAAATTACACTCGTATCTACCGTTGTCAGTTTTACCATCGTCAGATATGATTATCTTAACTAAAAAATTTGTTTCCTTTTCAAAAATTTTTAAAATTTCCTTTAATGAATGGTCAGTTAGTCAGTCAACTCTTTCACTGGTACATAAAATACAATACCGTATCCCATGGGAATCGAAAACATAAGTTTTCGATTTTTTGTGTTAAAAATAAAGGTTTAAATTTCACAAACACAAAATTTATTGTTATTGAATTTATCAATAAATAATACAATTTTTTTGTTTAAAAAGGTTCTACAGTACAGTTTTATTGCAAACAAATGTGGAATATTGGCCTTTTTTCGTAAAAGACAATAAATAAGTCAAGTAGAAATTTACAAATACACCACACACAAAGGCATAGATAGATATTAGGCATTCTTAAAATATAGAAGAAATATTTTTACCTAAATGATTTTTGAGAATTTTTAAATTTTTAAAAATAACCTATTCATCGTGATTCCACATTCGTGATGTCTCAAAGATTTTTTTAGTTAAAGTTTACAAACATAAAGCCGCCCTTAATTCTTGCCGCCCCGGGCAATTGCCCGGTTTGCCCGTGCGGTTGCGCCGGCCCTGACTGCTCGACGGTACTTAACAGTATCAGAAGTTTTAGGTTATTTTAACAAATCATTGGGTTTTTAACAAAACTAGAAAATATAATAACCCCGGATTTTTTTTCTTGTTTAACATATAGATGATTTATTAAAATTATGTCAAAATTACTACTAATAATAAATAATATTAAAATTCATTTTTAAAAGTAATTTTATTTTTACTTAAACATTTTGTAATTCAGAAAAATATAAAAATTTTACTGATACGATTTTGGTAATAATATAATTAAATACACTGAAGAGTTTCTATTATAACCTCTTTTTGTTCTGATTAGGTAAAATGTATTTTCAATTATGCCCTGTTTTACTTTTGATGTTAATATGAAAACGATATTTGGATTTTCTCCAAATATTTTTTTTCAGTTAATGTAATATTACCATTAATTTAGGTAGCGGCAATTAAAAAGGCCATCTAATTTTTCAAAGAAAATTGCAGTAGAACTAGCTTTTTTATATAGGTTTTGAAAATAAGTTAAGTTTTAAAATAGTTCTAATTCCTACCGCGACACTTTTGCTATACACTTGGATTGCTAATTTTACGTTCATTTTTGGGAAGTCGTTAGGAGACGTTAGAGCAAATTTGTATCGGCGTAAGCGGGAGCGGATTGCGCTCACGCTCAATAGCAAGCCAAATGTGCTTGAAAACAAGCACATTTGGCTGGCTATTAATATGTATGACGTATATTCCTGTCTCAATTTCCATGTTCTAGTGAGAAGGGTGAGAAAAGTGAGGCAGGAATATACATACATAGATATTAATAGCAAGCCAAATGTGCTTGTTTCCAAGCGCATATTGCTTACACATGAGCATAAGTCGCTTCTGCTTACGCCGATACGAATCGGCCCGTTAATAATTTGTCTAAAATACTTGTTGATACTTCAGAGTACTGTTTGATCAACCAATTGGAATTATTTTTAATTGTGTGCTAAATTGATGAGTGAATTAACTGGTACTCAAAAGTATCGCCAGGCAGGAAAGGGTTAAATTATTGTAAGGATAACAATGGTACTCTTCACCAACTGCAGCGTATCACGTACATTTTTATTTTAAAGATGTGCATTAACTTTAATCAAAAATTAATTTTTCTGAAAAATTTTATATTAAAAAAAAAAAAAAAAATCCACATATAACCAACTTTTAGGCAGATAACATAATTTAACAAATTTAACAAAGATTGTTACTGACAGTTCCATTCCATTTAAATTAACAATTAACAAAAAAGCAAGGACCACTCAATGAGTCTATTTCATTGCCACCAGGAGCATACCGGACGAGTATTCAGACTGCAATTTGATGAATTTCAAATTGTTAGCAGTTCGCACGACGATACCATACTTATTTGGGATTTCTTAAACTGTTCACCATCGGAAACTATTATGTCAGTTCCTGGATCAGCATCTGGAAATTCGTCTGGAGCAGTAGCATCGATATCGTCTGGAGCATCTGCATCTTTGCCGTCGGCTATGCCAGCTATAGCTGGAGCTTTGCCTGCTGGAGCAGCTGCTTCAATACCTTTGCCTGCTCGGACACCATCGCGTAAGTTGAACTTAATCAAACTATATTATATAATGCTCTACAATAGTTACCCCAATACTCGCATTCTATTTTATATTTTATCTAGTGTTTTTTTTAGTAATTGTGTTTTAAAAAATTGTTAATAGTATTAAATATTCATGTAAGACCTATTTTGAATAACTTGGTTCAACATGTTTAGATGTTATTTAAAAAATTTTGCATTTTCTAGAATGATTAATTAAACTTACCAATATTTGGTAAGTTTAAATTTTTGCACTTTCTAAACATGTTTATTGTTTAACAGCATGACGGTCATAACCTTTAATAACAAAAAACCTAACTGGCAAGGGCACCCATACCCGGGGACAGGGGGAACCGCGACCCCCTTAGCTTTTGCTAGTGTTTCACCTAACATCCAGATTTTATAAAATTGTAATTTTATGTTAAAATTATGATTTTATTGCAAATTTATATTTTAGGTGGTGTTTCACCTAACATCTAGATTTTATAGGCCGATTATGCCGACTATAACCGATTGGAAAAACGACTACTTAATACAATAAAAAAAATTTCGCCAAATATCACTTTACAAAAAAAAAAAAAAAAAAAAAAAACATTTCTTGCATACTATTATCATAAAGTAATAATCTATAAGAGATAAAAAGTTCATGAAGACAGATATTTATTTTTTTCAAAACAATCGGCGTGTTCGTTGCTGAATTTTTCTGCTCAAAGTGAGCTGCTAGCGCATGCGCAAGAACTTTTTTAATGGAATACACAAGTATTTCGTACTTCATAAAAATGTTCTTGCGCATGCGCTAACAGCTCATTTGAGCAAAAAAACTCAGCAACGAACACGGCGAATAGAGTATGTGTGTGCTGACTGTGAATGTGTGTGTTGCCATTTATACAAGAGATGAGCTAAACGGTTATTTCCTAATAACTGTTATTGCAATAACAGTTACTGAAAAATAACTGTTATTTATAACAGTTACTATAATAACTGGTATGGTATTTGGATATTTTAACATATTGTAAGATATTCGATATGCGTATAAACGGTTCTGCTAGTGAAATATGCACAGATCTATAATACTGACGGATACTAAATAACATTTTTTGCTTTATGTATGTTGCAATATCTGTTCAAATACTTGTCTATACAAGGAGTTAGGCTTTATATACACAATTTTAACAATTTTATGGATACGAAATTACAAATACAAATAGATAACCGTACAATAGACAATAGTTCATTTTTAAGGGTTTTTTAAATGTGCTACAATAGAAAATGTGTAACTTGCCTGGGGCGTTATTATTTTGAAATTCTCCGTAGGTTATACGTCTATCATGGGGTAGTGGTGTATAGTTGTTGGAAATTTACATTTTTTGGATCAAATTAAGGATAAATATATTTATCGGAATATTTTAAAAAGAACTAACGTGGAAACATTAGAAAATTTAATTTATCTGAAAGCTTTTCAAGAACTAATTTGTCAACAGGACAATGACCCTAAACATTCGGCATTGTAGTGAAGCAGTATTTCTTGTATTACGTGCCTCATTTACTTCATACACCTCCACAGTGACTAGATGTAAACCCTATCGAACATCTATGGCCAATATCTAGGTGTTCAAATAAGAAAATGTAATATTTCTAATAAACAGGATTTAATTAAAGCATTAAATTGATGAATAGAGCCAAATCAGTCCGGATTTTACAACAAAGTTAATCACATCAATGCCTAATCGCTTGCAAGCAATAATTAAAGCAAAGGGGTGTGTAACGAAATATCAAAAATAGTTATTATCCTATGTTCCGAACTTGTAATTTTTTTGTTTACTGTTCTGTCTAAAGACTGTTATGAGTGCTATAATACATGTCTTAATTTTATTTTATTTTTTTAAACAGACTTATAATATTTGCTGTGATTTTAATTAGTATGATTTTGTAGTACAGTTCAATTTGAAAAATTTATTTCCCTTATTTCTGTTTTCTTTTGTACAAAAGATCTCGTAAAAAATTAAATAAAATTTTTAAGTATCTTTAAAGAAACTTTTTTCTGAACACTTTTATGAGATATTATGTATATAACATGTACTTAAACAACCAAGTTTCCTTTAATAATTTCAGTTGAAATTAACAAAAAAAAAGCTTGATGATAATAAGTCTGTTCCCCCCGTACCAGTAGGAATGTGAATGCATTCGAAGAAAAATGTAGGAAGTCGTTCTTGTACATCAAAATTTCAGTTAGTTGTTCACTTCCCCTCCGGTAGGTAAATGTAGAAATTAGCAGTGACTTCAGAGTTCCTGCTTTTTCTTTCCAGCTCTCAAATTTAAATTTAATAATTATGTTAACGAAAATTATTGTACATAAATTTAAAAAAATGTAGTGGTTTTTTGAATATTTTAAGCTAGTTTTTGGTATACTAAATTTAAAATATCGAAGAATAAAAAATTTATACAAATGTAAGTTGAGCAGTGATAAATAATCAGTTACATGATTGTCGCAGTTATTTCTTACAGTTTATGCCGATTATAATTGTCATAATGTTTATTTAAATAGTTTCAAAAATTGTAAAAATTTTAATTCAGTAAGCTGAAGGAAGTCTTTACTTTCATATTTTATTTCCACTACATAAAGTAGGAACTTTAAAAAATTTGCAAGTAAAAAAAAAAAAGTACAGGAACAGACCTAATACAATACAGCCAGTACAGATAATAATACAAATATTTTTGAAACTAAATTAAAATTTTGAAAAATAACATAGGTACATTAAATATTATAATATATGTATACTAAAAAATCTTTTCTTAAAGTTTAAAGTCACTACCAAAGTGTGAGACAGGAAATAAAAATAACTATAGGTTTCGTAGGTTTATCTTTTTTAGTACGATGTTTTTTATATGTAAATTATTTACAAAAAAAACTGGTCGGATTAACTACACATACACACACATTAATAGATGGTTAATATTTTTATGTATTAATGTGTTAGTGTATAAATGTATAAACTATGTATTGTGTATGTGAACGAACATATGTATATTCAATGGGATGTCATCTCATAACAGTCTATAACCTTCTTGGGATGTGATTTCAAACAAGAAGTTCCCAAATTTTAATATTGTTTTTTTTCATCTTGTGTATATATGGTCTTTGCTACTATACATTTACTTAAAAAAATAAAAAGGCAGTTTTTAAGAAAACATTCATGGTCGTACAATTTAAAACATGGTACCAAATTTAAAGTTAGAATTTATTTTTTCATCAATAAAGTTAGCAATTTTCATCAATAATGTTATGTAGTAAATTTTTTCATCAATAATGTTCATTAATATTATAATTATAGATATACATTTGCTACATCTGTCATTTCTGTACATGAAATATTTTAGTTTTCGCCATTTTGCTTTTTAGGTGGGGGTTAATTTCAATTGAAAAAGTAGAAAAATTTCTACTATAAAAATTATAATTTTATAACATCTAGATTTTAAATATGTTACACCTACGATTACACTAAAATTTAAGTCACGCCCCCGTAAAATTATAATTTTATAAAACCTAGATGTTAATTGAAACACTAGCTTAACTTTCAGATTATTTACTCTGTATCAATCTTTATTTATATCATGTTATAATTAATTAATTTATTTATTTTGCAGCTTTCGAGTGACGTACTAATCTTATAATAATATTATTCAAAAACTATTTTGTGAGAAATTGCTGTATAGTCGCTGGAACTGCTGTATTTTAATTATAGCAATTTGCTATTGTTTTAATTGCGACGAAACAAACAATACTTGTCATCGATCAAAGAGAGTATATTCATCACCATCACTGCGATCACTGAAGATTATGATCTGAGCAATGATTAATATTCAAAAATAATATTAGTGAAATAATAATTGTGAACAAATTTTAATATGAAACAAGTGAAAATGGAAAAAAACATTAAATGTGAATAAAAAAATATTATCGTGCTTTAGAAAATGTTAAGTTATTAAAAAGTTTCATCCTATGGATGAATTATTTTATGATTACTCATTAAAATTTAATTTTGTCGGTTTTCAAATATACTTTGTATGTTCGTTTTTTAATATTATTTATTTTTAAATGTTTCAAAATAAAAAAAGTGAATGAATATTTAAGTTGAATTATTTTACGATTTTTATTACAAGTTTCATTTGATTGCTTTTTATACAATGATAACTCCATGTAACTACAAGTAAATAATAAATTCAGACAATTATCTTCGGGTGTAATCATTATTATACCTTGTAAATTTCCTGTGATTTTAAATAGTGTGTAGATAGAAATTTTAAAATTGTTTCATTATATTTCAATGTAAGTAAATTGTAAATATATATATATATATATATATATATATATATATATATATATATATATATATATATATATATATATATATATATATATATATATATATATATATATATATATATAGTTTATTGGACGAGAAACTTATTAATTATGTGCAATTCATTGTTAATCAAACATTAATTAGTTAGTTTTTTGATAATTCGTTTTAGAGTTGGTACAGCGCAGATTGTGTAGATTGGTCCATGACTGTGCACAATTAACGTATAGAAGATATATTGTTACAAAATAACGATAATGTAATTGTCAGTTCATTTGTTTTATACGTTTATGTGTAAGTACTGACATACTGACAATCGGCTTTTACCTAAATTTTTTGGATTAATTAAATTTGACTTTATTTTTATAGTTATGTTTAGTAACCGGTACTTAAAGTAGCGATTCTACTGAGGATAGTGTTAAAATATGAGAGAACGTGACGTTAGTCTATTTCTAATCACATAGTTAATTGCTAAAAAATTACTTTTTTAATTAATTTCTTTTTAAATTAAATAGACAGCGTTATGTAGACTCGACCGAAAATGAATTGAGAGATGCACAGACAGGCACTTTAAAATGGATTAGTTTAAGGTCCTTCGCACACGTGTCGACACTGTTTTGCAACTCGAGTTTCAAATCAGTTGCTCAATATTTACATATACAACCGGTTTGCAATTTATTGATATTGTTTGTCCACACACGAGCGCGACTGATTGTGGATCAGTTTATAGTTTTATAAAGAGTAGTACCATGATGGAAAAATTTTTAGTACCGATTACTGAAGCTAGTTTTGACACCATGTTAAATAGCAGTTCAGATGAAGAAGATATAGTTGATTATTAAATCAATACCGCAGACGTCGAAGAGCTATACAAAGAGAATATTGAGAAGAAGGTTATAAATATACACTTTTTACTCGTTGTAAGCAATATCAAAATTGAAATAAAATCATATTCCTTACTCTTTTTACGCCAATTTTATTATCTAAAAAGAGTAAGATATATGATTCTATTTCAAGTTGTTTACAACGAGTAAAAAGTGTATAGCACTTCATGTCTTTTCACCACATGCCACTTCAACAAATTCAACGTTAATAATAAATAGAAATGACTTCCTGCCAAAGAAATTAAACAAATCTATAAATCAAAGAACAAAAGATCAAAGATCTAAATGTCAAAATTAAACAGAAAATCAGCGATGAAATGTCAGTCTAACATGTTTCGGTCAAAGAATTGACCATCTTCAAATATTATGGTAAAACCCATTGAGGAGAGAACCGACTAGAGAGAATGTTGTGTATTACAACTACATTAAGAAATTGAAGCAAAAAAATTGACTGATGTGATTACTTTAATGGCGGTCAAACCATTAATTTAATGTGAATTTAATGGTTTATCTAATATTTATAAACAAGTCCCCGTGGTTACAAGTTGGATTTAATAAAATGGAGTCATGCTTCAAAATTTAATGCTTGTGGTATCTCTAGGAAACATATCGTCGGAGATAGTGCAGATACGCGTAACTAGCATTGGATAATTCCGCGTATCTGACAAATGTAGCCAATTTAAAAATTCACAGGCAGTGAACGCAGGAACCTGATTGGCAGCTACCTCTTTGGTAGATACTTTGTTCGACTAACGGAGAGCAAGGAATCGCCCAATTACAATACCGCAGATCTACTGCCGGCAAGTGGCGATCTTGCACTCTTTACCTATGGTATATACGCGGATTTGCACTATCCCCGACGATATGTTAATATGTTCGATTCAGTACTCAGTGGCAAAACCAATATGTTGTGGAAAACAATGTTTGATCGCTGATTTTTTGTTTAATTTTGACATTTAGATCTTTGATCTATAGATTTGTTTAATTTCTTTTGCAGGAACTAGTTTCTATTTATTATTATCAATATTACCTGTAGATGGAACATTCCAAAATTCTATTAAATTCAATGTTCTCTCACTGCTTGGTCACTCATTTCAAATTAAATATTAGCTTTGTTCGTGCAACAGTTTTGAAAGTACAAAACTGTACGGAGTATGCGTATTTGTTAAATGAGCGTTCGAGCAAAACTAAATTTGTGATTTGATTGCAAATCTAATGTTCTAGCAGCTTAAAAATTAAATTTCGAACTAATACACGACAGCAAGAAAAATTCACCAACTTTTAACAAATTTGTCGGATTGTACTTGCGCAGTAGATCTCAAATATATTACTGTTTAAAATTTAAATATTTTATTGTCTGTTAAGTTAGATGTATTGTTAGGGAACTTTTATTTCAGTTATTTTTTCTTGTGAAATTTTTTTGAAATATTTTTTTACTAGGTACAGATAAATAAATTTTAAAAAGAAATATTCATATTTAAATACAGTTTTAATATGCCCTTTTATATATATTTTATCGTTTAGAGAGAAGAAATTAATTCACCATAATATTTTTCATTAGTTTTTCTTTCTCTTATTGTACAAAATGAATGAAAGATCATCCAGCTCCAGTACGTTTAGTTCCAGTGACTTGTCTAATTCGAGCGATGATGATTTACTTGATTTTGAAATTAATAGAATTCGATCGAAAAATGAAAATTACTTTGAAAGTACTATTCAATTATATAATAATAAAGAATTTATTGAGCATTTCAAAATAAATAGACGTGTAGCGGAAAGTCTAGCAGAACATTTTCAGCTTAGTGAATATTTAAAACATTAGTTGGGTGGAAATGGAAAATTAAATGTGCTTATTGGAATGGAAAATTAAATGCAATTAAATATTTTAATATTTCTTTGGATATTTTGCAAATATGTTAATAACCAAAAGCATAATTGTTAAGTTACGTAAAATGTCAATCTTTTATAACCTTATTAGTCTATAACCACTATAAAATATGTATGACATCCATGAGGCTCGTGAGTCCAAGACATGCCGGACACGATTAGAGTGACATCTGGTGGTTCTTAATTAAACCTAAATCTCGAATTCACCGTTCGAGCGTCAAAATAATTTGAAACTAGTTTGTTGTTGAACATGCGCAGTAGTCATAGTTTGAAAAATCACTAATTAGTTTGAAATTGGTTGCACGAACAAATCTATTAAAAAACGTCAAAAATATTCACAAAAAGCACTTCAAAATTTACAAACCATGCGACTGAAACTGTTTCGTTACCATGCAAACATGGTCGCATGCGACCAGTTGGAAACTGATTTGAAATCGGTTCCGTTTCAGTCTAGTCATGTGCGGTTCTTCATTCATATACACGTGAAACGTCGCCAAACCGTTGCATGCTCAACTGGTTTGAAACTTGAGTTGCAAAATAGTCGACTCGTGTGCGGAGGACCTAACAATAAGTCATTTTGAAGGTAAGGTCGATATCTGTCAAATACATAATATGACTTATGAATCATAGGCCAGTGAGTTGATTTATTTTACCTACTCCACCTGCGCAAACGAAGGAAGGTCTCTTACCTCAAAATCGTTCGGCTATAATAACAGATTAAGCGGCAAATCGATTAAGGTAAATAACGGTACATCTTTGCCATTGAGAAGAATATGTATCGTTATTTACTCGAACCAATTTGGCACTGTCCAAATAATGATAGTTAAAATGAATTAATACAATAAATTATTGTTTTTGATTAAAAAATTTTCATAAAAAATTGTTTTGATTGCTTACCTTAATACTGTCCAGTACACCATTATATAATATTTAGCTTTACCATACCAATACAGAACTTGGAGAATTTCAACTTTCTGTCTCTTCAAATTTTCGTACTAGAAGTTTCATGACAAAACGACAGTTGGAATTGACTCCTTCGGGTACGGAATCCTCACAGCAAAAAATTCATAAAATATTTTTCATTAAAAAATACTTATGAAACGTTAAAAGTACTTATTGAATTAAATAATTTGTTATTAGTGTTATAAATCGACACAATTTTAATCCTTCGAATGCTATGCGGGTCATCGATTACCAGCATTAAGTTTGTTCGCAGCATCACAAAGGTCACCGGTGATCAGTAAAATCTAGAGTGCCTATAATAAATAGAATGGTGACATGTGTGCTGAACGCTGATTGGTTCCGGCATTTTCTATCCAAAGTTTTCGTAAAATACATTAGAAATAAATTAAATGTTGACAAAAACCGTTTAGTTTAACTTAGAAAGAATAATTAAACTAAGAATTTTTAATTGTTCATTAATTCATAACTTATTAACAATAATTATGTACTCAAAAATATTTACTCAAACATGTGATAATTAATTTTGAAGCTTCCCGCTCTGTTTTGGATAGAAAATGGATGACATGTCAGGACTCTATTTATTATAGGGACTCTAGTAAAATCAAAAGGCTAACTAGAAGCATTTAATTTGATTTTTTTGTTTTGAATAATTTTTTAATACAATTAATTTATGTTGGCGCTACGGACAAATCATTTAATGTTAACGTAGCATTCAAGAGGTTAAGAAAGTACTTTCTATCTAGATGTAGTAAAATGCGAACTTAATAGTAGCACTACACTCTCGTCGAGGCGACGCGAGTACGAGAGTGTAGTTAATGCTCTCGTGTTACCTCGCCTCGCCTCATCAGCTCTCCAATCTGAGTCGGCTTTTTGTCACAAGTCAAAGGACACGAGACACGAGGCGAGCCAATCAACTACACTCTCGCATGTACTCGTGTGTTGATATTGCATATGTTGCATATCTGCGTACATAGATATCAGAATATACATATTGCCTGATATTATGTTTTTATACATAACCTAAAATCATGCCTTAAATTTACAAAAACGTTATTTTAAACTTTTTTGTGTAATATACATGAAGGAAATTATAGTATTCAACAGTACATAGAACTGGAGCAGCAGTTATTTGAATCCATGTCACCGACATCACCCATCTTGTCCATCTATGATTGACATTTCAAACAATACGAACGCGTATGAGCAGTATGAATAACTGAGTATATAAGCGAGAGTGTAAACGGTACATACTCGTGTTGTCTCGCCTCGTCAAAACATCGACGAACGTCTCGTCGAGGCGACCTCGCGAGAATGTAGTGCTACTATAATAATCCGTAACCTTATAAATATTTTTACATAGAGAGGAGCTATCATTGTATATGAGTTTCAGAGCTATACTTTTACACTTGAAATTCAAACAATTACTAATAAGTTTGTTACACACCAGTTCCTAATTTGATTAACCCTAGAATGATAGTTACACTTAAGTACGCCTTTTTTTTGTCTATAAAATCTTAATATCATTCTAGGGTTAAAATGAAAATAATTAGTTTTACTTTATTAATTACTTTAACATTTAATTGTTTTAAGTAGTATGACAATCTAATTCAAAATTAATTTCGAGTGTAAAAAAATTTCATTTACAAAACTATATGCATTTTTCAATTTCATTTTCTTTTATAACATTTAAGATATTGATAAAGAGAATTATTTAAAAAATAAATAAATAAATAAATAAAATACGACTGTTAAATGACGACACAGAGATTCTCAATCGCGCCTCTGGTGGTAAAATTAGAATTCGTATTAAGTAAAAATATATGTATACGTTTAATTGGGCTTTAAAATCTAGTAATCCGCACATAATTTTTATAATACATATTTTGATGCCAATTGAATGTATACGTATATTTTTACTTGATACTAGTTCGAAGTTTACCATCATAGGCGCGCGTATAATCTTTGCGTCACAAATATAAATTGTCGCTCCAATTTCAAATAACAGTAGAGTGACATTAGGTTTTTTGTTAAATTTCTTAACAAATAACTAAAGTTAACCATTTAAAGTAATTTTTGGTTCGTACAAGTTTTTAATTTTTTTATACCTAATTGCACCCGACTATCGGCCGGATGCAGACTACAGGGTAGGGGTAACGAAAGCGATCGCAGCGCTTGCTCTGGCAGAAATGAGCAATTTAGACGGCTCTTGCTATTTAGTATAGCTACGCTATCTGGTGGTAAAAAATTAAGTTAATCAAATTCGGTCTAATTTCTATGGAATTTATATTATTATTTTATTTTATTTAAAATTTATAAGACACAACTTTAACGAAGGACGTAAATCCTATTAGATATAATTTTATAAAATCGTAAGCGAAACTACTGCTCTCAGTAAATTTGGCAGTAACAAATTTTCGAAATGGGTCACAATAATTGTATTCTCAAATTTAACGTTAAAATACAGGAAGAAACAAGTGTAAATGTACAGATTTTTAGCCGATTTAAGAATAATTAAAAATAAAAATAATTTTAGAAGAAAGTGGAAAAGAAGTAAATATATCACCACTTTTAGAGGACAAAACAGAACTTCCCAAAGAAACTCAAGGAACTAATATACTACGTCATATTGTTCGTGTTCATGGTGAAAGACATATAAAACTGGAACTAGCAAATTTTAAATAAAATTCCTCACAAATTATTTCGTTTCACTAATAATGTTTTATACATTTATGGCATTTTTTAGAAATTTTACGACTCCAATTTTTTTTTTTAAATTGTCAAATGGAAGTTGTCTAGTTATATGGGCTTGTGTCAAATAACTGTGGCCATTAGTTCATATCTTTTCTACATTTCTCACATGTTGTACAGAAACCAGTTGATTGCTTTTCGGTGTCATTTGAGATTGGAACGTAAAACTTTCATCTTATTATTTATTATTTAATAAAAACAGAAATGTCACTTTTCTTTGACAAATATAAGATAAATTAAATTTGCACATAATATCCAGTCACAGTCGATATTTACTATTATTATTATTATTTGTTCACATGGAAATATTTAAAAAAGTCACTGAACTATAAATATGGAGAGAGCCGGCAAAGTTGCAAACACTAGGTGGCAATAACGTCGTGCACCCGGCCCATAAGATAATTTAAAAAAAAATTAAAAAGCAAGTGTGCTTACGATCGCAATTTCGAAGTGACAGCTTCTACCTTACTTGGACGAATCAAGAGAAGGGCATTATAATAAAATCATACAAGAAAATAATGAAAACATTTCGTGATAATGGACCGGGTGCGCGACGTTATTGCCACCTACCGTTTACAACTTTGCCGGCTCTCTCCACACTTATAGTTCAGTGGCTTTTTTAAATAATATTTTCATGTGGACAAATAATAATAATAGTAAATATCGACTGTGACTGGATATTACGTGCAATTTTAATTTATTAATTTTTTTTATATTTGTCAAAGTCAAGTGTCATTTCTGTTTTTCTTAAATAATAAATAACAAGATGAAAGTTGTCCGAATCCAAAGTATGCAATGTATTTTCGTTTTGTGAATCTAATAAACAAACCTTGCCTACTGGCAGTAGTTAATTTTTTTACCACTAGTTCGCGTATCTAAGGTTTACGATTCCCAATATCGTAGTTATATTTTATCTATGGGTCCGTCCACAGAATAAATGTATAATTAGTTTCATACGAATGTGGACAAGTCTTAATAGCTCATTTTAAAATTTTTTAGCATTGTAAGGGAGCGTTTATACTAACGACTATGATTGGATGAAAATCGAAATAAAAATCGTTTAATAATACTTGCGGGTTTATACATATACGATTTCTTATTTGGATTTTAAAAAAATAAAATGGCGCTTTCATAGAATATCAGCTTTTAAGTATTCACATAGCCTTTCTGATTTTTTATTATGTATAGAACATTATACCTAAATGACAATTATAAAATATACATAATTATATGAAATATTATAAAATGTCAACCATACAATTGCATTTTTCTTTATTTTTTAATCTTATTAAAAATTGAACAAAGTGTCAAATGTCAATGAAAAAATAAATTGCACGCACACTTATCTTTAAAATAATAATAATATGCACATGATCTTTCTTAATATTTTCAGTTTCCGCCATTTTGATTTTCGAAAAATCAAACTAAAATAGGATTACAATCTATTTTTATAAAAATCGTTTTGAAATCGAAGGCAATACGATCATAATTGGATTACCGATTTACACATCCAATTATTATACGATTTTCGTTCGATTCGATTAACATTCGATCAAAATCGTATGTCTAAACGTAGGGTAAGACAATGGAAACTATGGTAACAAATTTTATAGTACGGGAGGTAGCGTTGTATTTTCATTAGTGATTTTAGGCCGAATGAATTCTACTTTAAATATTAAATTAGTACCTTATAATCATCAAAACGGGCGTCAGCCGTTACACCCGCGGTGGATCTAAAAGAAGCAGCGAGTTTAATTTTGCGCTACTTTTTGACATTTAGAACTGTCAAATATTGTCCACTGATTTTACATTAGAAAAAATTGTTATTATAATTTTTAATTTCCATAGTTATGTTTAATTGGAGCAGAATAACCCATCAAAATATAGCTAAAAAACGAGTTCTTTAATTAATTTTTTTTTTAAATTAATTTCGATCATAGCAAGTTAAATAAATCTCTAATCAAACATAATTCTAGAGATTAAAAATTACAACAATAATTTTTTCGTAATGTAAAATCAGTGGACAATATTTAACAGTTCTAAATGTTAGAAAGTTTTGCTTGTTACAAGCGCTTGTGTTCACGAATGTTTCCATTCTTAAGTAAAGAAGCACCATGCTAAATTGCTAATTGTCATACTTCTTTGCCTTGGCTTTATAAAAACTATTTTTAATAAATTGTTTAGACATTGCATTAGCAAAAATATTACGCAGTGCATGATAGTATGATACTACTTTGTTACACTGTGTCAGTGAAGAGAGACGTCTGTATCTACTTTTTCACAAATGGAAAATTAACTTTTATTGTATTTCTGCAGAGGGCAGCATAGAAAAAGTTACTAGATTGAAAAATAAAAAAATAAAAATTGATTCAATCTGCTTGGTATATTTTCTATGATTTCCAATCACATGTATAATTTAATTAAAAGCAGATAAAAGGTTAGTTTTTTGTGAAAAAAGAAAATACAAAAATCACGAAAATTTGGTTCGTATTACTTTTTTCCTATGCACTGTGTTACACATTGTCGTTTGTGTTTTACTAATGGAACACGATCTACACAACATTTCATTTAGGGTCATTTGATGGAAAAAAAAAATACTTACATCCTTAAGTCCTACATCGTTCATTGTGAAAAGACCCGCACTCGAAATGATTCATTCTGGTATTCAACGACGAGTTGTCTACAAAACTATTCAATTACTTATTGCTGCCAGTTTTACTATATTAATGACGTCATTTACAGGAAGCTGACATTCTTGATTGCGTGAAGAAAATTGTTTAACACCAGGGCGGCGACACGGGTTATTCGAAACTACATCTCTATAGTTGGAATATTCTAAAAAATAAACAATATTCCTGGGTAACCAAATTGGAAAATTTTGTTGCCTAGTGGAATTAAGAGAAGACGATTTTTGGTTGGTTAAATTAATACCTCGATCATAGAGATGTAATCCGCACTACCTGTGCCGCCGCCCTGGTGTCAAATTGATACATATTTTGAGAAAATGGCTCATTGCAAATATTCAAATTATAACATCAAATACCGTGGTCAATAAAAGTAACCTCAACTCGCACAAAATTACGTAATCCTATGATATCTACCGTAGCTATCATTAATGTTTTGGTAGTGTCAGCTACCGAATTGTGATCAATTGGTATAAACAAAATTTATTACTTTGGGTACATTCGGAGGACACAAGTATAGTTGTGTACAGATTTAACTATGTGTTCCCAAAATACAAAATTCACTTAAAAACTAACGAGAATTCAAATTTGGTTTATCAAACTGATGAAAAAAGTTATATTACCATTGTGCTGAAAGATTATAATCCTAACTTTTATTCAAAAGAAAACGAAAATTTATTAAGAGATAAACTTACGAAGGATATAAATATTTATATCCATATCATAACTATTGATCGAAAAGGTTGCGGGGCTGACAGTATTGTCTTTAATTTTTTAAGGTATTAAAAATTGTTTTTTTAGATAAAACATTTTGATGCGATTTTAGAGATAAACAATAGGTAATTATGGATACCTATATGTATACGGGTAATACCCTTTTATATATTTTGAATATATTTTAGATATGCGTGTATACATTTCTTGTCACAACTTGTTTGTCTAATTTAGTATTTTTTTGATGTTACAAGTAAATGATTTATGTGTATCAATTGTTTTTTTCTTCCAGTAAAGCATGAGAGAGACAACACATTGTTTTGTTTTCGTAAAAATATTTTTTTAAATGACAGGTTATTTTTTTATTATTTACAGTCAGTCATACAAATCAACAATTTCAATTTAAAAAAAGTTAAATTTTTTGTACTTTTTTAAAATAACCCTTTTTTGTAACTTGAACTAATTTTTATTAACAGCTGATGGTTAATAGCGAATATACCGATAAAATTTTTTTAAAAAAATGTATATACCCCGATTTATTAACGTTTTAAGTTTTGAAAATATAAGTATGGTTCTGTCAGCACCGCAAGATTTTGAACATTAGTCATAATATAGTGTACTATTTCCGTCCTTAAGGTACATAATTTTGTTATTCATAAAAATCACGTCTAATTTCGAATTGTCACACGATTTTGTTAAAGTAAGAAAAAAACAAAAAACGTTAATGTCATTAGTTTTGGTAACGAAACGTGAACGCCCCTGTTGGTGAAATTATAAGTTTTATCAAAAGGAACATATACAGGTACGTCTAACTGACGATCGGAATATGTATTATATAAATTATATTTGTTTCACTAAACTTCTATCCCAATTAGGTGTATACCATGTCCCTGCCACTTGTTTTCAAGGATGGACCTTTGAATGTCACAGTTCGCTACGTGGCGCTAATGGTATTGGAGCATACTAAATAGAGTTGGGACATGTGAGCATTTTTCATCAAATAGATGTCAAAATTAATTATCATATGATTGAGTACAAAAGTATCGTCACCAAGTTATGTGTTAACGAAGAATTAAAATTTTTTTAATTTAATTAATCTTTCTAGGTTGAATTAAAGTAATTTTTTTTTTAAATATTTAATTTATTTCCAATTTATTTTAGATGAATCTTTGATGAAAAATAGCGGACTACCAAAACTCATGTCCCGACTCTATTTTATTCAAGACGATCAACACCATCTGGTATATTATTTACAGCGGCGCCAGTAAACGGTCCATTTTTATGTCATCGAAGGATGACATATTAATATCGTTGTGTGATCATAGTGGGGGAAACATTATTATAGAGTTGTATATCCATATTGAATAATTATAGAGTTGTACATCCATATTGAATAAACGCAAGAGGGCTATAGAGTTAACAACTATAGAGTTAACAAAAAATCATAAAATAACACTCACTGAGATGACATTACTTAGTGCGTATCAAAAACACGCACTTAACGAATTATATATATATATATATATATATATATATATATATATATATATATATATATATATATATATATTTCTAGTGGATCCGCATTTTAAAAGTGCTATAAAAAAAATTCACCTTTTTAGAGACCGTAATAAATTTTATGACTTATTTTGGAAAAAATTCTTGTGTGCTCTTAAATTTTTCAGTATTTTAAAATTGTGTTAAAAAAAAGTTCAATATGGATTTATATGTAACTTAACTATGAGTTAATGCTTAACTATGAGTTAATGTTATAAGAATGTGTTGAAAATGGTTATGAAAATTTATAGTCAATGCAATAGCAGTGATTTTAATAATAATACATAGGAAAGTCAACTGCTAAATAACATCCAACTAAACCGAAATCGATGAAATTTAGTAAACAGGAAGACACTACTCACCTTGAGTTAACACATAGTATAATCTAATTCCAATTAAATGTTCCTGCGGGGTACAATACACAGTATTAATTAATCACAGCAAAATGACTAAACCGAATTCGAAGAAATTTGATATATAAGCACTATTTACTGTGAATGCATATAGCAGTAATTTTAATAATACATAGGATAGTTTTATCTTGATTGTAGGTTCCTGGTGGAAACAAGGTTAACTACTAAATCACATCCAACTAACTAAACCGAAGACAATGAAATTTAGTAAACAGAGAGATACTTTTTACACTGAGTTAACACATGGGGTAATCTTATTCTTGAATAATTATAGAGTTGTACATCCATATTGAATAAACGCAAAAGGGCTGTAGAATTAACAACTATAGAGTTAACAAAAAATCATAAATTAACCCCTTTAGGACTAATGACGAGCTCAGTTCGTCATACAAATTTTTAAAAAAAATTCAACTGACGAGTGTGCATTATCTTATATCGGTAATGGAGACAGTATAGTAAAGAGCGGTCATGTTGTAAGTAAATTAAGCAAAATGTACCAAACTTGCAATTATACTTATAGAGATATTAAGTTTTTTATTTAAAATATTGGAATATATGGCGGTACTAAAGGGGTTAACACTTTCACTGAGGTGACATTACTTAGTGCGTGTCAAAAACACGCACTTAACGAATTTTTTTTTTTATAATGGACTATATGGAGAGTGACAGGGACATGGGTGTATACGTACAGTTACATTTTATACACTTTCTAATTTCATCACCAGAGACGCTCCTAGAAATTTTCGCGTCATCGGTAGCTAGCGCCACATATCTTGGTAGTAATTCGTGCATTGTAAAAGCAATTATATTTGAAAACGTATGATTAGTACCAAGCATACACATTTGACAAGTATCTTTCTTATTTATGTACTGCTTAAGGTGAATCGATCAGTACTGACAAATGAATTACTAACAGGAAAAGGTATCCAACTGTATCCCTCAGAAATTTTTGAAACTTTGGTGGATTGTAGATCTTATTAAAACAAATCATTCGTGCCCACAAGTTTAAGGGGGTGAAATTCACCCCTGAAAAATTGATTTTCTTAAATATCTTGGAAATGGCAAGAGCTTTGATAGGGAAACTATATATATTTGTAAATGACACTTTAAGATCTTTATTATAATACAAAAATTAACGTTATAAAATCATTGGGGTTTCATCCTCCACCCCACCCCCTAATTTTAACAGCTACTTTTTGGTGAAAGAGAAGGCTGTTATGTGTAAATAAACGAATTTTTAATTAATATATTTTACATCACACCAGTTTATTTCTTTTTGCATAAATACACCCTTTATTAATAATAATTTGGGAAAAATTTTAACTTTTTGATTTAATAATGAACAAAAATATGGTCAAAGATATCTCGTATTTTAGTAATGAATTGTTACAAACTTACGATATACTTTAAAATACATAATTTAGAAAGACAAAATGCCCCCCCCCCCCATGCTTTACTCATATCTATACAAGTCTTATTTACTTATTTATTTATTTTTATTTATCTATACAATTCTTCTTTGAAAAAGCAAGGTCAATATCTTTACCTCTGGATGTCTATGGATTTCGACTCTGGAAACAATTCATCAGATTATTTTCGGATAATGTAATTCTAAATGAGTATGATATTGACGATTTACATCGCCATAACAATATTCCTAAACTTCAGTCTCTAGCTCATAATCAGTTTTCATCGCCTCGTTCTCAAAATTTGTATGGATGGTATAAAAGTGGATATATTGACCAACGACCAGAAAGATTTGAAAATTCTGTAACATATTGCTTTTTCAAAGAAGAAGGAGAACTACCAAAGTGTAGTGGTAAACTACCGCTTTTATAAGATGTCCCTGGTGTGGACAATATTTTTGTTTTGAACATTTTTATGAACCATATCATTATTGTGTAGATTACAAACCTTAACATATCGACAATTGTATAGGCAAATAAATTAATAAATGAGCTTTGTATAGATATCGGTAAAACATGGCGGGTTGGAGGGAGGGGGGGGGGGGGTGTTGCAGTGTATTTTTTCCTTCAAAATTATGTACTTTAAAGTATATCGCAAGTTTGTAACAATTCATTACTAAAATACGAGATTCTTTGACCATATTTTTGCACATTATTGCAAAGGGTGTATTTATGCAACAAGAAATAAACTGGTGTGATGTAAGATATATTAATTAAAAAGTCTCTTATTTACACATAACAGCCTCCTCTTTTACCAAAAAATAAATGATAAAATTGGGGGTTGGAGGTGAGGGATAAAACCCCAATGATTTTATAACTTTAATTTTGGTACCATAATAAAGATCTTAAAGTGCCATTTACAAATATATACAGTGTGTAAAACAAATAACTCTCGTCCTTTTCTGGGGTGATTCATAGCACCCTGTAGACACTAAAACCGCAGGAATTTTTTCGGAATTAACAGTCGCGTCACCCCTCAAAAGGATGAGTTATTTCCCTTACACCCTATATATATATATATATATATATATATATATATATATATATATATATATATATATATAGGGTGTAAAGGAAATAACTCTTATCCTTTTGAGGGGTGACGCGACTGTTAATTCCGAAAAAATTCCTGCGGTTTTAGTGTCTACAGGGTGCTATGAGTCACCCCAAAAGAGGATGAGAGTTATTTGTTTTACACCCTGTATAGTTTCTTT
The DNA here is from genome assembly GCA_035578155.1 of Brachynemurus nebulosus. Classification (NCBI taxonomy): domain Eukaryota; kingdom Metazoa; phylum Arthropoda; class Insecta; order Neuroptera; family Myrmeleontidae; genus Brachynemurus; species Brachynemurus nebulosus. The sequence continues at coordinate 26,369,177 of JAPWDM010000002.1, forward strand.
ACCAAAGCTTTTACCATTTCCAAGATATTTAAGAAAATTGAAAAAAAGTCAAATTTTCAAGGGTAAGTTTCACCCCCTTAAACCGCTTATGGGCACGAATGAAATATGGCTCGTGTTTAGGTTTAATAAGATCTACAATCCACCAAAGTTTCAAAAATTTCTGAGAGACACAGTTGGATACCTTTCCTTGTAAGTCTATTTTTTTCTCTATAAATAAATATAATTTATGTGTAGAAAAATAAGTTAAATTTTATAATACATGTAACAGTATTAATATTTGATTATTGTTCAATCTTCTAATTTTAATAATTTTAAAAGTAATGAATTTGATTCTGGTAGAGACGTATCCGCACATATAATAACTAACACGTACACAAATATATTATGGGTGTATTAGTATAAAATGACATTTTTATAGTTTTTTTCCTATTTATTACAATAACTAAACGTCCAATATTAAACAAAATAGTTTTTTAATGATTCAAAAACATAAAAGAAAATAATTTTCAGTTTTTTAAATCTTAAAGTTGGTTTTTAATGACACAACTTACTTAAATACATACCACTGATTCACCTCTAATCATTCTTTGGCATTTATTCGTACGTTAAAAATTCTAACTTTGAAAATTTATTTCTTCTAAACTATACGTCAGAAATTATTCAAAATAGTGTCAGTGAATGCATCATATCTTTCTTTATAATATACTAAAATTTCAAATTCTAAACTTGGAAAATTTTAAGTGATCCATTCACCTTAAATTTTTTCTTATGCGCACTGCAAATATATGTGGTTCTAGTTATTGTATATGAAATAAAAATTACTTAAATCTAAGATTTAGTTCAATTTTTTCTTTTTTGTGTAGATAGTTTGCATTTTTATTTGATAAAAAAAGTTCCTTCCGATTTTTTCGTTTTGAACATAATTATGTAAATTTAATTGTACATATTTTTTCTACTTATAGCTACAAATCTTAATGATCTAAATGTACCTTCGATAATTTCTGTTAACTGTATTAAAGACAGTTGATATTATATTGTCAGTTTTGTCAATTTACCGTTAACTTTATTATATTTTTACTGTAACCGATAGTTTCATAAAAAGTACATACTTAGAATCTTCTTCTAAACTTTTACAGTTATAAATTATCTAGATAATATATGTTGAATAATTTATATTAATTTCTAATTGCATAAAAATTAACATTTTTATTTTTTCCTGATTACTGTTTTATTTTTGTTTGGAAATTATCTAAGTTCGTGTTTCTCAAATTATGATTCTCGAATTATAATTACTACGTTAAATGGATGATAGATTCGATCCGTTCATTTATTTAGTTACATATCCAGTGTACTGATTGAAAAGTTTGAGAAACACTAATTTAAATTATAAATTGTTTTTAAAAATTGAAATTGAAAAAATAATTGCCAAAATAATAATAATAATAATAATTAAATAAAATAATCGCACCAAATATAAACATTTCAACATTTAAAATTGTAATTAAAATATAACATTTTCTGTACAGTACGTTCTATAAACATAAAACAAGACAGCTCTTTTAAAAAATTTCTATGTATTAAGTGTATGAAATAAAAATTTATAGAAAATATTTATTTATTTATTTATAATCAGGTATCGGACATTTTTCGGATCAACAGTATCGTGTTTAGTATATGCAGGTATACATATATGATGTGATGTGACTAATGTAAATAAAAATTCAATAGATGTTTTGATAAAACATACGAACACAAGTTATACAACACACATACATATGTGTAAAAATATTATTTATACGTACTTGAAGTAAACAGTCTTTTTAATTCTTTTATTTGTTACCTGCACGACTGAAAAGTGCCACTCTAATTTTAATTGACTATCAAAAGTATTTTTGTTTATATTATGTGATTTATGTCATTTAGATTTTTTATTGTTTTCAATTTTGAGAGATAGAAGTATAGTTGCTAAATAAAAATTTGTTTTTCAGTAATAAACATCTTAGCAATATAATATATGTGGTAGGTTATATAGTGGACCGTCTAAATATTCAACAACTTTTCAATAAATTTTACAAAAAAATTTCCGATTTTTTGAATTTTCTTATTTTTGTCAGATAAAAAATGCCATTGGTATTCTAAATGGTGAAAAATGTAATTTTTGACCAGTTACATTCATTCAAATGTGCACAATTTCATGTAATTTAGTTGCAAAATTTTATTTAAATAAGTACGGTCCTGACCTGTCCGAAAAAACCCGCTACCTGTTTATAACATACCTACCTTTATATATAATAGCTCTCATCATTGAGGCCACAAATATGCAACTAGATACAAACTAACCTATCTCTATACTGCAATTCACTTATAAGCAAAATATGACGTAAAATTGCTGCCTCCCACCGAACTATTACGGTAAACACAACATATTACTACATAAACTTATCATTGCATGTACACGCAAGTAGTTGCGAGTACAACAAACTGCAAGTGTAAACGTCGTCTCATCGACTCGCGTAAGCGTAGAAGATTGCCGATAAAAAAAAATAGGGGTCTCTTATTTTTGCCTATTCTACACACCAGCGAAGTTTCATAAAAATTGCAAATTTCACTCTAGGCTTTCACTCCTTGTTAGTATATTGTTAGCAGAAAGCATGAAGACGAACATAGGTTACTTTTTACCTCGGGAAAATATCTCATTCCCGAAAGAAAACGTATTTAAAACGAAACAAAGAAATTACAACAACTGACGGTTAAAAAAACGAATGATTTACTTGCATATTGTTAACAGAGGGGAGGGAAAAGAACTTAGTGTATAGAAATATTTGAAATTCGATATTTTTTTTTTTTTGCTGTATGTGAATATGTGTGTAGGCTACATTTCAGCTGGGTACTAACTCTGTCATGTCCCTATTCACTCCCCATGTCCCGATTTTTTAAATTTACGGTATAAATTAGTTGAAGGCAAGGGGCCAAACCATAGAACACTAGAAGCAAACTAATATCAAAAAAGTGTAGCTCGCTTGGAGTCATTTGTTGGTCTGTCACAGCTTAAGGCATTAATTCAGTCGGTGTCGGTCACCGAATGCACTACAATTGTTATGTATTGTAAAACCATTGTTACCTGAACTGCACGTTGCTCTGTCCGATAATACGTGTTTTGTAGTTGTGTGTGTGTGAATACTCACACAGAAGCAAACATCAAACGCACACCTCTACAAACAGTGTGTACCTACACAACATAATGGTGCGAAGTGGAGGGGATTTTACGTCACCTTTCTGCTACAGTCGGTATACTATCATATAGTAGTTTGGCCCAAGAGACCAAACTACTATATTATAGCCAGCATGCCGGCTGTCGCCAGAATTTTACATCATACGTCGCAGCAAGGCCTCCCCACTTTCTATGGTTATATACATATTTAGAGTTTGTTTGTATGTGTAGTACAGTGGATGTTAGTATGTGTGATTGCCTTGGCAGGGTGGGTGCTGGTATGGAGTGTAGAATATAAGGAAGACTATCTTGTACGGAAAACAATAGGAAAATAGTTCCAAAAGTGTCCCGTTTTAAGTACTAAGTAACAGTTCAAAAACTCGCCAGAATAGCGCTAGAGTAGCAAAAAAGTATAGTGATTTTTTTGTGTTGAGTTTTATAAAAATTTTTAAAATAATAAAACTATTATATGTAACAATTATAATAAAAAAAACAATAATTACATAACAATGCGGATGTTTTTCTTTCCTTGTTTACTTCTCTAAATTTACCCTTTCGCTACAGTAGCGCCGCCACTATTTACGCCTTTCTATGGACACTTTTTGATACAGAGATGGTGCTCCTGATATCTACCCTCCATAGGTGCGGGTACATATAAGTTATGAATTCTGGATTAGCCACCTTAATAAAACATCAACTAATCTTTAAACTACCTCATTAAAAACACCCATAGGATATGTAACCAATGTCATACAAATTTCAAGAGAAAGGTAGCACAATGTACGAACTAATATCCATTAACTATACCTACAGGATACACAACCAATGTCATTTCAAAAAGTAACAGGAAATTCAGCTGTATATAAGTCAAGACAAAGTTAGGACAAATAACAGTTGTTCAAGCCAACCTCACCGGAGTCAACTACTTATTAACTCGATCACCGCGCGGTGGTAAAGTAAATATTATTATAATACTTTTAACTTGTATCAAATTTAAAACTGTTTAATTATTATTTTTCAACTTGTAATTTTTTGTGAAAATAAATTTTTTTTTTAAACATAAACTTCTATCGAGTTTATTTTTGGCGCAGCCGGTAGGATAAGTGCAGGAAAATTTCGTAATCCTCCACTATCTATGCGCTCATCGTAAAGTTAACGCGACGGTTAAACTACGAGTGTCTTTCAAGACTTTGGAGCCGAACCTACGAAACAAATAAATTAAATACAACTCGACTGGAACAGCAACAGTGGTTTGGAGCAACATATCTCAGACAACGACATTCTCGACGGATTATCGGGAACTAATAACGAACTATCCATTCACGGCGGTTTACTGTGGAGAAGATTGGCTTCGTTCCGTTAACGTCTGGAACTGCACGTACGCTGGTTCATTGGAATATGTGGAGATCATCGATTCTATTGTTGTAAGTCTTAACTTTCCTTTATTATCGCTTGATTTTCAATGCCCAAACCTTATCCTTCTGTTAAAAGTATTAAATACTTGAAGAGAGACGACGGTTTATCGCTCGATTCAGATTCATCAAGTAGTTGTGACTTCGCAAATAATTTTGATATTTTTAATAACAAAAATAATAATAGTAATATTAATTTAGAAAATAATTTAGAGAATACAAATATGGCTCAACCAAGATTAGTATCTATTGACCAATCTGCAAACGCAGTTGAAACGTTACTAAAAAATTTCCAAATACCAGACATTATTAAAACAATTGTACCATATGATGGTAACAGAAGTAATTTATTTAATTTTATAGACAGTGTAGATATGGCGGTTGATCTATTGTTTAGCTTAATAGACGATAATTTAAAAAACTTATATAGCAATGAAATTCGTAAAAAGATCGTAGGCCCAGCAAACGACGTATTAAATCAATACGGTCGCGTTAGGAACTGGGATAGTATAAAAGAAATACTTATAGGACATTATGCAGACAAAAGGGATGAGTACAGTCTCACACGGGACCTTTACTCATTAACACAAAGTAGTCAGTCCGTTGAATTGTTTTTTGGACGAGTAAATGAAGTACTCGCCCAATTAATAAATAATGTTTCATTAATGTATAGTGACGAAAATATAAAACGAATGAAAATAGAACATTACAACCAAGCCGCATTAGATTGCTTTTTAACCGGCTTGAATAGGAATATAGGTAATATAGTACGTGCTTTCCAACCCAAAACTTTGGGAGAGGCATGGCAATGTGTGCAACGTGAATTAAACGTTTACTATAAGCAGACCCAATATGGTAATAGGGACAGACCAGCAAAACAGACAAATACACAACCACCAAAACAAATTATAAGATACATACAAACACAACCACAACCCCAAATTCCATATACACCTAGACAACATTTTAATCAAAATATCCAACCAGTACAAAATATATTCGAAAATCGCCCTAGACTACAATATGTACCGCAAAATCAGCGAAATTTCAATAATTTCAATCAACAATCGATTAGACATAACCCAAGTACGTCACAAGGTTCAGTCCGTCCACAACAGCTACCACAAAGTAATCGGTTCATACCCGAACCAATGGATACTAGTTCAGGGAACACTAGACGCATTAATACAAACAATAATAATATGTTTAGACAGATAGGACCACCAAGAGTAGTATCTAAAGAATTATTTAACACAGAAAATAATTATGACGAACAAGAATATGATGACGAGATGGTAAGACAATTAAACTCATTCGAGTATCAGTTCAACGAGGAACCTCAACCCGTTGAATTTGATCAAACAGATTTAAATAACATAAATTACGTAGAGGATGAGGGTTTTCTGCCTACAGCCTCGAATCTGCCGGATACATAGAGTTAAATCTCCAGCAAACAAAAAACGGGACGTTACCTTATATATTAATTAGGAACGGACCACACATACTCAAATTCCTCATTGATACCGGAGCGGACAATAACTTTATCGACCCTAAGCATACGGACAAAATGACGTTAATACCAACCGACATTGAAGTAAAAACTGCTTTAAACACACATAAAATCAATAGCAAAATTTGTGTACAGTACCTAAAGGAATTGAACAACAAGGAACCGCTGGAATTCTTGGTGTTCAAATTTCACTATTTCTTTGACGGTATTATAGGTAACCAGACATTACGACAATTACAGACAAAAATAAATTACGACAATCATACTATACAATTCGGTAATAAAGTAAATAGACTCTATTATAAACCGTGTATCACACCGCTAGTATTCACGCTTGAAGCACGCGAACAACGATTAGTAGAAGTACCCACACTAGTTAAAAATGGTGACATATTAGTACCTAGTATTAAGCTAAATCATCACGTACAAACTGTTAATGGAATATATACAGCATATAATAATAAAACTAAAATATTTATCGCTAATAATTCTGACGAAAAACAACACATTATCATAACACAACCACTGAATAGTGAATCGTTAAATAACTACATGGAAATCAACAATATAAATACACACGAACCAATGGATGTGGATTACTCTGACAACTATAAATTCGTTACCGACAACATACGAATGAAGCATTTAAACAAAGAAGAACAAGATGCTTTAATCAACCTATGTATGGGCTACAGGGACATCTTTTACACACCTGATCAGCCAATGACGTTTACATCTGACGTCAAGCACTCAATCACCACGAAAGACGACCTGCCAATATACACACGAAGTTACAGATACCCACATGTTCATAAAGAAGAAATAGCAAAGCAAATCGACGAAATGCTCGAGAAAAATATCATCAGACCATCAAACTCTCCATGGTCATCACCAATATGGATTGTGGCCAAGAAAGCTGATGCTTCTGGAAAGAAGAAATGGCGGCTAATTATCGATTATAGAAAACTCAATGAAAAGACCATAGACGACAAGTACCCGTTACCAAACATCAACGACATCCTGGATAAACTGGGAAAATGTTACTATTTCACTACTTTGGATCTCGCATCAGGTTATCACCAGATTGAGATGGACCCCAAAGACATTCCCAAGACAGCATTCACCGTAGACAATGGTCATTACGAGTTCACACGAATGACATTCGGGTTGAAGAATGCCCCAGCCACATTTCAACGCGTCATGGATAATATGTTGAGGGAATATATCGGTAAAAACGTCTTAGTATATATGGATGATATAATAATATTCTCTGCATCATTGACAGAGCACATGGATATGTTGGGGAAAGTCTTCGAAAAATTGAGGCAACACAATTTCAAAACACAATTGGATAAATGCGAATTTTTGCACAAAGAAATCGAATTTTTGGGCCATGTAGTCACTACAGAAGGAATCAAGCCTAATCCTCGAAAGATCGAAGCTATCAAACAATTTCCACTACCGAAGACCACAACAGAAATCAAATCGTTTCTTGGATTATTGGGATATTACCGAAAGTTCATAAAGGACTTTGCAAAAATTACAAGACCGATGACCAAATGCTTACGCAAGGACGTCAAAATCAACGTAAACGATCCAGTATACGTTAAGTGTTTTGAATATTGCAAGACATTATTAATGGGTGATCCAATTTTACAATATCCAGATTTTGAAAAACCTTTCATTTTAACGACAGATGCTTCTAATTATGCAGTCGGAGCTGTGTTATCCCAGGGACCAGTAGGACAAGATAAACCAATTTGCTACGCATCCAGAACCCTCAATAAGGCAGAACAGAATTACAGCACCATTGAGAAAGAATTATTGGCAATAGTATGGGCATGTAAGCAATTCAGACCATATTTATTTGGACAAAAATTCAACATACTCACTGACCACAAACCGTTGAAATGGGTATTTTCCTTAAAGGAACCAAACTCAAAGCTCGTACGTTGGAAGATCAAATTATTGGACTACAACTTTGATATTGACTACAAACCAGGGAAGGTAAACGCCAATGCTGACGCACTCAGTAGAATACAAGCAACTGAGCTAAATGCGTTAACATCTAACGAAGTCGAGACGGCCCATTCAAACGAAGAAAATTTGAATGAAGGAATACGCATCTCGGAACAATCACTCAACGAATTCTCCAACCAAATCATCATCAGTACAGGACTACGAGAAAAGGTATACACCGAAAATTATTACAAAACAAGAAAACGAACAACAATTGAAGTAATTGAAACACCAACAGAACAACAGTGCATCAATTTAGTAAAAGAATATTTCTCACCAAATAAACTTAATGCTATATTAACTGACGATGACACAATAAGGGTTCTAAATCAAGTATATGATAAATATTTTTCTAAATATAAGATAATTAGGTGCATGAAATTACTAACTGACATACAGGACATAGACGAACAGACCAAATTAATTAAAGAATACCACGAAATATCAATTCACCGCGGAATTGAAGAAACGTTAAAACATTTAAAACGAAATTATTATTTTGATAACATGAAATCAAAAATAACTACCTACATAAATACATGCGACACTTGCCTTAAATTCAAGTACGAAAGACATCCATTACGACTGAAACAAGAACAAACCGAACAAGCGACTAAACCCTTCGAATTACTTCATATAGACATACTTCACATAGAGAAAAATAATGTACTAACTATTTTAGATAAATTTAGTAGATATGCGGAATGTACCATAATACCCTTTAGAAATTCAAAAGAAGTGCTGAAAGTAATTAAAAATTATATAGCTAGAAACGGAATCCCCAAAAAAATAGTTCACGACTACGGCTTAGAATTTTCAAACGTAGATGTTAGGGAATTTCTTAAAATGTATGGTATTGAACATCATATTACCTCTGCACGTAATTCAACTGGTAATTCTCCAGTAGAACGACTACATAATACTATATTAGAAATATTACGAATATTAAAGGAAAAGAAAAAACTACTATTAGATGAGTTATTAGATTTAACCATGATTACTTATAATAATTCAATTCATTCTAGTATACAATTTACACCTTTTGAAGTAATTAGAGGAGTTCGCGACAATACAATTCTACAACCCAATAGAGACGCATTAACAGAATACACTAAAGTGCGACAAGATGAAATAAAAATTATTAACGAAATTATACAAACACAAAATGAAAAACAAAAACAAAAATTAAACGATAATAATGACCAAAGACAAGAACCGCCTCAATTAGAGATAGGAAACAAAGTATACGTTAAGAACAACCAACGAAATACTAAATTATTACCCCCTTACAATCCTAAACACGTAACTAACGACAACAAACTAACCTTCCAGACCAAGAAATACAAATACCACAAGGCAAAAATAAAACCTAAACGAAAATAATATTGTTACAGGTTTTTAACGATGACGAACGCACAACGAATAGAATACCATGACATTTCCCACACGAAAGGACTAATTGCACTTAACTTAGGTAGTACTAAGATAGTTTCACATTACAATAATTTAATTCATATTGTTAATTTAACTAGTATTAGAAGCACATTAGAACATTTAAAGTATAATATTTACAATATTGAGTTTAACGAAACACTATATTACAATATCAAGAATTTAAAGGATTTATACAGTAGGATCGAACAAAATTTAGATAACTTGGAACCTAAAGTAAAACGCAATAAAAGAGGTTTAATTAACGGGTTAGGTTCAATAATTAAAACAATATCGGGAAACATGGATAACAATGATGCAATCAGAATTAATAAACAAATAGAAACATTAAAAAATAATGAACTATTAATAAAAGACAGAATAAACCAACAACATAAATTAAATACGCAAATGTTAGAACGTTTTAATAATGTCACGGAGTTCATTAATACTGAACAAACCAAATTAAAAATCATTGCTAACGCAATGAAAACTTACCCACACATTGAACAACAACTATTTCAATCTCAATATTACTTCTCAGTTCAGTCACAATTGCAATATTTGGATCAACATATTAACGACATAGTATTATCAATAGAATTAGCTAAATTAAATATAATTTCCAAACACATTCTTACACGAAACGAACTAAAATTAGTATATACCAATTTGAAAGAAAATATCGAAGTTTTAAGCGATGAACACCTATATGAATTATTAAAATTAAAAGCTTATTACAACGGAACTAACATCATATTTGCAGTCATGATCCCTCAATTTAAATCTGATACTTTTAACACTGTTAAAATACGTCCACTCCCAGAAAATCATCAAGTAATCAAACCCAAAACCAATCTGATCCTACAAAATAAAACCCACTTCCAATTCCTCGAAAAGACTTGCGACAAAATAGAACAGGAATATATTTGCCCACCTGTGAAGTTAACACCAAAGGGAGCCAACACCTGCGAAATCAAGATATTGGAAAATATGCCAGCCCAATGTACCTTACATCGTACCATGGAAGAAGAATTTATTGAAGAAATAGAAGAAAACCACATCATTGTAATAACCAACCACGCAATCAACATCACAAATAATTGCGGAAAAAACATCACCAATTTTATTGGCAAGCTCCATATCATAACAAATCTGTGTTACGTCACAATCAATCAAGTAACATATGGGACGTTAAGCAGTTCAACCAACAACATAATCCTGGAACAAATCCTTTATAATACAATTAATATTACTGACATTTCTAAAAACATTAATTTAGATTTGTTGCAGTTAAGACATTTGGAAAACACAGATACTTTACAACTTATGAAAATACAACATTACACCCACATCAGTATCACAGCTATCATCATTGGAATTCTAATAACAACATGCATAGGATGCACCACATATCGAAAATGTAAGAAGCAAGAAAACATTCCAGAAATGGTCCAGTATATGATGGCGCCCACAGCACCACCAGTGGAAAATGCAGTCGTTCAATTCCCTTTCAAAATTGAACTTCCATCTTAAGGAGGGAGGAGTTATGAATTCTGGATTAGCCACCTTAATAAAACATCAACTAATCTTTAAACTACCTCATTAAAAACACCCATAGGATATGTAACCAATGTCATACAAATTTCAAGAGAAAGGTAGCACAATGTACGAACTAATATCCATTAACTATACCTACAGGATACACAACCAATGTCATTTCAAAAAGTAACAGGAAATTCAGCTGTATATAAGTCAAGACAAAGTTAGGACAAATAACAGTTGTTCAAGCCAACCTCACCGGAGTCAACTACTTATTAACTCGATCACCGCGCGGTGGTAAAGTAAATATTATTATAATACTTTTAACTTGTATCAAATTTAAAACTGTTTAATTATTATTTTTCAACTTGTAATTTTTTGTGAAAATAAATTTTTTTTTTAAACATAAACTTCTATCGAGTTTATTTTTTATATATAATCATATATGTAGTATACATATATGGCCAAATGGATATGAAAAAAACGTCCCAACATCACGGTGCAGATTTGGAAGTATTTTGTTCGTTTTGCGCAAACGCGACTTTTTTGGTGGTAATATGAACCAATCTGAACAGTAAACACGGTAAACACTAATTGATGCATCTGCGCAAAACAACTGAAGTGCCTCTACCCGATGTCTATCCGTCTCACTTCATCGGAACCACTGCCTCTTATAGGGATTGGCCATATAGTTATAATACATATATGAGCGGGTATAAATGTCATCGTTGTCGTAATCATTATGCGTAGTACACTTGAGAAGAACAGAGATGTCACTATAATAAGTTTAAATTATTTTTAGCCTTATCCGATAATGTAGATTATTACTCGTAAGATAATCCACTAAAATTTTCTTAATTGCATTTTATTTTGATCAGTTTTTCAAGTTTAAAACTCATACAATAATTATAAACTCATATATTTGTTTAAAAACTCAAGTAAATTTATTTTTATTTAAAATTATACATTAATCAAATATTTCGTAAATGAATACCACTATCAGTGATTTTAATTTCTGACAAGTGTGCTCCCACTTTTCTGCAACAGATGAAATATATTCTAATTTTCTAAATAATTTACTGTGATAATAAAATAAGTAATTATTTTCAAATAAAAATAAAGTAATAAATGTTAATTATACACACCTCCAATAATAATTAAGTAAAATTATTAAATTTAATATTGAACTCAAAAAAATAGACGAATTACTTATAAATAAATCGAAAAAAATGAAAATTTCCTGATAGAATTTTTTGTAATTGTTACTATAGAAATGTTACAAATTATAAATTTCTAAAATATTAGAATAAGTTCTATGAACAGTAAATTCGACAGATATCAGCTAGTAGCACCGTCTACAATTACCATTTTTTTAAATATGTTGTGCAGTGCTACTGCACTGCCCTCTGAACTCAGCGCCAAAATAACCACCACCAAATAATTAAAATTGACATAGTGTTTGAAAAATTACCAAACTGGATCGGCTGGGACTCGAACCCGGATCTCTTGGTTACCAGCCAAGCGCCTTACCAACTAGGCCACCGATCACTTGTTCGAGTGCCACTCCAATTCAGTAATCAATCAAACACAACCTCTCTCTAATGCGAGACGCAGTTTTATACTTTTAATTTCAAATGTTATCGAGTGCCTGTGAAACATTATTAGTGTATGGCGGATTTTTATCCGTATTTAAACATACACCAATATTCATATGTTCACTCAATGACCAGCTTTGGCTGATACTTGAACACTCGATGTACTTTGGCAAATGGCCAATTCATTATGTTAATTAAAATTGACATAGTGTTTGAAAAATTACCAAACTGGATCGGCTGGGACTCGAACCCGGATCTCTTGGTTACCAGCCAAGCGCCTTACCAACTAGGCCACCGATCACTTGTTCGAGTGCCACTCCAATTCAGTAATCAATCAAACACAACCTCTCTCTAATGCGAGACGCAGTTTTATACTTTTAATTTCAAATGTTATTGAGTGCCTGTGAAACATTATTAGTGTATGGCGGATTTTTATCCGTATTTAAACATACACCAATATTCATATGTTCACTCAATGACCAGCTTTGGCTGATACTTGAACACTCGATGTACTTTGGCAAATGGCCAATTCATTATGTTAATTAAAATTGACATAGTGTTTGAAAAATTACCAAACTGGATCGGCTGGGACTCGAACCCGGATCTCTTGGTTACCAGCCAAGCGCCTTACCAACTAGGCCACCGATCACTTGTTCGAGTGCCACTCCAATTCAGTAATCAATCAAACACAACCTCTCTCTAATGCGAGACGCAGTTTTATACTTTTAATTTCAAATGTTATCGAGTGCCTGTGAAACATTATTAGTGTATGGCGGATTTTTATCCGTATTTAAACATACACCAATATTCATATGTTCACTCAATGACCAGCTTTGGCTCATACTTGAACACTCGATGTACTTTGGCAAATGGCCAATTCATGTGTGTTATACATAACACACATGAGATAGGTTAGTACTTAGTACGAACTAAGTGTGTTAAATATATTGTAATGTAAGCGTGACACATACGTAGAAAAAAAAAATACAAATGGTTTTTTTTTAGTTGTCGAACGACTGTATCGAAAGGGTTAAGTTTAGGATATATGCACATTTTTCGTTTTTTCTTTTTATTCTCCTACCAGTAAAATTAATTTATCAGCTATTGCTACCATTTTATAGATAAACTGGACACCATGTCCAAAATTCCTATTCACCCCTCAATCGTTCCCCGACACCCCGAAGTGCGAGGTGAATAGAAACGCCTATTTTTTCCCAATTTTCTAGCTAAATAAAAAAGAAAATGGATTTTTAAATCAGTAAGTATGAAGAATAAGCGACCGGAAATAATACCAATCCATTTTTTATCGTCTAGTAGATAAAAAAAGGTATGAACATCTATGGCAAAATTGAAAATCGTTCCGATTCATCCTAAACTACGGTAGTGTATTCTCTATGATATATACGTACTATAAGGCTGTATACACAATCAATGAAATAAGGAATTAAGATTTAAGAAATAAGATTTAAGAAATAAGATTTAAGATTTAAGGAGTATGCCATCTAGTGACGTTGAATGGAACTTTAACGTAACTGGTCATAGATATAAATATGTAGGTATTTTTTTACGTCAAAATTCGTGATTTTTTTCACTTAGTGACAAAATAGTCATCACGAACGTTACTTTTCATGAATTCTGATGTACAAAAATACCTAAATACATTTACTTATGAGCAGTTAAGTTAACAGTTTCATTCAACGTCACTAGATGGCATACTCCTTAAATCTTATTTCTTAAATCTTAATTCCTTATTTCATTGATTGTGTACACAGCCTAAACTACTGTATGTACGTATCTGCTAATAATGATGTAACCACGATCTAACAATCAATAACGACGACCTAACAGTGCTGGTTTACTCTTGTAGAGCCGATGGACGACTAGTCAGTAAGCACTTAAGCAGTATAAAATGCAGCTCATTGCAACTTTCAAACCACAGGTTTTTATAAGTACGCCTAATCTATTTCATCTGTGGTTGAACGCCACGTAATAAGTCACGGATGTAACCACGTAATGTGGGATGAAACTTGTGCATCCCACATAAGTATAATAATAAGACAGTATCATATAATTATGTATTGTAACTATATGGCCGTGGTTCCGATGAAGTGAGACGGATAGACATCGGGTAGAGGCACTTCAGTTGTTTTGCGTAGATGCATCAATTAGTGTTTACCGTGTTTACTGTTCAGATTGGTTCATATTACCACCAAAAAAATCGCGTTTGCGCAAAACGAACAAAATACTTCCAAATCTGCACCGTGATGTTGGGACGTTTTTTTCATATCCATTTGGCTATATATGTATACTACATATATGGACAGTATGCATATGATGCATGCACATCTACGCGATAATTTTTATGTGTTTACCGTGTTTACGCTATCTATGCAATCAATGATCGTATTCCATTAGAAAAAATATTACACAGTGCATGACACTGTGTTTATTTTCTTCACTAATGGAACATCAACTATTATTGTGCTTCTGCCATTGATATAGAACAGACTCAGTGCTGTATAGATACTGCATAAAATGTATCTAGATACAGATACAGATACTCCGAGTAAATTTGTATCTAGATACAGATACAGATACTCAAAATAAATTTGTATCTAGATACAATGTATCTAGATACTGATATGCAGATACTTTTTTTTGATACTTTTTAAAAATAACTATAGTATATTCCTTCGTTAATGTCGTTAAATATACAAAATAGTTTCATTTGTATTATTCAAAATATGGAATATGGGAAGATAAAAAAACACTTAGTTTTTAATTATATTTAAAAAAAATTATTGGATTTATTTTGTAACATTAATTACAAATAAAAATCACACATATATTGAAAATTTCATTAATTGTACTGTAGGAAAAAAAAAGGAAACCAGATGAAAAATAAGTAAATAAACTAGCTTAAGCCGTAAGTTTCTCTAATATATTATGCCTTTAACCAACTGTTATGTTTCAAAAACAAAAAACTTTCCAACATATTCTCTGATAGAGAATTTCTTCTCGCGGTAATAATTTGTCCAGCTGTACTAAATAGTCGTTCAACTGAAGCACTTCACGGTAAAATTGTATTATATTTTTAAAAAATTGAATAAGGCTAACCGCGCACTACGTTTTTCCGCCGCTGTTTTTTTTTTTAGCAAAAATGTATGAAGCACAATGATGTAATATATAATGAAGCATTATACTCCATATAAGCGAACGCTCTACGTTTTTTTTTTTCAGCGGCGGAAAAAAAAACGCAAAAAGTTACATTTTTTTTGCTGACAAAAAAACGCGTGATTTTTGTAACACGTATAAATATATGACAACACGCGCACTTGCGTAAATAAGCAAGCGGTTTTCTTGATTAGTGTGATTATGTATCATATTATGATACACTAATACACAACAGAAATGTATGTAAAATAAAATTTTAGTCAAAATATCGCCAGATTTGAAGTTTTAATAGAAAATTTGACGAAGAAAATTATATATGAAATAGACAAAAGCCCCCCAGTATTGGATAAAATTCTAATATTATGGTATTTAAGAATATTGTAAATGTTTTTGGCGAGAAATTTATTAAAAAATAATTAATAAATTGAACTGCATTACAGATAAAAAGGTAATTTAGGTTTTGGTAAATAAATCTTTCTACAAATATAATTATCTGAAAAGAAGATTGGTTAAATCACTTGTTAAATATGTAAATGGGAGAAGCGGGAGAAATGAGAATCCATTCATAAGTTTGACATTTTAATAATTAATTTTGAATTATTTGTATTTAATTATAATAATTATGTATTTTGAAAATAAAATGTTTTAATATGTTTATTGTTTTTTTATTTATTTAGTCATTAAATTATACAAAATTTTGCGTACAAAAAGTATTTTTGATTTTATAATGTTATGTTGCCACCGTAAAGTCCCAGTAAAAGAAGCTTAACGAACGTCCTGATTTTGATAAAATAGTTAATTTAATAAATTGGACTGCATTATAGGTAAAAAAGATAATTTAGATCTTGGTGTTTTTACAAATTTAATTATTTAAAAAGAAGAGTGGGTACTATCTAAAATATGTAAATGGTGGAAGAAAATGGAAATGTGTTCATAAGTTTGACATATTTTGATAATTAATATTGAATCATTTTTTATTTCTTAATAATATTTTAAAAATAAATACCCCTGTCGCAGCATCTGCATAACATAGCGAATTTCCAAATCTTGGGCACTGGCGGATCTCATCTAAGACCTGTACCTATTTAAAATAGTTTAGCTTTCTAAGAGTAAAAGAATTTTTAAAATCGGTTGGGTAATTAGTTTTGGTATTTTTGGGGACCCAAGAACCCGAACGAATTTTGTGCAGCATAGTTGTATCCATCTAAAATAATTTAGTTCTCTAGCAGTGAGAAATTTTTTAGCATCTTTTCGATAGCTTATTACTGGCGTTTTCGGATCTGCAAGATCCCGGTGGACCTCATTAAAAAATCAGCTCGACCGTATATTCTAGGCGGACTTTATGTAAAATATATATATATATATATATATATATTTACCACTTTTGGGCCCCATGGACCCTGGCGGACCCTAAATAACGTAATGTATGTCTATCTAAAATAGTTAGTTCCCCAACTGTGAAAAAATTTTCAAAATCGGTCGGTTAGTTTATTTTTGACACTTTTGGATCCCATGGACCCTGGCAGACCTTACATAACGTAATCTATATTTATCTAAAATAGTTTAGCTCTGTAACAGTGAAAAAATTTTCAAAATCGGTCAGTTAGTTTATTTTTGACACTTCTGGATCCTATGGACCCTGGCAGACCTTACATAACGTAATCTATACTTATCTAAAATAGTTTAGCTCTGTAACAGTGAAAAAATTTTCAAAATCGGTCAGTTAGTTTATTTTTGACACTTTTGGGTTCTATGGACCTTGGTGGACCTTACATAACGTAATTTATATTTATCTAAAATAGTTTAGCTCTGTAACAGTGAAAAAATTTTCAAAATCGGTCAGTTAGTTTATTTTTGACACTTCTGGATCCTATGGACCCTGGCAGACCTTACATAACGGAATCTATATTTATCTAAAACAGTTTAGCTCTGTAACAGCGAAAAAATTTTCAAAATCGATCAGGCAGTTTATTTTTGACACTTTTGGGTCCTATGGACCCAGGCGGACCTTACATAACGTAATCGATATTTATCTAAAATAGTTTAGCTCTGTAACAGTGAAAAAATTTTCAAAATCGGTCAGTTAGTTTATTTTTGACACTTTTGGGTCCTGTGGACCCTGACGGACCTTACATAATGTATTCTAAATCTATCTAAAATAGTTTAGCTCTGTAACAGCGAAGAAATTTTTAAAATTGGTCGTTTAGTTTATTTTTTACAATTATGGGATCAGTAAATCCTGGCGAAACTCATACAAGTCTAGTACTCTAACAGTAAGAAAAGGGTTCTAAGGATCTCATATAACTTATGGCAGTCCGTAAGCTTCTTGCGGATATCATTTAATTAATTAATTCAAATACTTTAACTTACTAACTGTGAAAAATTTTTTAAAATCGATTGGTTAATTAATTTCTGGCCTTTTTAGGTCCCGAAAACCTTGACCTCACATAAAATACCTTAAATCCATTTGAAATGGTTTAATTTTTTAACATTATTAATTATTAGTGGAAAAATTTTCAAAATCGATTCAAAATATTTTTCCGTACATACATATGTACATTGTACAGATTTTGTTTTGTTTTATATTTAATAATATTTATATCATAACATAATCTTCAATTTCTTGTTTACTTAAAAATTCAATAAAAAAAAAAAAAAAATTCTTCATTACATTAGCTTAGAAAATCTGTTTAATTTACATTTTTTAACATGGAATAGAACCATGCTAATTATAATGCAATAAATGAGAAACAAAACTCTATACATGTATGTGTGTTATATCTCATATATGTGAATAGTTTTCACTTGTTCTCACAAAATTTTTTAATAAAAAAGTGAAATATTTTTATACTTATTAAAAACTGAGATATAAATATAAATTACTTATTAGACTAACAAAGAAAGAATAAAAGTGAAAATTTACATTTTCTCGAAAAATACTTAAAATAGAAAGAAAATTATAAGAATATTTTCTTCATAATTTTTTTTTTCCTTTTCAACGATGTAAAAATCGAACTGCCTTATGATAGGATCGAATGATAAAAAATGGCCAGAAAACCTACTTCTGGGCATCCGACGTGTCTGGCTAACGAACTTAGCCAAGCCAATTCAGAATCCAGTCCGCACACAAAATTTCATAAGCGTTAGACGTTTCGTTCGAGAGTTATCGCGCGGATACATATATATATATATATATATATATATATATATATATATATATATATATATATATATATATATATATATAAATTTTAGTGAATATCATTTTCGTATTCTAGGGACCTCAAAACATATTTCTGATATGGTCCCGGGCTTAGGTCGCACCATGACACCTGGCGTAAAAGCTAAATTTCCAGTTTTGGAAATTCGCTAAAAAGTATTAAAATTAAAACATTCAGAATTTTACATACTTTAAAATTATTTATAATTTTATAACGTCATATTACTAATGTAAAGCACCAGTGCAGAAGCTTAATGAACGTCCATTTTCGAAATAATTTTAAGTCCCGCCAACTCCGCTACTGAAAAAAAAAACGTAGTGCGCGCTTAGCCTAATGCTTCACATTTTTTTTGCTGAAAAAAAACAGCGGCGGAAAAACGTAGTGCGCGCTTAGCCTAATGCTTCACATTTTTTTGCTGAAAAAAAACAGCGGCGGAAAAACGTAGTGCGCGCTTAGCCTTAGGCTAAGCGCGCACTACGTTTTTTTTTTCCGCTCGGCGTTTTTCCACAAAAGCTGAAAACGCGCCATCAGCGCGCACCACGTTTTTTTTCCAATAGCGGAATTGGCGGGTCTTAAAATTATTTCAAAAATGGACGTTGGATTTTAGATAATACTCACTCTTCTTTCCAAATAATTATAGGTATTTGTAAAAATATTCATTTACCAAGATCTAAATTATCTTTTTTACGTAGGGTAAGAGACCCGATGACCGAACACTATTTTTAGCTGTATCATTAAAGTAGCTTAAAAAAATTAAAAAATAAACAAGACACCCATTTTTTTTTTCTTAATAAGCATGAAACCAAGTTTTTTTAATCCAATGAATATCTTTTTAAGAAAATATAACCCAAAACTTTTGATTTATTAATGTTTTTGTTTTATAATTTGTTGACGTCTATGAAAAAACGGACAGAATATATTGACCCCCTTTAAAAGATCAACATACTGACCCCAAAGAAAGAACATGCATTTAATGTACATGAGATACATGAGATACATGACATACATCATATACATCTTCTGCCATCTTTTCACGTATAAGTCAACTACATATAGTTCACTTTGATATGTATAAAGTGAATAACAGTGATTATGTATAGTAAATATTTAAAATATCGAGACACAGAGCGACATCTTTTTATGTATCTATATAAGTATATATAATAGTTTCTTTGATTCTTTGATTTATTAATATTAATAAATTTGAGTTTCTGAAAATAAAAATATGCTACCCCGCTTTTACTTTTGAAATTTTCCATCAATTTTCGTTCATTTTTCCCTGTTAAAAAAACTGAAATAATATTTATGTCAGTCAATAAACAATACTTACATGTTTGATAGTCTTAAAAGTTACCATTTGTTACAATTAAATGTTTTTTTTTAAAATATTTATTTCACTTTTTTAAAACAATTAATATTTCATGCAAAATGGCGTCTTATGCCAATGCAAAATATCTTTATCACATAAATACACGGGGAAAAACTTTCCATAAATTGCTTGCAATGCCACTAAGTGTTCCGTCTGTGAAGTACGTTTAAAAAATTAATACAGATTCCGTTTTCTACTTACTCTGCTTACGATTTTCGCCATCTAGTGTGATATATTAATGTTTTAAAAAACATCGTGTACATTCTAACTTATCCATTTTACCATTATGAATTTTTAAACAGTTAAATTAAGTATATGACGTATATATTTATAAGTCGTTTCAAATCTAAATGTCTGACGTTTTTATTTCAATTTCGAAGTTTTAATTCAATATTAATTATTTTTCAATTGATTTTACGTTCTGAAATAAATAAAATATTAAAGTGAAATTATAAAAACGGTTAATTAAGTGTTTTAAACCCAAAAATTAATTAAAAATGTTTATAAAATGGATATGTAATATATAATTCTCAAAATGGGGTACCCAACCTTAAGACTTGGATCCCAAGAAGAAACACTTCTACAAATAATATTTAACGCATATAAAATATAATTTAGCTATCCTAATCTCTTAAGTGGACTAATAACAATTATTTGTATACTTTTATTATGCTAATAACTTTAAAAATTCCGCCGCGAAAAAAAAAACGTAGTGCGTTCGCTTATATGGAGTATAATGCTTCACATTTTTTTGCTGAAAAAAAAAACAGCGGCGGAAAAACGTAGTGCGCGCTTAGCCTAAGTCGACCAGTGTTGCCAACTGTAGCTGGTTAAAAATCCCACAGAGCTGCTTAAAAAATCCCATTTTTTCTACAAAAATTCCATATCTTCCAAAATTCAAAAATGACTAATTCCCAAATTACGTGTCAACCTATTATAAATAAAATTGTCAAATTTTTTATTTATTTATTTATTTATTTTTTATTTTTTGATTGATTTAGTTAGTATTAAAACAAATAAAAATAACGATAAAAGTTTATGCATATATTTAATTTTTATTACAAAATATTAAAAACTTAATTTTTTATTTATAGGAAAGCGCTTTATGTGACAGCACGTTTTACTACTCCTCTAACGGCCGGTTTTACAAACGGAGTTTAAGCTTAAGCTTAACTAAACCTAGTTTAAAAGTTAAACCTAGTTTATCTTCGCGTCTGTTTTACAATACAGTTTAAAGGAAAGTTTAAGTAAGCTTGTGTTGGCGAACCTGCTTTCAATCATTTGCTCATTTCATTCAATACGTGTATGTATCTGTGTCCGGTAAAGTCGGTAAAATAACTCTATTTTACCAACCCAATTACCAACCGTATGTATCCGGATATACTTCATACGCGATATGATATACGTGATATACGCTACAAACATAACCTACATTGAAATAACGCTATAAAGAAAAAAATTATTATAATATATATTAAATAAAATTAAAAAAAGAAATTTAAAATAATGAATGGCACAAATGAAAAGAAAAGATCAGTAAATTTCACGAGTAATGAAATTGAGCATGGTGGCCACAGATTTTTAAAGATCAAATTCACTGACTTTTCCAGGTTTTCCAAAAATTTTATTAAAAAATTCCCTATCTATTTTGTGAAAAATGCCGCCCCTACTTTATCCCAAAAAGCTAAAAAAAAATTCTTAATAACTTTTTAACACTTTCTTAAAAAAGTAAATGACGAGCAAAAAAAAAAAAGAAACGCGCCAATTTTTAAATCTAATCTCAAAACAAGTGATTGATTGAAAAATTGATTGAAATTTTTTCCCTAAATAAACAAAATTATAAAAATCAATTTTTTCCAGTCTTCTGGTAAAATTCCCTGACTTTTCCCTGATTTTTCTAGAAAGTTTAGAATTCCCTGACATTTCCAGATTTTCCAGTAATGTGGTCACCATTATTGAGTATTTAATTGCTCTAGTAGAGAAATATAAAAATATAATCGAATCCCTAAAAACGACCTCAACCATAGAGAAGATCTTAAGTAGTTATATCTTTTCTATGATCTTAACTAGATAAGCTTAGTTTAATTGATTTAAGCCACCTTGATTGGTAGTTTAAATATAAGCTGAGTTTAACAAATAAACTCAATATGTAAAACGGTCTGATTTACTTAAACTTGGTTTAACTAATAAACTCAGTTTAAACTCGGTTTGTAAAACCGGCCGTTAGAAATTATATTATTTAGTAATAAATAAATATGATAATTAAATTAAATTGTTTGTTTTTCTTTCTAGCATTTCCCTTTTCCCAAATTAAAAAAAAAAGGAAAGGAAAATGGGTTATTTACTTATTAAACGCAATGCTTAATATATTAAATTTTAATATTTTTTAACGAAAATTAAACGTGTCCGAAAATTTTTATCTACTTTTTTATTTGTTTTACTTGCAAATCAATCAAGAAAAAGAGAAAACTTTACGGAATTTCGTTGGCACAAAGTTTGGGAAATTGCCGCAAAAATTTCTTCCAAAACACTTAATTTCAGTTTTTTCTTTTTAAGTAGTACAAGACAAAAGACTACCCACACCCTTTGTACCGCCTTTGCATCTTAAAATGGATTTTTCAAAATGAAACTGTAAATAATTGTTAACGGTTTATTGTAACAAAAAAGTATATTTATTCTTTGTTAAGGATAAGTTAGACTAGGCCATATTATATAAAAAGATCCCACAAATTAGACCATTTACGGCCGGTTTTACAAACGGAGTTTAAGCTTAAGCTTAACTAAACCTAGTTTAAAAGTTAAACCCAGTTTATCTTCGCGTCTGTTTTACAATACAGTTTAAAGGAAAGTTTAAGTAAGCTTGTGTTGGCAAGCCTGCTTTCAATCATTTGCTCATTTCATTCAATACATGTATGTATCTGTATCCGGCAAAGTCGGTAAAATAACTCTATTTTACCAACCCAATTACCAACCGTATGTATCCGGATATACTTCATACGCGATATACGCTACAAACATAACCTATATAGAAGTAACGCTATAAAGAAAAAAATTATTATAATATATATTAAATAAAATTAAAAAAAGAAATTTAAAATAATAAATGACACAAATGAAAAGAAAAGATCAGTAAATTTTACGAGTAATGAAATTGACGCATGGTGGCCCCAGATTTTTAAAGATCAAATTCACTGACTTTTCCAGGTTTTCCAGAAATTTTATTAAAAAATTCCCTATCTATTTTGTGAAAAATGCCGCCCCTACTTTATCCCAAAAAGCTAAAAAAAATTCTTAATAACTTTTTAACACTTTCTTAAAAAAGTAAATGACGAGCAAAAAAAGAAAAAAGAAATCCGCGCCAATTTTTAAATCTAATCTCAAAACAAGTGAAAAATTGATTGAAGTTTTTTCCCTAAGGCCTGGCGCATACACTCAATTAGTATCTCGACTAAACTGTTTAGTCGAAATCGATGAGCCTCATGATTTCAACCCAACTAAACTGTTTAGTTGTAAGATGCGCATACTATCAATTAGTTGTTCAGCGATTTTAAAATTATTCGTACCCTTATTTATTCCTATTCGTGCATAATCCTCTGTTTTCAACCATGTCCCTGTCACTCTCCATTTAGCCTATTATAAAAAAATGGACCGTTTTTTGACGTCGCTGTAACTAATATACCAGATGGCGTTGATTTACTAGGGGATAAAATTAGAGTCGAGACATGAGGTTTAATAGTTCGCTATTTTTCATCTAAAATAAATTGGAAATAAATTAAATATTTAAAAAAATACTTTAATTCAACCTAGAAAGATTAATTAAATTAAAAAAATTTAATTCTTCGTTAACACATAACTTGGTGACGATACTTTCGTACTCAATCATATGATAATTAATTTTGACATCTGTTTGATGAAAAATGCTCACATGTCCCAACTCTATTTAGTATACCCCCTATACCATTAGCGCCACGTAGCAAACGTAGCAAACTGTGACATGAAAAGGTCCGTCCTTGAAAACAAGTGGCAGGGACATGGTTTTCAACCAATCATAAATAATAGTTCCTATATCTGTCATGTCTATTATATTTATGATTTTCAAAACGTGTTGAATGTTTTGTGTTTTTAATTTTTTAACGATCTTATCAATCATCGAATTCAAAAATAGTTAATAGAAAAAGACTTGTCTGTGCTTTGCTTTATATAGAACGTACGACAAAGAAAAGGAAATGGAGATATGTATTTCGTACATCCCATATATATCACAGCCATGTCCCTGTCACTCTCCATTTAGTCTATTATAAAAAAATGGACCGTTTTTTGACGTCGCTGTAACTAATATACCAGATGGCGTTGATTTACTAGGGAATAAAATTAGAGTCGAGACATGAGGTTTAATAGTTCGCTATTTTTCATCTAAAATAAATTGGAAATAAATTAAATATTTAAAAAAATACTTTAATTCAACCTAGAAAGATTAATTAAATTAAAAAATTTTAATTCTTCGTTAACACATAACTTGGTGACGATACTTTTGTGCTCAATCATATGGTAATTAATTTTGACATCTATTTGATGAAAAATGCTCACATGTCCCAACTCTATTTAGTATACCCCCTATACCATTAGCGCCACGTAGCAAACGTAGCAAACTGTGACATGAAATGGCCCGTCCTTGAAAACAAGTGGCAGGGACATGATCACAGCATAGATAAAATACTCCAGAATTTACTATAGAGATTATAATTATGTTCGGGTTACAGATCGACTATTTAGTTGAGTGTATACGCACTTCAATACACAGTAATGTACATATACCTGTCGATCGATAGTTGTTTAAGTTGTCCGACTTTTTAGTCAAAAAACGATCGATATGGTTTTATGATTTTTTATCGAGCTACTATCGTGTTGATAGTATGCGCACCTCCATAAGATCCCATAGTCTTTTGACATACAACTAAGCAGTTGTTCAACTAAAAATTGTGTGTATGCGGCTAGTCTAAATAAACAAAATTATAAAAATCAATTTTTTCCAGTAAAATTCTTTGACTATTCCCTGATTTTTCTAGAAAGTTTAGAATTCCCTGACATTTCCAGGTTTTCCAGTAATGTGGTCACCATGATTGAGTATTTAATTGCTCTAGTAGAGAAATATAAAAATATAATCGAATCCCTAATGCGGCCCATACACGGTTCAACCTACCTAGTTGTACTACAAGTTGAACTGTTTGCCATACACTATTAAACTATTCATTCAACTTGTTGTCCAACTTCAGTTATTCACAATTTTTGAAAAAGAGAACTTCGTTAAAATTAAGGATAAAATTCTTGCCTTAGCAGTAATTGCAGAAAGTAGTGAAGAAAGCGTGAGTAAATGAAGAAAAAGGAAATGGAGCAAAGAGTAGTTAGGAAAAAAAATTTTCTAATGAAAAACTATTAAAAAAATTAGTGAATGTGAACCGATTATAAAAATTATATGCGAATGAACGAATAAATTATTAATGATATTTTAGTAAAAATAACACCTTTAATAAACAAAGAAGATACGTTTATGCGTGATGCAATTTCTGCAAAAACACGCTTGGGAATTACATTAAGGTTTCTTGCAACGAGAAATTCTTTTGAAGATTTAAAATTTTCAAGTGCGGTATCACCGCAAACTATTGGAAATAACAAACAAAATCAAATATTTAAACTTTCCAATTGTTACCGCTGTAAATATTTTTGAGATTTACACCCTTTACACCATATATGTACTGGTTTTGTTGTTCAACTACCCCACACACGGTACAACATGTTCATAGACCATTTGCTCCGCCCACGTAAAATCAAAATATTTTGATTTTACTTCAACCGTTTATGCAACCATCAAAATAGTTGACCAACTGCCCCACACACGATTCAACATGTTGTACAACTCAACCAAGTTGTACAACAAGTTGAACCGTGTATGGGCCGCATAAAAACGACCTCAACCATAGAGAAGATCATAAGTAGTTATATCTTTTCTATGATCTTAAGTAGGTAAGCTTAGTTTAAATGATTTAAGCCACCTTGATTGGTAGTTTAAATATAAGCTGAGTTTAACAAATAAACTCAATATATAAAACGGTTAGATTTACTTAAACTTGGTTTAACTAATAAACTCAGTTTAAACTCGGTTTGTAAAACCGGCCGTTATCCCTCCATCCCACGAAACCTCAAAAAACCCGTGAATCGGGATAAATCCCTCGAGTTGGCAACATTGAAGTCGACATCCATATAATATATATGGTCTATAATGTATAGTATGGAGATTAGGCAAGAAGACGAAACTCGATGTATTCAAAAAAGTGTCCAAATCAAAGATGGCACTCGTGTTCGTCGGATACGAAAGCGGTACAGTACTTATTCTCAAATGGAACACTCTCAAATGGAAACGCGAGCATCTCTATTATCTTTGTTAGCTTTTGAATAGAATCTTCTGGAATCTTTTTCAATGTTCAACTCAGTTATCAAGTAGGTTTTTCGATCGTTTTTAAAATAAACTTAACAATTTTTATTTTGCGTCGCATCATTTATATTGTATATTATATAATTCGCTGACATCACTATGTAAAATCGGAGTCAGTACCATTGGATATTCGCCGTATAAAGTAATTTAAGCTATAAGAGTTTACTTCATACATATGTAATTTTTATGTATTTCCTTTGACTAAATAACATCAACCGACATTGGTGATTCTCAAATGGAAACACTCACTTCCCCAGTCCCGACGTGTTTCCATTTGAGAATAAGTACTGTAGTTACATTCTGTTTTATCCGCTTTATGTTACTATATTCGCTATATTCACATCAGTATTCGAACATTATTAATGCCGCAAGTGGTAAGAAAAGAAAGCCTTATATTTACCATTTTTCTGACCAATTTTGTCAATTCCTCTCATGTCTCATGAGATAGAGGGAGTACTGCCCAACCAACATAAGGTTGCCAGGTACTGACCAACATAAGGTCAGATGCACAAATGAAAGAGTGCGATAACAAGAATTAAACATATAACATATATGCATAAAAGTGTGATAGAAGTTGTGTTTGTCTACTGCGCGTAGAACCTTGACCGGCAACCTTATGTTGGTTGAGCTGTACAGGTATATATTCAATGTATATGAAAATGAAGCAAAAAAAAGGCTTAAAGTATTGACCAATATGGCGGTTAAACAAGGTTTAATTTAAAATTTTTCTATATTTACTGATGTTATATTTGTTGCTATAAATATTGTTAGAATATTTATTAACTCTTTTAAACAAACCATATGGAAAAATTTTTTTGTCTCAAAATGCCGGACCTTTTACTAGCAGTGATAAGTACAATAGATAAGGTTACAAAAAAAGAAACAGAAAAAAAATCAAAGATCCCAACATCAAAAAAGTGAAACCTAGGAATTTACAAAATATAAATTATACTAAACTATGTTGATAAAATTGAATATATTACAGTGGAGCTTCACTAAAGTTAAGAAAAATTTGGTAAACTTTAGTGAAACTTAACTTTAGTGAAGTAGACTGAGATCAGTGGCGGTCATTTAATACATGATCGGGACTAAATAATAATTGAAGTTATAGGTGACGTACAAGAACAAACTATTTAATAATTTGGATTCCAGTGGATTAATTGGATTTTATACTAATGTATAAATTTCATTAAAAATATTGCTGTTATAGAAAGTTCTTTATTATCAATATATCTGCTATAGAAATTGTTTTTTTCCCTTGAACGGACAATTGACAAGTACCGTATCTATTTTTCAATCGATATAAGTAGCTACGATTTGCTTCGGATTCACCAAATTCTTCGAATTAGTTATTAAGTACCTGGTATTCAAGTATTTTGGTATTTATTATTTCAATTTATTTATTATATAAAGTGAATAACTGAATTGAGTAAGTAGTTTTCAATCAGATTACTCGCTTTGTATATATATGAAAAAAATTTTAAAAATTCTAGAATTTAACATTCTAAAATTTTTTTTGCATAGAGAAATATTTTTATTAAAAAACATCACTGATTTGTTTACGTCTTTATGTTTTAAGACTATAATTTATGGCTATATAGTTCAGCTCATAACTAGTCTTAGTTATGTCATGAA
The DNA here is from genome assembly GCA_035578155.1 of Brachynemurus nebulosus. Taxonomy (NCBI): domain Eukaryota; kingdom Metazoa; phylum Arthropoda; class Insecta; order Neuroptera; family Myrmeleontidae; genus Brachynemurus; species Brachynemurus nebulosus. The sequence continues at coordinate 26,397,786 of JAPWDM010000002.1, forward strand.
AAATATGTGACTAATGTAATTTCCCTTTGTTTTTGTAATATTGTTCGATTTTTTACTTTGAATAAACATAATTAGTAATATTTATGAACTTTAAGTTACAAACGAAGTTCTAAAATTCAACAGAGAAAAGTTTAAATTTGAATATTCTTATGACATCCAGACCAATTTCTTTAAATCATACTACATGTAATTTGTTTTTTTTTTTTTTTTTTTTTTTTTTTTTTTTTTTTTTTTTATTACACATATAGCTTTTATAGAATTTATAATATCTTTGTCTTAAAAATGTATAAGGTATTAATATTGTTTCATTCTATTTGTATAAAAGCCTCTTAACTTTAGTGAGGAAAAAGTGACGTCAATTAACAAAATTGATGTTAACTTAACTGAAGCTTTACTGTATTTAAATTATATCGTATTTAGGAAAGTCCAGGTATACCTCACTCAATGATAAAAAAATGTATGTACGTATACGTTAACATTATGAGCTCGTGGACGTTTTCGGGGTACGTGTTTTTCGGGAAAGTCTGTCACAAATGGCGGCACCTGTACCAGTGAATGTGTTCTATGCAGTGAATCATGTCCCAGCCACTTGTTTTCAAGGACGGACTTTTGAATGTCACATTTGCTACGTGGCGCAGATGGCAGAGGAGCATACTAAGTAGAGTTGGGACATGTGAGCATTTTTCATCAAATAGATGTCAAAATTAGGTAGTGGTTACACTGGATACGAATTTATCCGAAAATTCATTCGTACGAACTTATCCGAGTTAATACGAATTAAACAAATGCATACATTTAGATATGCGTGGTTACACTGCTTACGACTCTTTCGTACGCGCTCGTACGACTTTTTGATACGACCAAAATATTTTGTTTTTTGATGCGAATTCGTACGAAAAAATGCAATGGATATAGAAAAAATAATTATTTTTGTTGAACAAAGGCGGTCTTCAAGGGATCAAAAGCATAAATATTATCATAATAGAAAGTTAAATAAAAAATTGTGGAATAAGGTGGCAGAGGAAATGTTTAGATAATTTTTTAATTAAATATATTACAATATAATAAAGCTAACCTAACAAAAACATTTTAAGTATATGTAATGAAAAATTAATTAACTAAATATTGAAGCTGAAATTCAGTAGATTTTAAAATGTAATTGAATGTGACTTGCGACATGTTCAAATATTCTAAAAATTTCTGTTTGTCTTGAAAAATTTCCTCAAAGTAATTCCAGAACTCAGCTTTTTTGCTCTACATGAATAATAAATAATCGTTTACACAGAATTGTTTGTTTTCTATAATTAGAAATTTTGAAAACGGTGATTCTAATAAATAAGATTTGGTAACTGGATCCATTGTTTGATATCATGCAATATGTACTAACGGTTTTCAATTTAAATTTAAATACGAATTCGTATTACGATTTCGTATCCAATGTAACCACATAGTCGTACGAATGAATTTCGTACGAGCACGTACGAATCAATTTTCGTACGAATTCGTATCCAGTGTAACCGCAGCCTTAAGTATCATATAATTGAGTACAAAAAAATCGTCACCAAGTTATGTGTTAACGAAGAATTACAATTTTTTAATTTAATTAATCTTTCTAGATCATAGAGAATAACACTATATATATATATATATATATATATATATATATATATATATATATATATATATATATATATATATATACATATATATATAGAAGAGCACTCACTTAAATTATAGGATTTTTCTTAGCAGGTTATTAAGGTACTGAATTCAGAGGGCAGTGCACAACATATTTAAAAAATTGGTAATTGTAGACGGTGCTACTAGCTGATATCTGTCGAATTTACTGTTCATAGAACTTATTCTATTATTTTAGAAATTTATAATTTGTAACATTTCTATAGTAACAATTATAAAAAATTTTATCAAGAAATTTTCATTTTTTTCGAATTGTTTATGAGTAATTCGTCTATTTTTTTGAGTTCAATATTAAATTTAATAATTTTATTTAATTATTATTGGAGGTATGTATAATTAACATTTATTACTTTATTTTTATTTGAAAATAATTACTTATTTTATTATCACAGTAAATTAATTAGAAAATTAGAATACACTTTATCTGTCGCAGAAAAATGGGAGCACACTTGTCAGAAATTAAAATCAGTGATAGTGGTATTCATTTACGAAATATTTGATTAATGTATAATTTTGAATAAAAATAAATTTACTTGAGTTTTTAAACAAATATATGAGTTTATAATTATTGTATGAGTTTTAAACTTGAAAAACTGATTAAAATAAAATGCAATTAGGAGAATTTTAGTGGATTATCTTACTAGTAGTTACCTATATTATCGGCAAAGGCTAAAGATAATTTAAAGTTATTATAGTGACATCTCTGTTCTTTTCAAGTGTACTACGCATGATGATTACGACGGTGCCGCGACTAAATAACTGTGGACAAAATAACCACGACAAAACAACCGCGACAAAATAACCGTGGACAAAATAACCACGACAAAACAACCACGACAAAACAACCGCGACAAAATAACCGTGGACAAAATAACTGAACGACAAAATAACCGCACGACAAAACAACCAAACGACAAAATAACCGAACAACAAAATAAACATCATTAATTATTCTTTTGAGTTAGGGTACATGCGGCTGTGATATGATTAAGATTTTTTTTTGCTCCCTGTATATAAAAGATGGCTAAATTGCAATAGACCTTAAATATTGGTATTTAAACTATTGCGTTTAAAAACGAACGTTAATGGGTGAAAACTATTGTATTTAAAAAGCTAAGCTTGGGAAACATTATTTTGAAAAATCGGTGGTCAGGTTAGTTAAGGTTCGGTTAGTTTAGTTAGTTTTGACAATATACTTCGACTTTGACATAAAAGCTAATTAGGTTAAGGTTATAGGTGGTGAGGTTAGTTAAGGTTAGGTTAGTTTAGTTAGTTTTGACAATATACTTCGGCTTTGGTATAAAAACTAATTAGGTTAAGGTTATAGGTGGTGAGGTTAGTTAAGGTTAGGTTAGTTTAGTTAGTTTTGACAATATACTTCGACTTTGGTATAAAAACTAATTAGGTTAAGGTTATAGGTGGTGAGGTTAATTAAGGTTAGGTTAGTTTAGTTAGTTTTGACAATATACTTCGACTTTAGTATAAAAACTAATTAGGTTAAGGTTATAGGTGGTGAGGTTAGTTAAGGTTAGGTTAGTTTAGTTAGTTTTGACAATATACTTCGACTTTGGTATAAAAACTAATTAGGTTAAGGTTATAGGTGGTGAGGTTAGTTAAGGTTAGGTTAGTTTAGTTAGTTTTGACAATATACTTCGACTTTGGTATAAAAACTAATTAGGTTAAGGTTATAGGTGGTGAGGTTAGTTAAGGTTCGGTTAGTTTAGTTAGTTTTGACAATATACTTCGACTTTGGTATAAAAACTAATTAGGTTAAGGTTATAGGTGGTGAGGTTAGTTAAGGTTAGGAGTTTAGTTAGTTTTGACAATATACTTCGACTTTGGTATAAAAACTAATTAGGTTAAGGTTATAGGTGGTGAGGTTAGTTAAGGTCAGGTTAGTTTAGTTAGTTTTGACAATATACTTCGACTTTGATATAAAAACTAATTAGGTTAAGGTTATAGGTGGTGAGGTTAGTTTAGTTAGTTTTGACAATATACTTCGACTTGGATATAAAGACTAATTAAGTTAAGGTTATAGGTGGTGAGGTTAGTTAAGGTTAGGAGTTTAGTTAGTTTTGACAATATTCTTCGACTTTCATTTAAAAAGTAGGTGGTGAGGTTTGTTAAGGTTACCCTTTACCCGAAGGTTATAAGTTAGTTTAGTCTAGATACTGTCATCTAGTATCTAGTCAGAACAAAAAAAAAAATATTTACAAGATATTGCTACAGTATTATCTTTGTAATTTAGATTTATTACATTTATTATGCTACTATCTTATAAAGAGTTAACAAAATAATAAATAAATAAACTTTAAAGTTATTTTGTCGTTTGGTTATTTTGTCGTGCGGTTATTTTGTCCACAGTTACTTTGTCTAAGGTTATTTTGTCGTGCGGTTATTTTGTCATTCGGTTATTTTGTCCCCGGTTATTTTGTCGCGGTTATTTTGTCCGCGGTTATTTTGTCGCGGAACCGATTACGACAACGGTGACATCTATACCCTGTACCCCCGTTCTCAGTGTCATAGAGAGGTCATAGAGAGTCAAAAAAATGTATTGAAGTTAGCTATCTTGCAGAAATAAAATTCTGGTGTACTTTATCTATTGTAACAGTCGCGGGCGGTTCAGCTTATATTTAAAAAATACTTAAAATTCGCGCCCGAATGCTGTTACTTATTGTCCCACGCAGATTTAACGCTAATTGGATGCCTAAAAATGTCCAAAGTCGGGTTCTGTCAAAGAATTACTCTCCGTTGTGTGTTTTGCGAAATTACTTTATTAAAAAAATTCTTTTTAAATAAAATTCTATAATAATGGTTTACATTATTTCAAACGAAAGTTCAATAATTATTTTAAAATAAATAAATTATAAATATAATGTTATGTTTTAATAAATATATCCGAACTGTTTTTACATTTTACTTATTTAACAATGCCTTAATAAAAATAATTATATTTTTTATTGGACTTCGCGCAACAATCAATTACGGCCTATTTCAAACAAGTCCAAATCTCGTCTCTTTTATCATCCCTTTTCCACATATATGAACAATTCACCACTTCTCCCCACCGCTTAACTATTTTTCAATACATATTAAACATCAAAAACGGGGAATCCCAAAATGATATAATATTATAAATTCATATGGAAGATAATAGTTAAACTTTACAACGCTAGGTTGTTCATATTTTTTACAAACAGATGTCGCTAATTATCATAGCCGATATCAAACCCCATCTCATTTTTAGTTCATTAATTCAAAATTTGACCGCTAGATGTCAGCCCCCGTACCATAATATCCGTTACACTATGTTCTAGATTAACTTTTAAATGATTAAGACGAGTTAACTCGTCCTGCAATATGGCGGCTCAAAATGCTGTCATATGTATATATTCACTGGTACAGGTGTCGCCCTCTGTGACAATACGGTATAATTCTAAATAATGTTTAATTTTATCAACATAGTTTAGTATAATTTATTTTTTGTAAATTCCTAGGGTTCACTTTTCTAATGTTGGAATCTTTGATTTTTTCCTATTTTTTTTTGTAGCCCTATCTATTGTACTTATCACTTGGCAGTAAAAAGTCCCCCATTTTGAGACAAAAAATTTTACCATATGGTTTGTTTAAAAGGGTTAAATTAAAAGTATTTTTTTTAAATATTTAATTTAGGGTAAGAGACCCGATGACCGATCACTATTTTTAGCTGTATCATTAAATTAGCTTAAAAAAATTAAAAAATAAACAAAACACCCATTTTTTTTTTCTTAATAAGTATGAAACCAAGTTTTTTTAATCCAATAGATATGTTTTTAAGAAAATATAACCCAAAAATTTTGATTTATTAATGATTTTGTTTTATAATTTGTTGACGTCTATTAAAAAGCATACAGAAAATATTAACCTCCATTGAAAGATCAATACACTTACCCCTATCAAAAATCACCGGTTAGTCCGATTACTAATGTACATCAGTACAGTAGTAAATCTTATACTATCGAATATTTGAACCATTCTCTTTCAGTCACTTTGACACTCTATCCACTACAAGAGGTCAGTCTGTGTCATAGAGTATTATATTACAACTCCCAGAAAAAAGTTAAGGTAATAAAATTTTGAAAAAAATATGATTGGTTAAATAAGATGACAAGGATAAAAAAGCAGCTTGTACAGTGACAGTTCAATTTACTTATCTCTCTCACACAAAAATCTGTCAAACTAAGTCGGATTTACATAGCTAAAAAAAACTAGCATACGGTATTTTTAATGTGTCTCTCCATGGAGATACAGAGTCTTCACCTGATGGCAGATTTGTGGTAACTGATAACTCTTACTGATTATACCGTGTCACCCTGGAGTTAAATATCTATAAATTCAATTCATTTTAGAAAACTATTAAGAAATTATTCCATTTTATGGAAAACTAAAGTAGAAATACATATAAGAAAACATTAAAAAGTTATTAGCATTATTTATAAGTAAAAATTAATAACAAACTTAGTTAAAATAAAAAAAAAAAACAACAAACACCACTCGAAAATTATAATTGAGAGGACAAATGCATGAAGAAGTTATGTGACATTTTTGTAATTTTACAGTACAACCATTTGAAAGTTTTTATTTACTTGTACTCCCTATGAAATAGCACATGTTTATTATTGAATTTGTTTGAAACTATTGGAAGTAATGAAACCAACTTTTTCTAGATGATATTTCAGGATAAAATATTTCTAAATTCTACAAAATCAAAAAAAAGTAAACGAACAGTCAAAAATAAATATATTAAATTTTAAGAAAAGTTAAGTTTTGAAAAAATATTAATATCATGACGATCATAACCTTTAATGACACAACGTCCAGTGGTACATTATTTTGACGTTTATACACTTCATGTGGATTTATTGACGTCGTGCAACGTGATATGTGAGTTAGTAAAGTTTCAGTTGACATCTTATGACGTCAGCGACCGTCAAGGTGTTACTTTAAATACATAATTTTAATTTTTAATATTTAACATTACATTTGACATATACATTTTTTTTTTAACATATACATTTGAAATCATAAAACAATTCGATAAAATTTAAATGGACAAAATCGTTAAAAGTGATGATATTAAAAATTGAAAATTAAACTTAATAAAATTAAAATTAATAAAAAAAAAATAATAATAAAACTAAGAAAACAGTGTTACACAAAATTTAGAAAAATGTTACAAAAGAATCAAAATTAATAACAATTAAAAATGAATCACGAGGTGCTCGAAACAAAATAAATATATAAACAAAATGGCTTTAGTCTAATGGAAACAAAGTAGTGACTGTGGCGCTGTAGTCAAGTTGGGTAACCATTTTAATCTTTTAAGTGGCTTGTTAAACTGGACGGTTGCTGTTTTACATGCCAGCATCAAAAGTGTTGTGCAAATTAAATTGGAATCTGTGTTACAAATAGAAGCTATATGGAGTTTACCCCATTTAAAATTTTGATATATGACAAGCATGATAGATAAAATGGCGGCACAATCGACAAATGTCATCAACCTGAGTTAATTCGAGTTAACCGCTTAAGTGGCTAAAATTTTTGATCTTAACTCCCTGAAGATTATAGGAATAATTCCGAAAAACTAATTGATATAAGTTAAAAAATCAAGAATACACTATTTTGACAACTAGTACACTTTATATGGAACTGTTGACGCCGTTGACGCTGTTTACCGTTATGTATACATTAGTTTTTTTTATAATGTAAAGTGCAATTCTTTTTTTTTTTTATTTATAATATCCTGTGTATGTTTTAAGAACTGAATTATGTATTTTAATAATAAATGAAATTCTTAATTTAATTACGCATTATAATTTAAAAAGTTAAATGAATGTATATAATTTTTAAAACTATAGTTTTAAATTATAATTTAATATTTCTAAATCGTGTTTTGTATTACTATTTTCTATTTTTAATTGAAAAATAATATTTATGAATGTTGCTGCAAGAGGGCAGTTTCGTATTGAAAATCATTTATTTCATTTTTTGCTATAGTGTAAATCCAACTTGTAAAATTTTATTACGTTTACTTTTTTCTTAGAGTTGTAATACTATATCACAGAATGACACCTTGTGAAACATAGCAGCAATGACAGAAGGGTTTAAATATTCGATAAAATAAACCACTAAAATACTGTATTTTCTTTCGCCATCTATAATTTTGCTTTAAAAAACATTGTGTACATTGTGACATGATCCTAACTTATCTATACGCCATTGTGAATTTTTAAACAGTTAAATTGACGATAGATGACGTCAAAAATGTTTATAAAATAGATATGGAATATCTGTGTGATTCTCAAAATACCCAACTCGAAAACTTGGATCCCAACAAGAATCAGTCATACAAATAATATTTAACACATATAAAATTTAATTCAGCTATCCTAATCTCTTAAGTGGACTAATAACAATTATTTGTATACTTTTATTATGCTAATAACTTTAAAAATTCGGTGAAAAATGTTACAATTTATAACCCATGTGTTTTGAAAAATGATCATCCACCATATTAAAAATTCATGAATTCAACAAAAATTGTTATATATATATATATATGTATTTCTTAAATTAAGTGAGGAGACATTAAATGTGATGTGAATTTAAATTGAAAAATAATCATTGTATTAACAATAATTTTTTTTTTCAAAGGTTTCTTTCAGAAATAACTTCATTAAAATATAAATGTCAAAACTGATCGGACTTATAACCCCGATCGACAATGGGGTCTTTTACCCTATTTCCAATTTATTTTAGATGAATCCTTGATGAAAAATAGCGAACTATCAATAAATAGCAAACTCATGTCCTGTTATACCCCTCATATTTTATTCTAGTACATCAAAGCCATCTGGTATATTAGTTACAGCGGCGTCAAAAGACGGTCCATTTTTTTTATAATGGACTAAATGGAGAGTGGGAGGGCATGCAGTGAATATATACATTCACAGCCAGGGTTAGCAACCGTACTATAATTATAGTAGACATACTATAATTACATCCTTTTTACTATGTACTATCATGCCTTTACAATAATCCTTAAATCTACTATAATTTCTTAAATCTATTATAATTTTTATAAACCATATTAACCATTATAAACCATATTTTTAGACCGAAAAAACAAATTTTTCGTAATTAATTTCAAAATATTTCTCATCTGGCGCCGAAATGATGACTGCTGATACAGTAGATGACTGCTGATCAATCGTGATTTCAATATACATATATATATATATATATATAGTCCTCCGGCAAAAAGGTCGCCGCCCTCGCCTTCCGATATAAAATGCGATAAAATTGAATTTGGCGGTTATTTTTTCTAATCTACTATAATTTTTTCAAATTTACTATAATTTTACGACCCTAGCACAATAATTTCACTCTTCAGGGTTGCTAACACTGTTCACAGCATTTTGAGCCGCCATATTGCAGGACGAGTTAACTCATTTCAATCATTTAAAGGAGTTAATAAATAGTCTCAAATTACAACAATAATCGTGTACAAATTAAAAAATATTTATTACCACCATGTCCCTGCCACTTGTTTTCAAGGACGGACCTTTTCATGTCACAGTTTGCTACGTTTGCTACGTGGCGCTAATGGTATAGGGGGTAAACTAAATAGAGTTGGGACATGTGAGCATTTTTCATCAAATAGATGTCAAAATTAATTACCATATGATTGAGCACAAAAGTATCGTCACCAAGTTCTGTGTTAACGAAGAATTAAAATTTTTTAATTTAATTAATCTTTCTACGTTGAATTAAAGTATTTTTTAAATATTTAATTTATTTCCAATTATATTTTAGATGAAAAAGAGCGAACTATTAAACCTCATGTCTCGACTCTAATTTTATCCCCTAGTAAATCAACGCCATCTGGTATATTAGTTACAGCGACGTCAAAAAACGGTCCATTTTTTTATAATAGACTAAATGGAGAGTGACAGGGACATGATTACCACTGACACTTTATAGGTTATGAAAGGTGTTCCCGTGGTGTTAACCAATGTGGCGATTTGCTTCAAAAAAGATAATGTGTACTTCATCTATTGTGTGGCACATACACGTTCTGATATCTATGTTCGTCTATTTTCATGCGTATTCGTCCGAATTAAATTTCGCACGTTTCCGCATGCAATGGACTACTAGCCTCCGTTACATATTTTATATACAATAAAAATGTGTATAAATAGGAGAAACAATAGATATTTTTCATCTATTATGAAAAATATCCATCTTATAATGGAGTATTATAAGATGGAAATCTAACTTATATGAGAGGAATTGACAAAATTGGTCAGGAAAATGGGAAATATAAGGCTTTCTTCTTTTACCACTTGCGGCGTTAATAATGCTCGAATACTGATGTGAACATAGCAAATATAGTAACATAAAACGGATAAAACAGAATGTAATTACAGTACTTATTCTCAAATGGAAACACGTCGAGACTGGGGAAGTGAATGTTTCCATTTGAGAATCACCAATGTCGGTCGATGATATTTAATACATAATAAGGAAATACATAGAAATTACATATGTATGAAATAAACTCTTATAGTTTAAATTACTTTATACGGCGAATATCCAATGGTACTGATTTCAATTTTACATAGTGACGTCAGCGAATTATATAATATACAATATAAATGTGCGACGCAAAATAAAAATTGTTAAGTTTATTTTAAAAACGATCGAAAAACCCACTTTATAACTGAGTTGAACATTGAAAAAGATTCCAGAAGATTCTATTCAAAAGCTAAGAAAGATAATATAGAAGCTCGCGTTTCCATTTGAGAGTGTTCCATTTGAGAATAAGTACTGTACCGTTTTTGTATCCGTCGAACACGGGTGCCATCTTTGATTTGGACACTTTTTTGAATACAGTGAATTTCGACTCCTTGTCTAATCTCCATACCTAATATTTTGAATTATACGGGATACCAACTTCTATTATATAGTTTTTTTTTTATTTTTTTTAGTAACTTTTTAGGTATTTTAACATTATTTTAAATTGGGTTATATCAGGTTATATAGCGCTTATCGCCTTTGTAGTAAAACATATTCGAATTTCACTATGATTTCACTACTCTCCCACTCTATAGGTAGAACAGTCAAAGCTCGTAATCATAACATTAGATCGTGCAAAACGGTTCAATTTAGAAAGGTTAAACAAATTAAAACCTAACAAATTTTAATATTTTTAGTTTTTTAGTTTATTTTGTGTGTTTTATACCATTTTATGATATGCTTTGGATTGTATTTTGACATCTCAGTTATTTTATTTGAACAAATTAAATTCACATAGAAAATGCAGTTCCATTAAAATTACATTAATTTTTATTTAAAAATTAAATATATTACTGTATAATGGAGTTGGTGAGTAATACTGAAATTAACAATTTATTTTTTAAATTATTTTATATGTCAGTTTATTTGTATTTATCGAAAATATTTATAATTGCCCCGTTAAAAATATTTTAGGAGGTGCGGCAATTGGAACTGCTTTGCAAACAATTATACGAATCACAAGATCCTACAGCAAGAGCTGAAGCTGAAAAGGCGTTAGTTGTTTTTCAAGATTCTCCTGACACTTTACCAAAATGTCAGCTTCTACTGGATCGGGGAGATTCATGTTACGCCCAACTTCTTGCTGCCACAACGTTGACAAAATTAGTATCAAAAAATGCACAAGGATTAAGTTTACAGCAACGTGTTGATATACGCAATTATGTTTTAAATTACTTAGCTACAAGACCAAAGTTACCTAATTTTGTGATACAAGCACTGGTTACATTATTTGCGCGGATAACAAAATTGGGCTGGTTTGATTTAAATAAAGATGTGTTTGTGTTTAGAAATGTTGTGGGGGATGTTTCGAAATTTTTACAGGTAATATTTATTTAATCTTAATTCTTACCGTGAAGAAACATAACTTTTTCGTGATTTTTGATTCGAGATTTAAATTAAATGAACGCGAAATTAATTTAGTTATAGGGTAGCTTCGCTAGTTTTAGTCCAGTTAGTGGAGTTGATAGCTTTGCGGCATAAAAATAATATGTTCAATTGATCTAATTCATTGCTTTTTTTTTTTAATAAAAAAATGATAAATATACGGATTTCGCTAGTTTTCATTCAAATAAATTGTCGTCCACATGTAGGCTAGTTTTCGACCACCATTTAGGTTAAGAATTGTTATAAAAGAAATAATTTTAATAAAAAGCAAATGCTTATATGTATTCAGAACCTCTTATCTTCCTTCTTAGACCTTTTTATTTTATTTTATTTTATTTTTTATTTTTATTTTTATTTTTTTTTTTTTTGACTCTAATGACGTTATCAAAAAGTTTGAAAATATCATCCACACAGAAAAATAAATGGACAAAAACTCAAAAGTACAATTTAATGTAGTTTTCAGTTTTCGTCCGTATTATTTAAACTTTTGTAATTCATTAAACGCAAATAATTGAGTGGACGAACATTAAATCTCTAATCAAGCAGCCAATATTAATTGTCTAAAACAAAGCTTTTTACTATTTCACAATATTTAGCTAAATTGGGAAATAAAATAAATTTCATTTGATTGTTTCCAAGTGGTCGAAAACTGAATTTTTCAAAGGATTGGTAATTCAATAGCCGTCCACTAAAATTTTACTACTTTCAAGTATATATAATTTTTACTTCTTATTACGCTCAACGTGCCTTAAATATTAGTATAAAAACAAAAAATAAAACTTAATCATGCCATAACAGTATTAAAACTTACCGTGAAACCTCGTCATACCACTATTTTTTTTTTGTATATTCACACACTGTCCCCGTAACAGGAAAACAAGTGATTGACTGATAATTTTTTCCAAATACGCAACTCAATCAAGTAAGTATTTTTTATCGACGTTGTCACTGTTTATGTATCAGGCTTGTAACAAATTCAAACATGCTCGGTTGTTCTTTTTTTTTTTTTATATTACTACTATAATTATGCTATTGTACAGTAAAATGGACGAATACTGGACCTGGACGGCAAATTAGCGAAGCTACCCTATTTAATTGTTTTAAATGAAATGATTGTTAAAAATCTTTGATCTGACTTATAAATCAGTTTTGCAGAGACTTAAATTCAGTGAAGTAGTCGTCCACACTGCGTGCGATACTGGACTGAGCGTTACCGTACCGAGTGAGACCGAGCGAGTCTGAATCTAGCTAGTGTTCATACTGCTTGCTGTTTTGTGCTGTTTGCGATTTGCTGAATTTGACAGATCACTGCAATTGTCAGTTTATTTTCCATAATTATTATTTATACATTATTATACACATCGGAATTTTATTATATTGAATAATTTTTTGTATACAAACGTTTCTGTAATAGGGCGAATTATTTAAAATGGACAATTTTATTTTATATACTTATTTTTTCGAAAGTAATATAAGATTACGTTTAAAACAGAAAAGGCTCTTTAGAAATCTTTCCCTCTGGGTCCATGAAATAAATAAAAATAGGTACGAACATGGTGAATTTTATCATTTTCTACCTCAGCTACGACAAGATCCACAAAAATTTGGGGGGTATTTTAGAATGACTTGTAGTACCTTCGATTATATTTTAATTTAATTATTAAACCATCTAAATTTAATTTTTTTGAAATATCTTGCTATAATCTGGCAACATAATCTCGGTTGTGGTAATTTCTACGTTCTGGATTCCGCAATGCTTGGCGTAAATAAATTTCATTTATTAATAATTCAATGTTCATTTTTTATCTTATTATTATATTATGTTTTAAATAATACAAAAGAAATACTATATATTATGTATATTATATTACAACGCAGCAACAATGGGTAAAAACGATAATAAAAACGACAAAACACACAACAGAGAACACAACAAACGAAATCATCTTGAAAACGCTTGAAAATATCAAACTTGTTTGACATTTGCAAATCGGCTCGGTCTGGACTCGCATCGCATTGCTCGGCAACGGTTTGAATCAGCTATGTGTTTGAACATGTGCATTAAAATGTATGTGTTTAACAAAATAGCATGCACTCGCTCGGCATCGCTCTGCTCTTACTCGCTTTCTGTGTGCACGTACACTTTATAGTATCTATTTTTTTAAATGTATCTGTATCTAATGTCTAGATACATTTGAAATGAAAAATGTATCCTTTTAAGAAATTTTAGATGCAGATACAAGATACTGGTGGTGGAAAACTATCGACAGCACTATCGATAACAATCGATAGTTTTGATTATCGAAAACAATCGATATTTTTTCTTTCACTATCGATAGTTTTTTTGTAGCAATTTCATTTACTTATAAATACTAGAGATAATAAAAATTTCGTAAATATTATAACCAGAGACATAAAAACAATCATTTTAAAGGAATTTCTGTTTGTTTTCTAAATTTTATGTTTCATATTTATTCAGTATTATTTATCTTCCTTGTTGCTTTCTGGTAGTATCTCTTTTTCATCCAATTATTTAATTTAGAAATTCATCCTATTGTTATTAGACAATATTCAGCATTACATTTACCTAAACTTGGAAATTCTATTAAAATTCCTTTACTTATAAGTACTTTACTTATAAGTTTCTAAGTAATAACAAGAAAAATAGAAGTGGTTGTATAGTCGAAATGGAAAATAGCATATATCTCTCAAGAATACAATTTTTCTTGGGAGGTATAATAAGTTCGAAAAAGTGGTATTTTAGTTAAGTACGATCTGGATAACAAATTGGTCCATTGTATTAGTTTAAAAGTTCTATGAAATATGATTTTAGCAACAGAAACTTGACTATCAAAAACTATCGATAGTATTATGACTGACTATCGATAACTATCGATAGTCTCGACTATCTATTATTTTATAGGATTAATAACATTTGTTATTTGTATGCTGATGTTGACAAATAAAATGAAAATATTCAGCTTACAACGGCAAAAAACCGTGCAATGTGAAAGCAACAGTATTACGGAAAGAAACATAATGTAACACTTGCTAATATTGAGCCACGTGGTTTTTTGGGAGCCCCTTGTCCCTAATAATGAAGTATGCGCTTTAGTTGTATTTTTAACATATTCATATAATTAGAAATTGTTAAATTCGAGTATTTTAAACACGTGAATAGTAAGTAAAGTCCATTTGAAATGAGTTGACCACTGTTACTGTTGAATTTACATAAGAAAAAGGGTCAAGTTATTTGAAATAAACTCTAAAAAAACGTTACTAGGGCGCATGTGCAAAGACGTCATAGGAGATTTTTCATTAAATTTTTTGAACTTATATGTGTATATGCCAAACAAATAATTTTACATTGATTCAGAAAAAAACACCTAAGAAGATACAAATTCATTTTGAGTATCTGTATGTAGATATAAATTTACTCTGTATTGGCATTTGTTCAAAAGAAACAAAATCTGTTTTACTTTATTTATTTTTTTTTTTTTATACAAATTAAAAAATTTTCCTTCTAAAACACAAATAATTTGAGCTGGAAAGGGTTAAAAACAACTTGTGTAAGTGCACCCTAATAATATAACAATTTTATCTAACGGTGGTGTTTTGACGGCTACATAAAATAAGTGGCATGTATCCGTCGCCAATATGACCCTAGCCTAAAAAGAGTAGAGAATTTTAAGATATTTAATAAACGAAATTGTTTTGTTTGCAGGGCTCAGTTGAACATTGTATGATCGGGGTACAATTATTGTCACAACTAACATGTGAAATGAATCAAATTTCTGAAGCGGATGCAAATCGTTCTTTACCAAAGCATCGAAAAATTGCGTCATCTTTTCGCGACACACAGTTATTCGAAATATTTCGACTATCGTGTTCTCTGTTAGGAACGGCTCGCGAAAATTGTAAAAATTTAAATTTTAACGACGAAGCGCAACATGGTTTCGTTACACAGTTACTACGTTTAGCTCAAAATTGCTTAACATTTGATTTTATTGGTACAACAACTGATGAATCGTCGGACGATTTATGTACAGTTCAAATTCCAACGAGTTGGAGACCGGCATTTTTAGATTTTACTACTTTAAGATTATTTTTTGACTTATACCATTCCTTACCTAATACACTTTCTTCATTAGCGTTGTCATGTTTAGTTCAAATTGCCTCAGTTCGTAGATCACTGTTTAGTAATACCGAACGAGCAAAATTTTTAACACATCTAGTAAATGGCGTGAAACATATTTTACAAAATCCACAAGGGCTTAGCGATCCAAGCAATTACCATGAATTTTGTCGATTGTTAGCAAGATTAAAGTCAAACTATCAACTTGGTGAACTTGTAATGGTTGAAAATTACCGCGAAGCTATACAGTTAATTGCTAAATTCACCGTACAAAGTTTACAGGTATTTATGAAAAAAAAAATACAGGTGATTCTGTTAAGTTGTCATAAATTTATAGAAAAAAATTGTACGTGACCACTATCTGTGTGTATTGGCTATAATATATATATATATATATATATATATATATATATATATATATATATATATATATATATATATATATATATATATATATATATATATATATATATATATATATATATATATATATATATATGGCTTCAGTTTCTGGACAAAGAATATTTACAACGGGAGATTTGAAAGTATCAAAGACAAGCAGTCAAAAATAATAGAAGACAGCAATTTGTTATGCTAATTCATTTTAACTATCATTATTTAATTTAAAAAAAAAAAATGAATTAAGAAAATAATTTTTTAGCTAAAATCCACGTGAACAGAAACGGGCTGTGACGTTAATTCTCTCATATTTTTAAATTATCGCCACGAGGGTACCTACTTTAAATTCTGGTTAACAAACATAACTATGGAAATTTTTAAAATCTAAATTGAATTAATTTTAAAAAAATCCGCAAGATCTTTTTCTAGTGATAAGAAAAACAAACAGTTTTTTTTCTTAGTTACAGAACACCTGTTACTATCTAGAGAATGTGACGTAACTGACAGCTAATGAATGTTTTCGCGCAGATTTTGAGAACAAATATTAAATTAATTTTTTTCAACGATTTTCGGCATTATTTTTAAAAATATAGGGTAAAAGCCCCTATACTCGAACGCGTTCAGTACTCGAGTAGCTTTGATATTTTATATATTAATGAAGTTATTTAAAAAAAAAAACCTATAAATATTAAAACTGTTCGAGTATTGAACGCGTTCGGGTATAGGGACTTTTACGTTATGTGTTTTAAAATAATTTCTCAAAATTAGTCAAACTCCCCATTGCGGGTCCTGCCCTCTTACCTTTTAGCTGAAAATTTTCAAAACTCACTTTATAAACTGCACTTATATGATTTCAACAGAAAAGCTACGATAGTTTTTCGCGAGTCTATAACTCTTAAAGGAGAGATTTTCTAGGGTCTTATGTATACACTAGCCAATTTGACTTCCCATCGGTAACATCTTTTTATTAGGTGCTCAGTTTCTGTTCATTTTCAAAGTTTTTCAAAAGTCTGAAGACCAACTCCCACGTTTCTAACTTCAAAAATGACCTTCTAAACCCAACAGTTTAGGCTGTGCGTTGTCTGTCAGTCAGTGTTAAAAGATTTATTAAATAAGATATTATTTACTTTAATAGCCATAGTAACATATTTTTATATATTTTTAACTTCAAAAATGACGAATTTCCATACAAATTTTCATTCCCTATTTAACCCACTTAGGGGACGAATTTTCAAAAGTCCTT
Organism: Brachynemurus nebulosus; assembly: GCA_035578155.1. NCBI lineage: Eukaryota > Metazoa > Arthropoda > Insecta > Neuroptera > Myrmeleontidae > Brachynemurus > Brachynemurus nebulosus. The sequence continues at coordinate 26,415,263 of JAPWDM010000002.1, forward strand.
TGTTAGTGCTCACCTACGTTACATAGGGAACTCCTGTGCAAAATTTCATTCTTCTAAGCCCAACGGTTTAGGCTGTGCGTTGCCTATCAGTCAGTCAGTCAGTCAGTGTTAGAGATTTATTAAGTAGATGAAAATGTTCAAAATCATGTCTTTTACAATATATTTTAGTATCACGAAAATTTGGGTTCGGACAGTTATTCACCATAATTACCAAAATTTCAATAATGATTTTCTCGAAAACTGCACAAGATATTTTATTCAGTTTTTTCGTGTCCTAATAGTAGTTCTATTTGGCAACATAACAAAATCACGCTGCATAAAAAGTATCATTAGTGTTTTAATTCGTATTTATGTTACATTTTCGCAATTATTACAGATGTGGCAATTCGCCCCAAATAGTGTTCACTATTTATTAAGCTTATGGCAAAGAATGGTGGCATCAGTTCCGTATGTTAAGGCCACTGAACCTCACCTTTTAGAAACTTATACACCTGAAGTTACGAATGCGTATATAACATCAAGATTAGAATCGGTAGCTGTGGTTGTTAGGTAATTTTTATTACAATTCCTGTTATAGCTATTTTCGTAACTAGTAGTGAAAGTGAATTTTAATGAACGAGACCTCAAGCTAAGTTTAAACACACGCGTAATGATATTGAATTTTCACGCGAATTACGAATGCAATTTTTTAGGCGACTATACAAAAATAATCATAATTTTGAAAAAGGTTAACGTGTTTTGGGACAGTATATGCATTTGTTCACCCTAAAATCATACGTACTCGTAAAATTGACGACCAAACTTCTCTACCTGCTCCAATACTACAACTTGTAGTTGCCTGCCTGCTCTGAAACTTTTGTTATCTAATTTATTTGTCATGATTACACATAAGACGTATTAATTTTGTTTATATTAAAATAGTGCTCGTAAATTTGACGACGATGTATGATTAACGTATGTTTTTTTTTTTTTAAGATTCTATACTTTACATATAAAAGTTTTCCTAATTTTTCTAAAATTTATTAAAGATATGGATGTTATAATTGATTTATTCAGTGAGAATGATAATGTGAAAGATGATGGCAGCTGTTTGACTTATATAGACGACATAATACTGAAGTTTTAATATTGTGTGAATTTTTCGAGTTGCCATTTTTATTACAGCCAAACCGTTGATTTAATCGAAAAATTGTTCAAATAAGAGTTGTAGATATCGACGGGGACAAGCGATTGCTGTAATCAGGAGCTTTATAGCTCTTACGGTTTTCGAGCTATGATGCAAACTTATAGTTTTTTAAATGGAAGCGTATGTTTAAAAGTTTTTCAAAAATTTGTTTATGATTCAAAACTACCAGTAACACTTAAATTTTCATTGTTTTATCTCATATTTTTGAGAAATTACGTTTTAAAAATCACACTTTTAAATTTCGTACTCAAGTGCTTGCAAACGATTAGGATTTTACGTAATTTAGAAAGATATTAGCTAAATATGGCCTCCATTTTAATCAATGTAGTAACGAAAAATTAAACGATTAGTACGTTTTTTATCAGAAATTAAAATTATTAAATAGATTAAATTATCATATAAAAATGATAACTAAATACAATAAGGAAATAGAATTTCAGTTTTAATTCGTTGAAAAATAAAAAATAAATACTCCGAAAAGTCACTGTTTGACAGATACATAGGCGTCTAAACATATTTTTATAGTAAGTATTTTCAAAATAAATGAAAAGTTTTTTGTGAAAAAACTCCTTTTTAATTTGGTTTTTAATAAAAAGAAAATAATATCGAATTTCAAATAATTTTACACTATTTGAGTACATTTATTAATAATATTTTAGTTTCTAGTTAACTTCACTTTGCTATTATTAAGAAATGCCAATGTCACTTTGTTGTATACATGTTAGAGATGTCGATTTTAAATCGATTAATCGAAGATCGATTAATCGAAGCTTAAAAAATCGATTTTTTTTTCGATTTTTTTCATTTGAATCGATTCATGAATCGATTATTAAAAGTAAGAGATCGACAACCGATTTTTTTGAAAAATAATTTCATTTTTATTTTAATTCTACAAAGAAACATGTATTAAAAGGAAACACCAAAAATATTATTGTTAGTTGTTACTTTTTACCCGTTGTGATAAGAATGGGTAAAACTCCCCATGTGGCTATACTCGTATGTATAACTATATACGAATTATCTTACCTAATTAGTTCCAGTAGTATCCAATGTGCCAATAGCCAATATGTATACCATATAACCATATAACATATATATACCTACCATATGTACTATGTGTACTACTATGAAGACCATAAATGCAAAAAGAAAGGCAGACCACCCATGTTCCAAGTGATGCCTCTTCTACAAAAGGACTTACATATTTAGAAAAGTTTTTTTGTCAGTTTGTTTGAAATTTTTAAATAAACTTGGTTCATTCCGTGATATTCGTTCTATATATTCAGTTGCATCACTCTAATTTTTTCCTACTTTCACCAATCCACGTTAGCTCATCGTCTTTCCAAGTATAATATAAAACGTTTTTACATAGTATACCTTCCATGTACTATCAATTAAATTCTTTAACAAACTATCAGTTAATTTTTTTTAAACTTTTCAAAATTTCGATTTTTTAGATCGATCTTACAGAATCGATTTTTTTTAGTCGATTTTTTTTGGATCGATTTTTTTAAGTTCGATTTAAATCGATCCAAAAATCGATCTTTTTTTGGAGAATCGACATCTCTAATACATGTATTTTATTGCCAACTATTGTTCTTTAAATAAATAAAAAATAAATATATTTTTCAGTAAATTAATGAATAAATAACTTCAAATTCTTTTTAAATTAATTTACTTTAAATACTAATCTGTTAAAATAATTTGATTTTATTATGCAAAAATGTTAAAAACTTGAAAAATAAACATCTATATTCATCCGACATCTATATTCCAAAATCTGAATTACTACCATTTGTGCTATAGATACAATAGTGGGAAAGGTTCTTTTCTTGGATGTAATAGAAATGTAACCGACCAAAACACTGTCGATTGAACTAGCATCAAATACATATGCGTATTTTTACCGCCTAATTGATACATTAAAGAAAAATTCAAAAAATAAACTTGGGTAAAAAATTTTTTTTTCTTTATTTATGTTATTGATTGAGGCATTAGATCAGTTTTATCGAAAAATTAACATATAGTCTCATTTAAAAATCTATAAGTTTGTATCATAGCTCGAAAACCATAAGAGCTATAAAGCTCCTGACGATAGCAATCGGTTGCCCCCGTCAATGTCTACAACTCTTATTTGAACAATTTTTCGATTAAATCAACGGTTTGATTGTAATAAAAATGGCAACTCTCGAAAAACTCGCACAGTATATTGAATCGAAAACCATAGAATGCATTTCAAATGCGTTTCAAAAGATTAACAATTTATTTTGTAGGAAAATATTTTAATTTTTATTATTTTTTGAGATCTTATTCGAAATATAACTAACAAATTCTAGAAAATTTACGAATGTGTCTAATGAGGAAATAACTACATATCTGCGGGAATATTTGTGACCGAGAAATTTCACATTCTGTAAGGTCACTCATGTCCACCGACCTTATAATAGTTCATAAATTAATTATTTGAAAAACATGACTTATGATACAATTGATGTATTTATCTATTTTTTAATTTTTATATTGAAAATATGCTTTGATAAAAAGATTAAAAAAATCAATAAATATTTATGTTAAAAACTTTTCCAAATGGAATTTTTTTAAATATTTTGTCCCCTTTTGTAGTATTGTTATGTAAAAAAATGTTTTTTGCAAATAAACTCTAAAATTCTCCGTAAAAATCCACTCGTCAAATTTACGACGATATATGATTAACGTTTCTCGTAGACCAACGTATGAATCTAGGGTTAACAAGTAGCAGCACTTGTCAGTAACTTTAGATATTAAAGAAATTAAATGCTTTTGATATTAAATCGAAATTACTTTTATTGCATGTAATTTTTGGAATTGAAATTGAAACTACTTTGTTATGGACTCCATATTGTTTTAAGGGTAATGCTACCTTGTAAGGTCAAAATCAAGGGTGATTTTCATGAATTTATTGTGAAAAGACAAAACATTTAATTCAATTTCGGTTTTTTGTACATGATTACACATCTCTTAAGGTATATAAAAAAAATTTTTTATATTGTTCAAAAATAAAATGGCGGCACAACAGCTATCGGCATGAAACGGTATTTTTTTTTATGGCCTCCCTTGCTGTACTTCTACAGGTCGCAAATTCGCTCCTATAACAAAAAACAGAAAAGATTCTGAAATTACGTCGCAAAATCTAGTTAATGAACGGCCTTAGACCTTTTCGAAATAATTATTTTGAAGAAAATGGTGGCGATTTGAAAAAAAAAGCTTTTTCCGGAAAAATCGAACGAAAGTCAGGTATATAAAATCGGTAAATTTTCACTAATCAAAAAGTTCTGCGGTCGTTCATTAGATAATTCAATTTTCTAGCTATAATTAAAATTTAAAGTCGATTGGTTGAAAATTGTGAAGCGCTAGCGGTACGAAAGCTGAATAGTATAGGAAATGTTGACAATAAAAAAAAAATTGTTAAAAAAAAATTACAAGGTAGTATTACCCCTTCAATCTACGATATCCTCTACTTTCTTTACTATTTTATTATGTTAAAATGTATTATTGTCTAAAAAACCTTTGTTTGACACTGTTACAGACTTATTAACTAAATTTGATTTTACTTGTGTAGAGATGGGTTAGAAGATCCATTAGACGATTTGGGAATGGTACAGCAACAGTTAGAACAATTATCAGTTATTGGTCGTTGTGAATATCAAAAAACTTGTACCTTATTGGTCCAGCTGTTTGATCAGTCTGCAAGAGCATATCAGGAACTTATGACAAGTCCTGCAACTCCAACTCAGCAAATTGAAACTACTATTCAAGAAGGTTATAAAATTAATTTTTATTTAGATTGCAAATTTTACTATTTTACATATTAGCTCATTAAAGATCACTATATTACATAATAATATCAAATTTAAAAAATTAACAAAAAATTTAATAAAAGACATTTTTTCAGTTAGGGATATCCACTTAAAGGGGCGTTTATACATAGGGTCAATCCATATCAAGTGATTCAAAGACAATTACCTTACTATTTTATATTAACCTAAGACTTTGTCCTCTGGTTATACTAGGTGAAAGAAGAAAGAAACCAAAAAAAGATTTTGTTTTTATCTCAGGTACTTTTTTATTAAACAATTTTTTAAATTGTGAAAAATGTAAAATTTAGGCACACATTATTTTACGTTTCTAGCTATATCTCGGCTTAGGATAAAGATATATTTTGGAGCAAAATACCATTTTTTTAGAATTTTATAAGCTTTAAAATGATATGCAACAAGCTAATTTCAAAAAATTTATAACCTTTAATTTTTCAACTTAAATTTTGAAAATTTGATTCCAAAAAAATAATATGTCAAATCTTTTTGAAATTTTTTTAGGTTATTACTTAAGTATTGATCTACAAACACAAAATTTTAAGTTGGGATCTTATTGGGATCATATTTAAAAAAAAATGTTTCTCCTAAAAACACTCCCAAAAGTTATTATAATTTCTACTATCCTTTTTCAATATATTAGATAGTAGATCTTGTGAGAGATAGCTATATTACGAGTTTGTTTAAAACATAAATTTATGTGGATGAGCCATTTCCAACTGTCGTTCTTTTCACTAAAACTATGGTTCTTTTTTTGAAACAAGTATTTACGTTGTATACCACTGAAAATTATGACGACCATGACAAAAAATCCTATATAAGTAATTTAAACGCCGTGAGCAGCGGAGCCCCATCACGGAAGTCGAATTTTTCCTTTCATCTTCGGTATTGAGTGTCTACAAGCGAAATGTAATTGAAAGTCCACAAGCGATTTGTCATTTTGGTGGTTTCAAAACTGATGATGAGTGTCCGGTTGATCGATACAATTCCAAATGATTCAATAAGTCCGTATCAACATAACGCAGCCTATCAATCGCAGCCTATAATTCCATGATCCACCGAGCGTTTAATATACCTTTGTCGAAAGAAAATTTTGAAAAAGAAATAAATAATATAACAATAATAGCGAATAATAACGGATATAATTCAAACTTAATCGATAAATTAATAGCTAAGAAAGAATTTAAACAAATTTTAAAAGAAATTAAAGAAATTTACCCCCCGTTAAACCAGAATTAAAAACTAACTTTAAAACTATAACATATTTTGGTAATATATCGGATAAAATTAAAAAAATTCTAGAAAAATCAAACATAAATATAGCATCTAAATCAGGCTTTAATCTAGGAAACTTAATATATAACAATAATAAAACAAAAATTGATAAACTTAAAAAATCGGGTATCTACAAATTAAACTGCCAAGACTGTAATAGTTTTTACATCGGTCAAACTGGCAGAAACTTTGAAACCCGGAGAGCAGAGCATTTCAGATCCTATAGGAATAAGAAATCCGACAAAAAATAAACTAACCGACCGATTTTGAAAATTTTTTCACTGTTACAGAGCTAAACTATTTTAGATAGATATAGATTACATTATGTAAGGTCCGCCAGGGTCCATAGGACCCAAAAGTGTCAAAAATAAACTAACTGACCGATTTTGAAAATTTTTTCACTGTTACAGAGCTAAACTATTTTAGATAAATATAGATTACGTTATGTAAGGTCCGACAGTGTCAGTAGGATCTAAAAGTGTCAAAAATAAAATAACTGTCCGATTTTGAAAATTTTTTTTACTATTACCGAGGTAAACTATTTTAGATAGGTACAGGTTGTGTTATCTGAGATCCACAACTGTCCTGCGGATGCAAATGCGGCGTAGAATGCTACACAACGGGTTTTGAATATATATATATATATATATATATATATATATATATATATATATATATATATATATATATATATTACATAAAGTCCGCCTAGAATATACGGTCGAACTGATTTTTTAATGGGGTCCACCGGGATCTTGCAGATCTGAAAACGCCAGTAATAAGCTACCGAACCGATTCTAAAAAATTTCTCACTGCTAGAGAACTAAATTATTTTAGATGGATACAACTATGCTGCACAAAATTCGTTCGGGTTCTTGGGTCCCCAAAAATACCAAAACTAATTACCCAGCCGATTTTAAAAATTCTTTTACTCTTAGAAAGCTAAACTATTTTAAATAGGTACAGGTTTGCAGATGCTGCGGCAGTGGTATTTTTATATTTCTATCACAACCCTAAACGGAGTTACAGTAAAAAACGTATTATGTTACACTGTCAAAATCTGCGAATTTTCCAAATTTCAAAATTATTTAAAAAGGCAACCACAAGTGATAAAAATTTGAAATTTGTGCTATGTTAGAGTACCTCTTCCAGAAAATCAAAAGAAAAAAATATTGAGTGTGATCAGGTAAAAAATTAATTAAAATTTGGATCACTTGATATGGACTGACTCCATACGATTTTGATTGGATGAAAATCGAAATAAAAATTGTTTAATGATACTTGTGGGTTTATACACATACGATTTTTTCTTTCGATTTAAAAAAAGGATACCCCTGTCGTAACATTCTACATAACATAGTGAATTTCCATGTAAGAAAATTAGTTTTTCTGGGAAATTAGTATAGAAATCGATTTTCGTAAAATTCGTGATAGTCCAAGGCACTCATTTAAATCAATATTTTTTTGGATTTTCCCGAGTTGGCACTTTCTTAAATTCTTTTTATTAAGTTTGCGAGCGTATTGAGACGTCCACTCAGTATTCTATTTTTCCTGATGCTAACCCATACCCCTTGTCTTTAGTATTCCACCAGATTAAAAGGTGTCATTATTTAACCTGACTGACTATAAAAAAGTACGCCTAACGTGTGATATTTAGCATTTATGCAATTAATCATCTAAAAACCATGAAAAAATAAAATCAACACAAATTTAATTAATATTATAAAATAAAAATAAAAAAAAAATTAACAAATTAACAAATTATAGTGTAGCTCAAACCTTGAATAAAATCTAACGGACGAACAGTTAAAAAATTAAACAATTAAATTGTATTACAGATATTACCTACCAATCCCATAACGGAGAATACTAATCGTCGTTACTTTTTTCGTGAACAATTGGCGGTACACGTATATTCATGTACAGCTTACTAAGAAATGCTGCAGGTCATACTATTCGTGACATGAATCTTGCACGAAATTATTAAAATCTAATGGCAGGTACGTGAGAGCAGCAACGAACTGCCCCCTTTCCAGTAATAAATTGGCAGCAAAAACATGAATTGTAGATGAATTTACATGTATTGCCAATTTAAAATAACCGAAATTTAAAGCATTTTGAGCGGCCATATTATATGACGCGTTAACACGTCTTAATCATCAGAAGAGTTAACGTAAATTATATTAAAAATTTGTTTTAAAAATTGGTTAATCGTAAATTATATTATGTAAATATATGGGAACTTTAATGAGTTAATGTATACATTCTAGTATTAATATGACTGAAATCAAATAAATAAAATTATGAATTATTTTAGGACGTTTAACATGGCTAGTATATATAATTGGAGCAGCAATCGGTGGACGTGTTTCATTTAACAGTAATGAAGAGCATGATGCGATGGATGGGGAACTGGTCTGTCGTGTTCTTCAACTAATGAATTTAACTGATTCACGTCTGGCACGATCTGGCTGTGAAAAACTCGAATTAGCTATGTTATCATTTTTTGAACAATTTCGAAAAATGTATGTTGGTGATCAAATACAAAAAAATTCAAAAGTGTACAAAAGACTTGAAGAAGTGTTGGGACTTGCCGATGAAGCAATGGTGCTCAGTGTGTTTATAAGAAAAATGTAAGTGTTTTTGTATTGCTGCTGTTTCAGAAAATGTTCTAATTTTGGCAACGAAGCACTTTGTAAGAAAAAAAAAAGTTGTGTAAATATTTTACTGGTGATTTTTTTTTTTAATAATTTATAAACATCATTTTACAACGCTTTTTTAACAATGCTTTTATATTACTACAACATAAGCACGTGGAAATTCAAAAAAACAAGTGGTATACAAATATAATAACTGAAGAGTATTAATATATTATTTAATTTTTGATAAAGGAAAATTTTTCGCTGAGCTATACTTTTGTACCTGGCTATCACGCACCAAATACCTTAAGTGACGAGAATGCAAAAAATTTTTTCTTTGAACTTAAACAAAGATTAATGATGTAATAGGCCAGTTGACAAATTTTTTTGAATGAATGGGGTATTTGACAGTATCAAAGAAAAACAACAAAAACAAATTTTTACGAAAATTGATAATAAAAGATAGCAATTTATTATGTTAATTCATCCTAACTATCATTATTTAATTTAAAAAAATTAATATTTTGCAGCTATAAATTACGTCAGCAGAAATGGGCTGTGGCGTTGCTTTCTCTTATATTTCAACACTGTCGCCACTAGGGTCGCTACGTAAATTCCAGTTAGCAGACTATGGAAATTAATTTAAATTTAATTAATTTTTTTTAAAAATCAATTTTTTTTCTAGTTATAAGAAAAATAAACAGTTTTTTTTCTTAGTTACATGACACCTGTTGCTATCTAGAGAATGTGACGTAATTGAAGCTAATGAACGTTTTCGCGCAAATTTTGAGACCAAATATTAAATTAATTTTTTCTAACGATTTTCGGCATTATTTTTAAAAATTAAAATTATATACATGTATAATACATAAATATGGGTATTTTAAAATAGTTTCCCAAAATTAATCAAATTCCCCATTGTAAGTAAAAAAAAATTCTCATTTTTTTGTATACCTTAAAACCCAAAATATAAAATTATTTAATTTTCAAAAATGGCACTAAAATAATTTTTGATGTAATTATTCATTAAACATAGGTTATATTTCTCTCAAATGAGCTGATAACATTTGCGAAAAAGTGTGAGAAGATATAGCTAAGCGTTCACTAGGTCGTTGGAGCAACACGATGCAATTTCAGTTTCAAGAAAAATATATTTGAACAAATGCACATGCGTCCATTAGATCGGTAGAGCGATGCGCCGCTCCATCAACTTAGTGGACTGAAAAATTAACAATTATTTTTTTGACTTTTGTATGACGTTTATCTTGACAAGTCAAAGTATATGCAAAAAACCTCCTGCAAAATATGCCAGCATTTATAAAAAACACGCCTACTTTCTCCTACTTTGAGCAAACTTATCATGATAATTGATATGTCAATGTGACATGTATCACGTACTTGTATCTAAGTGTAAATTAACCATTAGCTTGAAAAAAAGCCGGTTATAGATGGTGCTAATCTTATGCATAAATTAGAGTCCCTATAATACGAGTTGGGACACCCCGTTCGATTTTTAATTGGTTGTTTGATCCGCTATGTGTAATAGGGAAAATTAGAGGGAATAATTGAACATAAATTATTAAGATACAATTATTAATTAGTAAAATAATATATTTTTTCATAAAAATAAATTATTCAATAATTATAAAATATTTATTTAATAATTATTTAAATATTTGTGTTTCGTATGGAAAATACAATTGCCAATTTACACTGTACATAACTGATGTCAAAACATATGTCGTGACATAAAAATTTACTGTAGAGATGCTAAATGTTTTAACATATGTCATAACTTATGTCATATCTTATGTTATAAGTGATAACATCACATCTGACATATTTTCAGACGTACATTCGACGTTTAAGATTTTCAAAATAGGGAATCGATTAATTAATCATACACTTGGAAGATTTTTAATTCTGTTTGTTTCGTTCTTTTTCTAAATTTTCTAGTTGTTGTAAATATAGAATTAATGTTACAGCTTTGAAAATTTTTCTTCATAAATAATAATAATAGGATTTACTGTTCTTAGAAATTAAATATGTCAAGACATAAGAAGTTCCCACTATTGATTATACGTTAAGATATAAATTATGTTAAGGCATATGTCTGGATATCAATTATGTCTAGTGGAGACCCCGTGTAAATAACTGACAGGAGAACATCAGTGCTATCACTACTAGTTTGATATGATGTGCGTCATTATTTTGAAAAAGTGTGCGATTATTTTCCCTATAATGTGTGGGAACTCGTATTGTAGGGACTCTAGCATAAATATGCGCTCGGAGCATTAGTTTCGATTGTTTGTGAGCTGAATAAATTAACTCGTGTTGATCATCAGAGGAATTACAATCATCCCCTCCTAAATTTGGTGTATAGTAGCTAGAAAGATGGCGGTTGCGATGACAGCAGTTCAATAACGTTGTTGAATAACTTACATGTTTTTTGTGTTATGGAGGCTGTCACCATATTTGTTTCGCGTTATAGTAGGGTTGATTGTAATTTATAATTTTATACTTTTTAGTCGAATTTTTCCTTAAAAAAATTAGACTTATACAGCCTATACGATAATAACGACGAGAGGCGAGAGTAGGGGCGCTATCCGTTTTCGGACCCGTAGAACACGATTCTGTAGAAAAAAATGTCATATATATATATATATATATATATATATATATATATATATATATATATATATATATATATATATATATTCCCGCTACCTTTTAATATGTGTAGGGCCCCTCTATGGAAGTTAAGAGCTGAAATTTGGTAAGTGGGGTTCATTCCGATGCACAACAATATTATTAAAGTGGGGTCAAATTTTGGATCCGACCCAACCTTTAAGGCGGTAGTGGGGGGGTAAAACAATAAAACTTTTCTAAACCGTTGGAAATAATGTTTCGGTCAATTATCTAGAACATATTCAAAATTCAGCTTCCTAGGATGATTTGACGGGAGTAGAGGGGAAAAAAACGATTTTGGCTGGATCTAACACACCCACAGCCCCCCCCCCCCCCCAATTAACGTAGAGGGTTGAAATTTGGTTTGTTGATAGAGTAAGTACCTAGGTTGTGCTTTTTGGAGGTTTTAATATTTTACCCCCACCCCCCTCATTTTTAAGCTACAATTTCTTGCTTTTTTGACGTTTTTAAAGTTTGTACCACTCGCACAGGTTACCCGAATAAACCTAGAGGGCTGAAATTTTGTATTCGGATTGAGTTAGTATCAAGGGGGTGCCTTTTGGGGGTCTCAGCTTTTAACCCTTACCCCCACCATTTTTATACCAAAAAGAACATGATTTTTTTTGGTTTTTTAACAGTTTTGTTCTGGTCAAAACCTCCCCAAATAAATCTAGAGGGCTGAAATTTTGTGTACAGGTTAAGCTAATAGCCAGCCACTGCTTTTTGGAGGTTTCAACTTTTAACCCTTACCCTCACGATTTTTACGCCAATACTTCCTTGATTTTTTTTCTTTTTTTCTAATACGTCTAGAGACTTTCTAAGGAAACCTAGAAGGCTGAAATTTTGTATGTGTATTGTTAGTATCCAGCTAGTGCCTTTTAGGGATTCCACCTTACTTTTCCCCCCACCTCCCCCATTTTTACATCGGAATTCAATGGTATTGTTAAATGTATTTTAAATGCATTATTTTTATTCTAATACAAAGTAGGCGAATAGTAATTTTAAAAAATTTAAAAAAAAATGAATTTTTATAACAAATGCAATACACAAATATTAACAGCCTTATTAATGAGGAAAATAAAATCATACTAACAATATTTTTGCATTGCATTAGAATCATTTTAGTAAAACCATATTAATGAGCAAATGTCGAGTAAAAACTTTGTTTTTGTAAGCTATTAGTGCTTGGTCGTATTAATGAGCCCACTTAAAGTAATACTAAAATCATTTTAAGCTTAGTAGTATTTTAAAATTTTTAATATCAATCTAACCCATGTTTTACACTATTTTAAACACTATTTCTGTGGTAATAATTTTTTTTAATATAATTTTTTAATAATAGTAAAATGAAGGAGATTAATAACGTGTTGATCCGCTGTAAACTTTTTATGGCGATCTCGAATCTCGAATGAGGAAAGACACTGCTTGTTTTGTTATAAATTTAATTCGTAATGATATGACTCACATTGATAATGATCCCGGATAAAGAATTAATGAGTCTATATTGACGCTTTACGTAATATTCAAATTTTACTGTTTTATAAGTCAAAAATGCAATGAAAAAATAAAAAATTTAAATGTCAAATTTCTGCTTGTATTGTTTCCGGGACTACTAAAGTAGCGGAAGCATTGTGATCACTTTTGAAAAATAAAAAATTTTTTCTCTTCAAAATCAAATCTTTTACGCACATTTTACGTTTTAGAGCTTCCTGAACAATTTTGGTTTGGGCCGTCCGTCTGTGTCTCCAATTTTGCACCAAGTGGCATAACTTCCGAACTATTCGATTGTTTTTAATGAAATTTTCAAAAATTATGCAGTTTGGTTCAGCGATGGTCCCCTATGAATTTAATCAAAATCGGAGTAACGGTAGCAACGCCGCTACCATGTCATTCCAAAATTGCACCAAGTGGCATAACTTCTGAACTACTCAATTCTTTTTTATGAAATTTTCAGAAATTATGTAGTTTGGTTCCTATATGGTCCCCTAGGAATTTAATCGAAATCGGAGTAACGGTAGCTACGCCGCTACCATGAAATCCCATTAAATGTCAATATCTTATTTACTGCTAGTCCTATCTCGCTCAAATTTTTAGGGTATATTGGGGGTTAGTTTCTAAAATATTTTTGCTATTATTTTATAATTTAGCCTTTAAGTCTTTTGAGTTACAACAGTTTTTTATAAACTTCAAGGCGAAAATATAATTTCACGGTATATAATATGTATATTTGGTAGAATACTGTTTTAAAGCCTTTTACGACTACGAGGAAGCTGTGTGCCCACCCTATTGGCAGCGTATTTTTTTTAAAATTTTACATTACTTATGTTCACCAAAAATTGAATATTTATTGAGAAACATTTTTAACTATTTTTACGTATGTGTCTAAATATTAGAAATATATTATTTTATATACCTACTTAGATATTTTTTTTTCAAAATGCAACATCATGCAACCTTACTGAACGCAATCTTTTTAAATCTTTTTAAAACAATTTTAACTAAAATCATCTTAAAATGGTTTTGTTAATACCATACATTCAAAATTAAGTTAACATGCTTTTAGTTAAAATAGTTTTAAGCACATTCTCATTAATAAGGCTGTAAGTAATTTAAAAATGTTATTAAAGTTACTGTTTATTTATTTATTTATAAGGTAGGAATTTGGGATTTTTATTATTTATAAAATAGAAATTTTGGATTTTTTTGGAAGGAAAAAATATCTTCATAAAGGCCTTCCAGTTTACTATTTAAGTTCCTTTTTTAATATTTAAAAATTAAACACAAAGGCAATTGGCGGATAAGCATGGGTAGGAATGCCCTCGTACGAATTGTGTTGGCTTTTTCCTGCTAACTACTATCGGCACAAAATTGAAATTTACTGAGATTCAGCCCTTAAAAACTTAAAACCTTTTTTTAAAGCCCCGATCAACCGGATACTCATCATCAGTTTTGAAACCACCAAAATGACAGATCGCTTGTAGACTTTCAATTACATTTCGCTTGTAGACATTCAATACCGAAGATGAAAGGAAAAATTCGACTTCCGTGATGGGGCCCCGCTGCTCACGGCGTTTTTATTAATAAATTACATATTTTTAACTTATTGTATATTGTCTCTATACTGTCAACTCGCCTATTGTAACATTTTTATTAATTTAATCAAAATGTTAATATCTATCGAGTGTTTCTTAAATCATTTCAGTAACTTGAACAGTTTACGAGAAAATTACGTATTTCATCGTATTAATGTTCAAAAAACCCATTCCTTAAAAAAATCATTTTACTACAGAGTAACTTTTTAGTAACAGCAGTTACTTCAAAACTCATAGTTTTAAATTTTGATGATCCTTCTATTTTTATAATTTATAATTGTTGCGTAGTTGCTATAAATAACGAGATATCCGCTTGTTTCTGTAGAATAGACGTTCTCGAGTTTTAGTTGGTTTTATTTCGTCGAAATGAAAACAATTGAAGAAATTGAAGAAAAATAGTGTTTCTCTGCTCTACTCTGCTTTTAAATTCGTGCTATCTTGTTCTACAACAAGAGTTACAGAAACTGCGTTACCCTGTCTGCATTAACTACGTCTCAATGTGCGCCAGGCCACACGTGCTTTCCTGCTCTGCCCTGCTCTGCTCTACTCTGCCCAGCCCTGCGTTTACTGCGTGACCCAGCTCAATGTACGCCTGGCCTAAACCTCCATGTGTAAATGGCTATTGAAATTTTAAATTGTAAAATTAAATTATTTATAAATTATTAGATTTCGACCAGTAAATTTAGGTATACTACTTCTTGGTTATAAATATTATTGATTGGTACTGATTTTGTCTTTTCTGTTGTAATTAACACACCGTCCCACGGCTTCGGCATCCGAAAATAATCAAAACAGCTGCAGAGGCCAATTGCGATCAATGATTAATTAGATTACGCATTATGTATGTGTGCGATGTTACCACACCGATGTGTATATACTCAACTCACCCAAACACCATCACATACTACTCTCTTTTTTCTATAAAAACTTTTAAAATAAACTATATAAAAATTAAAAACTAATAAAAGTATTTGTTTATTTTTTCATTTATTTTTACCAGTTTGTTATCTAAACTTTCTGTAATTCTCTAATTTATTTGAATGTGTTTGAATGTCAAATATATGTATGTACGTATCACATATATGTACATGTTGAATCATTTTATGTATTTGTTTTTATATAAAGTTTCTTTAAAAATATTGTCGGCTTCCGGGGAAGAATACTGTGAAAGTGTTCGGGTCTCATAGTGTTAATTAGGAGAAAATGGGGGAAGTTGATTTTAGTAGGTTAACATATGGATCACTTTATCTATGTCTACTCTGCAGTAAAATTAATGGTATCTCCTGACGTATAATTTAGGGCAACTCTACCATCTATATACTCTATCTTAATTATCTTGGACATTATTAGATGTCTGATATAATTAGTTTTTATTATGTGTTGTTGATTCAACGTTATTCAGCGTTATTGATTCAGTAATTAAATATAATTTTTAGTGTTTAACTGAAATTTTGGTTTCGGTTTTGGTTAGTTTTGGGGAAAAATTGGAGGTTAGGTTTAATTTCAGCTTCGGCAGCAAAATAGGTGAAACTGCGACCGAAACGGAAATTGCGTTCGACCACGATCGGCACTGCTCGGACGGTGTTTTTCACTCAATTAAGTACTAATAATTAATCTTGTTAATAGCAAAATTTACTTTTAAAAATTCAAATTATAATTTTAACTAAAAACCCCAGCGAAAAATCGACACAACTCTAATTATGAAGTCTGGAAAAATTACCTGACAAACGGAGAAAATTAATAAACAACATTCTTGCTGAGTACGTTTCTCATATATTTTTTATCAACCATATATATTTCGACACTTCTTGATACCTTCTTCAGTGGTTTTTTTAATTTATATATTTCTCAAATCTTTATTAATAAAATTAGTATAATTTGTTAAGCATTTCATAACGAAATTTATTATTTTTTAAAAATAAATAGTTAATTTAAAGTCAATAGCAGCAAACAATAGACTTATCAACTCAATTTAAAGTGTTTCAGATTTTTAGTGTTCTTAAATGAATTCTGAAATTTTTGAAAATGTCGCAAATAGGGCATGTGATATAATCAAAATTTAAAAATACAGTATATGAAATATTATTATTAACAAATTAATTAATTTTATCTACGACTACCATGAAATTGCTTGTTTATTGTACAAAATACTATCTAGGTAAGCTATGTCTTTATATACAGCTGTACAAAAAATGGCTCTTTACACGCATGTATACGTAAAATACCACAGGTTACTACACTTTTACTAATTCTTATATTGTATATTATATTAGAATCTGTATAAAAATTTTACCTAGCAACTGAATGTTTACATTTGTTTTTAATTTTCAAATTCTACATTTAATTTTAATGTATTGTATTTGTATCAAATTTTTATCGTTTATTGTGAATTTCATGTTAATCGTAGATAAAGTATAGTATGTAACTCGATTGTAAGTTGTATATTACACACTCGCGCAATTACGCACTCGCCGCTGCGCGGCTCTTGCGTAACTTTTTCGCTCGTGTGTAATATGCAACTTACCACCTCAATCACATAATATACTATTATTGTCAATATGTACAAGGGAATAGGGACCGGGTAGAATTCTTTAAATGTTATTACTCGATTCACCAAAATTAAAAAAAAAAAGATTTTTGGCAATTAAAAAAAATTCTAATTAATTTTTAATTTTATACGTTCGATTATTAAATTAGTTAGTAGTTCCGTCCAAAATTGTTGTTTAAATTTGTGTATTTTTGTAATAAAAAACCCCGCAAAGAAATACTTGTAACGGCATTGTGATATTACGTACACGCATCACGACCTTGCCGTCCGATGGTATAAATGAATGCATAAGGTCTACGAAGGGTCATTGACCCTTTGTAGCCCTAATTATGAGTTTTTGAGTGGCCCCCGTTACCAAAGAATTACCCTATATCAACAAATGTATCCTATATCAAGGATTATGTATTATCTAGCTTCTAGCGTATAATATTTTAGTAGTTTTATTATACGAAGAGCACATTTTTTTAAATTTTATATGAAAATATTTTATTTTTAGTATAACAAATCTAAAATTTTGGGGACGTAGTGAGCAGATAATAAGTAAAACTCTACAATTATTAAATGAATTATCGCTGGGATACAGTTGTGTACGAAAAATGGTGAAATTAGATGAAGTTCAATTTATGTTAAACAATCATACCAGTGAACATTTCCCGTTTTTGAGTAATGCTGTAGACGTTAAAGAGATGCGTTGCCGATCCATGTTCTATACATCATTAGGTCGATTACTGATGGTCGATCTAGGTGAAGATGAAGATCGTTTTCACACATTTATGTTACCACTAACAGGTAAATTACTTATAATTATTATGCTTCTAAAGATGATTGTTGATTTTATGTTTAGATGTACATATGTATTACCGTCAAACAAATTTAGAACTTTTAAAACAATTCTTTGTAAGTTGCCTATTTGCCAAGAAACTTACATCTTCTAATCACAGTTAATAATTACTTATTTATAGCTGCATTTGAAAATATTGGAACGATGTTAGCAGCAGCTGGGACACCTGTATTTGCCGCAGATGAAGCGAAAAAAGCGCTAATCGGTTTAGCTCGCGATTTAAGAGGATTAGCGTTTGCTCTAAACACAAAAACGTCCTATATGATGCTGTTTGACTGGATGTATCCTTTTAAAATAATTTATTATTATTTATCATATGTTTTAAAAAAAAATATGTACCTGAATTTGGCATTTAGTTATCCTAGTTATACTCCAATTTTAATTCATGCCATTGAATTATGGTACCATGATCCTCAGGTTACTACGCCTGTATTAAAATTATTTGCGGAACTTGTTTATAATCGATCGCAACGCTTACAATTTGATATTTCGTCGCCGAATGGAATATTATTATTTAGAGAGGCCAGTAAGGTTATTTGTAGTTATGGTAAGTTTCTGTGTTGATTTAAATTATTTTTTATTAGTGTTTTATGATGGCAGCCCCAAATAAGAGCATATGATATCTGTTCTTAAAAATACAATAAAAACTTACCTAAACATGGGCTTTCTTTAAAATTATTCTTTTTGAAAGACTTTTTACAAAATAAATGTCACTCGTGAGATCATAAATTTTTATATTATAGTCTGTTTCACAAACAGATAGAAAGATAACGGAGTATTGTATATGTAGTTGTATACCAATACCGGAATTGTACTCTCTCCGTTGCCCAGCACATGCGCGTGAATGTTTTTATATTTTCACAGTAGTTGTTCTCAGCGTCATCTCTTATTTTATTATTTCAAATGTCACATTAATTTTTTGGACTAAATGTTCATGGCTCTAAACTTCTTTGCCGAAGAGGAGTTTTTTGGCACGTTCTTAGGTGGAAAGAACCTAATGTTGTTAGGTCTGGAGATCGTATTGATCATAGAATTGGTCCATCTTTACCAATGGACATATTTGACAAGGCATTATCTAGGTCAGTGGTTCCCAAAGTGTGTTCTGCGAAACACTGGTATTTCGTAAGGAGTCGTCAAGTGTTCCACGGAAAATTTTTTAACATTTTTGTCACAATTTTTGCTTGTTAACGGAATTACTTAACAACTTACGTTTCAAGGTCACGAGGTCTCGAAATGAGGTCAAGTTACTAAGTTTTTTTGCTTGTAAACTATTTGAGGTAGTATTCCGTATAAATTTAAGAATAAAAAGTCTTTTGTGATGAAAAAAGTTTGGGAAACACTGGACTAGGTGCTCCCAGAGCAGAACAGCGGGCGACAGGGCGACATTGTCGCAGAAAGAGGACGGGCTCCTGCAGAAAGATCTGCGCCCAAAAGTATGTATGAAAAATTTACAACTGCAGAAAGATGAGCTATGAGAAAACCAACTAGAATGTAGTCTGCAGAAAATTTATTTGTTTTTAATTTGATCGTAAAAGGAAAGCAGAAAAACTTTATAGTACAGTAAAAATAACTAGTACGTGAAAACGCCCTTCTTTAATTCGAAGACAAGTGACTTAAGACGCGAGCGCTGGCGTATAAATACATAAGTGAATAAGAATGTATTTTTCTTATTTTCAATTTGTATTCTTATCTTCTAATAATGTAATTATTTTTTGATATTTTCAATTCATTATTGTTTTAGTTTCTATTTTTATATTTGAAACACGTCTAAACTTACTATTTACAAATCAAATATTTGTAAAAATCAGTTATTCAATTTTTGTAAAAAATGGAGATTAAATTAAGCTTTGAGGTGCATTCCATTTTCACTAGATTTTTTAGTCTTGAGAAGGTCACAATTTGTTATTTAACTTTTATTATGATTAGATTTTTGTACAATCTGTGTAGCAGTTAAACCTACTATCTGGTTACATAAACAATGTATATTTATTACAAATAAATTCCAGATTGATAGGATTTTGAATGGCTAGGTAGGTTAATGGCCTATTTTTTAACATAGAAGTAGACCCGGAAGAAACTGAAAGATGCACAGAAACGCATTTTAAAATGGATCAGTCTAATTTTGAAGGTAAGGTCGATATCTGTCAAATGCATGTGTCTTATGAACCATAGGCCAGTGAGTTGATTTATTTTACCCACTTCAGCTGCGCAAACGAAGACAGGTCTCTTACTTCAAAATCTTTTGACTATATTGCATTTTTTAAAAAAAATATAAGTAATTTATAAGTGCTTGTTATCAAGTAAAGTTATTTCATATGAATTAAAATGATTCAACATAAGTCTGTAAAATCTGCATTATTGACTCATTGCCTACTAAACCTTCATAGCCCATCTTGAGATTATTTTTTACCACAAAATAATGTAAACAAATTAAGTTTTATAACAAGGTCTTGTTGATTCAATGTTTTTAATTTAATATCAGATTTGCACTAAGTTTAATATTAAACAATAATTGTATTGCGATTATATTAAATGTCGAAGTTTACGTTCGATTTACGGTAAGCTTGCAGAAAGTTTTTGGGGGATTACACATGCCGTCGCAGAAAGGTTGAAAAGGTTCTGCTTTGGGGCGCTAACTGTAATTCTCTTTTTTGTTTTTTGTAATATCGGACATTAATCAAATATCCTATTAAACTGGATTAATATTTAATGAATCTACTATCTAAATCGTGTTTATTCTTTTGTAAACACTTTTTTCTACTCCTGTTGAAGAACACACTCATTACATATCCGTTAATCGTTGAGAAAGTTAGGTATTATTCAAAGGTGTGGAGGAATGATCAATTACTCAATACCTTTTGACCAATGAAATCACCGTATTAATCATTATTCAATGGGCTTGCGATTGTTTTGTGAATAATATATGTATCAAAATTTTAATTTCATATATTAGAAATATTTAAAGTTATAATTACTTTGTCAAATACTTTAAACAAATAACAATTTACTTAACGCGTTTTTAGTCTTGCGACTATCTTCAGAGTAGGTTGAGAAATGAATAAAATAGGAGATTTATAGCTAACGAAATGTGTAAATTGGGTGTAATGTTGTTGGAAGTAAACAGGGACAACCCGTAAATTTTTATTTAGGGACAACTGTACGTAAATAAATAAAGTTGGAAGATCCAGTTTTAGGTACAGAAAAGGTAGAATTATTTATTTATTGATGTAGTTGATGGAATTGGTCTGTTTATGAATAAAAAAGAGGGGTTTATGAATAAACAGGCCAATGCCATCAACTACATCAATAAGTAAATAATTCTACCTTTTTTGTACCTAAAACTGGTTCTTTCAACTTTATTTATTTACGTATAACTTTATTTGGTTGTCCCTAAATAAAAATTTACGGGTTTTCATTTTTTACTTTCAACAGCATTACACCCCACCTACAAATTTCGTTAACTATAAATCTCATATTTTATTCATTTCTCAACCTACTTTGAAGATGGTCACAAGACTGAAAAGGCCTTAAGTAAATTATTATTTGTTTAGTAAATTTGACAAAGTAATTATAACTAAATATTTCTAATATTTAAGATGAAATTTTACAAAGTCTGTCAACAGTGAATTATTTAATTTCATATATGTTGCGTAATAACGTGTAAGTAAACAGAACAGTTTATATTTTATTTTGATCATTTCCATAGATACATATACGAACATTTAATGAAATTAGAGATAGATTAAAAATTGTATTCTTTTGATTTAAAATTTATATTCAATTTTATTTAAATCAGAAAGGGAAAAGTCGTAGAAAAAGTATAGTATTCTACTCGCTTGCAATGGCTATAATTCACTCAGATGAATTACGACACTTACCTCGTAAACTCGGCTTGTATCGCAATTTCATCTTCGTGAGTAATAGCTATCATTACCAGCTCATTGAATAATATACTATTATACAATATTATTTGCGCACAAGATTATATATTTTTTTTTTTTTGTTATTTCAAATATTAACTGTTGCTTTAGGAAGCCGTATTTTAAATGTGGAAGTACCAAAGGAACAAACTTACCCATTGAAGTTAAAGGGTATTTCTATATGTTTCTCCATGTTGAAAGCGGCATTGTGTGGTAATTATGTAAACTTTGGAGTGTTCCGTCTTTACGGTGATCAAGCATTAGATAATGTATTAAACACATTTATAAAATTACTGTTGTCAATACCACAGTCGGATCTATTGGTAAGTTTTTAAATAAATATAGTTTTTTTCTTTCTTACGAACTTACAAGGGGGTATGATTTATGATGAACTTAAAATGTAAAATAAAATATTGATCAATCTGAGAGCAATTTCATTCTTCTACGCCTAACTTTAATGATAAATAATACAAGTCGTTCAAGTATATTTATCTAAATGTTACTTAATACGCATGTCGAGTTTGACGATTTCATAACAAATCTTATATCTGAGACAAAAAAGATCTTTTTCAAACTTCTAGCATATCCTTATAATTAGTCGAATTTTTCCTTGAAAAAATTAAACTTATACAGTTTATACGACAAGAACGGCGAGAGGCGAGAGTAGGGGCGCTATCCATTTTCGGACTCGTAGAACACGAATATGTAGAAAAAGAAATGTCTGATATATATATATATATATATATATATATATATATATATATATATATATATATATATATATATTCCCGCCACCTTTTAATTTCTGTAGGGCCCCCCTATGGAAGTTAAGAGATAAAATTTGGTAAGTGGGGCTCATTTTCGAGGCACCTCATACTATTAAAGTGGGTTTAAATTTTGGGAAAATTTTTGATCCGATCCAACTTTTAAGGGGGTGGTGGGGGCGGTAAAATAATAAAACTTTTCCAAACCGGTTGGAAATAATGTTTCGGTGAATTTTCTACAACATATCCAAAATTCAGCTTCCTAAGATGATTTGGAGGGAGTACAGGGGGAAAAAACGATTTTAGCTGGATCTAACAGGCTCCCAGCCCCCCAGAATGAACGTGGAGGGTTGAAATTTGGTGTGTTGATAAAGTTCGTACCTAGGTTGCGCTTTTTGGAGGTTTTAATATTTTACCCCCACCCCCCTCATTTTTAAGCTACAATTTCATGCTTTTTCGACGTTTTCGAAGTTTGTACCACTCGCACAGGTCACCCAAATAAACCTAGAGGGATGAAATTTTGTATTCGGATTGAGTTAGTATCAAGGGGGTGCCTTTTGGGGGTCTCGACTTTTAACCCCTACCCCCACCATTTTTATACCAAAAAAAACATGATTTTTCTTGTTTTTTAACAGTTTCATTGGGGTTAAAATCTCCCCAAATAAACCTAGAAGGCTGAAATTTTGTGTACAGGTTAAGCTAATAGCCAGACACTGCTTTTTGGAGGTTTCAACTTTTAACCCTTACCCCCACGATTTTTACGCCAGTATTTCCTTAATTTTTTTGCTTGTTTTCTAACACGTCTAGAGACTCTCTAAGGAAACCTAGAGGGCTGAAATTTTGTACGTGTATTCAGTTAGTATCCAGCTAGTACCTTTTAAGGAGTCCACATTACTTTTCCCCCCACTTCTCCCATTTTTACATCGGAATTGAATGCTATTGTTAAATGTGTTTTAAATGCATTATTTTTATTCTAAATGCAAGTAGGCGAATAGTAATTTTAAAAAATTTAAAAAAAAAGTGAACTTACTTTTGTGACAAATGAAATACATACATATTAAGTAATTTAAAAATGTTATTAAAGTCACTGTTTATTTATAAATTAGGAATTTTGGATTTTTATTATTTATAAAATAGAAATTTTGGATTTTTTTGGAAAGAAAAAATATCTTCATAATGGCCTTCCAGTTTACTATTTAAGTTCCTTTTTTTTAATATTTAAAAATAAAGCACAAAGGCAATTGGCGGATAAGCATGGGTAGGAATGCCCTCGTACGAATTGTGTTGGCTTTTTCCCTGCTAACTGTTATCGGCAAAAAATTTAAATTTACTAAGATTCAACCCTTAAAAACTTAAAACCTTTTTTTAAAACCCCGATCAACCGGACCCTCATCATCAGTTTTGAAGCCACCAAAATGACAAATCGCTTGTGGACTTTCAATTACATTTCGCTTGTAGACATTCAATACCGAAGATGAAAGGAAAAATTCGACTTCCGTGATGGGGCTCCGCTGCTCACGGCGTTTTTTTTTTTACATGTGTTTTATTTTTACTTTATGATCGATTTTAAAATTTTTAAATAAATTATCGGTGAATTTAATATCCTTGTTTTATTTATATGACAATTTAACACATTTGTATTAAGGCCTTTAATTCTTTAAGGAATTATTTATCGATATGAAATTTGCTTATATCGACAGGGGTGGCATGAGAATAATATTTGGAGGGTTATTTTGCAAAAAGTGGGTGGAAAAAAAATTAATTTTAGTTATTTTTACAGATTTCGAATTTATGTTAAAACAATAGTAAACATGAATAATAACATGCTTTACAAAAATAACGAAATTTTTGAAAGCTTAAGCAAAGCAAGTTTCATATACATTACTCCAAACATATTGCAATTGTTGAAACCTACTTTTCGTTATCGAAAATTATCAATAGTGAACAACTTTTGAATAACCTGTGTCCTAAAGAAAATACCACAATTTCTAACGAAATAACACTATTTCAGTTAAAAAAGTCGTCAATATCGTTAAATATTTTTTGTCATCGATAATTTTCTTTAACTAAACTTGGTTTGACTTCATTAACAAGTGAAGCAAAATTAGACGAACATTTTTAAGTTACTATAGTTATTTTAATATAAAAATAAGAAATAGGACAAGAAACAGAAAATTTTTGTTCGTCTAATTTTGCACCATTTTTTGCATTTGTGTAATGACGTTAAACCATGTTTAGTTAATTTCACCTATATAAATCTTTTCATTGTAGGTGCACGATAAAAATAAAACAAAAGGTTTATTGGTAAATTTAATTGACTTCAAAACCATAGTAACAATATATGTATTAAATAATAATGAGAATTATCTATCCTATTTTATTCGTTAAATGGGGTATTTGACAGTATCAAAGAAAAACAATACAAACAAATTTTAATAAAAATTGATAAAAAAGACAGCAATTTATTGTTAATTCATCCTATCATTATTTAATTTTTAAAAAAATAATATTATTCAGCTATAAATTACGTCAGCAGAAATGGGCTGTGACGTAATTTATAGGTCTGAAATTTTGATACATGAAAGTTAATAATATTTTTTATCGGTAAGAAACGTTCTGGCAATGTTTTCTTTTCACCAAGGTACCGCCAGAACAATCTAAAGTTGTGATAAATTTCATAATTATTTTGAAAAATATCAAAATAATGTGTATCCATAGGATATTTCACCGTGTTGAAATGACCATCGCAAATCGGCCACTGGCTCTTCTACTATTACTATCTAGAGAATACGACGTAACTGACAATTAATGAAAGTTTTCGTACAAATTTTAAGAACAAATATTCAATCAATTTTTTCGACGTTATTTTTAAAAATTAAAAATATATAGATGCATAATACATAAATACGTCTATTTAAAAATAGTTTCTCAAAATTAGTCAAATATCCCATTCATATTTATTGCTTAAAAACAATTTAACTCGAAGAACTATCAAGTAACAAAAACGCTTCAGCTTCGCTGTCATGTTTTTGCACTGGTATTATTACAATATGTATGTACCATACAATAGATGGAGTACACATTATTTTTTTTTTTAAGCAAAATCGCCGTATTGGTTAACACCTTTTATAACCTACAAAGTGTCGGTGGTAATGAATATTTTTTAATTTGTATGTGATTTTTGTTGTAATTTGAGACTATTTATTAATAACTATTCTAAAAATATTTATAACAACAAATATAACATCAATAAGTATAGGGACCGAGCTTGACGTCATTATTGCCACTGGTGTCAGATTTAGAGAAGGATTCCGGGTATGATATAACATAACTATTCTTAGATATTTTGGATATCTTGTCTATGTTATTAAATATCAAATTAAATTTTCTTACACTTTTTAATAATTAAATTATCAATTAATACTATTAGTAGGATTAATACCAGAATGAACTTCATAATAAGATATTGTTGTATTAAAAGTTGTTCCAATTTTCTTAGTAAAAGTAACTACAAACGTTTTGCTGATGTGATTGATATTAGTATTGCAAAACTGCGTACAAACAACTACTATAACAGAATCAGAGAATAATGTGCTTAACATGCTTAAAATAGCAGATAATACCCCAGTAATAATTAGTCATAATAGTAGCTGTCATACAGAAGAATGTTTCGAAGAATCTAGGAATCCAAATTATGTGTAATTTAAGCAACATAGATGGTATAGAAATGCAAGTTAACATTAACGTGAAGAAAACCTATACAATCTGTGAGGCTAACATTAAAATTAACTCAAAAAATAAAATGAAAGATGCAAGTTATAATCCGTACGTTATTAATTCCGAAACGAAGCTCATGGGCTAAAGTCCATAAAAAAATTAAGAAAAATATAATAGTATAATGGGTGTTACCAGTAGCGTGTTTAAATTAAATATCGCTCCCCGTCATCGGCATTTCTTCACATGTTTGCTTTAAAATATTAGTTATAAAAACGTTTCTTGAGAATAGGCATTTATTTAGACCCATGCTCTTACTTTCTTAAGGACTTTTATTTTCTGTGATGCAACTTCGAATAGTCTGTTTTCCATCAAGTTGCTTTCTATTGAAGAATTCAGTCACGTTTGGGTGGTAACTCGTAGTATTACGGAAGTATTTACAAATCCTAAAGAATTTTTTGAGGAAAAATTGATTGTAGCCTTAAAGGGCATTCAGATTTACAATTAGTCTTTACTGTTCATTTTTTTTTATTGAAAAAATACTTGCAGCCAGTGCTCCCTCTAATTTTTTGTGACCTGTGTGCGCACTTTTTTAAGTGTGTGCAGCTTTTTCCAAAAAAAAAAAAAATTACGTGACAATTAAAAAAGCGCATATAATAAAAAAAATACAATACAGAATAGTATTCATATTCAGCTAATTTTTGTACCTACTTATACGCATTGACTCGATCTTACAGCAAGCATACCACTTGTACTACATACATTTCAACGGAACACAATGGAAAAAAACTACTCTAAAATCAAGTCAAATCCTTAGTTCGGGAAGACAGAATTTAGCTGATTACTGTGGCCATGGTGACTAGAAGAAGGTGATCGAACTCAATGCATTCAGAAAGTGTATAAATAAGAGGGCATTAGTGTTCCTTGTGTATCAAAGCGGTACAATACTTATTCTCAAATGGAAACACTCCCAAATGGAAACGCGAGCTTCTATATCTTTGTTAGCTTTTGAAGAGAATATTTAGGAATCTTTTTCAATGTTCAACTCAGTTATAAAGTGATTTTTTCGATCGTTTTTAAAATAAACTTAACAATTTTTATTTTGCCTCGCATCATTTACATAGTAAATGATGTGTCACTAACTGACGTCACTATGTAAAATCGGAGTCCGTACCATTGGATATTCACCCTATAAAGTAATTTAAACTATAAAAGTTTATTTTATTCATATGTAATTTCTATGTATTTCCTTATTATTAAATATCATCAATCAACATTAGTGATTCTCAAATGGAAACACTCACTTCCCCAGTCCCGACGTGTTTCCATTTGAGAATAAGTACTGTATTTACATTCTTTTATCCGTTTTATCTTACTATATTCGCTATATTCACATCAGTTGATGACGAATATTAACGCCACGAGTGGTAAAAAAGAAAACCTAATAACTGCCATTTTCCTGACCAATTTTGTCAATTCTTCCCATATAAGTTCGACATCTATATGAATGGTCTATGACTGTGGCTTACGCTTTTCATTCAAATTAAAAATAAGACATTTTTGGCAATATATTGTTTGGCAAAAGGTTACACCATTTTGTGCGTCGGCTTTTGGGGGAGGGGGGTAGAAGTAGGCAAATTAACGGATTTTATCAGTTTTTTTAAATATTTCGGAAATTATGGGGTTTAGCGTAAAAAGTGTCATATACAAAAATAATCTACATTAAATTGCGAACAAAAATGGTCCTGTGCATAATCTTGCTAAAGTGAACAGTTCTAGAGTTACGAAGAGTGTAAAAGTATCAATTTTTAGTATTTTTAGCCACTGCTGCACCTATTACCAGATGCAGCAGTGACTGAATAAGAAGAAGAATCCGCTCGAGTGGGGGTGGAAGAAGATTGACGAACACCTGAGACCAATTACAACAGCGCGTCCTGCAGCTCCCGAGAAATTACTTTTTTCCCTCATAGTGTGCGCTTGAAAAGACGAATGCGTCCGTAACTGCGAATGCAGAAAGAGTGGTCTTAACTGCTCAAGCATATACAGTAATTGCTCAGGCCTAGGATGTGATAACAGGGATACGAACATCATAGACGAAGATTTAGGAGGGTGCTATGTTTGAAGAGGACTAATCGCAATTTCCTTTTACAAAACACAATCCTGTATAAAAAAAATTAGTTTCCTTAATTATAATGTGTCATATTTTTCCAAAAAATCTAAAAATTGCTACTTTTACACCCTCCATAACTCTGGAATTCTTCACTTCAGCAAGATTATGCACAGGACTATTTTTGTTCGCAATTTAATGTAGATTATTTTTGTATAGGCATTTTTTGCGCTAAGCTGTATAGTTTTCGAAATATTTAAAAAAAAAAAAAACTGACGTTAATTTGCCTACTTCTACCCTCCTCCCTCTCAAACCCGACGCTCAAAATGATGTAACTTTTTACCAAACAATATGTGGACTGTATAGAACAATTTGGAGTTGGAGTGAAACTGTTACTTTGGATGTTGAGGTTTGAGTCTAATTGCACCATACTATTATGCTATCGTCTATACCTATACACAAATACTATAGTTGACGGTTTGTTTAAATCTAAAACTTATATTTGATTCAATTTTTTTTTTCATTTTATTTCTTTCTAAGGATTAAATATGCAGGTGCAATTTTATTTTCTATTTTGTTTTCTGCACGAAAAAAAAATTTCGTATGCGCGCGAATGTTTTTAATGTGCGCAAAGTTTAAAATTTATGTGCGCACGCACCCGCGCACAGCTTAGAGGGAACACTGCTTGCAGCCTCTACAATTCTACATTCCTGGGCTGTAACTCAGTCAGTTCATACGTAATATGTCCCTAGGTGTTACATGTAATGTGTAGAATTGTCTTTTAAATGCTCTTACAGAAAGTAAAAAGTTAAGTTTCCAAAAAAAATAAGATTGTTCATTATACTCATGAAATTAAAAACAAGATTGTATTATTCAGCTTTAAGTGTATTACATATTTCAAATTCACCATATTTTTATACAGGGTTAATCAAAAGTATAGAAACGGTGAAATATCTTAGCGGGAAAGCATTTTTGGGATAAATGATGATGACAAAAGTTTCAGCATTTTTTATGGCGCATCTGATTGTGACCTTGATTTTGACCTCAAAGTTAAGGATCAAGGTCATATCAAGGTCAACTCGGTTTTTTTAAAAGGCAACTCCCCTTTTCGACCTCGGAAATGGAAAGAGCGAAAAATTCTGCATCCGAATATGACCTTGAAGTCAGTGATCAAGGTCAAATTAAGGTCAAATGCTGATTTTTACTGTAATTTTTAATGGAAATTTCTACTGTAATTTTTTTAATTTTGACGTTACATAGTAAGTGTAGACAGGATGTAGACCTGCGCAGTTTAATATAAGATTTCATTTTATATTAAACAGGCTTACTGTTTAATATAAGATTTCATTTTATTTTTGGATTTTCCACCACGCTTCAGTTAATACGACATTATCAGATATTACGAGATTTTCAGTTAATAATTCATTTACTCCAAGAATTAACTTTTTTTCAACAACGCCGGATAGTATAGTATTTTCGAATTATTTATTTTTAAGTTTCATATATTATTTCGTTTATTTGTAAGTTTAAACAGATTTACCTATTTTCTATGCAAAATTTTAAATTTTTAGCATCATTTTTTATTGAAATATTTGAACAAAAATTACGTATTTTCCATTACAGTATGTACGTGTAATTTGACGATATATTACATTTTTAAATATTGAAAAATATTTAAAGTTCGATTACTTTGTCTATTTCACGAATTAAAAATTATTTTTATTTTTACTGAACGCGTTTTCAACCTTTCGGTCATCCTCAGAGTAGGTTACTACCACCCTACTCTGAGGATGACCGAAAGGTTGAAAACGCGTTCAGTAAAAATAAAAATAATTTTTAATTCGTGAAATAGACAAAGTAATCGAACTTTAAATATTTTTCAATATTTAAAATGGAGTTTCACAAAGTAAATCTCTCAACAGTGAATTATTTATTACATTTTTTTCAACACGAGGCTTCAGTTTCTTTTAATTTTTATTAATGAGTCATTTTCTCAAAATATGTAACAGTTTGACACCAGGGCGGCGACACAGATAGTTTGGGACTACGTCTCTATGAATTGAAATTTTAATTTAAAAATTACTATGTAACCGCATAAGAAAATTGTTTAACACCAGGGCGGCGACACGGGTTAGTCGGGACTACATCTCTATAATCGGAATATAATTTCTAAAAAGTAAACAATATTCCTAGGTAACCAAATTGGAAAATTTTGTCGCTAAAGTGGAATTAACAAAAGATGATTTTTGATTGGTTAAATTAATATCTGGATCATAGAGATGTAATTCCAACTACCTGAGCCGCCCCGGTGTCAGATTGATATATATTTTGAGAAAATTGTTTATTGAAAAGTAAAAAAAATTCAAATCAAGTAACACCATACTAACACTTACTTTTATTAGCCTCATTTCTCATTCACCATTAATATTTTTCATTTTTAGACACATAAAGACGCCACTATCGGTGCCACTGCTGCCGTCTATAGTTCAGGCTCGGTCCCTATAGAAAAATTTTAAATCCAACCTTATTTAATCGCCATATTTGTCAACATCTGTCACTTTTTTGGCTTCATTTTCAGATACATTGTATATATCCCTGTACTCTCTCTATCTATTCAAAACTTAAGAGCGTTTTTGTTAGTTTATAGTTCTTGCCGTTAAATTGTTAGGTAATAAATTTTCTTCGTCATATATAAACACAAATTTATCCGAAACAATACAAACCTCTTGTGTAATAGTGTAATAATATATGAAAAATTTAAATTTAGAAATTAATAAAAATTAAATACATATTTTAGTTCGGCATTCCCTTAATTTAAATAAGAAATAATCGAAAATGAAACTTTCTTTGGTGATTTTTGTCATAATTACTTATTTTCATTGTGAATAATTTTAAACTAATTTTTGTTTTTAGGATTATCCAAAACTATCACAAACTTATTACGTTTTATTGGAACATCTCGCTCAGGATCATATGAGTTTTTTAGCCACATTAGAACCACATGTATTTTTATTTATTTTAGCATCTATATCAGAAGGGCTAACAGCTCTAGGTAAGCAACATAATTTTTTTACGTGATTGCGCTAGTCAGGAAACAAACAATGCGAATTATTTTATGTGAAAATAATATTTTAATTTATAATTTTGTGTTTCTAACACATCTTACTATATTTTTCAGCCAGCTTTATACCGAATCATTTCTTGACTATTTTAACTTTAATTCGCCTCGATAGAAGAAAGAGGTGTTACAGGTTTTTTAAAGATTTGGTCTCCCTCTCTCTCACTCTTTTTCACTCTGTCTGTCTGCCTATAGAATTTCCACTGTTGCTACAATTAGAAACTTTAAACTTGAGAGTTTGAAAATAACCACAATAAATAATTAAGTAATTTAGCTATCCATGGCATAATACTAGACAGGCTTAAGTGGTATTTTATAGGGTGGTCACTTTCTAGAAAACCGGAAAAAGTCGGAATTTTTATTAAAATCGGAAAAATTTTTTCATTAATAATATTCAAATTATTTTCTGATAAAAGTCCCATGCTAGCAGAGTGTAGTTTCCATCATATTCCACATCTGTTACATTCTCTTTTTCTATACAGTAGGGAAATACAGTAAGTAATATCCTGAATAAAAAAATATTAAAAATTTCGGCTTTTCTAAGATTTCAAGTGTTATTGATAGTCTCGGTACTAACGGTTTGATTACACTTCGGGTTATAATCAAAAGAAATTTTAATTTTTCCAGTAGGTAATTCTATTGTTTTTAAAAAAAAATATTGAAAATTGTAAATTTTAATTAATTTATGCTCTGCCAAAATAATAAAAAAATTAAAAATTTGTATTTCTCAAAGATTTTGAATGCCATTAATAGCTTTGATATTTCTGGTATTATGGAAAATAAAGTAATATAAATCTATGCATATCTCTCTCTTTCTATATATCTGTATAATATGTATGTATTATACAAGGTGGTCCAGAATGATGTACCGTAATTGATAGAGCTCGTAGTACGTTCAAAAATAATGGTACCTTTTCATGCACACTTTTTTTCAAAACTCAATAATAAGGGAGATACAACTTTGTAAAGGGGTTAAGCGAAAACCATTATTTCTTAAATATTTTCCAAACGCTTTTGAATAACGGATTGATATTTTAGGGGTACTAATTTTGCGTTAGAAGGATTAAGTTTATGTCAACACTTATTCCACCACTCATGACTAAGGGGTGGTTTTGGGTGGTAGGTGTGAGTTATCACGTCTTTTCTTTTTTAATTTGCAATTATTTAAACAAAATCCCTGATAATATAATTCCTCAGACAATTTCACGCAAAAAAGGTATACTTGTTACATTTCGATAAATATTACCGTTTTCGAGTAATTTAAAGTAGAAGTATCTATTTTCCAAATTATCCCCTAATCATAAGTGATGGAATAATTGATACCATAAATTTAATTATCTTAATGTTCATACGCGCCCCTAGAATATGAATCCAGTAATCAAAAGCGCCTAAAAAAATTTAAAAAGAAAGTCAGTTTCGTTCCACCCCTCTACATTTTACCCCTCTGCTTTATCTCCCTTATTATTGAGTTTTGGAAAAAAGTGTAGATGAAAAGGTACCATTATTTTTGAACATACTATCAGCTCCAGCAATTACGGTACATAATTCTGGACCACCCTGTATGTACACGGTATCTATAGGTCAAATCAACTAAAAATGGTCTGACGTCATCAAACAAGTACAACAAATGAAGCAAAATTGAACGATCCTTGTTTTCTGACTCTTTTCCTACTTGTTATGCTTTTCATACAACCAATGAAATAAGAAATAAGGAGTGTGCCATCTAGTGACATTGAATGGAATTTTAATGACTTCTACACAATGAAATAAGAAATAAGGAGTTCGCCATCTAGTGACGTTGAATGGAACTTTAACTTAACTGCTCATAGGTATGTGTAGGGATTTTTGTACATCAAAATTCGTGATTTTTTTTTTTTCATTAAATGACAAAAAAGTCATCACGAACGTTATGGTCTCATAAATTTTGATGTACAAAAAAAAATACCTACATATACCTATGAGCAGTTAAGTTATAGTTCCATTCAACGTCACTAGATAGCGAATTCCTTATTTCTTATTTCTTATTTCATTGTGTAGAAGTCATTAAAGTTCCATTCAACGTCACTAGATGGTACATTCCTTATTTTATATTTCATTGGTTGTGTGAAAAGCATTATTTTTATATATTGGAATAACTATAGTAACTTAAGATATACGTCTGATTTTGCTTCATTTGTTATTGACGTTAGACCATTTTTAGTTGACGTAGACTTATATAGACAACGCATAGTCGAAACTGGTGGGTTTAGAAGCATGAAATTTTGTACAGGAATTCCCTATATAACGTAAGTGGGTGTTAAGAAAGAATTTTCGAAAATTCGTTTCTTAAGGGGGCCTAATAGGGGGCGAAAGTTGAAAATATGAAAATTGGTGAAAAGGGGTAAATTAAGGGACGAAAATTTGCATCAGATGTACGTTATTTTTCAAGTTAGAAACGTGAAAATTAGTATTTAGGCTTCTCAAGAACTTCGAAGTTGGATGGTTCCTGTTTTGGAAACTTGTTTTTAAATCTTTACATAGTTCCATGATACAACGTAAAGACGAGGGAAAACTGAAATATTGTCTGGAAAATTGTGAAATATCAGGGAAGTTTGTTCTTGGAAAAAATATCCATCCTGAAATATTAAAATAACTAGCCGTTTGCCTGATGGGATTTCCCATCGACAACATCTTTTCATTAGGTACTCACTTTCTGCTCACTTTTTAGGCCTTAGGGAATAAATTTTCAGAAACAACTGACTTTTATTTATAAATAGAAGCCTAAACTCCAATTTTCATAACTTCTGTGCTTAATTTCGTCCTTGTAAACTCAACAGTTGAGGTTGTGCGTAGTCTGTCAGTCAAAGTTAAAGATTCATTAAATAAGATATTATTTGTTTCAATAACCATAGTAATATATTTTTATATACCACTGACTTCAAAAATAACGAATTTACATACAAATTTTCATCTCCTATTAAATCCACTTAGGGGGAGAATTTTCAAGAATCCTTTCTTAGTGCTCACCTACGTTACATAGGGAACTCCTTTGCAAAATTTCATTCTTCTAAACCCAACGGTTTAGGCTGTGCGTTGTCTGTCTGTCAGTCAATCAGTGTTAGAAATTCATTAAGTAGATTTCTAAAATTTGTTTAAGAAACTTCAGTTAGTAATTGAGGAGTCGGCGCTAAAAACGATGAAGGTGAGTTTTTATAGAAACTGAGTAAATCGAATTTTAAATTTCAAAACCATTTTTTGACATTGCTAATGGTGATAAATCAATAATTCTAGTTGAAAAAATATTCCCAGACACTTTTGTAGGTTTCCTTCTTTTTTGTCCTTGTCGTACACTTTTCAACACTACACCAGTGTCCTTAATCAGTGGTTTTTATTTAGTTTTTTAAATATTTTACATAATAATATTTCATCTTCACAAAGCTAAAAAAATGATGCAGTACTGTAAAGAAAAGTGAAATATGTTATTTTCAATTAGAATAAACTATTTTCGTTTGATTTTAACTGATTTGAAAATTTTAAGCAGTACATGTTGACATTCACTGATTTTTGTTTTTCAAAATTATATTTTTAATAGTATTAAATATTTTGCAATGAATCCAGTCATTCAGTTATTTTCTGTAAATATTTGCAGTTAAGTTATAATATATCATTAATGTCATTTGTTTTCGGTTTCTTTAAAAAATATTCTTCTGTAATCAAATTATTATTGAATAAACAGAATTACATAAAAATATAAAAGTGTTATTAACTTATTACTTATTATTATTTCGTAACCTAGTGTTCAATTAGTACCCTATGCACTATTTATTTGTTTGACTGGAATTAGAAAAAGACAATCATACGTTGACAAAGAAACTATCAAAAGTGTCTGGGAGTATTTTTTCAACTAACATTCGTGCATCAATATTATATTATGTGACTCATTATTACTAGTTTTCTTTAATATTAACAAAAATAATCTGACTAAATATTTATACAATTGTTACTAAAAGCTGAAAAAATGATGAATGGTACAAAGATTTATAGGAAAAATTATGTACACACGGTTGATTCAACAAGATTATTAATTTATTGAATTGCTCATGATAAAAATGAGAGAATGCAGAAAACTTTCATACGATAATATTGATATTTGAATAATTGTCAATAATATTGTGTGTACGCAGGGTACGTAAGCTTCAATATTTTTCCTGTAATTTGTTCAGTTCAAACTGTATATAAAAATATATATATTTTTGGAAACACTCTGTGGATCATAAGAAAACAGATAAAAAAACAAACATTTTGTTTGTTTTTGTCATCATTTTTAAGATCGTGAACCGCATTTTTAAGTTTCATGGGCCGTATTTCTAGGGTTTGCAGGCCGTAGTTTAAGGGTCCGTCCACACGGCTCAAGCTTTACCACCGACTTACTTGCGCAAACCAGGTTTGTGCAAGTAAACATGTACGTATGGACGGGAAAATACGTACATGTTTACTTGCACAAACCTGGTTTGCGCAAGTAAGTTGATGGTAAAGCTTGAGCGTGTGGACGGACCCTTAAACTACGGCCTGCAAACCCTAGAAATACGGCCCATGAAACTTAAAAATGCGGTTCACGATCTTAAAAATGATGACAAAAACAAACAAAATGTTTGTTTTTTTATCTGTTTTCTTATGATCCACAGAGTGTTTCCAAAAATATATATATTTTTATATACAGTTTGAACTGAACAAATTACAGGAAAAATATTGAAGCTTACGTACCCTGCGTACACACAATATTATTGACAATTATTCAAATATCAATATTATCGTATGAAAGTTTTCTGCATTCTCCCTTCCAGATGAATATTGGTATAGTTCCTTAAGAAGACGGCTTCAGACGACCACCTTCCAAATTCTAGCCCCCCACCAATTTCCTTGTACATCACTCACATCATAAAATGTATAATTAAAAAAGTCGTGAAATAAATAAAAATATATAAATAATGATGTGGATGGCGTCGGTTATAGAATACTTGTTCTAAAATTGGACGCTAAACCATATTCTTACTTATTTTCATAAATAAATAAATTTATTTTCATAATACAAGGAAATTGACAATGAGACAATAATAAACCCTCATCGTTCTTTTGTCAAAATTGCTGACCTTCATCATTCTTTCCGCGAAGCCATTTTTTCTCAACGTTATTACTCAAAAAATTAATCGTTTTTACTGAAGTTTATTAGTACATCTAAAAATACTGCGTACGATATATATGCAAATCGAATAACCGAAAATTTAAAAAAAATTGACCTCAATCGTTTTTAGCGCCGACTCCTCAATTTGCATTGTATGTTTTATGATGGTGCAATTATATGTTTAATTATTTTACTCTTAAATGCTCTTAATTAGCAAATTAACCTTTTTTTTGTCTGTTTACAGAGAGTATGATTTGTACCGGGTGCTGTGCGTCTTTAGATCATATAGTAACTTATTTATTTAAACAGTTAACACAAAAAGGTAATAGTTCCGTTAACACATAACTTTTATTTTTAAATAATTATTAAAATATACAATATATTAATACGTTGATGGTCACGAGCGCTTTACAATGCCAAGTAAAACCTAACCAACTGTGACGCAACGCTGTGCCGCGTCAACAATTCCATATAAAGTGTATGCTAATAAGATACATTACCACAATGGTACCACAATGGCGTGATGTGTTGCACAATATGTAATGTATTATAGAGCACATCGCATCACTGTTTATGTACCTTATAACACTGATTGGTGCATTAGTTATCAAAATAGTGTATCAGTTTGACGTCTCGTCATAATTCCTCATAACTAGAGTGCGGACATTGATCGGAAAAAACAGTTATCAATTTTTTACAGTTTATGTGTATACTCTACGTGTGCATATCGCTACCTTTCTGTCTCAACTTCGTATGTTGCTTTTGGTTGTTTTGAGTTAGAAAATCATACATGTACATAATTCACTCCCCATATGACTAATAAATATTGTAAAATAGTTAATGGAAAAATAATTATTCAATTAAATGTAATCTTGTATGACATGAACTAAATTTAGTTTTCTGACAAAACATAATACGAGTTTCTGTGTAAAATTATTTTTTGAAATAGTAACTTTTTTATCGGCATACCTCGTATTTAACCATCTGGCACGTTGAGTTCGCCAGCGCTGTATGTACATATGCACCATTTTATTATTAGCTTTATGTACATAAATCTTATTTGATCAGGATACAACTTTCGGACGCTAGAGTTCGCCAGCGCTGATTTATATTAAAGTCGGTAAAATCTATTTTACCGACCTTGAATTTAAATCATTGTGTATTTATTTTATAACCTCCTATCTTGATAATTCTGCACAAAAAAAGTGGATCGTAATCTCGTATTTACTAAAAATAACGGAAGCTTGTAATTTAAAATATTTAAATGTCTGCCTCATGTCCATACAGGTAACAAACATCAAAAAGTGTAACATACATAAATCTTAAATTTATAGTGATAAAAATACAGTGTTTAATATGTTTTTTGTTTCCTGAAAACTGTAGTTTTTGAGATACGAGGTTAAGACAGAAAGGTAGCGATATGTGTATGTATTTTATAAGAATATATTCGTCCAGATAGTTTAGACAGAATATGTATACATATGTGTGTATTAAGGAGTGCCAAAAAAACATTAATATTTTTTTTCTCGCTCTCCGCTCAAAATATCGTAGGATATGGCTAAACAAACATCCTCACCAAAGCGGAGCTCATAATTGGGTTTTTGAATAAAAAAATAAATATCATTTTTTTATTTTATTTCAATTCTATCATACACCATAAATAATATTGATAATCGATACGAAAATTTTTTTAAAAATGATATATAATAAATAATAAATTAATTGAAACTTGAAAAATTTAAAAAAATATCATTTGGTTAAAAACAGCACTACAAAAAATCGCGATGTCTGTGACGTCATAAAGGTAATATATCAAAAGTGTCAAAATTATTACAATTTAGTAGGAAAAAATATTGATGGTTGTTTCATTGATTTCGACGTTCAAAATCTTGAGGGATATTTTTTCCGGATTTATTTTTGTAGTGCTATCACAAAGTGGTACAAAACAAGCTCGATATTTCTTTAGTTTCGATATTTCGACAGTGAAGTTTATAGCAAGCAATAATTTGGATAGAAACAAGAATTTCAGAGTAACAATAATTTCATAGCAACAATAATAGTAGGAGAGCTGCTGGCCGATTTGCAATAGTCATTTCAACACGCATTAAATTGAGAGGATAGGATCTTGGATACTACTTACTCTACATAAAAATTCAGTTCTGGCAAGCCTATTCGGTCGGGTTGAGTCGAATAGGCTTGCCAGAACTGAATTTCTGTGTAGAGTAAGTATCCAAGATTCTATTTTCTTAATTTAACGCGTGTTGAAATGACCATCGCAAATCGGCCAGTAGCTCTTGGTCTATAATCTATTTGAAAATAAAAAGACACTAATGTAGCTATGTTCAGGCCATATAACCTTTATTATGTCACATAAGCGCTCGTGAACTATCGGCCCGTTATTGGTTCTAAGTTTGAAAATTTATTTTTAATTTAATATAATTTTTTAATTATTACGTTTAAAAAAAAAAATAAATAAAAAGAGTTTTCTTATAAAACTTACATATGATCTTTCCATTTATGACAAAAAAAATTTTTCTTCAAAAACCTAATTCCAATTTTTAGAGGTGCATCGTCGAACCAAAAGTTTTCCCTTTTAAATAACACAGGAAAGACGATTTTTTATATTATTTACTCCTGCAAATTATGAAGAATTTTTTTTCCATAAACTGAATCAAAGCACCTTATTAAGCATTAAAATTTGGACCGAGAAACCGAGAATAACCGAAATTTCTGTCATAGTCCCGGGTTCAGGTCTTTTAATGATACCCGCTGTAACAGCTGAATTTCCATTCTGGAAATTCGCTAAAAAATAAGTAAAATAAACTTTGAGGGTCTGTAACTTTGTAACTATTTATAATACGAAAAATTTGTAAGGAACTTTTTTGTAAAGCGTTAGTTGGATTACAAACTTGTCATTTAACTTTTTGTCCTATCTTTAATAGTTTACCTTAAAAATGTAAAAAAAAGCAAAATTTCAAAAAATTTAAATTTTCAGGTTCTGTAGAAAAGAAGATATTGGTGATAGAAATTTGATTCAATGTAATTTTTTGTCCAAAATTTAATGCTTAATAAGGTGCTTTGATTCATTTTATGGAAAAAAATTTCTTTATAGTTTGCAGGAGTAAATAATATAAAAAATCCTCTTTCCTGTGTTATTTAAATGGAAAAACTTTAGGTTCAATGATGCACCTCTAAAAACTGGAATTATGAGCTCCACTTTGGTGAGGATGTTTGTTTAGACATATCCTAGAATATTTTGAGCGGAGAGCAAGAAAAAATATAAATTTTTTTTTGGCACACCCTAGTGCGTATTTATGTGTATTTATATACCATTTTTTCCGACCAATGTTCGCACTTTACTCATAACCGTTAACGTGTTAGTGTATTTTTTCCACTGCATGATATAATTTTAAGTTAATTTTTTAAGTGGTATTGCGGAGTGAGGCGAGGAGAAGTTTTACTTGCCACATTCTTCAATTCCTTTTCCCATAAAAAAATTTTTTTTTGGTTTAATAGTAGGGGATATACGATCGGTCTCTATACATTTAAATAATTAATACTAATGTAAATTTAATGACATTCTTACATTTGAGGATATTTTAATTTTTCTTGTAAAACTAAGCATAACGTTCAGTTCTTTTCCAACGTTTTTATTTAAATTTTTTACAACCGCGGAGTTTAAATAGTTTATGATGTTTTGTATCATTTTATCACGTTTGATATATCACTTAGAATGAATTCTTAATTATGTCATATGAAGGCGCCACTATCGATCCCCGTGCTGCCTTCTATATCTATTATAATTTTCAAGTTACGATTAAGTGTTTTATTTTTCTTGTCGTAGGTTATTTTTTTAGTTTATTCGTAAATTTTATATTTTTCGTGTCAATAGTCAGTACATGTAATTTTAAGTAAATTGTGTAAGTATTAGTTAATTCTATTACAGCACCTATGTATCCAGGTAAAAAACCAAGGCCAGGTATGGTGCCTCCAAACGACATGTTCCTCAAAGTATTAGAAATGCATCCGGAAATTCTACAACAAATTCTTAGTACAGTTTTAAATGTAATTATGTTTGAAGATTGTCGAAATCAGTGGTCAATGTCTAGGCCACTGCTTGGTTTAATTCTTCTTAATGAAGATTATTTCAATCAAATGAGGGAGAACATAATTAGAAGTCAACCGCCCGATAAACAAGCAGCGATGGCCAAATGGTTCGAAAATCTTATGAATGGCATAGAAAGAAATTTACTTACTAAAAACAGAGATAGGTAATTTTTTTTTGTTATTGAATGATAAAAATATAAACACTTTTGATTCGTTGTAAGCAAATTAAAATAGAATCATATAATCAAATAAAAATTAAATTAGAATCATATGCCAATTACAATTGTCTAGTCACTTTATCTAATACATTTTAATTGTACTTTCAGGTTTACACAGAATTTGTCTCTGTTTCGAAGAGATATAAATGATTCTTTAAAGGGACCCAATATGAACGCTTCATCTGTAAATGACATGATGACTTCCTAGTGGTTCGAAGTGTCAAATATAGTTATAAATAATGAACAATAACAAATATTAAACAAAACAGAGTGAAAATCATCCGGTGCGTGGTGATGTAAAAATGTATTCTTCTATAGTTTTAAGAACAAAATGAATTTGTCTGTAATGCATTTGATTGTATAAAGAAATATTTAAGTTTAGATAAATAATAATTATTAGATAATAATTTTATTAGAGACTATTAGAATGTGATATAGTATTATTTTATAAAAAAAAATGGTGGATTATTTCGCTGCTTTTCGTGTGTTGATTTCAGAGAGAACTAAAAATGTGTTTGCACGTATGGTATATTTTTTAATAAAAACATCTTATTATTTACTCATAATTCATCTCGTATTTATCACAAAATCCGTTTATTTATGTGTGCAAAATTCATTTCATTGTCGTTCTGTCATCCTGTTTTATGCTGAAAATCCAATGGTATGTTAGTGGTTGGTGCAGATTTTAGGGATGGTACGTAAAATCGAATGGAACTCCAGGCGTGTCGGTAAATGTCGATTTGCTGGGTTGGTATTTAAAACAAAATTGGTCTAAGAGACAGTTTGTACTAAATGTATAAATTCTAGTGTCGGATGGAATAATCGAAGACGTAATTTCAGAACATACTAAACGGGAACCAGCAAAGATATCGAAAAACCGACTTTACTGTCGCACTGACTATCATAAGAGACGCCAAATAGTAGAAGGGTTCAAGAACGTACCATTTATCAATTAATATAAATATCACGAAACAGATTTCATCATTTGATTTATCATCAAAACGGAGACTAAACACTGCAATTTAACAAAAATTTTAGAATACTCTACTGGAAATTAGCAAAGATATCGAAAAATCGACTTGATCATCGAGAAAAAGGGCAAAGCGCGCAATTAGACAGAGTG
Source organism: Brachynemurus nebulosus (assembly GCA_035578155.1). Taxonomy (NCBI): domain Eukaryota; kingdom Metazoa; phylum Arthropoda; class Insecta; order Neuroptera; family Myrmeleontidae; genus Brachynemurus; species Brachynemurus nebulosus. The sequence goes on from JAPWDM010000002.1 coordinate 26,457,615, forward strand.
GTAGACTTTTCCATATCGTTACTAATTGCCAAATGGAATATTCAAGAATTTTTGTCAAATTTCGCCGTTTGATCTCTTTTTCGATGGTCATTTCAGTGGTTAAGCAGATATTTCAATATATTTGCTTGTTACGGAATAGAAAATTTTAAAATTTTAGTTCACTCCCACTGTTTTATCTTTTTTCGATGATCAATTCAATGATAAAGTCGATTTATTTATATCTTTGTCGGTTATCCAGAAATCCAGAAATATTCCAGAATTTTCGTCAAGTTGCACTGTTTGGTTTCTTTGTCGATAACAAAAAACGGTCTTTTTTATGTTTTTGCTGGTTTTCGAATAGAATGTTCTGAAATTTTTACCGATGACCAACCTAATTATAAAGTAGGCTTTTCGACAGTTCTTAAATATTGTATGTGTAAAGTATGCCCATATATGTATGCAATATAATTTTTATAGACAAATATATATATATATATATATATATATATATATATATATATATATATATATATATATATATATATATATATGTATATATATGACCTTGTCATATATATATATATATATATATATATATATATGTATATATATGACCTTGTCATATATATATATATATATATATATATATATATATATATATATATATGACCTATATATAAAATGACCTTGAAAATGAAACTCAAGGTCAAATTTAAGGTCGCCATTTAATGTCCCCCTTCGTACCTAACAACTTTTGTAAAGGTCATTTTTTTGATAGGTGGCGCCTCTGGCGAGATATTTAGATGCAAAGATTAAAATGGCCCACCCTATATATATATATATATATATATATATATATATATATATATATATATATATATACCTATGGAGTGACTCTTCGGGAGTAGACTCTTAAGGAGTGACTCTTGCACCAAAAGGCACCTGACTAAAATACACCCAAAGACACCAAAATGTATCAAAAGACATCAAAGAATACCAAAACGTACCAGACAGCGATGAAAAAACATCTGCTAGCGACAACGAAGCTATTTCGAGCGAAGGAGGAGCTGATGATGAGAAGAATACAGTCGCCTACGATGGTGATGAAAAAATTGCGGGTAAAGGGTTATATTTACGACCCTATAGGAGGCGTTAAAATAAACTCTTGACATTTTATGAGTTCTAAACTAAAACAATAGTGTAACTTTGCCAACAGTTATATATTAAAGTTAATTATTTAATAAAATATTTTAAAATTATGTCAGTGTTATTATTTCTTACATACCACAGTCCTTAAACAATTTTAGTAATTCGTTAAAGAAAAGATCGTCGAAGTGATTATTCTTACAACGAACTATGTAATGTGTATTTTTTGAACTATTCAAATTGTGTTACTTAAATGTGTTTAGGAAATTCTTACATTTTGGGTACACACTAAGATAAATATTTATAGCTAACATTGTTGTCTAATAGTGGACATATTGGTTAAAACACACAAATTGTGTTTAAGAAATTCTGACATGAAAATGATGAATGGAGAGGGGTTTTATTACATCAGCCAGATGATACAGATATAATTAAAATGGTATATAACCACACAGTGATTGAAAAATTACCAAGCTGAGGTGTCTGAGATTTGAACTCAGGTACCTCGAATTATATATCTGTATTGTTCGGATGATGTAATAAAACCCCTCTCCATTCGTCATTTTCATACATACGTTCAATAGTTTTATTAAAATATTACATGTGTATTTAGTGTGCCGCTTTCATTCATTTTTCAAAATTACTCAATATATGTAATGTTCTTACGTGCCCCTGAATATAGGTAATTAAATTGCATTGTCCTATTGACATTCTAGCACAATAGAACATATGTGTAAACTATTTAATTCTTACCAATAAGTATTTACCCATATTATTAATGATTTGTTAATTTGAAGTATCGTTGAACAATAATGATTTAAAACTGCTGAGCAGAGAACGGTTAATTAATTTTGAATACAACTTAATCCCGAAAAAATATTCTTATGGTTTTAGTGTCTACAGGAGGCTTTGAGTCGCTCTTTAAAAACGATGAGAGTTATTTACTTTTCACCCTGTTTACGTATTTATTTTTAAAGTATTAGCTTACATAAAAGAATGTGTGGTTTTTTGCATTAACACATTATTTTCAATTCGTTGTTTAGAAATATTTATATATTAATAAGATGTTTTAGTGTAGAATGCTCCAAAACCAAAGTTCCCAAATATTTGGTTTAAAACAATCTACATTATTGTACTATACCAAAAAAACGAAAAAGAATACTGTAATTTTTAAGTTTTTTTACAAAATTAAATTACAAATAGTTTAAAAGCAGACATGGGTAATGCATAGAAAACAGTTAAAAATTTCATAGTCCAAATTACAATTTTCATCACATGGGTATATATGGGTATTGTTTAAATTGTTTAAAACTACCGATTTTCGATTTTTTTATTAAATAATGTTTTAAACTGTATGAATGCTTTTATTTAGGAGTAGAAAGGTTAACACAGCATTAATTTTTTTTAATTCTAAAAGTTCGATTTTTTATTAAATAATGTTTTAAACTGTATAAATGCTTTTATTTTGGAGTAGAAAGGTTAACACAACATTAATTTTTTTAATCCTAAAAAGTGTTTCTTAACATAATTATCTAGAAAACCAGAATTTTAATTTCATATCAATTTTAGTGCTCAGTTTATAAAAAACATGCTTGTTATCGTTTTTAAGTGTTATATAGCACAATGTCGATGATCAAATATTTTACGTTAAATGAGTAAGTTTTTATACTTATCACACGATACCGCGTGATTGACCATATAGTAAAGTAGTCATATCATGCGATATAGCGTGATCGGCAACGAAAGTGTTAAAACTATCGATTTTGCACCGTAAAAATGTGATTATTAATGATTGGTTAAAAATAAAGTATCGTCGAACTGTGATGATCTAAAACTGTCGAGCGGGGAAGCGGAGTCCAAATTAAAGTTTTCATCATCATTTTGGCAAACTTTAATATACACATAAACATGATTCTTAACTGCATTATTTAGTATTTAACCAAAAATATCGCGCAGTCAGTTTGTGATTTTCTTAAATTTTTAATAAATAAACACATTTTATTTTATAAATAAAAATTACAATAATATACAGTAGGTACATATTGAAGTATAACAAATATGTAAAAAATGCTGACTCGACGTTGATAAAAAAGAATTTCTTGTTTAAGATATTACAGTCGTTTACAAAAACTAGAGGTCATTTAATACCTATAGATATATTTAACTAATTTTTAATAATTAAACTAACAAGTAATAAATTTAACAAGAAACAGATACATTGTTTAATTAAGTACAAAATATGGGAAACAAATTTTTCTTAATATATATATATATATATATATATATATATATATATATATATATATATATATATATATATGGAACATTGTGGTATTAATTTAAAACTAAAAAATATTTATGACGAGAAATTAATGTTTCAAAACTGTTTTAAATTATCAATATTACATATTCAGTTTTAAAAATATTAAGAAATATGATTTTTTTAAAAATATTGATTTTGTACAAAAATATGATTTTTAACGGCGTAGGAACCCTTACTTTTAATAGAGTACTGTATATATACTTAAAAAGAAATAATACATTTTATATGCATAATATATTACTATATATTTTAAAAAATTCGTTTTTATTTGATTGTTAATGATCAAATATTTTACGTTAAATGAGTAAATTGTTATATTTATCACACGATATCGTCTGATATAAGGTATTTAACAAAATACATACTTAGATATCTATAACGTAAGTAAGTAACGATTTTTAGCTAAGTAATATGTATTCTGATGTCACCATCAAAAGAATGTACAGATAAAAAATGTACAGAGTGGTACATTTTTGTAAAACTTAGGAGTATATATGGTGTACCATAATTGTAAATGAAATTTTTATATATACATCAAGTTTAAGGTATAATATTAAAAATTAGTTTGATTTCTTTTTTAGGGATGGGTGTAAATCAAAAAATCGGTTTTTTCAAATTTTTTTTATTAATTATAGTTTTAAAAAAAAAATAGGTACACAATGATCACTTTTTAACTTGTAAACAATAATAAGATTTTTTTAATTTACAAATTTCAAGAAGGTCCAACGTTTTGAATTGCGATTTCAAGAAGATCCAATGTTTTAAATTGCAATTTATGAGTTAGTCCAACTGGTCCATTATTTATGATACCCAGTTGTGGATTGTTCTGCAGCCACGCGAACATCTGCTCATTTAAATTGTCGAATCTCGCCGGTAATGAAATGTATCCAATTTCTAATTCCAATATTGTCTTCATTCTCGATGAATCAAATTTTGATGACAATTGTCTCGCGCTTATAATTTTATATATTTTTCCAATTTCCATATCTGAAAGTTTAATCCATCGTTTAACAGTGCCAAGATGGTTCAATTCGTCCATAAAATTTCCCGCCATTTTTTGAATTAAGTCTCTGTTTCCAGCAGTAATGGATTCCATTGTTGACAATAATTAGTTTTTAACATAACAATTGAAAAAAAAATTTTTACAACTATAAGATTTTGATGTTTTTCACTAAAATTTCAAACCAAAATTGTAATTGAAAAGTTATGCTATGGTCTTTTATAGCAGAAAAATAGCATGATGACGTCAGTTATCGCACTTTATGTAGCCATACATGTTAAAATCTGTTGCTTCATTTTTGCATATTAGACAGAAATCTTCACTATTAATATCAGTATACCTTCTAATGACGTCGGCTGACAATTTATACGAATTAAACTTGTTTTCAGATAAAAATATGATAAAATTATGAATCAAGGTACAGAGTTCCCGGTGGTTCAGACTAGCAACGCCATCTTTTTAATGGTTAGTATAACTATCAAAAAGGATTTTTGGCGCCATCTATTGGCAATTTTTCAAATATACGCACAGAGATCGCTAGTATCCAGACTACGAGTGCCACCTAGTAGTGAAAACTTGGAATTTCCAGAGCTCAAAGGTGGCTGCGCCATCTATTGACAATTTTTCAAACTACGAGCGCCATCTAGTAGTGAAATTTTGAGTTCTTAGGTTAAGCTAAGTTCGCTTAGGCCCCGTTAGGTTAGACCAAATTTCCTTAGGTTCGGTTAGGTTAGACCAAGTTCCGTTAGGTTCTGTTAGGTTAGAAAAATTTTTCGTTCACATTACTCAACCCACCGCCGGAGGTTTCTAGAACCGCCCCGGTAGCCTACCTCCATCCGAGGTCGCTCAAAAAATCGGATGGAGGGATGGAGGTTTTTATTCTCTCCAATTTCTACTACTAAGGGAGACCACTAGTGTGACATTTTGAAAAAACTGGAAAATTTTTTTTGCATGTTTCAATAATCTATACCTTTAAAAATAACATACTAAAATTTCAAGTGCATATCTCAAATAGTTTTTGAGTTACACCCATCTGAAGCGCGGATTTTGATTTTCATTGTTAACTTTGAGGTATTGAGAAATGTATGAAAGTTGATAGTTCGGGAGATTCTGGGCGTGACTGCCAGTCACATGTGAAGCGGCTAGATCCTGGCACATTTAAACGACTCATCTAGTTTTACTATGATCGTTTTATTGAGTATATCGTAAATAATTTTAGTAAAAATTCTCAGTGATTAAAACTAAAAGGTAAGGTAAAGAAAAACTACATTTTTCAAATTTGCTGCAGTTATAACTCGAACACAAATCATCCGATCGATTTGATTCTTATTGTAGTTTCTTTTATATATGTTTCTTCGTGCCATGAACCTCCAGTTTTCCGATCGAATAAAAAATGTAATTTTTGCAGGCCAAAAGTCATCAAATTTTCGCGCAAAATTTGAAACTTTTTAAAAAGTCCGTTTGCTAAATTTCAGCTTGTTTTTTCGATTGAGGTTCATGGCACGGGCAATACCTTCTAGTTTAATAGGCTTTTTGGTTCTTTTGATTTTAGGCACTATGAAGGTCGCTATCACTGCAGCAGTGGGAGAAATTTTTTTTTGGAGCCTCGGGAGATCGCGAATAACTCGCTGAATTTTCAATTTCTTGGTTCAAAAATTTTATCATGAATTTATTGTATATCAACGAATATATCCTTAAAATATTTATATATTCCATACAGTAGTTTTCTTTAAAAAAAATTCCGAAAAATCACCTTTTTTCAGACGGTCACACTAGTGGTACCCCTTAACATTTAAAAATGGCGCTTTGCAATTTTCTGTTTCCTATTCAAATAGTATAGGAAAATTTTTGTTAATTTTGACATTTTATAAGTCGACTATAAATTACTGTACAAATCAGAACAAGGCATGTTTTTTTTAGAAAATTGAACGTTCTATAAAAAAATATCTGATTAAAGTTTTTCGTAAGTCTAGCCGTTTCAATATCAAGTCTCAAACATTGACTTGTTTAAAATTGACATTATTTACTTTTAAACACGATAAATCAATCCTCTCCTTAATGAAATCAATCAATCTATATGTCCAGTATGATCAACTTTAGAATAAATAACTACAAATATTCAATAGAACGTTGATCAGAAATAGAAAATTCGAAGCATCACATTTAAATGTTAATATTACGGACTTCTGTTTTAATATTTTAAAAGGTTCTTTGTTTAATTAAGGATACTCTGTCGATTTTTTGAAGCATTAATATATAATATATACCATAATATATACGATTACAATAATATTAATATATACATATATATATATATATATATATATATATATATATATATATATATATATATATATATATATACATATATAATATATGTGTGTATATGTGCTTATATATATATATATATATATATATATATATATATATATATATATATATATTATATATATATGTATATATATCTATATATATATATATATATATATATATATATATATATATATATATATATTATATATATATGTATATATATCTATATATATATATATATATATATATATATATATATATATATATATATATATATATATATATATATATACCTTATACTGTAACTTATATAAAAATAAACTTATGCAGCAAAACATGAGTGGCCCTTATTTTGTTTTGGGTAGTGTATATATATATATATATATATATATATATATATATATATATATATATATATATATATATATATATATATATATACACTACCCAAAACAAAATAAGGGCCACTCATGTTTTGCTGCATAAGTTTATTTTTATATAAGTTACAGTATAAGGTATGCTTACATTTAATTAAGGAACTAATTGTTTACTAAATAAAATTAATTTTAATAAGATTAAATAAAAAATTAATCCGTAATTACATTTTTTTAGGATTTTATCATTTTTAGAGCCAGGACATACGAACCACGCCACGACCACGCGACAGCGACAAAATAGTGGCTATTCTGTGGCCGGGTATGTATGCATGTACTTTTCTTATGGAAACACAAATTTCAAGACACACGAGCCACAGCCTGTCGTCGTAATCGGACACTGTCGCAATGTGTCGTCGTATTGTCGTTTTTAGTCGCTAAAACTTGCGACCAATGGACCACTTATAAGCGACAGATACGTACTACTAGTACTACAGTGTCTCTCGAACATTACAAGAAATCATTGAATAATACGACTCAAGCAGGTGTTTTGTAATTTTTGTTTTGTTTAGTTTTCTTAATTGTGTGTATTTTTATTTCTTTTGGTCTTTTTTGATTGTTTTGTTCTTTTTTTATTATTTTGTTTTTTTGTTTTTGTTTTTTTCTTGTTTTGTTTTTTTTTTTTTTGGTCTTTTTTAATTTTTTTTTGTTTTTGTTTCTTTGTTTTTATTTTCTTGAAAAAATGGCAGTGGTTAACGAAGATTCATTTGATACGGAATTATTTATTGAGGAAATCCGGAATTTACCCGCAATCTGGGATTACACATATTCGGGATATAGTAACCGGATGGAAAAAGTAAAGGCATGGGAACATCTTTGCTTCAAATTTTATGATAACTTTGAAAATAAAGAAAAGAAAGAAAAAAATTAAATATAAACCTTTTTATGACACATTTTATTTACAATAAAGGTACCGCTGTTATAAACGTATCCTGTATATATATTGTTTATTGATTTATTTTTGCAGAATTATTTATGTAATACAAAATAATTATTATAAAGGCAAATTGGTCAACAGAATTGAAACATTTTTATGGCATGGAAAAACCCTTCGGTTAAGAATAAAAGCGTGTACTAGAAGCTCTCCTGCTGTTTGAACGTGGATTATTGACTATTATTAGATAAATAAGCTATATAATTATTTAAACCTTTTTAGTTTTATAATAATAGAAAAAAATTTAAAATTCAAAGAAATAAAGAGCTGAAAATTTTTGAATTGTTTCATCAAATAATTTTAAAAATTGAATCTGCAAAAATATGTAATACCAAAATACCGATATGTATTTTAAAAGAAATATTATTTAAAAGAAGAATCACCTCTCTGATTAATTTTGTTTATTTTTATCCTAGCGTACCTACTTCACGCTGCAAAATTTTAAGTTCCTTAAATTTCAGTATTGATAAATCAATTATTGTATGAATACTTAACGCAGACACTGTATATAACAAACAGTATTAAGTGGCTTTGATGCCTCCTAGCAGTGACTGTACGTGCTGTACGTCATTCGGCCACTAAAAAGTGGCTCGCAAGTCGCCGTCTAAGACACACGAACGACAGTACAACCACACGACAACCACAAAAAAGTGGTCGTGGCGTGGTTCGTGTGTCTTGGCTCTTATAGTCATTTTTACAGTCATCAACAAACGTTCACGCTTTGAGTAAAAGCACACATTATGCAACTTTTCGGCGATTTAATATCGAGTATGCCCTCCCCTTTTTAAAACACATTCTTGAAGCCTCCTCGGCATGCTTTCAATAAGATGCCTAACGGTTTCATCAGGAATCTCCTCCCAACATCTTCTCAAGACATCAATCAGTTGTTGTTGGGTGTGCACATCCTCTCCGGCTGCTCTGACTTGCCGTTTTAATTGATCCCAAATACGTTCTATTGGGTTCAAGTCAGGGCTATTTGCAGGCCACGGTAAAACCTGTATATTAGCCTCCCTAAGGACAGTTGTCGTCGCTCGAGCGGTATGCGCTCGGGCATTATCCTGCATCAGGATAAATCCGTCGGCCGCTCGTTGTGTAAAGGGGATCACATGGGGTCTGACAACCTGTTCGATGTAACTTTGAGCCGTTGCAGTACCCTCGTTCAGGAAAACAAGCTCAGTTTTGCCTTGCAAACTAATTCCACCCCAGACCATGACATTAGGACCGCCAAATCTGTCGCGTTCATGAATGTGACGATCAGAAAACCTTTCCCCACTTCTTCTCCACACTCTTACACGTCGATCATCACTAAAAAACTTCACCTTGCACTCATCCGTGAAGAGTACGTGACGCCATTCCTCCAAGCCCCATTCAAGGTGTTCACGTGCAAATCTTAAACGGTTTGCACGATGCGCTCCGGTCAGTTTGGTACGGATTACTGGTCTTCTTGAACGTTGTTGGTCTTCATGCAAACGATTTCGTATGGTCTGATTACTGACAACAGTACCAGTAGATCGATGTAAGCGATTTTGCAGAGTACCTGCGGTAACAGTCGGCTCACGTCGTGCACACAGTCGAATGTAATGGTCTTCACGGGCAGTGATAGCACGAACTCTTCTTGAGCCACGGCGCCGGGTTATACTATCGGTCTGCTTATACCGATTCCAAACATTTTGAATAGCCCTTCGTGAACAACCCAACTGCAGAGCCACGGAACGTTGAGATTGACCACCCTCAATCATCGTTACGGCTCTGGTAGCAGTAGCTTCGTCCATATGGTGTCGAATTCTCAGCATTGTAAAAATAAATGATTGAATAACACGCCAAACTTCAAAAAACAACCTCAGCAATCAATAATCTAGCGCAAACTGATTTAAAATCAAATTCAAAAAAATAAGTAAAACTAACCACTTGACGCTGTGGGAGACAAAAAAACGTTTAAATCTTCCCCTCAACAATAATATCACTTAAACCTAACTGTTATCATTTACTCAACCACTTAATATCATAACAACAGTTATTTAGAAAAGTTATTTTGACGTGGATCGACATAAATCAGTTTTAAAATACAAACTTTCAAGTGGCCCTTATTTTGTTTTGAGGAGTATATATACTAGCGGAAGTAATTAAAGGATCAAAAAAAAATTCCAAATTTTTAGCGATTTTTCGAATGGCTGTATCTTCGTAACAAATGGTCGTATCGGAGTCGTAAGCAAAGCAATTTAAAGCTGGAAGTTTCTAGTTCGAGATCTTGCGATAAAAAAATTTTCAAAGTAACGTGTGTGGCGCAATCCTAATAAATACACTGAAAAAAAATTTCGAAATTTTTTCGGTTTTTTTTTTTTTTGGTCCACGGACTTAGAAAAAATTTTTTCTACTTCTGCTATTAAAAGTAACATTTTGCGCACAGCTAACTATATGTAAAAATTAACAACTGCCCACACAATGCGGAAATAGCCGTAGGAAATTATTTCTCACGGCTTAATATAATAAAAAAAGTAGGCTCTGTCTTTGATTTAACATATCTATTATATAAAGGAGAAATACCACTCATTCACTCACTCATCTATATAGAAATCTCCAAAACTACAATAGCTACAAACTTGAAATTTGGCATGTAGGTCCCTATTGGGTCGTAGGCGCTCGCTAAGAACGGGTTTTGCAAAATTTTTTGTCTAACCGTTGAAATTTACGAAAAACCGTAAGATATTAATTTTTTATTACTGTAATACAGCAGTCTGTGGCCAATTTATCAAAAAATCATAAAAATTTTAGATAGTTGCTAAGTAATTGTAATTTGAGATTTTTGTATATAAGTATTAATAAATATTCCTAGAGATACTATCAATAATATTTTTACCTGTGACTACTATGAAATTACTTATTTACTGTGCAAAATACTATTTGTATCCAATATGGTTTTATTGGGATATTGTAATAATCTGAAATTTTGTAACCAAATATTTTACTAATTTATCATAGAAGATGAAGGATTAAAAATAATAATTCAACATTCTTCCGTAGAATAAATTGTTTCTTTATTTTCTCTATAAAAGATACCGAAAAATTTTTGGAAAAAAGAAAATAAAGAAACAGTTTATTCTACGGAAGAATGTAGAATTATTATTTTTTAACCTTCATCTCCTATGATAAATTAGTAAAATATTTGGGAATCTTAGGTTAAAAAATTTCAAACTATTTGTATCCTTTAAAGAAAATAGACAACTGGACTGTCCAGTTATCATCAATTGGCATGTGTGTCTGCTCCTCTCAGCAAATTCCATAAAGATGAAATTTCCATCGGGCCGGGCTCGGTCATCCTGATATTAAAAATGAAATATGGACTTTACTTATCTGTCTTCAGTAGTTTCGAGAAAACGGTAGCAGGTATCAAAAAAATGATATAACAAAACTATAGGTAAAATTGGCATAAGAATCCAAAAAAAAGACGATCAAAGTTGAAGTTATCCTGTAGGACCTGAGAACCCCCAAGAAAGCCTAAAGTAAGCAACTGGACGTATCGTTACCAAATTTTTGGCTCTCCAAAGAAACCCAAAATAAATGGCTGAACGAATCTTGACAAAATTTTTCTCAAATAGTACTGAGTTTCTGAAAAACGACATGAGGATAAAACCCCCCGTGAGCTTTGCGGACCCAAAAAACCCTCCAAATAAACGACCAAACGGATCTTATCCAAATTTTTCTCAAATATTACAGAGATTCCGAAATAAATTAATGTGAATTCTGAAATATTCTCCAGACCCTGGGATCTCAAAATGTCTCACAAATTACAGTTCTCTTGAAATTGTCACTATGAATATCTAACTACCTACGATAAGATCTCAACGTATGGAAATTAGACATGTTATTGAAATATGAATATAGCCAATTCAGAATATTTGATTTGAAATTAAGGTGAACTTGGAATGAATCATCCAGCGCTATCGAATTAAACAACTCTATACTCTAATTAAACCACTTGACTCATTTTGATAAAATTTTATGAAAATTAGACGTACTATAAAAATATGAATATGACTTGAAAATATGAATAATATTTTTGTGTCGTCGAGCGAGCGAAGCGAAGCACATAAGGAACTGATTTTGTACAAAATTTCAAAATATAAAATTTAAATGGACGTGTGGTCACATTGTCCGTCAGTTACATCAAACAGAGAGGAAATTAAAAAGCTGAAGAAATTTGACAATTTTTACTCAAGTACTGTTGAGATCTCTGTGAAAGATGAAACTGACGTTAAAATGATTTCCTGGGGCCTTGGTGCCTTGAAGGGCCTAAAATAGAAGCAATTCTAAGACTGTTGGTATAGTAACTATACTAAGTTCTTATGGTGCGGAAATTAGCCATGCTAATAAAATATGAAGATAGTCATTTTAGAGTCATTAGGCGAGCAGGGTCAAGTGCTGTAAATAATTGATTTTGCACAGAATTTTGGAAAATATGATTGAATTGACCTATATAAATTTTACCTATAATTCAGATAATTTTATGCAAGTGAAACCGCGGGTCTCAGCTATATGCATATATATCTATTTTAAGATCATTGGACGAACGGAGCGAAACACTAGAAGAAACTGATTTTATAAAGAAATTTAGAATATTTAATTTAAATGTAAAGTGACATCAAAATTAACCCCCAGCACTATCTAATAGAATTAAGATTAAACGGTTGGATTTTGAAAATATTTTATGAAAATTAAATATGCTATGGAAATATGAATACGGTTAATTTAGGGTTATTAGGCGAGAATTATGCTCAGAATTTTAGAATATCAAATTTGAATGAACCTCGAGGTCAGAATTGTCCGTCAAGGCCATCAAATAAGCCATCAAATTAATTGTGATATTAAAATTGTCCCCTGCTATCTTGGTGCCCCAAGCAAGGCTTAAAATGGAAATACTCCTAAAACTACCTATTGATACGGGTATCTAGCTACATAAGGGTGCGGAATTTAGCCATGCTATTGAAATATGCAGATTGCTACTTTAGAATCGTTTGACGAGCGGAGCCAGGTATTATTTCCGAATATCTAATTTAAAATTGATCATTTGACCAATAGTTAAGATAATTTTACGTGGGTGAAACCACGGGTCACAGCTAGTAATCTATATAATTAATACTAAAAATATACATATGTAAGTTGATTATTTATTATTGTTTCCATAGTTTCAAACCATGATTTTGCAAAAATTTGAAGATTTTATCATTGACATTATAAATTTAAAAAATTTTTACTAATTTAAATTTTATTTTAATTTATTATGTTAAATTTTACGAGAAAAAATGTGCTCGTAGAAAAAGTATAGTGTAAAATACGTGGGAAAAGCTTATTTCTCACTCATATGAATTGTTGCACTCGCCCTGCGGGCTCGCGCAACAAACTCATATTCGTGAGAAATAAGTCTCTTTTTCCACTTATTGTACAATATACTATTTCCGACTTAACCACCATATGGACCGGATAACTTGTTCATTCAGCTTTAATTTGCTTTTTTATAGACTTTTATACGACCACTTCTCGCTGAGATATCCCGCTAATATATATATATATATATATATATATATATATATATATATATATATATATATATATATATATATATATATATATATATATATATATATATATATATATATATATATAATATATATATATATATTATATATATATATATATATATATATATATATATATATATATATATATATATATATATATATATATATATATATATATATATATCGTGTCCCGAAGAAGCTGAAGCGGTTCGACGAGAAAATATACTTGACTCACGGTCGTCTTACGATCTCTATACCCAGTATCCTTCCTCTACGACGATTTATTGGGATCCGCAGTTAAGGGTGATCGCCACTCAAGTTTTTTGGGAAACAGGAGAAACCGAGTTCTGGATTAGGTTGATGCTTTCGGACTTTTTGCGTTGCTTAAACTTTTACTTGATGATCTTCTTTTAAATACTTCTTATTTTATTTTAAATAATTAATAATTTCGTTGTTTATTGTTTTAGATTTATTTTGACTTCTTTTTTATTTAATTATTTTGTTACTTGTTTTATTTACTTTTAGATTTTAATTATTTTATTTTAAAGACGGCCGTGTATAGACACATGCGCATACTAATTAAGGTTGGGTAAGTTCAAAAATGTAAACTTTATCGCATCGATACAGCATCATAACGTTTCTGATGCGTCTAATACTGCATGATGCGATGCTGATGCTCTCTTGAAATTTGATGCACATTAGATATTTTTGAATGGGATATTGGCATCATGATGCATGTAGCATATTAGACACACAATGTAGCCAATGTAGCATGATGGACTATAGATAATATAGTAATACAGTCCTTGTATAGGTATATTATCTTTGAATTTCAACTTGAACTTACTTGAAATAAAAAATATTGAAATAATTATTTGAATAAAACATATTACATACCTATTTTGAGTGCAAGATGTATTCAAATAGTTTAAACAATTTTAATCAAAGGTAAATACATAATCTTTTTCAACAGTTTCTTTTTTCGGAATTATTCCTGTTGGTGTTAATACCTACATAATATGGCAAGTAGTTATAATTCTACACATGACAAGCATCTTGGACACGCGTCACCAAATTTCTTGATGCATTGTTTTGACGCATCAGATGCAAAAATGAACTTTTGATTTTTCGTTGTGATGCGTCTGATGCGTTTTTGAACTTTTGACTCTGCCTCATGCAAGCAGTGATGCATTTTTGAACTTACCCGTTATTATGGTATGAGGTTAGTTTTTTAAATGTGGTGATACTGAGTCCTATATTAAAGCATTGCTTTTTGAAAGTATTGCCAATAGCATCCAACGAAATTTAAAAGCGAAAATTTATTTATTTTTAATATATGGAGATATAATTTTAACATTAAAGTATTTTAAAATGTCATTAAATATTTTTATAAACATTTTAGATGAAAGCAATTTTTTCTTTACACAATTATTTAAATATTATATCTTTGTTTAAAATATTGCAACACTGAAGTCAATCATTGGCCAATAAGTGCTGCCATCTATTAACACTGTTCTTTAGTTTTCTAACTCAACCACTATTTCGTAGGGATGGAAAAGGCGCGCGCAAAATCGATTCTCGACTTTAAAATCGACTTTCATTTTTTCGATTCTCAAAGTCGATTAATTGACTCTGAAAGTCGACTTTTCGACTTAAATCGACTTTTCAAAAATTTATTAATTTATTTATAGAAACTATTAAGTATATACTTTAGACAATCTGTACTGTATTAAGTATGTTTTAAACAATTTATTAAATAATGAACATATAATTTTTAAGAATTTAACAAGAGATAATTTATCAATAAATTGCACGCGATTTGGAATTGAACATTAAAATTAAAATTAAAATGGACAGTAGAATTAATGGGTCGATTCGTATCGGTGTAAGCCAAAGACGCTTGTACTCATTTTGAATCAATTTACACTTGTTTTGATATATACATCGACGTATACGCTGTATATATCGGTATACAGCGTATACGGAATACGATATACACCGAACGCTAATACTTGACCCTTCTCTCTAGAACATGGAAAGTGAGACAGGTATATACAAAAATGTCAAAAGCAAGCCAAAGTGATTCAAAACAAGTACAAATTGATTCAAAATGAGTGCAAGCGGCTTTGGCTTACACCGATACGAATCGGCCCAATGTTAAGCTACTATTTAATTAATGTTAAGCTAATGTTTTTGCGCGATTTATAAATGCACATTGCACATACGCAAAAAGTCATCGAGTGAGAGTCGATTCCAGGTCGACTTGACGTGACTGAAATCGATTCTAAAAAGTCGATTATTTTTAGTAAATAATCGACTTTCGACTAAAGTCGGAGTCGACTTTACCATCCCTACTATTTCGTCGGTAACATTGAAACGCATAGGGGATTTCAGATTGTTTTTAACCTTTTCAATAAATAAAAACACAAGAACATCAGAATGTATGTAAAATACTATTGTATTTAAGTTTATTTAAGTGTTTTATGTCTATGTGATAATAAAATATTTATGAAAAGTTATGAAAATAAGTTTATAATTTTCTAGGAAAAAGTGAATAATTTTTAGTTTGTTTTCTGGTGTCTGTGATTTTTAAAAACGTATGTAAGTGTTATACAAAAATTTCATTAAGTATTATATATTTTTATTTACTGTAATGAATTTATATATCTGCTTTATTGGGTGCGTTTGGCAGAAAATAGAACTTACAAACTTTTATAAGTAAAATGGCGGTCGTGCTGTGTATGCTACTTTCCGCTAGGACACAAAAATAGTTTTCACTGAGAAACATAACCTCTAATATATTAAATCTACGATTTTTGTATACATAGGTCTTCATTATTTGTTCATTCATTGTTTGTAATTGTTAATAATATTAAATAAAAAAATTGCACAGAACAACTATTCACAGAATAACTTCTTTAAAAATAAATATAAACAAACATGGCGGAACAAATTAGCGCCTAATATAAGCGCGTTCTGGCTGAAAATGGTATAGTATAGTTTGTGCTTTAGTCCTAACAAGAACTTTTTTCTGCCAAACGCACCCATTGTTAGTAAATTTTGAAAAAAACAATTGAACTTTTATAGAAAGAAGGAGTGATGATTTCAGTTCATTCAATTATAATTTAAACTGAAGAAAATAAACAAAACTTATTTCAAATACGTATTGTTTTTTGTTATTAGCACCAGTTATTAGTGTGCACTGTTTTATACTTTCAAAAAAGTTATATTTTTATTTTCAGAAGTTTTATAAACAAATAAAATGAGGTTAAGTAGATTTAACGAGACGTGTAACCCCTCTCACATTATTTTGATTTCAAATATATAACAGTGTTGCCAATGTTATCACTTTTTAGACGTTTTCGATACTTTAGATCAAAAAATCTAAAGTTCAGTCGACCGGATCGCAACTGAATTTTGAGTATCGATTCTTTATTGGTTAAACTATATCAAATCAGTTTTTTATTTAATTCTCTTTATTAGAACTATTTTTTTTTAAATTCGAAACAAAAAAATTCACATGTCTCCATAAGCACCCATGTATTTTTATTCGACTTTGGTAATTTTTTTCTCGACTCTCAGCGACCAAATTTTTTTGTTCTTTCATAGGATGATAAAATACCTTTTTGAGAATCTGTATGCAAATTTTTATCATTTTTTCTCTAGTCAGCCCTCATACCACAACAACCTTAAAAACTGCGCGTAAATTGACATTGCTAATTCCCGTCAATTCTCGCGCAGTTTTTAATTAGTGTGCGCATGTTCCCACATTATTTAGAAGTAACAGATGAGGGCTTTTAAATTGTAATAAACTGGCGAAATTTTAGCCTTTAGATCGATAAGTAAAAGGGCCTTGAAAGAATTGACACTTTTCGAGGTCGGCTTGCGACACCTAACAGGATATCATGCGTTAGACCAAATTTACTTCGTTGTACTACGTAATAGTTATGGGAATAATCACTCTTTTTAGTGTGTCGAATCTTTTGAATCCGCTCACTGTGGTGAGTCGATTCAATGAATTGAATCACTCACTCACTTGACACAATTCGCTCACTCGTTTTTATGAATTGAATCACTCATTCCACTCACTTACTTTACACAACTGAATGGTACAACTTCAAATCGAATCAACACAATAAATATATTCATATAGTAGTTACATGTGAAACACTCACTCAAGTGAACGAGTGTTTGTATACAATTATTATATCCGAATAAAATTAATATAATTATGTACTTAAAATTAATGCACGTAACCCACGCAACAAATTAAAAAATTAATACAGCATTAAAAATACACGGTTGAAAAGACATAACAATGAAAATTTTGATTCATGAAAATCTACAATAACTTTATGTAGAAAGATATCCATTCATTGCTGTTTTGAAGAAAAACTAATTTTTGGAGACGTAATAATCTGACAGTAAACGGACGAATTTTATTTTAAAAATTTGAAAATACTGTAAAACAAAATAAGTACAAATAGTTTTTCTTAGAATTTTTTTAATATCCATACTTATAGCACTTATAATGTACATAAAATTGGGTATATTTTTTTACTTAGATTATTTTATTAGTTTATTGGACATCTGGACTAAATTTGATTTAAAATTTGTTTTATGCATTTTAAAAAATAAAGGATAGTAAAAAAAATTAAAATATTAGTTCTAAAAAAAAGAAAAAATTATACCTACCATACTATAGTATTATTAGTATATACGATATATACACGTTATGTTATATACACAGTTGTAAAAAACAGATGTTTGTCCAAACAAGTCTCTGTTGCCCTGTCTATTGTCATAAGTAAACTGAAACAGGGATTGAAAACTGAATAGAATCTTATATGTCATACACTTGTAAGTGAGTGAGTGAGTGAGTGAGTGTATGACATATTATACATTATACTCTTTCAACTCACGAGTTGAAAGAGTCGATTCAATTCTTTTTGACTGATTCAATTCAGTCAGTCAGTTGAGTGATTCAACTCAGTGAATTGAATCACTCACTCACTAGCCATCTCTACTACGTAAGATTAATAAGATCAACTTCATTCCCATCTTTAGTTCAATGGGTAAGTCAGCCCCGTTTTAGATGGGAATAAATCATCTTTTCCTTTTATTAATTAACTAGTATTTACCCGCGGCTTCGCCCGCGTGGAATTTGAAATTATGACATCTAGTTAAAACATATAAAGTGTACTTTCATCACGTCGCTATTACGCGTCGAGTAGGTATTATTACTTTTTTCTTTGGAATTTTCCCACAGAAATACAATATTTTCCCCGGGCAAAAAATAGACTATAACATTCCTTTAACATGCTAAGTTCAAATGAAATCAATGATTCTTTTTTATACTGTTTTAAATATATATTTTCCCACGGGAATAAGACTTTCCACGGGAGTTAGATGCTTTCCCGGGATAGAAAGTACATAGTCTGTGTCCTTTCTCATCGTCTCTGAAAACAATATGCAAAGTTTGAAATCAATCGTGCTTTTTTTTAATAGTCGGTTGTTATTTCATTGTTTCGTTTTAAATACATTTTCTCTCGGAAATGAGATATTTTATCTGGATAAAAAATAACCTATGTTTATCGCTGTATATCGTCATATTTGTCTATCATCATTTTTTGTTTCATTTAAAATATATTTTTCCACAGGAATGAAATTTCCCACGGGAAATTTCCCGGGGTATAAAGTAGTTTGTGTCCTTTTTCATCCCTTCTGTTAGCAATATACAAAGCCTGAAATCATTTATCCGTTTTTTAATAGTCAGCTGTTGTAATTTAATGCATTTTCCATCGGGAATGAAATATTTTCCCGAAATAAAAAGTAGCCTATAACCGTCTCTGGCCCGCAAGCAACGTCTGTACAAAGTTTCAAGTTGATTGGTTAAGCTGTTGAGGCGTGAAAGCCAGTCAAACAAACAAACAAACAAACTCACTTTCGCATTTATAATATTAGTAAGGATAAAATAAAATTAATTAATTTTAACCTTAGTCTCAAAAATGTGACCGACCTACGACATCATCAGTCTCGAAAACTCAGTTTTACACTCATGAAAAACTTCTCTACGAATCGCAGGAAAAGTTACCTACCTACTCAAAATGCAAAGTTGATCATTTCAGTACGCAGTTGGTTATTTCAATACGATAATTATTGAACGATATCGTGCTATTCACTATTCAAAATGAAAAAATTTTTACTTGTGATGATAGTAAGTATGTAGTTTAAGAAACCGGGAAAAATACTTCTAGGGTAAAGTGGGGTAAGTGCACCCCCATTCTTTGATAGTTAACTTTCAGACCATTATTGTATCAATGTTATTAATCGCATCTGATTGTTTATCAGCGTTATCAACTACCTGGTCTTTAAACTTAAATAATCATAAGGAAGAAATTCTAGAGAGCTTCGTGATAATGAACTGTAATTATTTTTTTGAAATGTGTACATGTAACGCACTTGCCCCATGGTTTAGGGCAAGTGCGTTATGCTTATGTAGAGAAATGCTTACGTAGAGAAAAGTATGCTTACTCAACGCACTTGAATAAGCATACTTTTCTCTACGTAACTGTACAAAAAAATTTTAAATATCTTTTTATCTTAAGTGATAAATTACCTTTTATTATACATAATATATTATATTATAATTGAGAGGTATACTAATATCATCTAATGCAGTTTCCAAGGCCGCTGCTGAATACTGTGTGCTTCTGGAAGTTTTTCTTATGTAATTTCGTACCATTTCTACCTAAAATAAATAATTACGGGCAAAAACAAGCAGAATTTACATCATATAACACAGTAGGGTAAGTGCGCTCCCTTTAGCGTTACATCATATAATACATTAAGAGCGCACTTACCCCAATCCAAAAAACGCACTTGCCCCATAGGAAAAAATGTTGGGGTAAGTGCGCTCCCTTTAGTGTTTCTAAGATAACAGAATAAAAGAAAAAATTTTCTCAATTAATTAAAATTTACCTTAATAACAACTAAAAATATTAAATAAAAAATATAAAAATATTATAATAGACTCTATTAAATATTTATTGAAAATGTAGGTACTCAGCAACTCGTTGTTAAACCATAAAACACATTGTTGAAAAACATAGCCGTTACTACTCTATATAATTGGCAGAAGTGTCAAATTAAGGTTGACCTGTTTCTCTTGAGTGTTAGCAGATATTTTAAAACTGATTTTAAATCACTTTATAGTTAGTTGGAAATTCTATTTGACGCGAAGGCACTTACCCCAGGTGCGCACTTACCCCACTTTACCCTATTCGAAAGAATCTGTTAGGATACCGGGACAAAAAGTTAAAACTGACCGGGACGTATGGACACTCTATCTTATTTGTTATCGAATTATAATTCTTTTCAGCAGGGCCGGCGAGAGGGTAGGGCAGGTAGGGGAGTCTAAAAAGGGCGCCTACAGCCGGAAAAAGGGGTAGGGAGTGAGACAACGTTTTTTTTGCTTGTCAATTGTATTTTTTGGGAAAAATGTTTGAAAGTTGTACCCAGAGTCCCGTTATTTACTTCGCCGGCTTGTCAGTTAAAATTGTAGTGAAAAAGGACCTTATTGCTAAGTAATGCAAATGCACTTTTAACTCAATATGCAGTTTTCGTATTTGTGCCCTTATTGAACTCATATTACCCGATTGTCAGATACACTAACGGCCGGTTTTACAAACGGAGTTTAAGCTTGCGCTTAAGTAAACCTAGTTTAAAAGTTAAACCCAGTTTATCTTCGCGTCGGTTTTACAATATAATTTAAACCAAAGTTTAAGTAAGCCTATGTTGGCAAACCTGTTTTCGTTCATTTTCCTACTTCGTCAACTTCATTCAATACATTTTGTATATCCGGGTATACATGTATCCGGTAAAACTGTAAACAGTTTCAACACATTGACGGTTACTGACCTCATAAAACGTCAAGTGAAACCTAGCAAACTCACGCACCACGTCGTACGACGTCAGAAATTTCATGTAAGTGTATTAGCTGTCAAAATAGTGTGCTAGTTGCGTTTTGTCAATATAGGTTATGACCTGTAATGGTGTTATTTTGCTTAACGCTCGTAATATCGATTCATCGACAATACAGAGGTGATTCTTTTTATAATACACGTGCGAGAAAAGAAGAAACATATTTCGTAATCTTTTTAAGAAAGATAGAAGTATATTGTTTATTCATTTAAACATGTACTACAAATATATAATTTATATACAGGATGTTTCATTTATTAAATATGAAATGCATTTTTAGTACGAAATACATTTATTTTTTTATAAAAGTATCAATTTTTAATTGATTATTAAATATTTTACACTAAAATGTATTGCAAACAATTATCATATACATCTGTATTCTATACACATCGAAATCGCAAGTCATAGTTATTAACCTGTATATTCTGAATTTGTCTTTAAAAAGAGATAGCAATATAACTGCATTTCTATCTGATCAGAGTGTATTACAAAAAGAATCTTTGCTGTACATAAACAAATTTTTGAATTAATTATTTTTTAATTTAAAATGAATTTTGACATTTAAAAAAAGAAGGAAATGTCTGACAAGAAGAGAACCGTTAATTTTACTAAAAAATTCCATTTTCTACAAAGCTGAATTTTTTTAAAAATATTTTAGCATGAACGACAACAGCGACAATATCTACAAACCCTACGAACGATCTCAACCGTAGAGAAGATATAACTTTGTTACATATACGATGTTATATATTTTATATGATCTCAACTAGATAAACTTAGGCTAAGTGTCCATTTGAGAGTAACTAGCAGAAGTAACTATCCAGAAAGTTGATAGTGAATTGTCCTCTTGAGAGTACTTTCAATAACTTTCACTCTCCAGAAAACTGTCTGATAGCAAACTCTCCGACAGTGCTCTCAAAACCGTGTCGACATACAACAGTTGACAACTAATGTCAAATTTTGATTAAGAAACATTAATGTGATTTTTATTTTCTATAATCGTTAAAAAAAAGTTATGGAGACAGAAAAATTTGCTTCAATTTATAGTCAAATTTATATTTTAAAAAAGATATAACTGTTTAAAAAAATTTTCTGGTGATTTTTCAAATTATTCAGTTTACGTTGGACTTATTGTACATTTTATTTTTATGATAACAGTTTTTATAATTTTTTTATTTTCCATTAAAAAAAATGTTAAGTTTGACAAATATTTAATTAATTTTTTACCTTCTTCTTGAATTCACTCCTTCCTATCCATTTTTAAATTAATTTCAATAATTAACTCTGATATTTTAATTTTTTTAATATTAAATTTAACAGTTTTTTTATGGAACAAATAAAAAGTATAAAGGTAAAAATACCACATTCTGGGTACAACAAAATAGGACAAATTAGTATAAATAGAAACAACATACAAAATCAATTATAATATAGCTGAGAGTGCTGTCACAATACGAACATGTTTCGAATTTTGAGAGTAACTGTCGGAGAGATGAATTTATGCTTGTCCACTTGAGAGAACTAGAAATTTATCTACTTTCCGAGAGTTTTTGCGTGAACTATCGGATAGTACTATCAGTCCTATGTCCACTTCTAATTACGACTCTCGAGAGCAGCTCGCGATAGTTTTTCTCTCAGATGGACACGTACTCTTAGTAAAAGTGATTTAAGCCACCTTGACTGGTAGTTTAAATATAAGCTGAGTTTAACAAGTAAACTCAGTATGTAAAACGGTCTTATTTACTTAAATTTAATTTAACTAATAAACTCAGTTTAAACTTGATTTGTAAAACCGGCCATAAAAGAAATCAGTG
This sequence comes from Brachynemurus nebulosus, assembly GCA_035578155.1. Classification (NCBI taxonomy): domain Eukaryota; kingdom Metazoa; phylum Arthropoda; class Insecta; order Neuroptera; family Myrmeleontidae; genus Brachynemurus; species Brachynemurus nebulosus. The sequence continues at coordinate 26,481,120 of JAPWDM010000002.1, forward strand.
GTGGCGTTCGGGACGAAAATTTTGTTAGCCTAAGGGTCCGTCTACACGCTCAAGCTTGACCACCGACTTACTTGCGCAAACCAGGTTTGTGTAAGTAAACATGTACGTATTTTCCCGTCCATAGTACATGTTTACTTACACAAACCTGGTTTGCGCAGGTAAGTCGGTGGTAAAGCTTGAGCCGTGTGGACGGACCTTAACGTTAGGTTACAAACCAGAGGCTCTGATTCAAAAAATTAATGCACGTTAAATATTTTTTCATGGTTTTTCACAGTATGAATACTTAATTTCTGAAGTACAGCTACATTTAAAAATTATGGAATAAAAATAATCAGTCACCTTGTTAGAAATTGTTGATTTAATATATAATGTATGTTAATTTTTTGAATGCGTTCCCTCTGGTTTGTAACGGTGAAAGCTCCGTTAGCTAACGTTAGGTCCATAGAGTAATAGAGACAACATATCTATGCCTGCACTACTGGAACCAGTGTAACATGTAAGAGATAGACAATATGTTGTATACACACACTGGGTTACATTTTATTAGTGCGATTTTGTGTATTTGTGTGAGTAACCCAGATAGTAGGGGGCGGTCACGTGGCTCAGATAGCTATGACAGCATACGCATGTACTAGGGGATGTAACAATACCAACAACAATCAAGTCCATTATCGTCTGGTTGATCTTCAATCATCGACTGCTACTGACAAACTGACAACTAAGAAGCCTAATGAGCACAGAAGTACACACTCGTGATTTCAGAAAAGAGATAGTTGCGGCGTCTCTGTCCTCTGTGGTTAGGTCTTAGGCTAACAAAATTTTCGTGCCGAACGCCACCAGTGATTATACACTTTAACGGCGGAGTCCACGGACAAATTTATAAGAATATCCATAAGTTGGCAGCACAATCGATTTGTAGTTAATTTCATATTTATTATTTTTTTTATAGTCACAAATATTTAATTAATAAAAGAAAAATCTTCTATAAAATCTTTAAAAACCAGGTAATTTTAATTGAAATTTTTTATAATTTTCCAACTTCATATAAACTAGAAAGTGTGTCAATTAAATAAATAAAGAAATTGCCGCCTACGTTTAAAATAAAATGTATTTAAAAGTTAACCAGTAAAAGCCCTACGTCCTTGGTAAAAGCGATACATGTTGTCAAATTTGTCTTATTGCCCAAATAGTCATCGTAAAGATCGTAAATCATATCGATAAACACAATAGTAGTCTTCATAATTTTTGTTAAATTTGTTAAACTTGTTAAATGTTATTTATCTTATTCTTCAAAATAGATAAAAATCATGAACGACCTATTTGCAACTCTGTTAATTATTACATATTTGACAGTTACGACAGTTATTTTATAGTTTTAAACCAGTTCTCGATTTCAATTTAACAAATAACATGCTCTTGGCCTTGTTATTTGTTATCGTCGAATTTCATCAATTTTTTCTCGATTTGTTAATTTTTTTCTTCGAAATAACACATTTAACATGTTATAGCATGTTTAACAAAGATTATTAAGACTACTAATATGTATGTATACTCATAGAAGATAGAGTCCCTATAATAAACAGAGTCGTGACATGTTTGCTGAACGCTGATTGGCTTCGGCATTTTCTGTCCAAAGTTTGCAATATATCGTATGTATATATTGTACAATCTGTACAATATATACATACGATAGATTACAGTAAAAATAAATTTCAATTTGAACAAATATCTAATGGCTTGTGGACGTTTTGTATCTGATTTGGCTACACCATAGATAAAATACACCAGTCGTTATAGAGGTATAATCTTTGGTCCACACAAATAAAATAATATGTATAGGTTGATGTATAGGTATATTCGTGCTAAATATGGCAGCAGTGTATGACAAATTTGAATAGAAAGTATCGAATACTTATTAATCGATACTAGCGACAATTTCGGTGAACTATAAAACACGAATATTTTATTTTAAAAAAATTAATTAAGATTTTTTAGCAATATTTTTATCTAATATTGGTTCAACGTAATATATACATAAAACAAAACCTATTCCCACTTATATCTGTTAAAATATTTTTGGTAGTTTTAAGAAAGTATGTAAATTAGAATCTTATGGTGGACTCCGCCGTTAACTTGCTTGGAATTATTTCTCCATACAATATGGTGCAATATGTTATGTGGTGTACATAAGAACTCCAATATAACGTAGTGGCCGGTACAAAATAAGGGGAAGTATGTTATATCGGATCACCAGGGCCGTCAGTAAAATTTTTTTAAGGGGGTACAGAAACATAATATGCAAACACATACGCATTTGATTATTGATATACACACGCATATACAGTTCCTTAAATGCATGTTTACAAGAACACACGTCTTCAGCTAAATACATACATATACACAACTCTTGTACATTGTAGTTATAAGTATATTAGAAAAGTGCATAAGCTGCAAAATTTAACAACAATTTTAGAATACTCTTTTTAGAAACCAAATATTAAAAAACCGACTTCATTATTGATTAGCAATTGAAAAATAGACCAAACAGTGGAATTTAATAATAGTTTTAGAATATTCTATTCGGAAACTAGGAAAGATATCGGACCACTAACTTTACTATGGGATTTGCCATTAAAGAAATGGTTGAATAGCGGAATTTGACAAAAGTTCTAGATCATTCTATTCACAATCTAGAATCAAGAAATAAACTTTACCATCAGATAGGTCATCAAAGAAAATCCCAAATAACGGAATTTGAGAAATGTTCTCGAATATTCTATTCGGAAACTAACAAAAATATTGAGAAAGCGACTTCATCAGTAGATTACTCTTTGGCGAAAAAGGTTAAATAGTGGTGCTATACAAAAGTTTTAGTTATAAATTTACGCCAACGTATACAATTGCAAAAAAGTATAATATTTACATTTTCCTTAAATAAAGTATTTTAACTCTTGTTAAATTCCGCTATTTGATCTTTTATTTAATAATTAGATGAGTGATAAAATCGGTTTTTTGATATTTCTGCTAATTCTCGAATAGAACATTCTAGAATATTGGTCAATTTTTGTTATTTAGGCTTTCATTCGAGGACAAATCCGATAGTGAAATCAGTTTTCCGATATTTTTACTAGTTCTCGAATAGAACATTCTAGAACATTGTTCAATTTTTCTTATTTAAGCTTTTATTCAAAGACCAATTCGATAGTGGAGTTAGTTTCCCGATATCTTTGCTATTTCTCGAATAGAACATTCTAGAACATTGCTTAATTTTTGTTATTTATGCTTTTATTCGAAGACCAGTTCGATAGTGAAGTTAGTTTCCCGATATCTTTGCTAGATCCCGAATAGAACTTTCTAGAACTTTTACTAAGTTCCGCTGTTTAGTCCCTTTTTTGGTAGACTATCAAATGATGAAGTCGATTTTTCGACATCTTTGCTATTTTCCGAATAGAATATTCTGGAACTTTCATCACAATTTATTATGTTTTTTTTTTTCCATAACCAATCAAATCGTGAAATCGATGTGTACTCGTATATGCACACATATTTGTCTACGTATGCATATACGTGAAATAATATGTACTTGTATGTCTGTATATTGCTGTAAATTTTTTGTTGGTGTTGATAAATTTACTGTAAAAGTTCACAGGAATCTGAATATTTCATGCATAGTTGATTACGTTGATTATATTTATTTGTGTATAAGTACCTATGGCTATGTGTGAATGCTATACGCGTGTATGTGAGAAAATATGGGAACTTTGTCAGACCCTCACATAAATTTGCTACGCCCCTGAATTAACGATTATGGATACCTTGATACAAATACAATCTCACGTCTTCAAATCTGTGAGAGGGGTACCCCACCACTCGCTACGTTATATTGGAGTTCCTATGTATGTGGTATGGATCATGGAGTGAAATGTGGTTACATACTAGAATCAAAACTCACAATATCCAAAAACTGAAATTTTCAGTACAGCCCAAAAACCTCTAGATCTATATTCCAATACAATTTTTCTGACTTTTGAACTGTTTTTAGAATAAAACATATTACTGGAATCGATTAAATAGTAATAACCACAGTTTTTAAAGCATAAATATGAAATAAATCAAATTTTATTTTGGATATTGTGAGTTTTGTCACTACGCGTTATTGTTAGTTTTGACTCCAAAACATGTGGGTAATGATGGCGTTCGGACGAAAATTTTGTTAGCCTAACGAGCCTAACGTTAGCTAACGAAGCTTTCACCGTTACAAACCAGAGGGCTCTAATTCAAAAAATTAAGGCACGTTAAATATTTTTTCATGGTTTTTCACGGTATAAATACCTAGTTAATTTCTGAAGTACAACCACATTTAAAAATTATGGAATAAAAATATTCAGTCGCTAGGTTAGAAATTGTTGTGTTAATATATAATGTTTGTTAATTTTTTGAATGCGTGCCCTCTGGTTTGTAACGGTGAAAGCTCTATTAGCTAACGTTAGGCTAACAAAATTTTCGTTCCGAACGCCATCATTGTTTAGTTTTAAAATCAAACCATATGGAGATTAGACAAGGAGACGAAACTCAATTTATTCAATATGGAGGGTGTATATCAAGAGCACCATCTATGGAGGGTAAATATCAGGACATGTCCCTGCCACTTGTTTTCAAGGACGGGCCAATGATTGTCACAGTTTGCTAGGTGGCGCTGATGGTAGGGGGGTATACTAAATAGAGTTGGGACATGTGAGCATTTTTCATCAAATGGATGTCAAAATTAATTATCATATGATTGAGTACAAAAGTATCGCTACCAAGTTATGTGTTAACGAAAAATTAAAAATTTTTAATTTAATTAATCTTTCTAGGTTGAGTTGAAGTTTTTTTTTTAAATATTTAATTTATTTCCAATTTATTTTAGATGAATCTGATGAAAAATAGCGAACTATCGAAACTCATGTCCCGACTCTAATTTTAACTCCCTGTACATCAACACCATCTGGTATATTAGTTACAGCGGGTCAGAATACGGTCCATTTTTTAGTCGAATTTTCTCCGAAAAATTAGACTTATACAGTCTATACGATAAGAGCTGCGAGAGGCGAGAGTAGGGGCGCTATCCGTTTTCGGACCCGTAGAACACGAATATGTAGAAAAAAAAATGTCTGATATATATATATATATATATATATATATATATATATATATATATATATATATATATATATATATATATATATATATATATTTTCCCGCCACCTTTTAATTTGTGTAGGGCCCCCCTATGGAAGTTAAGAGATGAAATTTGGTAAATGGGGCTCATTTTCGAGGCACCTCATCCTATCAAAGTGGGGTCAAATTTTGGGCAAATTTTTTTTCTGACCCGACCTTTAAGGGGGTGGTGGGGGGCGGAAAAGCAATAAAACTTTTCCAAACGGGTTTTAAATAATGTTTCGGTCAATTGTCTACAACATATCCAAAATTCAGCTTCCTAGGATGATATGGTGGGAGTAGAGGGGGGAAAAACGATTTTCGCTGGATCTAACAGGCCCCCAGCCCCCCAGAATTAACGTAGAGGGTTGAAATTTGGTGTGTTGATAAAGTTCATACCTAGGTCGTGCTTTTTGGAGGTTTTAATATTTTACCTCCACCCACCTCATTTTTAAGCTACAATTTCATGCATTTTCGACGTTTTCGAAGTTTGTACCACTCGCACAGGTCACCCGAATAAACCTAGAGGGCTGAAATTTTGTATTCGGATTGAGTTAGTATCAAGGGGGTGCCTTTTGGGGGTCTCGACTTTTAACCCCTACCCCCACCATTTTTATACCCAAAAGAACATGATTTTTCTTGTTTTTTAACAGTTTCGTTCGGGTCAAAATCTCCCCAAATAAACTTAGAGGGCTGAAATTTGGTGTACAGGTTAAGCTAATAGCCAGACACTGTTTTTTGGAGGTTTCAACTTTTAACCCTTACCCCCACGATTTTTACGCCAATATTTCCTTAATTTTTTTGCTTGTTTTCTAACACGTCTAGAGACTCCATAAGGAAACCTAGAGGGCTGAAATTTTGTACGTGTATTCAGTTAGTATCCAGCTAGTACCTTGTAGGGAGTCCGCATCACTTTTCCCCCCACTTCTCCCATTTTTACATCGGAATTGAATGCTATTGTTAAATGTGTTTTAAAAGCATTATGTTTATTCTAAATACAAGTAGGCGAATAGTAATTTTAAAAAATTAAAAAAAAAAAAAAACGCCGTGAGCAGCGGGGCCCCATCACGGTAGTCGAATTTTCCCCTTCATCTTCGGTATTGAATGTCTACAAGCGAAATGTGATTGAAAGTCTACAACCGAATTGTCATTTTGTTGGTTTCAAAACTGGTGATGAGTGTTCGGCTGATCGAGGCTTTATAAAAAGGTTTTAAGTATTTAAGGGCTGTATCTCAGTAAATTTCAATTTTGTGCCGAAAACAGGTAGCAGAAAAAAAGCCAACACAATTCGTACGAGGACATTCCTGCCCATGTTTATCCGCTAATTGCCTTTATGTTTTAGTTTTAAAAATTAAAAAAGGACCTTAAATAGTAAACTGGAAGGCCTTTATAAAGATATTTTTTCTTTCCAAAAAAATCCAAAATTTCTATTTTATAAATACTAAAAATCCAAAATTCCTAATTTATAAATAAACAGTGACTTTAATAACATTTTTAAATTACTTGATATGTATGTATTTCATTTGTCATAAAAGTAAGTTCTTTTTTTTAAATTTTTTAAAATTACTATTCGCCTACTTGTATTTAGAATAAACATAATGCTTTTAAAACACATTTAACAATAGCATTCAATTCCGATGTAAAAATGGGAGAAGTGGGGGGAAAAGTGATGCGGACTCCCTACAAGGTACTAGCTGGATACTAACTGAATACACGTACAAAATTTCAGCCCTCTAGGTTTCCTTATGGAATCTCTAGACATGTTAGAAAACAAGCAAAAAAATTAAGGAAATATTGGCGTAAAAATCGTGGGGGTAAGGGTTAAAAGTTGAAACCTCCAAAAAACAGTGTCTGGCTATTAGCTTAACCTGTACACCAAATTTCAGACCTCTAGGTTTATTTGGGGAGATTTTGACCCGAACGAAACTGTTAAAAAACAAGAAAAATCATGTTCTTTTGGGTATAAAAATGGTGGGGGTAGGGGTTAAAAGTCGAGACCCCCAAAAGGCACCCCCTTGATACTAACTCAATCCGAATACAAAATTTCAGCCCTCTAGGTTTATTCGGGTGACCTGTGCGAGTGGTACAAACTTTGAAAACGTCGAAAATGCATGAAATTGTAGCTTAAAAATGAGGGGGGTGGGGGTAAAATATTAAAACCTCCAAAAAGCACAACCTAGGTACGAACTTTATCAACACACCAAATTTCAACCCTCTACGTTAATTCTGGGGGGCTGGGGGCCTTTTAGATCCAGCGAAAATCGTTTTTCCCCCCTCTACTCCCACCATATCATCCTAGGAAGCTGAATTTTGGATATGTTGTAGATAATTGACCGAAACATTATTTAAAACCGGTTTGGAAAAGTTTTATTGCTTTGCCGCCCCCCACCACCCCCTTAAAGGTCGGGTCCGAAAAAAAATTTGCCAAAAATTTGACCCCACTTTGATAGTATTGTTGTGCATCGGAATAAGCCCCACTTACCAAATTTCATCTCTTAACTTCCATAGGGGGGCCCTACACATATTAAAAGGTTGCGGGAAATATATATATATATATATATATATATATATATATATATATATATATATATATATATATATATATATATATATATCAGACATCTTTTTTTTTTACATAATCGTGTTCTACGGGTCCGAAAACGGATAGCGCCCCTGGTCTCGCCTCTCGCAGCTCTTATCGTATAGACTGTATAAGTCTAATTTTTCGGAGAAAATTCGACTAAAAAGTGAACTTACTTTTATGACAAATGAAATACATACATATTAAGTAATTTAAAAATGTTATTAAAGTCACTATTTATTTATAAATTAGGAATTTTGGATTTTTAGTATTTATAAAATAGAAATTTTGGATTTTTTTGGAAAGAAAAAATATCTTTATAAAGGCCTTCCAGTTTACTATTTAAGGTCCTTTTTTAATTTTTAAAACTAAAACATAAAGGCAATTAGCGAATAAACATGGGCAGGAATGTCCTCGTACGAATTGTGTTGGCTTTTTTTTTGCTACCTGTTTTCGGCACAAAATTGAAATTTACTGAGATACAGCCCTTAAATACTTAAAACCTTTTTTTAAAGTCTCGATCAGCCGAACACTCATCACTAGTTTTGAAACCAACAAAATGACAATTCGGTTGTAAACTTTCAATCACATTTCGCTTGTAGACATTCAATACCGAAGATGAAGGGGAAAATTCGACTACCGTGATGGGGCCCCGCTGCTCACGGCGTTTTTATAATGGACTATATGCAGAGTGGCAGGGACATGTATCAGGAGGACTATCTTGGCCGGAAAACAATAGAAAAATAGTTCAAAAAGTGTTCCGTTTTAAGTACTAAGTAACAGTTCAAAAACTCGCCAGAATAGCGCTAGAGTAGCAAAAGAGTATGAAAGTATGAAATGAACTCTGTAGTTGTCGTCTGTCGACGGAGTGAAGTGTGTTGTTTAATAACCTACAAAAAACTCGCTATGAAACACGTTGAAAGTAATTCATAATTACGTGATTTTTTAATGTCGTTTAGTGATTTTTTTGTATTGTTTTATAAAAATTTTTTAAATAATAAAACAATTATGTGTAACAATTATAATAAAAAACAATAATTACATAACACAGGATGTTTTTCTTTCCTTGTTTACTTCTCTAAATTTACCCTTTTGCTACAGTAGCGCCGCCATTTTTACGCCTTTCTGTAGACATTTTTTGATATAGAGATGGTGCTCCTGATATCTACCCTCCATAGCACCATCTCTCTATCAAAAAGTGTCCATACAAAAGCGTAAATAGTTGCGGCGCTCATATATGTAGTATACATATATAGCCAAATGGATATGAAAAAAACGTCCCAACATCACGGTGCAGATTTGGAAGTATTTTGTTCGTTTTGCGCAAATGCGACTTTTTTGGTGGTAATATGAACCAATCTGAACAGTAAACACGGTAAACACTAATTGATGCATCTGCGCAAAACAACTGAAGTGCCTCTACCCGATGTCTAACCGTCTCACTTCATCGGAACCACTGCCTCTTATAGGGATTGGCCATATAGTTATAATACATATATGGCGGCGCTACTGTAGCAAAAGGGTAAATTTAGAGAAGTAAACAAGGAAAGAAAAACATCCGCGCTGTTATGTAATTATTGTTTTTTTTTTTATTATAATTGTTACATATAATTGTTTTATTATTTTAAAAATTTTTATAAAACACAAAAAAATCACTAACAGACATTAAAAGTTCATGTAATTATGAATCACTTTCAACGTGTTTCACAGCGAGTTTTTTGTAGGTTATTAAACAACACACTTCATTCCGTCGACAACTACAAAGTTCATTTCACACTCTTTTGCTACTCTAGCGCTATTCTGGCGAGTTTTTGAACTGTTACTTAGTACTTAAAACGGGACACTCAAAAAAGTGTCCAAATCAAAGATGGCACTCGTGTTCGTCGGATACGAAAGCGGTACAGTACTTATTCTCAAATGGAAGACTCTCAAATGGAAACGCAAGCTTGTATATTATCTTTGTCAGCTTTTGAATTGAATCTTCTGGAATCTTTGTCAATTTTCAACTCAGTGATAAAGTGGGTTTTTCGATCGTTTTTAAAATAAACAATTTTTATTTTGTGTCGCGTCATTTATATTGTATATTATATAATTCGCTGACATCACTATGTAAAATCGGAGTCAGTACCATTGGATATTCGCCGTATAAAGTAATTTAAACTATAAGAGTTTATTTCATACATATGTAATTTCTATGTATTTCCTTATTATTAAATATCATCAACCGACATTGGTGATTCTCAAATGGAAACACTCACTTTCCCAGTCCCGGCGTGTTTCTATTTGAGAATAAGTACGGTAGTTACATTCTGTTTTATCCGTTTTATGTTATGCCGCTGCTACACGATGCTACGAACACCTTCCAACATTCGACGTTGGATGGTTCATAGCATCGTGTAGCCGTTGTTCGAACCTACGAGTGTCCAATGTCGAGCGTCAAACATTCGCATTTGGTCGTGTCCCGTTCGATGTCGGTATTCTTGCACCGAGTCAAAGGGATGCTTCGAACGTTTGAAGGTCAATGTTGGTTGCGCACGACTCGTTCATGTGAAGAGAGACAACATCAGTGTATAACATTAGAGATAACATCAGACAGATAACAGCGTTGTCGACTGAGTACCAACACATCATCATTCGTATTGGATCAAACATTCGATTCACCGTGTAGCAGATACATTCGTCGCATCAACTATCGAACTTAATTGCCTCAAACGTTCGATCGAACGTTGGAAGGAACGTTCGTAGCATCGTGTAGAACCCGCTTTACTATATTCGCTAATTCACATCAGTATTTTGAGATTATTAACGCCACGAGTGGTAAAAAAAGAAAGCCCTTATATTTACCATTTTCCTGACCAATTTTGTCAATTCCTCTCATATGAGTTAGATCTCCATCTTATAATATCCGTTCATACTTTGAAATAGCGATGGTTTAGAACTCTCGCTTTTTTCCTACGTCTACTGCCACACTGCTTTTTAGAGCTGCCATCTAGAGTTTTTTAGAAAAACTGTCTGACAACACTGCCACTGCCAGTAGGGCTGCCAGTTTGGGCGGATTTCCGCAAATTGGACGGATTAGAAATAAAATTTGGGGTGAAAATTTCTGTTTTGCGGTTTTCCGCTTTTTGGGCGGTATTAAAAATTATATAAAATATTTTTAAAAATACAAAATATTTTAAACATATTATGCTCTCAATAGAATCTTCTGGAATTTATATTGTATATTATATAATTCGTTGACGTCACTATGCAAAATCGGAGTCAGTACCATTGGATATCCGCCGTATAAAGTAATTTAAACTATAACGGCCATTTTCATAATAACTGTCTTAAAGTGACTTTAGTTAAAGCGACTTTAAAGTTTTAATTTAACTTTAAAGTATTTCATTTTCATAAAAAATTATAGTGCAACTTTAGTTAACCCCTTTAGTACCGCCATATATTCAAATTTTTTAGATAAAAAATTTAATATCTCTATAAGTATAATTGCAGGTTTGGTACACTTGGGCCTATTCGTATCGCTATTAGCCAAAGTGGCTTGCTCTTGCTTTTAAGAACATTACACTTGTTTTGAAGTGTACTCTCCTTACTTTTGAGATATTTGTATATTCCTGTCTCACTTTCCATGTTATTGAGAGAAGGGTGAATGTATGTTACGATGTATACATACCTTCACCCTTCTCTCAAGAACATGGAAAGTGAGAGAGGAATATACAAATATCTCAAAAGTAAGGAGAGTACACTTCAAAACAAGTGTAATATTCTTAAAAGTAAGAGCAAGACACTTTGGCTAATAGCGATACGAATAGGCCCTTTGTTTAATTTATTTACAGTATGACCGCTCTTTACTATACAGCCTCCAGTTATCAATATAAGACAATGCACACTCGTCAGTTGAATTTTTTCTAAAAATTAGTATGACGAGCTGAGCTCGTCATTATTCCTAAAGGCGTTAAAGTCAAGGAACTAAAAAATAACTATAACAACCCATGGTTTATTTAGTTCCTATGTATCGTTGTTATATAAAAATAATATATTCTAAATTTCCCAAATAGATTCCAAAATAAGGATTGTCACTTCTTTGCTTAATATAAATCTTTGAAAAAATTTTTGGCCTTATATATTTTTGCGGATTCGGATTGATCGAAGCAAAAATAAAAAAATCTCATTTTTTTAAAATTTATGTTGGCTATTCGTACGAGGGTAAATTGGCGACGCAAAGATTACACGAGCGCTTCTGGTTTTTTAAATTAGAAGCTGTGTCAAGTAAAAATTTTTGTATACGCTTATTTGTCGATAGAAAAATGTACTATACAAATTATGCACGGATTACTAAATTTTATATCATCCATTAATCGTATACGTATATTTTTACTTGATGCTAGTTGTAATTTTATCACCATAGGCGCGAGTGAGAATCTTTGCGTCGCCAATAGCATGACATGTAATAGTAGCACTACACTCTCGTCGAGGCAACACGAGGCGACGCGAGGCCGAGAGTGTAGTTGATGCTCTCGTGTTACCTCGCCTCGCCTCGTCAAGCCTTGCCTCGCCTCGTCAGGTCTCCGATCTGAGTCGGTTTTTTGTCACAAGTCAAAGGACACGAGACACGAGGCGAGGCGATCAACTACACTCTCACATATACTCGTGTGTTGATATTGCATATGTTGCATATCTGCGTACTATTATGTTTTTATACATAACCTAAAATCAGGCCTTAAATTTACAAAAATGTTATTTTAAACGTTATTTTAAACTTTTTTGTGTAATATGCATGAAGAAAATTATAGGATTCAACAGTACATAGAACTGCAGCAGCAGTTATTTGAATCCATGTCACCGACATCACCCATCTTGTCCATCTATGATTGACATTTCAAACTATACGAACGCGTATGAGCAGTATGAATAACTGAGTAATGAGCATGTCCCTGCCACTTGTTTTCAAGGACGGACCTTTTCATGTCACAGTTTGCTACGTTTGCTACGTGGCGCTAATGGTATAGGGGGTAAACTAAATAGAGTTGGGACATGTGAGCATTTTTCATCAAATAGATGTCAAAATTAATTACCATATGATTGAGCACAAAAGTATCGTCACCAAGTTCTGTGTTAACGAGGAATTAAAATTTTTTAATTTAATTAATCGTTCTAGGTTGAATTAAAGTATTTTTTAAATATTTAATTTATTTCCAATTTATTTTAGATGAAAAAGAGCGAACTATTAAACCTCATGTCTCGACTCTAATTTTATCCCCTAGTAAATCAACGCCATCTGGTACATTAGTTACAGCGACGTCAAAAAGCGGTCCATTTTTTTATAATAGACTAAATGGAGAGTGACAGGGACATGGTAATGAGCGAGAGTGTAGACGGTACATACTCGTGTTGTCTCGCCTCGTCAAAACCTCGACGAACGTCTCGTCGAGGCGACCTCGCGAGAATGTAGTGCTACTATAAAAGATGAAACATAATGGGCTGGCATCAAATATGCACCGTATAATTTGATAGGAGGACACAGTTGACAAGCGCAACAAAGTTCATTGAAAATGACAGTTGAAATATCAAAATATATCAAATAAGTATTAAACTTAAATATACAATAAATAATAACATGTGTATAAATATTGTATTAAAACGAAAGAGTTAATTTTTTTTTTTATAATTTTGAGAAGTGTTCATAAATTTAATATTATTTAATTTTAAACAATTTTATTAAATTTTTTTCTCTTGTATAGGTATACCTATAGTAGGTAATAATAATAATAAATTAATCAATATACTAGGGTACTATTTTGAATTCCACCAAAATTAAAATATTATATTAAATGTTAATGTAGACAAATGAATAGAAATGCTGAAGTAATATGAAATAGTATTTCTGTTTTGAAAATTAAATGTAAAATAAAATTTTGCATATATTTGGAAATTTTCGGTGTACTTACGGCCCCAAAAAAATGGCCGGTGAAGCTCCTAGTTCAGCTTCTTCTAGTTCTTCCACTGCTTGTAAGAAGAAAGGAAAGCTATTAAGACAGGATTCAGGAACGAATTCTGGTAACGAACTGGATAAATTTTCAGCAGCCACAACATCTCAACCTACAACAAGGGGAGGCTTACGGGTTTATAAAATTGTAGTTTTGGGTGATGGTGGCGTAGGAAAATCTGGTAATATATACTGGAAATGAATATATTGAAAAATTATTTATTTTAATAATAATTAATATTTTTAGCTGTTACGTTACAGTTTGTGAGTCACAGCTTCTTAGATTATCATGATCCAACTATAGGTAAGCATAAAATTTATATTCATAAAACTTGATAGAAAAGATTTAAATAAAACAAATTTTTATTACTCTTTGCAAAATATCACTTTTATTTTGACAAAACTTGTTACAAAGTTGACATGTTTCGTTCTATATGAACATCATCTGAACAAGTGAAATTATTTCAGATGATGTTCATATAGAACAAAACATGTCAACTTTGTAAAAAACTTTGTAACAAGTTCTGTCAACTTTGTAACAAGTTTTGTCAAAATAAAATAGTGATATTTTGCAAAGTAATAAAAATTTGTTTTATTTACAATATGGATTATCACAAAGTAACGCTCAAATCAGTGAATTATGAAAAGATTTAACATTACCACGATTTGAAAAAGAGAATCTCACTGATGGCTCACTATATATATATATATATATATATATATATATATATATATATATATATATATATATATATATATATATATATATATATATATATATATATATACCTCATTTCAGATACAATTGATCATGAGTTTTCGTTGAAAAATTAAATAATTCTCATATTCGAAACAAATCAATCTTCTATTCTTTTCTAAATTTAAGCTGCAAATTTAAAATTTACATAAATGCAATAATAAAAGAGATAAAGCCAAAAAAACGGAAATTATTTAAATTTAGAGTGACGAAGCATGGTTAAATTTAACTGAAATGAACCATATACCATATATATATATATATATATATATATATATATATATATATATATATATATATATATATATATATATATATATATATTTATTATTCTAAAGAATAATCAACTTTTTTAGTATGTTTTAAAGATGGCCCTCTTAAACGATAATTTGACAATTTTTATTAAAAAGATTTGAATCACTCGACATTTTCTTTAGGAGAAAAAAATAGTTTTTTCAGAAAATGTCAGTTTCACTTCGTTTTGTTGGCAAAATATTTATTGTCAGTTTTGTACAGTATTTTGTTTTCTATAACTTTTGTTTAAAACCTTTTTTTGTACAATTAATATACTTTTTAATTGCGGTTGTGTGAATAGTATGATTTAGAGCAGGCATGTGCTATCCGGCCTTCGTTGAAGAATTTACATAATTTCCGTTTTCTTGGCTTTATCTCTTTTATTATTGCATTTACGTAAATTTTAAATTTGCAGTTTGTTTTTAGAAAAGAATAGATGATACTATAAATATATAATTTGGATACAGGATGTTTAATGTATTAAATATGGAATGCATTTTTAATACGAAATACATTTATTTTTTATAGTAGTTTTTTAACTGATTATTAACTATTTTGCACTAAAATGTATTGCAAACAATTATCATATACATCTGTATTCTATACACATCGAAATCGCAAGTCATAGTTATCAACCTGTATATTCTGAATTTGTCTTTAAAAAGAGATAGAAATATAATAGCATTTCTATCTGATCAGGGTGTATTATGAAAAGTATCTTTGCTGTATATATATATATATATATATATATATATATATATATATATATATATATATATATATATATATATATATATATATATATATATATATATATATATATATATTATATATTATATATACACACCGGCATAATTAGCGGAATATAAAAAAATATAAAAACCTATTTATTTATTAAACAAAGTTGGCGGTTTTTTTTATTTTTACTTAAAATAATATTGAAGTAACAAATCAATTGCCTTTCCATAGAATTGTTTTTATTTATTATTGATGCAATAAATTTTTCAAGTACACACACCGGCATAATTAGCGGAACATAAAAAAATACCCCTGTCGCAGCATCTGCATAACATAGCGAATTTCGAAATATTGGGCACTGGCGGATCTCACCTAAGACTTGTATCCATTTAAAATAATTCAGCTTTCTAAGAGTGAAAAGATTTTCAAAATCAGTTGAGTAGTTAATTTTTGGCGCTTTTTTGCAAAAGGTGCTTGGCGCATATACCCATTTAAACTAGTTTAGCTTTCTAAAAGTAAAAGAATTTTCAAAATCGGCTAGGTAATTTATTTTTGGTATATTTGGGACCCAAGACCCCGAACGGACTTTGTACAGCATAGTGCTATCCACCTAAAATAAGTTAGTTCTCTAGCAATGAGAAAATATTGAGAATCGGTTCGGTAGCTTATTTCTATCCTATATAATATAGGATATTTTATCTTTCTAACAGTAAAACTATTTTTAAAACCCGTTGTGTAGTTTTCTATGCCGCATTTGCATCCACAGTTGTGGATCTCAGATAACATACTGTACTTATCTAAAATAGTTTACCTCTGCAATAGTGAAAAAATTTTCAAAATCGGTCAGTTATTTTATTTTTGACACTTCTGGGTCCCATGGACTTTGACGGACCTTACATAACGTAATCTATAACTATCTAAAATAGTTTAGCTCTCTAACAGCGAAAAAATTTTCAAAATCGGTCGGTTAGTTTATTTTTGGCGCTTAAAAGATCCCAGGACTCTGGCCGACCTCATACAACATATAAGCTAAATCCATCTAAAATAGTTTACCTCTGTAATAGTGAAAAAATTTTCAAAATCAGTCGGTTATTGTATTTTTGACACTTTTAGATCCAATGGACCCTAGCGGACCTTACATAAGGTAATCTATATCTATCTAAAATAGTTTAGCTCTCTAACAGTGAAAAAATTTTCAAAATCGGTCGGTTAGTTTATTGTTGACATTTTTGGGTCCCATGGATCTTGGCGGACCTTACACTACGTATTCTATATCTACCTAAAATAGCTTAGCTCTTTGACAGTGAAAAAATTTTCAAAATCGGTCGCTTATTTTATTTTTGACACTTCTAGATCCAATGGACCTTAGCGGACCTTGCATGAGGTAATCTATATCTTTCTAAAATAGTTTAGCTCTCTAACAGTGAAAAAATTTTCAAAATCGGTCGGTTAGTTTATTTTTAACACTTTTGGGTCCCATGGACCCTGGCGGACCTTACATTACGTAATCTATATCTGTCTAAAATATCTAAAATAGCTTAGATCTTTGACAGTGAAAAAATTTTCAAAATCGATCTAGTTCTTTAAAATTTTTTTCCTGGCATATAAACATTATTATTATGTTATCTTTCTATAATATTTAATAATATTATATCATGACATTACCTTCATTATCGTGTTTATTTAAAATTCAATAAAAAAATTAAAAAAATCTTCATTACACATGCTTAAAATATCTGGTTAATTTTAATTTAAAAAAATGAGACAAAGATATGGTATTTATAATACATAGATTTTGAATAACTACCGTTTGTTTTACGTAAAAAAATGATTTTTTTGTATATGTTATAAGCAACTGAGATAGAAATATAAATTACTTATTACAATGACAAAGAGAGCAAAATAAGGCAAAAGTGAAAATTACGATTTTCTCGAAAACGACTTAACATTATTATAAGAACGAAATTTATAAGAATATTTATAAGAACATTAAACGAAAATTATAAGAACATTTTCTTCATAATTTTTTTTTCCTTTTCAACGATGTAAAAATCGAACTGTCTTATGATAGGATCGAATGATAAAAAATGGCCAGAAAACCTACTTCTGGGCATCCGACGTGTCTGGCTAATGAACTTAGCCAAGGCAATTCAGAATCCAGTCCGCACACAAAATTTCATAAGCGTTAGACGTTTCGTTCGAGAGTTATCGTGGGAACACACACACACACATATATATATATATATATATATATATATATATATATATATATATATATATAAATTTTAGTGATAATCATTTTCGTATTCTAGGGACCTCAAAACATATTTCTGCCATAGTCCCGGACTCAGATTGCGTCATGAGACCTACTGTAATAGTTGAATTTCGAGTTTTCGAAATTCGCTAATATAAAAACCTATTTATTAAACAAAGTTGGCTGTTTTTTTAATTTTCACTTAAAATAATATTGAAGTAATGAATCAATTGACTTCATAGAATTGTTCTTTTTTATTACTGATACAAATCTTTTTAAGAAGTCTGTCACTTTCGAATTCAAATACCGTCTCTTCTCAATGTGGTCGAGCTTCAAACTGCCGCAATTGAAGATTGGCAAAGACTGTCCCAGGAAACTATAGATAACATCATGCTGAGTATAGAAAAACGAATAGAAGCTTTGATAAGAGCACGGGAGGAACCAGGCGGGATTAAAACGCTGTGTTTCATTTTCTATTTGTTAAATAATCTTTAACTTAAATTATTCTTAGACGACATAAGATTCCAAAAATTTGCCATTTTATATGGTTACTTGTTTTGCTACCGAAAATAAAGATATATCGACTTGTGAACATGTAATTTTAACTGAATAATTAAATAAGATTAATATTTTCTTGAAACTAAATGGTTTGTTTGATTTTTACAGATATTTTGTATGTTCCGCTAATTCTGCCGGTATATATATATATATATATATATATATATATATATATATATATATATATATATATATATATATATATATATATATATATATATATATATATATACTGTGTGAGTTTTTCGAGAGTTGCCATTTTTATTACAGTTAAACCGTTGATTTAATCGAAAAATTGTTCAAATAAGAGTTGTAGATATCGACGGGGGCAAGCGATTGCTGTAATCAGGAGCCTTATAGCTCTTATGGTTTTCGAGCTATAATGCAACCTTATAGTTTTTTAAATGGAAACGTATGTTTAAAAGTTTTTCAAAAATTTGTTTATGATTCAAAGCTACCATTAACATTTAAATTTTCATTGTTTTATCTCATATTTTTGAGTAATTACGTTTTAAAAATTACACTTTTAAATTTCGTACTCAAGTGCTTGCAAAAGATTAGGATTTTACGTAATTTAAAAAGATATTAGCTAAATATGGCCGCCATTTTAATCAATGTAGTAACGAAAAATTAAACGATTAGTACGTTTTCCATCGGAAATTAAAAAAATTAAATAGATTAAATTATCATATAAAAATGATAACTAAATACAATAAGGAAATAGAATTTCAGTTTTAATTCATTGAAAAATAAAAAAATAAATACTCCGAAAAGTCACTGTTTGACAGATACATAGACGTCTAAACATATTTTTATAGTAAGTATTTTTAAAATAAATGAAAAGTTTTTTGTGAAAAAACTTCTCCTTTTTAATTTGGTTTTTAATAAAAAGAAAATACTATCGAATTTCAAATAATTTTACACTATTTTAGTACATTTATTAATAATATTTTAGTTTCTAGTCAACCTCACTTTGCTGTTATTAAGAAACGCCAATGTATACATGTATTTTATTGCCAACTATTGTTCTCTAAATAAATAAAAAATAAATATATTTTTCAGTAAATTAATGAATAACTTCAAATTCTTTTTAAATTAATTTACTTTAAGTACTAATCTTTTAAAGTAATTTGATTTTATTATACAAAATGTTAAAAACTTGAAATATAAACATCTATATTCATCCGACATCTATATTCCAAAATCTGAATTACTACTATTTGTGCTATAGATACAATAGTGGGAAAGGTTCTTTTCTTGGATGTAACAGAAATGTAACCGACCAAAACACTGTCGATTGAACTAGCCTCAAATACATATGCGTATCTTTACCGCCTAATTGATAAATTAAAGAAAAATTCAAAAAATAAACTTGGGTAAAAAAATTTTTTTTCTCCATTTATGTTATTAATTGATGCATTAGATCAGTTTTATCGAAAATTAACATATCGTCTCATTTAAAAATCTATAAGTTTGTATCATAGCTCGAAAACCATAAGAGCTATAAAGCTCCTGACGATAGCAATCGGTTACCCTGTCAATGTCTACAACTCTTACTTGAACAATTTTTCGATTAAATCAACGGTTTGACTGTAATAAAAATGGCAACTCTCGAAAAACTCACACAGTAACACAGTATTAAAACTTCAGTATTATGTCGTCTATATAAGTCAAACAGCTGCCATCATCTTTCACATTATCATTCTCATTGAATAAATTAATTATAACATCCATATATATATATATATATATATATATATATATATATATATATATATATATATATATATATATATATATATATATTTGTGATTGTAACACGTAACATATATATAAATATATATATATATATATATATATATATATAAATAGAAAATGTTTCGTATAAAATCTGGGTCTCGTATTGTCTCACATCAAAATTGTACACCCCCTCCCTCTTACAGGGGCAGGGGGCTTATTTTGGGAAAGATGTCTTCTTCAGAAATACTTTTTTTTGTCAAGCAGTTTTCCTACAAGTTTATTTTTTGAGATATATAAAATTCCAGGTTAAATGGTTCACCTGTATATATTCTATATAGGTATTTATAAATTGTCCTCAAAACGTTAAGCAAAACTTTATATTTTTAACCAAAAAAAGTTTTATGAAAAAGTCTTTAAAACGTTACAGAAGGTTTTTTGTCCGCAAAAAATGCGTTTATACCTTTTAGCCGCCATATTGAAGCCATTATTGTGTAAGGTCAATTTTGCCTCTCATATTTGAAAAGTAGGGCCTATAACCTTTAATTTGAGTTATTGTAGACCTATTTTAAGCAACATCAATTTTGGACAGCAGGGGGTCTCCCGTTCAGAAAGAATGCCCCATATATATATCAGACATTTTTTTCCTAGAATTATATTTTAAGGTTTTTAAAACCGATATAAAAACCAACCCTGCTTCGATTCGTTGACCTTGGATACAGTGCAGTAGTTTACATTTTCGGTGAAATTCGATTAAAAAGCTTCAGAAAAATTGTAGAGAATAAAATGCTATAAAAAATTTATAAATATTTTGTTGAAAAATTGAAGTAAAACTGAGATTTTTCAGAAAACCTACTTTTTTACCCTAAAAAGTAGGAGTTTGTGGTAAGTTGTCCCAAACCTCTTTTATTAGAAATTTTTATTTTTGCTTTTTAGTGAATTTCCTGATAGAAAATTCAGTTGTAGTCACTGCCATAGTGAGACGTGAATCCGGAATTTTGTTAATTAATGTTATATATTTATTAAACTCCCATGACCCATTTTAAGCTCATTTCTGTTTTAACGTAAAAATATATTTTTTTGTTAATAATTATTTACAGAGGATTCTTATCAACAGCAAGCAGTAATTGATGGTGAACCTGCTTTATTAGATATCTTGGACACTGCTGGACAGGTAAAAAAATTATTGACGACGCGACGCTAAGATTACGCACACGCTTCTGATGGTAAAATTAGAAACTGTATGAAGTAAAGGTGTACACTGTACGTGCATATTTAATTGGCATAAAAATATGTGTTACTGTGAAGGAGGCAAAAGAGTAAAGAGAACTATTATTTATAATCGATCTTTCTTACTTTACAAACCAAAATAGTATAGACAGAGGTATTTTTAACTAGGGTGCCATTACATCGAGTGCTTCCATTTCCCAGACAAGCAATATTATATAAAATTATGTGCGGGTTACAAGATTTTTATATCGACAATTAAACGCATACGTATAATTGATATAGCTTCTTGTTTCACCACCAGAGACGCGAGTGAGAATCTTTGCGTCACCAATTTGGTATTTGACAGTAGTTGTAAAAATATCTATTTTAAATTTTAAATAATTACTTTAGTGATAAAGTACTAAATATTGCCTTTTTAAAATTATATCACTCAAAATATAAAAATTTTAATTAAATAAAATTACAGAATTTACGCTAATGATGACGTAATCAGAAACAACAGTCAAAAATAGCTTACGTTACAGACCAGTATAATCATTATTTGAGGTTATATATCAAAATTTGGTTTTGGTGGTTAGCGTCATTAACCACGTCTTTTAAATTTTTTATATCAAAATTCATGCCATCTAGCGACATGCAGCTGAAGTATTATGAACGTTGCATCTATGCTTGATATAATGCAACTGATTGTCGTTACTTTGTACCTGAACCATAAATAAAGCTGAAAGTAAAATAAAATTTTCAAAATTAATGGGCCGATTCGAATCGGTGTAAGTCAAAGCCGCTTGCTCTTACTTTGAATCACTTTGCGCTTGTTTTGAAGTTTACTTAGCTTGCTTTTGATATATTTGTATATTCCTATCTCACTTTCCATGTTCTAGAGAGAAGGGTCAAGTATTAGCATTCGGCGTTCGGTATACATCGTATACAGTATACGATGTATACCGAACGCTAATACTTGATCCTTCTCTCTAGAACATCGAAAGTGAGACAGGAATATACAAATATATCAAAAGCAAGCCAAGTGCACTTCAAAACAAGCGCAAAGTGATTCAAAATAAGAGCAAGTAGCTTTGGCTTACACCGATACGAATCGGCCCATTATTTATGTAAAAGCGTGACGGAAAGAGTTAAAACATTAAATATAGAATTTTTCTTCTTTTTTCGTTACTAATTATTTTATTATACAAAATAATCAAAAAATAACAATATACAAAATCTGAAATGTGAATGTTACGAATGTTTTACGATATTACTAACAATAAGAATTTCTTGTTTAATTTTTGGCAATACCGGCACGTGACGTAATAGGGAACGATGATTAAAAAAAATTTGATAACTCGGGAAAGATGTGTGTATTTTAGAGGAGAAATTTTAAATATATAAAAAAGCATCTTTTTGCGTATTATCTATAAATTTCCCCCAAAAATAATATTTTTTTATGTTTTATTAGATACATACCGACAATTTAAAACAAACTGTCAAATACCATATTATTAGTTTGCATTTAAAGTAGAAAAAAAACTATAAATTTAAAATTAAAAAAAAAAAAAATTTATTTTACAGGTTGAATTTACGGCAATGCGAGATCAATATATGAGATGTGGCGAGGGATTTTTAATATGTTATTCAGTAACTGACCGGCATAGTTTCCAAGAAGCTGTTGAGTACAGAAAATTAATTGCTCGTGTGAGAGCAGGTGAAGATATTCCATTAGTATTAGTAGGTAATAAATTTGATTTACAACCGCAAAGAAAAGTATCCTTAGAGGAGGGGAAAACGTTAGCCAGACAATTTGGATGTCCATTCTATGAAACGTCAGCTGCCTTGCGACATTATGTCGATGAAGCGTTTTATACTTTAGTGCGTGAAATAAGACGAAAAGAACGTCAAAAAATTAACGGTAACGGTTCAACTTGTTCCGACGGTAAACATTCCGGTGGTAAACATAGCCGTTGGTGGAGACTTCGAAGTATTTTTACGTTAGTTTTTAAACGTAGAAGACAGCATCATTACTCGCCATAAATCGAAATATTTTAAACAAAATTTTAAAAAATGGTTTTGCAATTTAAATAGACATGCTGAATTTGAAGAATAAGATTTAATATTGAGAATTGAAAAATTTTGAAATTTTTGTTTTGCTAAATTAGATTTTATTGCATATTTATGGAAAAAATATTAAAAAGCTATTTAATTTGATAGAATTGAATATTTAAATTATATTTTTTTAGAATAGTGTTTATTTTATATGCGTGTTATGTAAATAATCTTCACTTACATAAAGTTACCAATAATACAATTTTTACCTTTTAATGTGATGTATAATAGTTTAGAAATTAGTTTCATGAAGGAAAGGAATTATTTTTAACAGTAACCATTATAATTGCAACAAATAAATCATTATTTCACTATGACAATCCTATAAGTAAGTACATTATCTAGAGTCTAAACCTGTTAAAAGGTGTCCAACATTTATGAAGTAAATTTTTATTTGCAGTTTAAATTGTGACCGACTCATTTAAGACGTATTCAATGAGATTTTTAATACTGTATACTACGGGTTATTCTGGTTAACTGTTAATCAGTTATCCAAATGAATGTTAATTGTGTAATCAGATTTTACGTGATTTTCATATTTAATAATAATGATTCGCACAAATAGGTACCTACTGCCAAGAAATAAGTAAATATTGTAAGATAAGTTTTCACATCTTTGTAAAATACATAACTACGGTCAGTGTTGGGCATAATATTTTTGTAATTAAGTTAATAATTAAATCACAGTATAAATAAAAGATTATTACTATAGACAGTAACGAAACGCACTTTCTATCCTTCTTTGATATAAGTACAAATAATTATGTATGTCTTTTTTTGTTTATGTGACTGTATGTGTATGTGAAATTTAGGGATGAATTTAGGGAACACAAAGCAACTTTTTCAAAATGAATCGAGCAAACGCGAAATTGATGACAGTATTCAACACGAGAATTTAAATTGTCACGACCTATTAGTACCAACCATTGTCAAAATCTAAAATATTACTGAATTATTATAAAATATTTATTATTATTTAACCTATATTTATTTTTACATAAGCATTCAAACTATAATAATACTTACAAATCCGGATCAGACGACACTCAGAAAAAACAATTTGAAATTTTCTTTGGAATTAAGTAAACAAAATTTAGCAGCACAAGAGTTATCACCAGACCACAAGAAGACCACATTAAAGATCACAAAACACATTAAAATTACAAGAAAATATCAAAAATTTTTAGGTTTACACGCTTTAACCCCTTAGGACGTATTAACCCCTTAGGACGCTTTAACGTATAACAAGCTTTAACCCTTTAGGACTAATGACGAGCTCAGCTCGTCATACTAATTTTTAGAAAAAATTCAACAGAAGAGTGTGCATTGTCTTATATCGGTAACTGGAGGCTGTATAGTAAAGAGCGGTCATATTATAAATAAATTAAGCAAAGCAATTACACTTATAGAGATATTAAATTTTTTATCTAAAATATTGGAATATACGGCGGTACTAAAAGAGTTAAATAATAAAAATTTAATGACAGTTAATATTGCACTGCCAACGTTGTTAAAAATTTTAAAAAAATCTGTGAAAATTAGACAAAGTAAATAATTTACATAATTACCAATTGTAAATTTTCACAAAATAATTTGACCTGCAAATTTGTTTTCCTAAATTAAATTTACTTTAATGTTATGGCATTATTTACCTAACATGAATAACCCTTGGAATTTTAAAATTCCAAACGTACATTCTGACGTCGTCCCGTTTCGTAACTGCTTGTGGAACAAACTATTATTTTAAACTGTGCCCTTTATTTAAGTTTCAAATTTTAGATATTTTAAACAAAAATAATTGTAATTATGTAATTAAATTACTAAAACAACTACGTAATTTGTAATTCAAAAGTAAATAAAAATTACATTTTGCCTAACATTGACCACGGTTGATGTCATCTATGGCGGTTATCATCTGTGATGATGTTTCCATAATGGTTTAGTAATGTAGAATGTAGAACCTTTCTCACGACCCCTTAAGAAACTTCAATGCACAATTTTCAGTTACATTGACCAAACAAAATTTCTTTACCTTAGATTTAGCTTGTAAGCCAAAAGGTGAAAAAGGTTGCAATGAGGATAATAGTTCATTAATAATACTTTTAAGTAAATATTTTTCATTTATTTTAATTGTTCCTAATATCGCTCCTAAATCCTTTTATATAATAATTTGGTCGGTTTCTTTGTGGATTTTGTTTTTCCACAAGCAGTATTGTTTTTTTTGCTATTCTTTCAAATTTATTTACGAACTCACTATTGTCTGTTGGGTTACCCAAACTAAAATAGAAATTAATTACTTACACCCTGAATATACCTAAATTATTCGACTTCAAAATACAATACCGTACCAAAATAAAAAATTTTGATTTAAAATCATCTGAAAAATATTATTACTATTAATCTTGATTAATTGGTTGGACACCTACAATAAATATTTCTTTTACATGTTTTTGATAAAGAAACAATTTACTTATTGTTTTATAGTGAAGGGAAAAAAATAGGAAAACATTTATTAAGTATTCAGCCATTTTTCTAAATAATTGTGCAATAATATTAGTGTTAGATAGGGTAAAAGCCCCTATACCCGACCGCGTTGTTCAATACTTGAACAGTTTTGATATTCTATATATTAATGAAGTTATTTCTAAAAAAAAAAACCATAAATATTAAAACTGCTCGAGTGTTGAACGCGTTCGGGTATAGGGGCTTTTACGTTACTGTTTATAAGTACTAACTATAAAACCACAAAAATGAAGTTTTTATTTTTTTTAAATTGTGGTTGTTAATTTATTAATGATAAAACACAGGTTATTAATTTATTATTGATAAATAAGTATTAAAGTAAATAATATAATAATTAATGTGCCATATTTAAGAACTTCCAGTTATTTAATAACAATCAGTGAGTAACTTGCGTAAAAAATTATCTAATTAAAAGGTAGTATCACCTTGATCGTATTCGTTGTTAACGCGTGGACTTTTTAATAACAGTTGATAACCTGAATTGTCAATTGTTATTAAAAAAAAAAAAAAAAAACAGTGTTATATGCGAGCCCATCAGTTGGATGAAAATTCGTTACCAACGAAGAATACGGCCCTTGTATTCACAAATACACATAGTTATATCCTCCAATTTATGTAAAAGAAATGACAAGATTTATTGTGTTTCGTATGCATGATAACAAAAGTCTTAAAGTACAAAAAAAAGTTTATATATTTTTTAAAAACAAAACATAAAACGACGACTTGTTTTCTCTTATAATTTACTCCTTTAGTTTTTATTCGATTGACTTAAAATTGTAACTGTGGAAAGATAAAATTGGAAGAAGTGGTTGTTTTATGAGAGCTTCTACTCCGCCATTTTGTTTTTCAAGTATATTTAAAGAAGTCTTTTTGTACCTTAAGACTTGTACCTTTATGTGTACGAAACAAGATAAATAAATCCTTTCATTTTAAGTAAATTTGACAATATGGGCCGATTCGTATCGGCGTAAGCCCAAGCCGCTTGCGCTTATTTTGAATCAATTTGTGCTTGTTTTGAAGCACATTTGGCTTGCTTTTGATATGTTTGTATATTCCTGTCTCACTTTTCATGTTCTAGTGAGAACGGTCAGGGTATGTATACGATGTATACTGAACGCTAATACTTGACCCTTCTCTCTAGAAGATGGAAAGTGAGACAGGAATATACAAACATATCAAAAGCAAGCCAAATGTGCTTCAAAACAAGCACAAATTGAATCAAAATGAGCGCAAGCGGCTTGGGCTTACGCCGATACGAATCGGCTCTATGACTATGTGTATTTGTGAATACAAGGTGATATTATTAGCCCTTAATGAATTCGTTAAAAAGTAAATAATTGCATTTTAAAATAATTACCTACATATTATTCTCTTTTATATAAAGCCTTAATTACTTAACATATAAGTAATATTTTAGGTACTTAATTTGAAAAGACTGATTGTAGCAATTAAAGGATTTTTGTATAAGTATCAGTTGTGTACACGTTATGTAGTATTATTTGTAATTATTAATTTTTTATACCATATTTTATTTTCAAATAATAATAAAATGTAATTAAATAATATTATTGATAACAAAGAAAGCTTGTAAACTGAAAGATTACAATACGATAAGGTAATCATGTAAAAATTTTATATTGTCTACATGCCCGTAAATACAAAACCGATTTTAGACAGTAGTCAAAATAAGGTGAAGAAAATCTGTATATTTTCACAGTGTATCGAATCTTTAGGTCAGATAAGGTGGCAGGTCGAATCCTAAGGTCAGATGTTATACTTACAGAAATAGTATGTTATACATCAAGGGTCTAAAGTGTGAGTTTTAATCCCGAGTGTGAAGTTTGTTGCCAGAGAGCCTGTATGGGGCCCGAGGGCAATAAATCACATGAGGGATGAAAAAAAAAACACTAGTTGTGTGGTGTATATTCTATTTTTGCAATTCCAGATAATTTAAAATTATGAAAATTAAAAAAAAAATTACTTAAATTTCATTCCAATTGTATGTAATAATATTCCATCAAGTATACTTTGAATAAATCAGTCGAATTGTACAATACAATATAACTGTTTGTCTTTATCTACAAGTTTAAATTTATTTATTAATTTCAATTACCTAGCAACGTTACTTAATTTAAGTTAAATTTCTATAAATTGTGATTACTGATTGGTTTAAAAGCGGGAGCAGAATAATTTTTTAGTCCCTATTATGAGGGACTAAATCATGTCTTTTAGTCCCGGAATCGCAAAAAATTATTTTTTTTTATAATTTCACTAAATTTCATTATGGTACTGTGACATCATGTTTTCCTTGTAACTTAACCATGTCTCCTTGTTGAGTTGGCAGTTTAAGTTAAACAATTTTTTCCATGTTCTTCATTAAAGCGGTTACTTTAATTGTAACTTTAATAGTTGTGTAGTTGTAACTAATTAGGTCAGCGCTTGCACAAAGTTTGCCATCAGTTTTGTATTCACAGCCATGTATTCTACAAAGGTGTACAATTTCTGTATGGGTACACTATTAGGTAGGATTTCATGTTGTGACCTCTCAGTCTATTGACTGGAGGGACAATCTTTTATGTTAAAAAGTATTTTGAAAATACATTTTAAGCTGAAAAATCGACAAACGTCATTTTATAAACACGTTTTCAACAATTTGATGTATTTCTCCGATTAAGTAGGTTCGAAAAAGCTTATTTTTATTCACAGAGTGAAATAATTTGTTGTTGTATTTATTTTTGTTAAAATTACATTGTCAGTAAATTTTAAGGTACTATGATGGATGAACAGTAGATATTATTTTATTAATTTTTTTTTTTATAAATTAAACGCAACTCTTGTAGGTAAATGAAATAGTTTATTACTTTTATCTGCCTTCAGTCTTGCATTCTTAAACTGCTTCCGATGTCACCAAAATAGCACTTACGAACGTCGGTAAGTAATATATTTTGTACGAAGCAGTTAACAAAAATTAAAAAAAAAAAAAAAAGAAATTGAAATAAAGCTACATAAATAAACTTAATTTGTATGGAAGGTTTCCCAATTTGCTTGTAATAAAACCAAATATCAGATTAAGTGTAGAAGAGATGACGTTTGAGCGTGTAAAAAAATGATTGTTTCATTTTAATCATTTTATTTGAGAATAATTAACAAAGTTAAAAGTCACCTATAAGTCTTCCTCAAAGACTATGTTCAAACTTCCTTGTTATTCAATGGTACCATATTTTTTTTAAATGTTATTAAATTTTCAAAAAATTGGATATTGTATTTATTTTAATTTTTTACTTGAACAATTTGAAAACCGAACTATTCGAATGAAAAATTTATATCAGTGATTCTCAAAGTGGGGGCCGCAGAAACAATTGAATACAGATGATATACTCATTTTCTACACATTTCTTACCCATTTATATATATTTCGGGGATCCTTCGAAATTTTTAAGTGTAAAGGGGATCGCAGATCAAAAAGTTTGAGAATCACTGCTTTATATTACGTAATTGTAACATAAGTATTAGTACGGGAGGTAGCGTTGTATTTTCATTAGTGATTTTAGGCCGAATGAATTTTACTGTAAATATTAGATTAGTATGGCCCATTTAACTTAAATTTAACCATTCTTCATCACTTATGAATTTAAATAACTTCCATTTTCTTGGCTTTATCTCTTTCATTATTGCACTGACGTAAATTTTAAAATTGCAGTTTGTTTTTAGAAAAGAATATAAGATTGATTTGTTTTGAATATAAAAATTATTTAACATTTTAACTTTGACTCATGATCAATTGTAATTGAAACAGGGTATACCTAATAATCATTAAAACGGGCGTCAGCCGTCGCACCCGCGGTGCACCTAAAGGGGTATCGGGTTTAATTTTGAACTACTTTTTGACATTTAGAACTGTCAAATATTGCCCACTGATTTTAAATTACAAAAAAATTGTTATTGTAATTTTTAATTTTCATAGTTATGTTTGATTAGAGTAGAATAACCGATCAAAATATAGCTTAAAAAATTATTTCTTTAATTAATTTTTTCAAAATTAATTTCGATCATAACAAGTTAAATAAATCTCTAATCAAAACATAACTATGGAAATTAAAAATTATAATAACAATTTTTTTGTAATGTAAAATCAGTGAACAATATTTGACAGTTGTAAATGTCAAAAAGTAGCTCAAAATTAAACCCACTGCCTCTTTTAGGTCCACCGCGGGAGTGACAGTTGACGCCCGTTTTGATGATTATTAGGTACTAATCTAATATTTAAAGTACGATTCATTCGGCCTAAAATCACTTATGAAAATACAACGCTACCTCCCGTACTATATATAAAAGTGTATCGATAAGTTACAAATATTTATTTCTAAATTGTATTATATCTAGTCATATTTTTATCTTAATTAAATTTTTCGTCTAAATTATTTTTATCTAGTCTTTTTGAATAGAGAGTGTTACTTTATGTTATAGTAGATTATGCTTATTCTTAATAATGTCAAATTTGTTTTGCAGAAGAGTAATTTTCTTACAAAAGCTGTACTTCCACTTTAGCCACTGTTCTTCATCGTCACATTTCATTTTACTCTTTTCGAATAATGCTAACGATTAAAAAAAAGAATTTTTTTTTAAATTTTTGTCGTGTATTGCTTCTCACATAGCATTATTAAGAAACTTTCAAAATCTCATGTTTTTCGTTGTCACATGTGAATAACGCTAGCGATTATGAAAAGAAACGTTAAATGTTGTTTAGTACGCATTGTTTCAACAACAGTTGTTTCTCGCATGGCATTATTCAGATGGAGTAATTCAAATCTCACTTAGAACGAAACTGTGTGGCGGAAGGGGTAGAACTCTCACTGAGATGTAGGGGAATGACATTATTGAGAATGTCTACTGTAGATCAAGTTTGAATTAAGGAGCTTTTTATAAATAATATAATAAAACTAAGTACATATTAATTAATTTATTGGATTCATTAAGTTTTCCTTTTTTCAAATGTATGTTCAAAAATGGAAAGAAAATTTAAAAAAAAAAAAAAACGCCGTGAGCAGCGGAGCCCCATTACGGGAGTCGAATTTTTCGCTACATCTTCGGTATTTTCAAGATGTATAAATGTGATTGGAAGGCTGTAGGCGGATTGTCATTTTGGTGGTTTCAAAACTGATGATGAGTGTTCGGGTGATCAAGGAATTTGATAAGATTTGAATGTACTATTTTCTTTTTTTCGAAAACTATGCAGTCACAAACGTTTTTATGAACATATTCGAAATTCGCAAACGATTTCCGATCGACTGAGTGCCCGGAAACCTATAACTATTTCTAAAAAAAAAATTTTTAATTTATTTATTTTTTTTTTTAACTATGACGCACCCGGAAATAAATTTTGACAATTTAACTCATGTGTATCAAGTTCCATAATAATATTGTAGTTTTTCCATTTTTACTATGGAAAAAAAAGTTAGGACAGATTTTTACAGCGAAAAAAATGATACAAAATATTTCATTGGTCATTTCATTGTAGGTAAACACGATTAAAATGAATCAAAAATTCATTAACTTAAATTTAACTGATTTCAAAACCATAGGGCCAATTCGTATTGGTGTAAGCGGAAGCGGCTTGCGCTCAAGTGTAAGCAATATGTACTTGAAAACGAGCACATTTGGCTTACTACATATTGATATGTATGTATATTCCTGTCTCACTTTCCATGTTCTAGTGAGAAAGTGAGACAGGAATATACATACGTATCAATAACAAGCCAAATGTGCTTGTTTTCAAGCGCATATTGCTTACACTTGAACGCAAGCCGCTTCCGCTTAAAAATATAACACTGTACAAAATACAACAAAAAAATGTTTGTAGATTTAAATATATTTGTTTTATACATATAATATAAATTAAATATAAATAAAATCGTTACGATGACACAACGTACAATACTTATACTGATATGGTAAAAAAAGATTTATATATAAATTTATCAAAAAATTGTAGTTATGCTATAAATAATCACTCAATAATATTTTTTCCTTCAAGTCAGTAAAATAGGCCAGTAACCAGAACAAAAAATATTTCTGTAACCCAGTTACAAAGACGACCAAGTCCATTTTTTCGAAAATTGAGATATTGACGGATGCTGATACAAAATATCATGGGACATCTAAATCTAAACAGTTTTGATGAGAAACACGGCTAAAACCATGTTAAAATTGAATTTGAAAAGTAACCTTGGTTACAAAATCGGCCAGCTCTCAAATATGTTGGTGACAGAAACGGCTATCTCCACCAAGCACCAATCAGATGGCTTCATTCTGTCATGTGACCTCGCCATCTTATCATTATTGTATTCGTCTGAGAAGCAGTGATTTTTGCTTTAGTGTTTTTTGGTAATATTTTGGCGTTTTAATAATAAACTGAAAAGATTTATCACCGTAATACACCAACAGAAACAATGGAAGGAATTAATGTTAAAGAATCTCCTTTGTTCAAAGGAAGAAAGAAAGTACCAAATCCTTTAAACTGGAAAAGAGCTAAACAGAAGACTTTGAGGGTAGTATTAGATCTAACATACCACTGAACAAATACCTTGTAGCCTACTACTTTACTGCCTTTTCTCCAATTTTATTAATTATCTTTGTTAGTTAGATGAATTTTAAAATATTAATAACATTCAAAATAACATTTAAAATTGGTAAGATTACATTATAAAAACAATTAGTAGACAAGTATTAGCTGAGAAATATCAATAAAAATGGAACGGTTTCTAGTAATGTGATCATTTTTTTATTTTATTTTTCTTTATGTTAATTGATCTCTGACATAAAACAACTTGTATTTTGGTTTTAATTCCATTGTTCGTTTTTAGGTACAGTCCAGAGGGATTACCCAAGGTACCTTCATGTCGCCACAGAGGAAAGAAGAATTGCAGCTTGTTGAAGATGCAAGATATAAACAGGTTTCATAGGGCATTTTATTCTGAAAAGTCAAAAGCCAGCCAAGATGCTTTTCTTCTTAAGTATTGCACAAGAGAACCACCAAAAAGAAACAGACCAAAAGACGGATCAAGATCTGCTAAAGGCGTAAGTTACCAATATTTTATTGTAACCATGGCAGGAAATAAATTAGAAGTATGTAGGAATACGTTTATTGGAGTTTTGGGCATTACAAAGCACAGGGTTGAAGGGGTTTTCAGACGATTTAAGAAAAACGGATGTCTAATCCCTGTTGAAACTCGAGGTGGTTATAGGAAGGTTAACATTTATCAGAAAAAAATTGATTCAGTCATAGATTTTGTAAAGAAGTTTAAAGGCACAGAATCACATTACAGCAGAGCAAGGAGTACTCGCATTTATCTTCATTCTAGCCTGTCTATATCTAAAATGTGGAATATGTACCAAGAATCAGTTCCTTATGACTTAAAAGTTAAAGAGTCGTTTTTTCGACACATATTTGTAACTAGATTCAACGTCAGCTTTAAAAGTCCATCAACAGATGTATGCTCAACATGTCTGCAATTCAAAGAAAAACTTAAAGCTGAAAAAGATGAGGCCTTACGAAAACTTCAAACAGAGTTAAATGTACACATTACTCTTGCTAAAGGATTTTTTACCCTTTTGAAGAAAGATGAACCTAATGTTGCTATAATGTCGTACGATATGCAAAAAAATATGTCTCTGCCAAAGCTCCCAGATCAAAGTACGTACTATTCAAGGCAGTTATACTGTTATAATTTGACGATTGTTTCTGGATGTTCTACTGGAACTGAAGCTTTACGTAAAGAAAATGTATCAATTTACTCTTGGGCCGAGCACGAAATGAAAAAGTCCTCAAATGAAATAGCCTCTGCAGTATTTGAAGAACTTGAGTTCAGATCTAAATCTGATTGCTTTGAAGGAAAAGACATCTTAAGGCTTGTAGCTGATGGGTGTCCAGGCCAAAAAAAACACTATTGTATTAACAATGTGCATTGCTTGGCTGCAAAGAACTAAAACTTCAATCACAAAAGTGGAACTAGTGTATCCTGTTACCGGGCACTCATATATGCCAAGTGATAGAGTTTTTGGCGGAATAGAAAGAAGTGTAAAGAAAAGAGATACAGTTGTGCAGCTTGAAGAGTATCATTCAGAGTTTAATAAGCATGGGACAGTAAAACTTCTAGGAAAAGACTGGACCAACCAGGACTGAAAGTCAGAAGCTAAAACTTGTGTTAAAGACCCAAAAAATCTTCATTTTAAAATTTCGCAAGTCAAAAAGTTAGTTTTGACCAAGAAACCAAAGTCAGTTACTGTCAGTGGGGAACAAAATTACAATTTTGCAATAAACTCAAGTTTGAGTGTCATGAGACCAGGAAAAAAAGTATGGGATATAAACCCTACTGAACTTAAGCTTGGAGTCAAAGTAAATGCATTAAAGATTAAAGATGTGCGAGATTTATTACGAAAACACTACGGTGAAAAATGGAGTGAAATGGAAAATGTGAAGTGGTATAACGAAGTGATAAACAATAATGAAATGATGCCTGAAAATCCAAGTCCTGAATGTGAGTGCTTGAATAATACACAGTGTGAAGACGTCACTGAAGTCAATCAAGTTGTACTGGACTTTTGAGCCAAAATTGTAAGACTCGGCTATTGACAGATAATTAGTAAAAATAGTTTAATTTTGTGTTTGCTTTTCCATCAATAAAGTTCTTTTGGACAACTAAACCGGTATCTTAAGACACTTTTATTGTTTTTTTTTTTTTTTTTTAAATATATGACAAATTTTGTATTATTAAATTCATATTTTCATTCCATATTTTCACTTTTTGGTTTTTAACCTGGAATACAGAACTAGCCCTGATATATTACTGATATTTTATTACCGACTTAAGATATCAGTAACACCACCAGCAACAGTTTTGGTGACAAAAACGACCATCTCCACATGTTGGTTACAAACACGGTCACGTCCATATTTTAATGTTAAATATCTCTTTTAGTACAGCAAATAGCTATAGTATAAAAATTACTATTCCATAATGTTCTGTGAGTAATTGTTAATCAGTAGTTGAAGTAATTGAAACAGTTTTTCGCCTCCTGAAAATTTTGCTAAAAGGACTTGGTCGACCTTGTAACTAGGCTACAGATTTGTTAACCTCTCGATTTTGAGAAACAGCACCGATTTTGATGAAACTTGGTAAATAAGCTCTTTATACCCTATCCTTTAAAAGTTATATAGCCTTGATGGGCGCTTCAAATTTTGAAGGGGTGAAAATAGCCTCTTTTGCAGAATAATATAAAACCATTTTTGGAAACGCTACCGATATTAAAATCGTGTATATTTACGTTGAAGAGATATTGTTGAATGGTTAAAAATATTCTTGAAATTACAATGATATTCCGACCCCTAAAAACCACCCCTAATATTACATCGTTCCAATAATAATAATTTTTTTGCAATTTAAAAATAAAAATGTTGCATGCATTTCCCATCCCAAAAGCAGATCTATAAATCTAATCGGTGGGAGAGCCATCGTCGCTATTGGTTTCTTCCTCCTGCTCCTGATCAACAATGAGTGCACAATTGGTGCAGTTGGAGCTCCAGCAGGCTCCATACGTAGCGCTGCAAAATAACCCAACTTTTCGACACGTGTACCGCAATGCCGCAATTGCCGCAATATTTTTTACAGTTGCAAAAAATCATTCGCAATAAATCTTCCGGAGCAGGTGGATTTCTTATTTTCGTTGTTATTAAGCAACCGTTAAGAGAATACCATCTTCAATCATGCGGGCGAATATTAGTACTATCGAGCTATAATTGGGTTTGTAAATAAACCGTCTTTATGTGCTCGTTCAGAGCGTCAATTGTCGGGACGATAGATTATAATTTAACTGCGCTCTTTTTAGAGGTCACTTAGATGAAGTTCTCGTAGCGCGTCTGCTCGAGAAAAACTGCTTTTGTGACACTATTCAATTGTTTTAATGTGTGCGCAGCTCCACCCTACAGTACAATTGTGCAATACCAGCCGGTTTCCAGAATTTGCTGTAACTTAAAAATTGCATGGAAATTCGTCATTTTTGAAATTAGAGCTATGAAAGTTGGTGATTAGAATTCTATGTACCAGTAAAAGCGAATGGTAAAAGCGTTTTTGGAAATTCATTCCCTAAGGGTCCGTCCACACGACACAAGCTTTACCACCGACTTACTTGCGCAAACCAGTTTGTGCAAGTAAACATGTACGTATGGACGGGAAAAAACGTAGCGACTTACTTGCACAAACCTGGTTTGCGCAGGTAAGTCGGTGGTAAAGCTTGAGCGTGTGGACGGGCCCTTAGAGAGTAAAATGAGGAACGAAATATTTGTTTTTGTTTGTAGTTCTACTTGGTGACACGCCCGACCTTCATCACGCAAAATCCGAATATAGTATTACGATCCGTAATGCATGTGTGGTTTGGATGGACGTAGAAAGGCGTCAAAGCCGTCGACAGCGACGCGGTAAGCGTGCTCCGAAAAATTGAAGGCAAAATACAATTTGTTTTATAACGATAACTTTGTCAGTTTTGAAGATATCCAATCGCACAAATACTCAATTTGTAAGGAATTTCAAAGACTAGAAGGCCTGTAAAGTTCAACTGTTTTGAACTCTTATTTTTTAAGATTTTTAAGTTTCAATGTCTCGGGAAACGTAGGCGTTGGACCTACCTGTGAACTTATATCGACGATATCTCAAATAATTATTATCGTATAAAAACCAAAAAAGAACCAAAATGTCGGGCAATTAAAGACTTGTAATTTTATACAGATGCATTTTTTTTTTCGTATATTACATAGTTTTTTTAGTTATCGGAAAAAAAGGAAATTTTTTCTGAAATTTCAAAATCTGTGGCTAACGTAAATGAAACCTATTTTCAAAAATAAGCATTCTAAAGCACTCAAACTCCCAGAATATATGGTTAGTACCTAAATGAAAATAACTGTACTTGGATTTTGTTGACTATCAATTCTTGTCGCGAAGCCATTGGTTTTGTTGTTGCTTTTTGCTCTGGAAAAATGAGACAGCCGCATTCTTCTCACCATAACTTCGTCATTTTTGACGCAAATAACTTCTACCAGAGCTCATTTTGAAGGTCTTTTCAAGTCCTGTAAATAATGTCAGATAAGTTTTCCTCCTAAAATATGCTGTTTTCCCGTTATTTAACGCCAAAGGTTCGAATTTAGTTTTCGGTGACCAAACAATCATTTTTAACGACTCATAACTTGAATATTGTTTCATCTTCGGAAAGGAAGAAAAAACCAATCGATTCGTTATTTTAAAAGCTTCATTTTTACTTCAGTAAGTTTATTTTTAAAAATGAACGGTTTTTAAATTATTCATGAAAAACCGCTTCAAAACATGCATTTTTTAGATGAAAAATCAACAATTTCAATGGCAGATAACTCGGAAAATATTGATTTATAGAAAAACATGTACAGAGCATTCTTTGACTAGAATTCATCCCTCTATCGATTTCTGCATTTAGTTTATGGGTATCAATTTCCACCTCCTAGAAAGGGTGGTATCCACCCCCGGGGTAAAAGCGCACATCAGCACTATATAACTTTTGTTTCTTAAGTTATTCCCTATCTACTGTTAAAATTTCATGACAATCGGAACTGTTTCTTAAAATCGACAGCCAAAACAAAACGATCTGGTCACTGGCCTAAAATATTCGTTCGTATTTACTGACATTTTAATACTTATTTTTATCGTCAGATCTCTCTGAAAAACAAGAAAATTGTTGGCTTATAAGTGATCTTCTTTCCACTGATTCAATATATCCCTTAATTTTTGTTTTTCATCAGGCGATGCGAACGTGTAATTAACGGTATTGTAGTTAATTTGCCAAAGCGTTTTTTGATTTAAATTGAAATTTTCACCAGCGTGTTCGAATTCATTGGATAGATTTGTTTCAAATACTCCTTTATCATCAGTCTAAAAGTATTTTAAAAATTAATCCAGCATTCCGTATTGTGGTGCTTTCAATATA
Source organism: Brachynemurus nebulosus (assembly GCA_035578155.1). NCBI lineage: Eukaryota > Metazoa > Arthropoda > Insecta > Neuroptera > Myrmeleontidae > Brachynemurus > Brachynemurus nebulosus. Next base: position 26,519,077 of record JAPWDM010000002.1, read on the forward strand.
AATGTTACTTACACAAATGGCAAAGGGATGATTGTTTTTTATTAATTCTTTGATATGGTGATCAGAATAATTTTCATAAACGTTAGTACTAATGTTTGATGTCAAGCAGCACTCTTGAAATAATTTTATATTTAGTGATAATCTATTTACACTTATAGTACGAGTTACAGACCAATGAACACTATTATATTATATTAGGTTGGTACAAAAGTTCTCAGGGTTTCAATAGGTAAAGTTCAAAGTGGCATAACTTCAGTAATAATTACTCGATTTAATCGAAATAAGCGCCATTACAATCTGTACATTTTTGCCAACGTGTTACAAGTCTATTTATTCCGTCATTGTAAAAATTTGGTTCTCGGGATTCGATGAAGTCGACAAATGCTGTTTTTGCCTGGTCTTGATTCTACCTGTGAGAAAGTTATCGAAGTGCTTGAAAAGGTGGTACTCGGTTGGCGAGAGGTCTGGAGAGTATGGTGGGTGAGGCAAAACTTCGACGCTCAATTCGTTTAATTTTCGGACGGTGATTTGTGAAATGTGCGGACGGGCGTTGTCGTGGAGCAGGATCGGACCTCTTCTGTTGACCAGTGCCGGCTGCTTTTGATGCAATTTGCGGTGCATTTCGACGATTTCCTCACAATAAGACTCCGCTGTGATGGTTTGACCAGGTGTCAAAAAATTATAGTGGATCACGCCAGCTGCAGACCACCATACTGTAACCATAGTCTTTTTTTGGTGGGTTTTCGCCTTTGGAAAGTGTCTGGGAGGCTCGTCGGCGTTCAACCACTGTCCCGAACGTTTCCGGTTATTGTACATAATCCACTTTTCATCGCACGTCACTATTCGATCCAAAAAAGGGTCGTTTTGATTTCGCAGAATCAAAGAAGAACACACCTCGAAACGTGACAATTTCTGTCGATTGTTCAAATCGTGGGGCACCCACTTTTCGAGTTTTTTCACCTTTCCAATGCGTTTTAAACCATCTAAGACTGCATGGTGACTGACTCCTAGTTCCTGTGCAATCTCTCGAGCCGTTTGCGATGGGTCAGCTTCCACCAGGGTCCTCAATTCGTCGTTCTGAAGTACTCTAGATCGACCACTACGAGGTACACTTTCGAAGCTGATATCTCCGGAACGAAATTTCTTAAACCATTGTTGCACGGTGCTTTCTCCAACGCTATTATGGCCCCACACTTGGTTAATTTGGCGAGCTGTCTCGGCAGCGGATTGTCCCAATTTGAAGTTAAAATAAAAAATCGTACGAAATTGTTCCTTAGACATGCTGAATTAAGCCCACAAAAGTCACAAAATATTAAACATATAAAAAAAACAAATTACACTATCAGACAGAGCGAAAAATTCTTTACAAGATGTCAAAACGCGAAATACGTTGAATATTTTATTTAGAAACAAATGAATAAAAAACAGTAATAAGACAAACCCTGAGAACTTTTGTACCAACCTAATACTACTACAATACTACTAGACAAAGCGTAAAGCCAGTTTGTAGGCATTTTTCTTGAAGCAGGTAACAAGGTGAGACGAGTGAAATTTAATGAAATAATATAATGTCAATTTTTGAGCAAATGCGACTATAATTATTGCAGGACATAATTTGTAAACGTATGTATTTTGAAAAAGAAAAGCGAATACCACTTTTTTCACTTATTATTACACGAGAGGTTTGTATTTTCTCGAATAAATTTGGGTCTGTCTAACGAAAATTTGTTGCTTAGCAATTTAACGAGAAGAATTGTCAACTAACAAAAACGCGACAGCGGAGCTGAAGCGTTTTTGGGTTGACAATTCTTCGAGTTAAATTGCTGTTAGGTAAGAAATTTAAGTTGTAGAAAACACAAATTTCTTCAGAAAAAATACAAAACTCAAGTATAATACGGTAAGATAATTTAACGAATAAAATAAATTATACATTCCTCAAAAATACTAATTAAACTAGGTCAACGTCTATCTGAAAAAAAAAAATCACGTGAACTTAAAATATAAAAATTTGAGGGACAGGTCTACCCACACTGTCAACTTCCCATTGGATGTCCTTAAAGACTAGAGACTACTGTACATAAATAATTCTTTTTCCATTTCGGGCAACTTCTCCCCTGGGCTCCCGATAGAAGCTTTGCCCCTTGCACCATACCGGGGGCTTCGCCTTCTGTACCTAAGGGTGGGGGCTCCACCCTTATCAAACAAATGATAACATCATTTGTTCTCAAGATATGCGAGACAAAATATATTTCAAAAACAGTTTATTATTTCGTTTTTTTTTTTTTTTTTTTTTTTTTTTTTTGTAACCTACGTACCTAAGGTAGCGGTTACACTGGATACGAATTCATCCGAAAATTTATTCGTACGAATTCGTACGAGTTTATCCGAGTTAATAGGAATTAAACAAATGCATACATTTAGACATGCGTGGTTACTCGTACTCTTTCGTACGAGCTCGTACGACTTTTTGATACGACCAAAATATTTTGTTTTTTGATGCGAATTCGTACGAAAAAAATGATGGATTTAGAAAAAATAATCATTTTTGTTGAACAAAGGTGGTCTTTAAGGGATCAAAAACATAAATACTGTCATAATAGAAAGTTAAATAAAAAATTGTGGAATGAGGTGGTAGAGGAAATGTTTAGATAATTTTTTAATTAAATATATTACGATATAACAAAACTAACCTAACCTAACAAAAACATTTTAAGTATGTGTAATGAATAATTAACTAAATATTGAAGCTGAAATTCAGTATATTTTAAAATATAATTTAATGTGACTTGTGACATGTTCAAGTACTCTAAAAATTTCTGTTCGTCTTGAAAAATTTCTTTCAAGCAATTCCAGAACTCAGCTTTTTTTGCTCTACATGAATAATGAATAATCGTTTACCCAGAATTGTTTGTTTTCTATAATTAGAAATTTTGAAAACGATGATTCTAATAAATAAGATTCGGTAGCTGGATCCATTGTTTGATATCATGCAATATGTATTAACGGTTTTCAGTTTAAGTTTAAATACGAATTCGTATTACGATTCCGTATCCAATGTAACCACACAGTCGTACGAATGAATTTCGTACGAGCTCGTACGAATCAGTTTTCGAACGAATTCGTATCCAATGTAACCGCAGCCTAATGCAACTTAAAAATATATTTTTTCCGTAGTACGCACTCGAGTATACAAGGTTCAGTTTTCATTTCCAAAAACATGTATGAAACGAGTGATTTGTTGATCTAGTTTAAATAGTATTTTTGAGGAAGGTATAGTATAATTCATATTATTATTTAATATATTGTTACTATGGTTCTGAAGCCAATAAATTTTTTTATCGTGTTTACTTACAATGAAATGACCAATGAAATGTTTTGTACCATTTTTATCGCTGTAAAAGCCTGCCCTAACTTTTTTCCATGGTAAAAATGAAAAAACTACAATATTCTTATGGGACTTGATACACATGAGTTAAATTATCTTTCAAAATTTTGCAGTCTCTTCTCAAAAAAGTAAAATTTTATTATCAATATTATATTTTTGCAATAATTATTTGAAAATGTTACTACGGATACCATCCATTACTATATTACGGAATACTATTAAGGTCGGAACTTGGTCGTAACTGGTTGCCTCAATTATACATTTATATAATTGGTCTATATAATATATAATATGTTCATTAGTCTGTGATACGAGTTCATTTTTTCAACAAAATAAAATGCAAAGTTTCTGTCAAGTTGAAATTTAAAGACTAACAATAGGGACTGAGCCTGAATTATAGACGGTAGCGTTGGCGCCGATATTTGCTCCCTCATGTAACGTAAATGAAAAATGTTATATGTGAATGTTATAGCTCGGGCCTTTTTACTTGGCAGTAACTCGCGCATGATACAGATAGATATATTTGAAAATACATTACAAATAAGAGACAATAACATCTGAAAAATACTAGGTTTAAATCATATTAAAAAGAGACACCTTTTTAACAAACATATTGTTCTTTTTCATTTCTTCTTTTATTACCTACTATTAGATGTAGTTAAATTCGTTTTCTGCGCACTGCCAAGTTAAAAGGCCCAAGCTATACTATGGTTTTACTTGCGTAATATGACATGAGTGTATGAAAGTAATATCTATCTCCATGGTATTAGTTATATATTGTCTGTACCACAGAATACACAGAAGAAATGTAAATACAAAAATCTGTCATTCGTCTGGTGTTGGTTGGTGTCGGTTATATAACCACCTCACCAGTCGTTCACATGCTGTGCCAGTAGCAACATCGCACTTGTGTTTATGATATTCTAATTAACTTTTGAAATTTAAATAGAAAAAAATATGAAGTGTGTCGTATCTAAGTGTAAAAATTCCATTAAACAAAAAAATACTCAAAATAAAGGGATATCTTTCTTTAAATAAGTGAATCGATTTTAATTTTCTGTTTGTCAACCACAGTTAGCCATGATGATGTACAGTCATGTATACTATGTACACAGTGTGTCGTGGTGTGTCCACACATATACAAGCACAAGGTCAGTGTACATGTTGTGAGTTTGGTTGGAGGCAGCAATTTTACGTCATATTTTGGCAACAAGTGGATTGCAGTATAGAGATAGATAAGTTGGTATCTAATGTCTGTAGTCTATGCACTATACCACACACTAATTACTGTTTCAATCTGACGCTAGATGACAATATTGTTGTCAAGCTAGGTTTCTTTCTATAGTCTTTATCCTTAAAGAAAGTGTGTGTATGATCTAGCTATTTGCAAAGAAAGGCTTTAAGATTATTATTATTATTGAAATAGCAGAAAACGATAATTAAATTTCTAGTGAAGCAATGGAGCAATTGGAGGGAAATTTATAGCCATATAAAAAACAAAATAAAATTTGTACTTTAAATAAGCTTACAGATGACCTTTGCATTTTATATGAGTATGTGAAAATTTGTATTAAAAAAATTATTTATTAATTTATTGTAATGAAAATTACCGACAGGAATTTTGCTTTCTAATAAAAGCTTCCATGTTTCTTCACTTCCTCCATAACTGGGATGTATATGACTGCCATGACCAATTCTGCCTGGCTTAAAATTAAGAATTTCTGTAGTTTCTTCAATTGATGGTATTTCTGAACAATGTATTGCTGTAAATAAGTTATTTTCTCGTGCTTGATTAGCTACTTCTGAAAGCCAAGTGCCTTGAAATGGATTTCCACTGATATCGATTCCAGCGATTATATCTGGATGCTTTTCTCGAAATTCATTTATAATATCAAAGTTTTCTATTATGTCATTCTTTTTGAAATTTCGATTGAAAGATATTAATAATTTTACCAGAATATTTGGATATTTTTGTCTCGCTTCTAAAATCCCTTGTATTATCGCTTCTAAATACGATTCTTTCGTCATTTTCCCTGGTATACTTCGTGGTGTCGTTCGTAACTCTAAATAAATAACATTATCGTTTGAAAATTCCTCAATTACATCTAATGTAGCAATTTTCATAGCAGTAGGTGTTGTTGTTACTTTATATACTAAATCAAAAAGAAAAAAACATTCTGAAAGAGATTTACTATCTTCCTTGTTTAAAATGCAATTTTCAGTTGGCAACTCAGCTAAATCGTATAACTTCTTTAAAGTCTGTGGGGATAAAGATCCATTTAAATGAGCATGTAATTCCTAAAAGTAATAAATTATTTAATTATAATTTACATTTCTAAATTATTGAAAAAGTATAGCTTAGTGAAACTTCTATAGCAAACGATGTTATATCTGTAGCACATCTTTTTTTAAATGTTTAAATTGTAATATTATACTTTTAAAACTTAAATAATACAACCTTTTTCTTGATAACTTTTTAAATAGATAGTTTGGAATAATATGACATCAACAACACTGTGGATAAATTAAGTAATTTGACCAATATAAAATACAAAAGTAACCACAGTAATCTAATCAAGAAAACTGAAAATATCCAAATATCATTTTAAGTTACCCTTTAAATTACGTTTCAAAATTTTTTGATTCACTCCATCATTATCCCGTTATAAAAGTTCCACTTCAAAATGTGAAGTGTACCTCACGTACGTATATTATAAATTATATGTATAAGCTCTTAGTTGTTATTTTTGAATAGTATTTTATTTTTTAAGTTAAAATTCTAAAAATTAAGTAAAACATTTTTTACAACATTAAATCGCATAGCAGCCTGGTCAACAACTAAAGTATTTCATTTTGAGTCCCGTTACCGTTAGCTTCACTAAAGAAGTTTCATTTCAAAAATTATGAGTTTTTATTTGGTGTAATCTGCTAACTAGATATTGAAAATTTAATATTAAAATAATTAAATTGATACCGTAAAGGAATCTTATTTTGGATATTTAGTTATGGTTAATATTCAAGCATTTAGTATAATTTTAATAATCATATTTTCCTGATTAATAATTTTAAAAAGTTATCAGACAAAAATTACGTCAAGTCCATTTTATACTAGACACACTATAGGTATGCTAAATACTAGAAAAATTATACGTAAATAAAATCGGTAAAGCAATTAAATTGCTGGAGTTCTTTAATTATATCTAAGTAACTAAAACCATACAATTTTAGACTTACATACTTTGAAATATTTGATAATAGGGATAAAATTAATATTCAGTGTTATTGCTTAAAATAGATAATGTAGGTGTTATGTATTATATTTATACATAAATGTCGTGGGGAAATATACCTATTTTCTTTTTTAACAATAGAACTGTTGCAATCCTTATAATATGATTAACTGATTAGTGATTACTTACGACTTTGGGTAATTGTTTACAAAAAGTTTCCAAATCCATTGAAAAATTTCAAAGTTACTTGAAAAATAGTTACAAGGTTTATAATCTTTATAGAAAATTTTGTACCACAGAATATGTACTTTTGCGCAATAATATAGGTTATATTCAGAACTAAATACGGTTATTGTGACAAATGCTTATTAGCTTTTGCTAATTATAATAAAAAAAAAAAACTAATTTATTTCCTATTTTTAAATTTGTTGTACTACTGACTTTTATTAAATTCCTTTTATTGTTTTAATATAATTAACTAAATTTTGTTTTTTCTGTAAAACAAATGCTGACATCATAGAGCATCTAGAGAGAAAATACATATTTCTATACTACTGGAACCTGTGTAACCACTTGAGATAGAAAATATGTTGTATACGTGCACGGTGTTTACTTTGTATTTGTGCGGTAAACTTTGTTTGTGTGAGTGGTGATAGCCGTCACGTGACCTTTGGTTCACATACATGTATGTGATGTGTGTGATACCCAAGGGGACAAACTAGATTGGCTTTGCCTCTGTTCCACTTGTAATGAGTTTGTGACGTAGTTTGTTTGTGTACATACACACTGTTTGCAGTGTATTAGTTTGGTTTTTTGTAGTAGTATGTGTATACACATATACAATCACATCACACGTATTACCAGAGAGAGCTGTTCAACGTGCTCAACTAACAATGGGTATATTGTTAATATAATGGTGTGTTGACTCGACGACGACTACTGACGGACTAATGCCTTAAGCTGTGACTGACTAACAAATGACTCCAAGCGAATTTCACTTTTTTTATGTTAGTTGGCTTCTAGTGTTCTATGGTGATACCACAACGCTACTTGTGCCGGTTCAACAATCAAATTTATTGTTGTTTGACTGACTTACACTGAACGACGGGTACTGAGCAACTGACACCTAAGCAGCCTAAGATGCACATACTTCTACATAAGTGATTGCAGAAAAGAGACAGTTATATTCGTTCTATTTGTTCTGTGGCTGACATCGATATATCCATATTTTTTTTTCAATATTTTTTTCCTGGCAGTTAGGGCTGCCAAGTTATTTTTAGCAGACCCGCCACTAGAGGCAGTGAAAACCACCCCAAACCGCGCAAATTCAAACTATACCGCAAAAAACCGCACACTTAAACAAAATATTGAATTTAAATTGAAACGTCAAAACATATACATACACGTAACACGATATACCCAAACGTCAAAACCAGAGAATAATTCAGAAGCCAAGTTCCTATCTCTGCACTAGTGATACCAGTGTAGACAAAAAAAACCCACTACTTCCCACCACTAGTTGGGTAGGTACACACTGTTTGTAGTGGTGTTGGTTTGATGTTTGCAACTGTGTGAGTCATCAGACACGCAACTACAAAACACGTATTGTCGGACAGAGCAACGTGCAGTTCAAGAAACAATGGTCTAACAATACATTACAATGTGTTATGCATTCGGTGACCGACACCGACCAACTAATGTCTAAAGGTCCATTCATATCTACAGACACTAAACGTAACAGACACGTATCGTGCCAGACACGACAAATATTGTTTAATGCTTTTCTTATGGGTGTGTTCATATTATAGCGTAACGTAAGCGCACAGACACGTACAGTGACAGACAGTGTCCGCTCAGTATTCTCGAGGAGAATATTTTGTCTGTGCTGGAACGTGTCTGTTGACTTTGCGCGGCTAATATGAATGCATGTTTCAAAACGTACAAACAAAATTCCTAGAATTTATTTATAAACTTTCATTTTATTCGTTTTATGAAGTATAAATAATGAAAAATTAATCGAATTTGTTAGAAAATAAACATTTTCTGTTAATTATATAAGATCTGAATAACAAACATTTAATCGAATTTATTAGGTTATGTACATTTCTCCACAATCACACTGATAAGAAATTTGGCGATAATCAAAAGTAACGCAATTTCGGAAATAATAACGGAATTTCGGAAAAATCTTCAATATAAAAGTCACATAACGTTGTCAGATTTGCTATAATTTAATTTTTGTAATTCACTGATACATACTATATGTGCTATACGTATAGTATCTACTGTCTGTGTCTGTCTGCTCATTGTCTGTATAATATGAATACTTTTGAAAATGTCGTGTCTGCCACGATACGTGTCTGTGACGTTCAGTGTCTGTAGATATGAATGAACCTTTAAGCGGTATCGGCCACACTCAGACACACCGCTATCCACAATTTTTTACACATACGCGTAGGGCTTTGTCAAAACCAAGTAACAATTGTCAAAATAGAAGTTTCGAATACGGTAACCGTCATAACCGTTATTACCTTTGTTATATTTTGCTCTGTGATTACATTCAATCAGTGACTAGTATTGTTGATACTTGATACCGACAAATTTAAACGGTTCTTTAATTAAAATAACATTTATTCTTAAAAAAGGAATTTTTCTAAGTTTTTAGATTAATCTTTAGGCGTCAAATACAAATTAAATTTTTTTTTTGTGTATGTACAAAAATCGGTAAACAACCTTTTAATATTTAGCTTTACTTAAAAAGAATGAGATATATATTCTATGGTATGGGTCCGACACCTAAGCTTGTGTAATGACGTTTTATCCCCTTATTTTTACATAATTATTGAAGAAAGAGAGCAGAGTTTTATGGTTATTGAGAACATAATATGTTTAAAATATTTTGTATTTTTAAAAATATTTTATATAATTTTTAATACGGCCCAAAAAGCGGAAAACCGCAAAACAGAAATTTTCACCGCAAATTTTATTTCTAATCCGTCTAATTTGCGGAAATCCGCCCAAACTGGCAGCCTTACTGGCAGTGTTGTCAGACAGTTTTTCCAAAAAACTCTAGGTGGCAGCTCTAAAAAGCAGTGTGGCAGTAGACGTAGGAAAAAAGCCAGAGATCTAAACCATCGCTATTTCAAAGTATGAACGGATATATAATGAAGTATTATAAGATGGATGTTATGTTTTAATAAATAATAAAACAAGATGTTTATTTTTAATAATTTTATTTAACTTTAATTATAAGAATAGTTTTATAAAGACTTGTGAACTCGACCAGCGCTAGCCATGAACTCTCAATATACAGAGTGTCAAAAGTATCCACTGAAGATCACGCTAGGTGGCAGTTCATATCATGACATCTCCCTTTACAAGTAATTTTTGGTTTTCATTCAAAATACAAAAATAAGTTGTCAATACATTTTTAGACTTATATACTAAAAATACATTTGAACTTACAATTTATAATCTTTTAAATATGATGGTGTTCTCACAATTCTACCAGATCTTGATACATAAGTTGGATTATTTTGAACACTTCGGTTTAAACTAGAGCTAAGTTTGGTTTGAAACATCTGAACACGCTTGTTCAGGAGTCGCTTGAGTTACATTTGGAATCACACTTTTTGGAACAGTTTTATCACAATCGTATTCAGTTGTCTTTTTATATAAATGTATTGACATTGACATTTGTACTTCATACGACCGTGGTCTATCACAAATTTTTGTTACAACTGCAGGTTCTACCGGTTTACATTCTTCTTTTCGAATATACACATCATCTCCTAATTTTAACGGATTTAAATTGTGACTGTTTCTATCATAATAATGTTTTTGTTCGCTTTGTCTTTTTAACAATTGTTGTCTAACTAACTCATTCTTCTCCCAATCATTTCTCTTTACATTAATCGGCAAAATTCCACGCGTTTTATAACCAAATAACAATTCGTTCGGCGATTTTAATTCGTTTGAGATCGGGGTGTTTCTATACTCTAACAATGCAAGTGCCGGATCTCTGTTACTATGCTCTATCTTTTTAAACATACTTTTCACGGTTCCAACATTACGTTCAACCATACCATTGGATTTTGGATAATTCGGACTTGACGTTACATGTTCAAAATTCCAGGAAATTGCAAAATTTATCATGTCACGGTTTGCAAAATGGGTACCATTATCAGAAATTGCTTTTTTAGGAATTCCAAATCTTGCAAAAATTGACTTTAATTTTGAAACAATTGTTGAACCTAACATGTTCTCCAATTTTGCAACTTCCATATATTTGCTGATATAATCTATAACCAAAAGCCAATGACTGTTTTGAAATTCAAACAAATCCATACCAATTGTTTCCCACGGAGCACTCGGGACTTCGTGCGGTAACAAAGGTTGTCTCACATTCGCTTTTTTGAACCTCATACAAGATTCGCAACTATTTACAATGTTTTCAATGTGCTGATTCATAAATGGCCAACACAAAATTTCTCTCGCACGATTTTTACACTTTTCAATTCCAAGATGACAATAATGAATCAAATTTAACATCTCTTTTCGCAAATTTCTAGGAACTACAAGTCTGTTTCCTTTAAAAATTAACCCTTCAACTACACAAAACTCATCCGCATGCGTGTGATACGGTTTTAATACTTCAGGTAACTTTTTTGCATCACTTGGCCAACCTTCTAATATATACTTCATTAACAGTTGCATTTCTTCGTCATTGTGTGTTTCTTTTTGAAATTCTAACTTTTTCTCCACGGAAATCGGTAGTGACTATATCAATAAGAAAACTTGTGCTTCAACATCTTTTTCGCGACCATTCGACGGTTCTACCAAAAAATGACGTGACAATGCGTCTGCCAATAAGAGTTCTTTGCCCGGTTTGTACTTAACACTTTCAGTCCCACGGCTTCGGCATCCGAAACCAAACAAAACATCCCCAGAGGCCGACCGCGATCAATGATTAATTGATTAGTTAGTTACGTATTATGTGTGCGATGTTTACCATCATTCATCACACAGATGTGTTCCTACTCACATAATATGTACATAAATACATACCAACACAAACTACTCTTTTGGTTTCTATGTTTTCTATGTATAAAAAATTTTAAGATAAACAAAAAATACATAAAAAATATAATTTGTTTTTAAATAAAATTGATTTGAATGTCAGTGCATATGTAGTATGTACGTATGTTTACAGTTTTACACATACATGTTGAACTGTGTTGAATCTATTCAGTGTTTGAATTATTTTATGTATTTATTTTTTTTTCTTTTTTAAATATTGCCGGCTTCCGGGGAAGTTTACTATGAAAGTGCTCGGGCCTCATAGTGTTAATTTCTATATCATACTTTTGCAATTTCAGTCTCATTCTCAACAATCTTGCAGGACACTCGTTTAGTGACTTTTTGAATATAAACTCTAGTGGTTTATGATCGCTTTCAACAACAACTCTTTTTCCATAAATATACTGTTCAAATCTTTCACAAGCAAAACATATAGCTAAAGTCTCTTTTTCAATTTGAGCGTACCTTTTTTCTACATCAGTCAGTGATTTGCTAGCGTAAGCGACGGGTAAATTGTTTTGCAAAAGAACACACCCCAAGCCATCTTTCGACGCATCAACAGATAAAATGACTGGCTTGTTTACATCAAAATACTGTAAAACAGGGTTTTTTTATCAAAATTTTGTTTAACTTTTTGAAAACTTTTTTCTACATTTTCATCCCAAATCCATGAAACTTCTTTTTTAATCAAATTTCGCAAATGTGAACTTTCATTTGAGACATTTGGAATATATTTACTGACATATGCTAACATACCAAGAAAAGTTTCCATTTCTTTTTTACATTTAGGACGTTCCATGTTTGATATAGCCTTAACTTTTTCATCATCCATACTAATACCCTCTTTTGAAAAAATGTGACCAACATATTTTACTTGATCAGCTCCAAAAATACATTTCTTTAAATTGAAAGTTATACCATATTCTTCGGCTCTTTGCAAAACTTTTTCAACTCTTTCATCATGTTCTTTTTGATCTTTACCCCAAACCATGAGATCATCGATATAAATTATAACACCTTCTATGTCTCCAAAAATCTCTTGAAATACCATTTGAAAAATTTCTGAAGCTGAAGTTATGCCATAAGGCATTCGCAAAAATCTGTACTTGCCATACGGTGTATTAAACACTACTAAAAAAGAACTTTTATCTGTTAATTTGATCTGCCAGAATGCCTTGTCTGCATCCAGTGTCGTTGATGATACAACTGTTTTTTTTCCGTAACAGTAATATACATCTACTTAGAGAATGCTCTTGACGTAAATATTAATGTAATGTAACTGGGTCTACGACCCTTATTGAACGTTTCGGGAACCAATTTACTCAAGTAAAAAAAGTCAACGCGGTGCTCCTGAAGAAATTAGAAAGCAGTCTGCTCCGATTTTCTTAACTAAGATATTTTAAAAACAAAACATGATTAACCTCTTCGCTACTGATGCACAATATGTACATCAAATTTAGGGGTATGTTAACATGATTTTTTAATTTTTAAAAATTAAAAGCTTCCTAATATTATTTAAAATTATCAAATTACGTTTATTTAAAAACGTAAGATTACAAATTTTAATTAAAATAAACGCTTGTTTAAAATAATGTCTAATATGCTGAACAAAGGTATACTCATTGATGTAAAAAAATTTTAAAAGATCAATAGCGAAGATGTTAATTAACAAAATAAGTGATTTTTTTTTATAAAAACTCTTGTAGTAAACTTGTAGGGTGTTTGAGTAGCAGGAACCGAATTAATAGTAGGATCACATCTGAAAAAAAATTAATTGTAATTATTAAAAGTACAGTTTATTGAGTGATTTTTTTCGAATTCAAAGACTTTTCGAATTCAAAGAATGTGATTTTTTAGTAACTGTATTAATAATAATAATGTGGGTTAACGTTCGTTTTTAAGACTACTTGTCTATACAGACGCCACTCACATCATTATTAGTATACTTTATTTACAATTTACACATTTTACACATGTTGCGTTATACAATTTCTGATGTGGGTGGTAGTTGGGACTCATATTATTTATAATTACCTTTGCAAATCTTAGGGAAATTTATGCAACTTTTCATTCCGCTGTCTCTCTTTACTTGACAATCTAAACATTTTCAGCACCCCGATATCGCACCTGAAAATGTAAATACATAATATAAATTTATTATTAACAAATAGTGAAACCGAAATTTTGTAAATTCTAGCAAGCCGTTTATGATTTTATTTGCAATTTCTTTAAATACTTTCTTTATAAATAACTTCTTGTCACTATTATTTATAACAAAAATTTACTATATGATTTAAAAAAATTTTTTTATGAAATTTCTAATAATTTTTCGAAAATTAAAAATCTATCAGTCAAATATAGTAGCAGTTTCAAGCCATCTAATAACCAATAGAGATACTAGTACGAGAAACAAATGAACTGAGTAGGCAGTTAATTTTTTTGATCGCTTAATTAATAACATCATTTTTACGTTAAAGGAAATAAATTTTGCTATTGCATTATTCAAAATTTAATAACTATTCATATATATCAATTATCTACGTAACTCAAAATTTGACCATCTTTGACGCCCTCCCTCCCCGTCGTCACGCTGCATCACATTTTGTCAAACCCACCATCTAATATTACCTTGATATTGAAAGAATGGTAACGTCATGTGAAGCATGTGTAAATGTTCAAGCTAAACCTGCAAAAGCTCCACTACATCAATGGGAGGAGCCAAATGAAAACTGGGAAAGAATACATATTGATTATGCAGGATCATTCCAGGATCATTTTTTCTTAATTGTCGTTGATGCAAAATCCAGATGGGAAAATTATACGCGATGCCCCGACAACTTCAACTTTGGAGCTGTATTGGAGCTGTACAAAATACACCCAAGTATCGTGAACTTCCTTGGAACGATCATGTCCGACTGACGAACGACCTTACATTTGAGTATTGGTAATGAAAAAACAACAAGCGATCTTATTCAAGTAAGACGCGGCATATTCCAAGGCGACTCATTGAGTCCATTATGGTTTTGTCTCGCAATGAATCCACTTTCTCGCCTGTTAAATGAAACCAAATACGGTTACAATGTAGGTACGCAAACGAATTCGCACCATACCATTTCACATCTTATGTATATGGATGATATAAAGATCTATGCAGCTACTAAACATCAATTACAGCAGCTGCTGGGATTTTCCAAGGAGGTTTCGCGAGACCTCTGTATGGAGTTCGGAATCGATAAATGTCGAACACAATGTCGTTCTGGGGGGAAACGAGATGCGGTCGCATTGGAACTCGAACCAGAGTCTGTTATGCAGCCCATGGACGAGGGAGAGTCGTACCGGTATCTCGGATTCAATCAGGATGAACGTACAGACCACAGGCTGTAAAACAACACCTGATGCAGCAATACCTAACGCGTGTACGGAGATTACTGAGCACCCACCTTGATGGAAAAAAAACCATCAAAGCAATTAACACCTACGCAATTCCGGTGCTAACATACTCATTTGGGGTAATCAAATGGACGCCTACGGACTTGACAAACATCGAGATCAAGACCCGCGTCCTTATGACCAAATACAGAATTCATCATCCCAAAGCAGCGATAGAACGATTGACGCTGCCAAGAGCCGAAGGGGGTCGAGGTCTTATAGACATAAGGAACACGCATAATAAACAGGTTCATAACTTGCGAGAATACTTTTACACCAAAACACACACATCACACTTACACAATGTAATAATCCAAGCCGACAAGGCATACACACCATTAAACCTCTCACACACAGAAATGCCAGATAGTTTTTGCCGTTTGGTCACGAAGGAGGACAAAATTCAGCAATGGATTCGGAAGCCTTTACATGGGAGACATCCACATGATCTTAATCAGAGTAACGTCGACAAAGCAGCGTCGCACGCCTGGTTGAGTCAAGGAAGTCTTTTCCCGGAGACTGAAGGATTCATGCTAGCTATACAAGATCAAGTAATTCATACAAAGAATTACTCAAAATACATACTTCGTGACTCGTCAATAACATCTGACTCATGCCGGAGATGCCATTCCAAACCTGAAACGATCCAACACATCACAGCTGCCTGTACTCAGCTCGCTCAGTCCGAATACAAACACCGTCACGACCAGGTTGGCAAAATCATATACCAGAAACTAGCGGTTAAGCACCACCTTATAACCGATAAAGCACCTTACTACAAGCTCACACCAAAAGTAGTAGCGGAGAATGACTCCTGTAGACTTTACTGGGATCGGTCGATTATTACAGATAAGACCATAAATCATAATCGACCAGATATCACCTTCGTAATGAAGAACACTAAGACAACCTATCTGATCGATATTGCGGTTCCAAATACACACAACTTACAAAAAACACACGCAGTTAAACTGGATAAATACACTGACCTCGCAGCCGAAATAAAACAACAATGGCGAATGGAACATGTCCACATCGTTCCAATAGTGCTCAGTGCCACCGGGGTCATTCCACACACACTACATAATAGTTTGAGCCTCTTGGGTCTCCCAAAATACACATATGTCACTATGCAAAAGGCAGTGATCATAAACACGTGTCGTATAGTACGGAAGTTCCTCAGTAATACGAATCCGACTGCGATATGTGAAAGCACAAGACCTGCTTCTACTCCATCTGAGCCATCTACAGTGAGCGAACAATACACTGACACTCATCCTACTGACACACAACACACATACATAAACACACAATACACTAACACTGAAAGACAAACACTTAACACACATACAGATCCAGATTCGTCTGATGGAGAGGGGGGATCGAACAACTGCCGCACTGTCACTGTTACCGCTCTGGTGCACAATCCTCCTCAATTCAATAACGCACAAGGTCCGTCAACCTCTGTACCATCTAAACGCGCAGTTCCAGGAACACCCGATCTTAATGAGCAATTTGATGAACCAGAAAACATCTACACCAAGAAACGTAAAATAGAAAGACACATCCACACACATACACAAACACACACACAAACACAAACAGTCCTTTCCCTTCCCTCTGTCCCTACTCCTACCTACCATTTGAGGACACGAAAACGAACTAGGCTTTCACAGCCCTCTGTCATTGAGCCAACATCTACGCTTCCACAAAAGTCTCGCCGTACGACCCAGTGTACACCAAAATAGACGAATAACACCTCGTTTCAAGTAGCAATAACAACAATATAGGGAGTGATGTGACAAACCCGTCCGTGAATGTACTACGGTACTTTTACGGATTGGTTTGGCACATTACCCTTCCACAGAGCCTAATACCTTGCATAATGCCGGTATAGGTGAATGTTACCCAGTACTGTCCTACTGAGTAGTGAGCGCCAGGTTGGCGTAAAAGTCTATAATAATAATAATAATAATAATAATAATAATAATAATGGTGGTGAGGACACCTATAGCAGCTGCCCTTGGCACCCGTGAGGGATATTTATTCACCACTGGTGTCAAGGAGGCTAGGGGTTCCAGGGGTAGTTTTATGCGCAATACAGTAATCTTCGGATTCCATTAGCCTCTGACTACCCAAGATCGGCACCGTTCCTTCTCGAGGTACCACCGTTTCACAAAAGATGCCGGATCTAGAGGAGAAATCCTCGATCGTTCATTTATTAACCTTTTTTATTATTTCGTTTCGTTTTTATTGTTTTTTTGTTTTCGTTATTTTTATTTCTTTTTGTTTCAGGTTTTCTTTTATCTTTTATTTCCTTTTTTGTTTTTTGGTTTTGTTTTTGTTCTTCTTTGTTGTCCCAACTTCAAGTCATCTTCGGGACCCACACTAGCTCGTGTGTGGCTTAGCGGCGTTGCCTGGAAAAGGGGATCCTGGTGACTGAGGGAAGCCGTTACTTGCGAGTACGGCGGAACAACACTTCACTTCGGCCCTGGCTTCAGGCATAGACCGTGGCTGCGGTTATGCACCGGCCGCAGTAAAGTCGAGCGCCCCGGGGTCGTGCGTGTCACTGGGGCAATGGGCTTCGTCCCTAGGGCCCCTCATTCCCGTATCCCTGGCGTGCGAGTCCCACGTCCCTTATGAGGCTCCGTGGAGGGTGGGGAGCGGGGTGGGGGTTTTTTCGTATAACACTTCATGGATAATTCTACAAATATGGTTTCTTCGGGCGAGTCCGGGCCCCCCAAACCGGACGCGAACCAAGCTCCGCCGTCGTCATCTGGCGTGAGCCAAAGTAGCGTGGCTGGCCCCGCTACTGCGTCTACCGTACCCATTCCACAATCCAGTGGAACAGGTACACAAACTAAGAAGGGTAACCCTCGCTCTAAAAAAGGGAAACATCGTGGGACTCCAATTCATTTGGAATCCCCAAGAACGGCAGTTTCAAATTTTATTAAGTTTTTAGTGCTAAAACGAAAGGAAGGTGACTTTAGTAAGATCAGTCCCTTCCTCTTGGCAAGGTTAGTAAAAGAAGGAATTGGGCAGGTAAAAGATGCCAAACTATCGGGCAAAGGGTTGCTCATAGAGGCATTCTCACCGGCACAATCTGAGAAAATTCAGACATTAAAGGAATTAGGACAGTACGCAGTAGAGGTGGTGCCCCATGGTGTATTAAATTACTCCAGGGGCGTTATCATGCACCCCTCTCTAGCGTACTGTACCCTGGAAGAGATAGTGTCGGAGATGTCTCCACAAGGGGTAATTGAAGCGAAAAGGCTGAAATATAATAGGGGGAATAAACATCCCGAATCCCCCTTAATTTTGTTAACTTTCAATAGGGTCACTCTACCAAAAGAAGTGATCATCGGCCTTTTCACTAAAGTGGACGTGCGACCGTACATCCCAGCACCGATGCGGTGTTATAAATGCCAAAGGTACGGCCACGTCTCACAAAGATGTAACATAGAGCAGCAGATCTGCGTGTGCGGAAGGCCGTTACATGAAGGACGACCATGTGACGAGCCAATTAAATGCATCAACTGTGGGGGTAATCACTCGGATCACACTAAGTCGAGGAATTGCCCCAAATTTAAACAAGAATCCGCGATTCAGGAGTTGAGAGCCCTGGAGAGGTTAACCTACCCAGAGGCAAGACGAAAGCTTCTAGGCAATACGCCTCGTCGCTCAGCTCTTGAAGGATATGCACGCGCTGTTGCGGCCCCCGCCCCTTCAGCGGCTGAAAAAAGTAGTGAATTAAAAGAAATAAAAGAAGCCATGAGACAGATGCAAGTGAATATGCAAAGAATGCAAGAAAGTCTCATGCGCTCTGTGGGTGTAGCTGGGCCTACTCCCACATCAGCCGCAGCGTCAGCCAAGGTCCCTGAGGCCAAGAGGGTGATTACAACCACCCCCCAGGGACCCGTCGTACGTACTGCGACGTCTTCTCCCAAAAAGAAGACATCACCGAAGAAGGCTTCGCCTCCGAGAAGGCGTTACAGTGAGGGGGAGAAGGAGGTGGAAAAACCAGGGTCCCTCCACATCCACCTCGGAGGCGGAATTCATTCCGCCCCCACCTATGACGGCTCCGCTACCACAGCGGCCGTCCCGACCGGGCACACCAACACGCCTGGTCACCCCCCTCCCGAGTCGCTCAATCACAACACCGATGAGTGACTCGGAAAGTAAGAATGCGTCGGTACGGTCGGGTGTGAAACGCCCGACGTCCGACGCCTATACCAACACCTCGGCCACAGAGTCCGATAACTCAGACGCCGAGGTGAAAACGATAAAAAGAAAGAAAGGCTGGCCCAAGGGGAAACCTAGGAAGTAGCCACACTTCCTAGGGAGCAACCCGATTAGTAACAAGAATGGCTATCGTACAGTGGAACTGTAATGGTGTTAAGCACCATTACTGTGAATTGCAGATGCTTCTGGCTGAGCACACGCCTATGTGCGTGTGCCTCCAAGAGACACATTTACGGCCGGCGGAACAATTTAACATTAAATATCATCAAGTCCGCCGGCACGACGTACAGCCAGACATCAGGGCGCGGGGGGTGTTGCCATCATAATAAAAGATGGCGTCCCATTCCGGGACCACCCGTTAAACACCCCCCTACAAGCTATTGCAATACAATTTTTAAAACCGCCCCAGTTCACAGTATGCTCGGTCTACCTACCAGATTTCGACTGGAACGTCGAAGATTTGACCGAGCTTACATTACAGTTACCACGTCCATACTTGTTACTAGGAGATTTTAATGCTCACAGCCCTATGTGGGGCTGTAGCACAAGAGACGCCCGTGGAAGACTCATCGAACGTTTTCTAGATGAGTCTGAAACGGTCTTGTTGAATTCCGGTGAAGGTACTTTTATTAATGCAAGAACCGGTGAGCTGTCGGCTATCGACTTATCACTTGGCTCACCTGTCATGGCACACCGTTTTGAGTGGACGCTGGCGTCACACTCATACGGGAGTGACCACATCCCCATTATATTGAATAGTACCACGCCGATGACTCCACATTCGTCTTCGCCGAGATGGCGTCTCCGTCAGGCTAACTGGGACATGACGTTGATTCATTCCGTACACCCGAGCTGACTGAAGACGTAGAAGATGATGTGGAGCAAATGTCCTCCAGTGTCATTGAAGCAGCACATAAGAGTATACCAAAGTCGTCCAGCATTCCACCCAAACGTCGCTTACCATGGTGGAATGAAGTCGTGAGTGTAGCAGTTGCAGAGAAAAAGCGGGCGTACAACGAACTCAGACGTCGCCCCACGCAGGAAAACGTGATAGCCTACAAGCGTGCGCAAGCACGCTGTAAACGCACAATTAAAGAACAAAAGAGGCTATCATGGAAGCAATATGTTTCGGCCATAAATACCTCCACCACTACCTCAGAGGTATGGAGAAGTGAGGGCCATTACAGGGAAATCCTCCCGTTCACCAATGCCCTCCCTTCTCGTCGTCGACGGTCGGAACATCACTGAACGCCCAGAAATAGCTAATTGCTTAGCTAAGCACTTTGAGCGCGTCAGTGGCTCCCAAAACTATGACCCGGACTTCCTGCGGATCAAGATCGAACACGAACAAAACGATCTTGATTTTTTCTCAGATGAATCCCTCCAGTATAATCAACCGTTTTCTATGCAAGAATTACTGGAGGCGCTTCGGGGATCTGGGGACACCTCCCCTCGACCTGATGAGATCCCCTACGCCATGATCCAGAACCTGCCTTATCCTGGTAAGTGTAGGTTACTGGATCTTTACAACGAAATTTTTAGGCAAGGCGTTTACCCTCCGCAGTGGCGGGAAGCTACCATCATTCCGCTGCTAAAAGAGGGTAAAGATTCATCGCAACTATCTAGCTACCGTCCAATATCCTTGACTTGCTGTTTCAGCAAGGTATTGGAAAAAATGGTGAACAACCGTCTCGTCTGGTGGCTGGAATCCCACAACCTTATACCTAAACATCAATGTGGGTTCCGCCGATACCATTCGACTACGGACCATCTTGTTCGCCTCGAGAATGCCATTCAAGACGCCTTTCTCCAAAGAAAACACCTTGTGGCCGTGTTTTTCGATTTGGAGAAAACTTATGATATGACCTGGAGGTATGGCATTCTCAAGAAGCTGCACGACTGGGGTTTAAGAGGTAACCTCCCTCAGTTCGTAAAAAGTTTTCTGACTGACCGTTCTTTTCGTGTCCGGGTAGGTGACACTGAGTCTGAGGCCCACTCCCAGGAGAATGGTGTTCCTCAAGGCTCCACCATTAGTGTCACCTTGTTTTCCATCGCAGTCAGTCATATTGCAGCTTCAGCCCCAATTCGTCGTTGCTTGTACGTTGATGACCTCACAATTTTCTATGCAGCCGATTCCATTGATGATATTCAACAACGGCTGCAACAAGGCATCAACGAAGTGGTGACTTCTGCAGAAGCTCTTGGTTTTCGTTTCTCACCACAAAAAACATCGGTGGTTCACTTCTGCAGAAAGCGCAAAGCACATCCGGATCCTGTCCTCACTTTAAATGGATCCAATCTCCAGTGCGTTGATAGCGTCAGGTTTCTAGGACTCATATTCGACAAACAACTTACGTGGCGCCCACACCTCCAAGCCTTAGCTGCGAGTTGTCGCAGGACAATCAACATGCTTAAGTGCTTGGCTGGTGCATCGTGGGGTGCGGGCCGGGAGTCGTTGCTTCGCCTGTATCAATCGCTAGTTCTGACTAGGATTGATTACGGCAGCATTGCTTACTCCTCCGCCCGGGCGTCTGCGCTTTTACTCCTAGATCCTGTTCACCATGCAGGCATACGACTGGCTACGGGAGCATTTCGAACGAGCCCTTCTATGAGCCTCTGCGTAGAGTCGGGTCTTCCTCCGCTGCGACTGAGACGTGAGCGTCTCTTGCTCAATTATGCGGCGGGGATATATGCATCACCTTCACATATAAACCACCCGACTATGTTCAGATACCGTTTACAGGGGCTCTACGGTCGACGTCCCACCATAAGTCGACCAGTGGCCGTTCGAACGCAGGAGTTATTAGAGAGTCTACACTTACAGTTCGCCAAGGTACTTCCCAAACGTCCTATGGAAGTACCTCCTTGGCTAATCCCTAACGTAAGGTGTCGTTTCGACCTGACTGGTCTCAACAAGAAGGAGACCAGTTCATTCGAATATCGATCCCGCTTTTATGAGATCATTAGCGAACTTGACTCTCTGTGCATATACACAGACGGTTCCAAAACAGCTACGGGTGTGGGAAGTGCCATCGTCATTCGTGACGATCCTCACGCTTGGACACTTCCTCCCCAGGCCACTGTGTATACTGCGGAACTATTTGCGATTTTGCAAGCCCTGCGATTCTGTCAAACATCCGAAGACAGCGCATTCCTCATTTGTTCCGACTCGTTGAGCGCGTTGCAAGCGATCTGCCACTCTCACACCATCGATCCACTGGTGCAGAACATCTTGACGTATCTCTACATGCTCCGCCAAAAGTCTATCACCTTCTTTTGGATTCCCGGACATGTGGGGATACCTGGCAATGAACTCGCCGACCAGGCAGCACGTCATGCAGCCGAAGTCGGTGAGCCACAGGACATTGCCATTCGCCCAGAGGATCTGAGAGTGTGCATTAGATCGGCGGTCGATCAGAAATGGCAACGTGAGTGGAACAACCTCACGGCGAAGCTTAAACAGGTGAAACCTGAGGTCCGAAGAACTCCGGCACCTGTAAATCTGAACCGGCGAGAGAGTGTGGCCCTGACACGTTTACGCTTGGGCCACACGGCGTTAACACATCGTCATCTTCTCGCCGGTGAGGATCAGCCAAGGTGCGTCGCCTGTGGGACGGCGCTGACCGTGAGGCATATAGTTGAGGAATGTGTAACCTTTGAGCCATTGCGCCAGAGGTTGCAGCTCCCACATAATGTAGCCGAAGCTCTTGCTTATAATGCTGTCTCTGAAAGAAAGATGCTTGAATTTCTCCGAAATTCGCATCTTCTTCAGAGACTTTAGGGGCATTACATCTCAGAATTTTAGAAAGTCGTCTCTTTTGTCTCCCCCGATTGTATTTTAATTTCAGCATATTTTAATTTTATTTTTTCAAGAAATTTTGTGTGTTGTATTACCAATACCCCGTTCCAGCTGGTATGGCAGGGTACTTTTAGTCTTGTTTTTATGCCACTAAGGGCCTTTACACCCTTAGTGGTACTTTGTTATTTATACGTGTTACTTTGTTTTTGTTATTGTTTTTTAACGATGTACCACCGAGGGCTCTTTACACCCGAGGTGGTACATCATTTGTTTCTTCTTTCTGTCATATTTTGTTATGCCGCTGTAGGCCTGTTGTTATGGCTCTACAGCGATATTGTTTTAACTCCTTATTGCGTCACTGGTGGGCCTGTGGCTCCCCAGTGACGTAATAAGTTTTATCTGTGATAAATTGTGATATAAATCTCTAGTCGTTTGTGTGTTTCTAGTCAGGTTCCTCCACCCCGAGGCCCTTTACGCCTCGGGGGGAGTCGCAGCGATGGTCTTCAGGCCTTGGTGACCGGACGCTTTGTCTAGTACTTATCGTACCGTCACCAAGGACTGTCCGCTCTTTTTAACCCCTGGGATGGCAGGGCTCATCGTTGGATTTTATATGTGTATGTTTGTCCGTTGTCTATTGCATTTATGTGTTCCTGTCTTTAGCAGTACCCCAATTTTAAGTAAAAAAAAAAAAAATAATAATAATAATAATAATTGCCCTTAGTAGGCGATGCCGCCGGGTGCTGCTGACCGCGCCATCCACCGGCAGCAGTACCCCAATTCTAATCAAAAAAAAAAAAAAAAAAAATAATAATAATAAACCCTCAGGGGCTTGTTGTAACACCTGGTTGCTTAGGTGGTCGGTTGCTACAACAACACGGGAAGTAGCGCTCCCGGGGTTCCCGAGCTAAGACCAGGTACTTTCTGGTACCTGGTGCGTGGAGTCAACCAGCGCTAAATGGTGGTCTCTGTTAACGGGCTAACTACCCCTAACAGGTTTTCTACTAGTTCCAGACGGTAAAAGAACTAGGAAGGCTGGTCGTGCTGCGGGTCTCTCGGGTGGGCCCGCTAATAAAGGCGGAATCAGTCAAAATTCATCTTCTCGTCTCGTGCGCCTGGAGTGAACGGACAGCTTGAGGAGAGAATTGCTCACGTGCCGCGTACAAAGTGAGCCTAATAACAGAGGGTACATGGCAAGGATGCACGCTATATGGTGCCAGATGCATCCCGAACACTCAAACTTAACGCCACAAAATCTGCGTAACCATGTAGCCCGATTTATAAAATTAAACATACCTACCGGACATGACGATAATCGAGAAGCTCGCGAAGAAGCTAGGGTTGCTGAAACTGCAGTGGTGGAAGTTGAACAGGATTCTGCGGTCAACGGTGAGAGTTCGACCAATAACATCATAGAGCGGGATCAACCGGTAACTTTCGGTGGCAGCGTAGTTACTGAGGCACAGACGGACTTGTTAAATCAAGCCAACACAGATACTGTGCTAGAGTCTAACACCAGAACAAGTTCAACTCCCACACAGAATGATGTCGATCTAAATAAATCCCTTTCTGTCTCAGACAATTTAAGAAAACAATTTCGCGATCTTGTCGATACCGATTTAAACTTTGACAAACGACCACGTCCCAAATACAGACGGACGTATGTAAAGGGCGAACAACTGACCCTACTAAACGAAATTTTGGACGATCATCTGTCCCCATCCAGTGATCTCACCGGCGTCGACATCGCAGTATATGCAGCGATATGTGTCCTGACTACCTAGCTAGAAGTACCTGACCTGGTACGCTGCACGGACACTTTTTCCTCCGCCGGGGGGTTTTGAAGTGCAGTCGCGTTTATTTCGTTAAAACTTATAATAATAATAATAATAATAATAATAATAATAATAATAATAATAATGTAATCTTCTTTAGCGACTGTAGGGGCTTTACATCTCTGAATTTTACAAAGTCGTCTCTCGTTTCTCCCCCGATAGTTCAGAATTTTACTCCAGTTACGTTTTTAATTTATGTGTTAAAATGATTTTGTGAGTGTTCTAATTTATTTATTTATTAACGATACCCTGTTCCAGCTGGTCTGGCAGGGTACTTTTAGTCTTATCGTTATGCGACTAAGGGCCTTT
This sequence comes from Brachynemurus nebulosus, assembly GCA_035578155.1. Taxonomy (NCBI): domain Eukaryota; kingdom Metazoa; phylum Arthropoda; class Insecta; order Neuroptera; family Myrmeleontidae; genus Brachynemurus; species Brachynemurus nebulosus. The sequence goes on from JAPWDM010000002.1 coordinate 26,544,382, forward strand.
TACACCCTTGGTGGTACTGTTTGTTATTTGTACTTGTTGTCTTGTTTTGTTATTGTTTTTTAACGATGTATCACCGAGGGCTCTTTACACCCGAGGAGGTACATCATTTGTTTTTATTTGTCTGTGATATTTTGTTATGCCGCTGTGGGCCTGTTGCTATGGCTCCACAGCGGTATTGTTTCAACTCCTTATTGCGTCGCTAGTCGGCCTGTGGCCTCCCAGCGACGTAATAAGTTTTTTTCTGTGATAACACTGTGATTTTTTTTCTCTCTAGTCTTGTTTTTTGAGTGTTTCTAGTCAGGTTTCTCCACCTCGGGGCCCTTTACACCTCGAGGGGAGTCGCAGCGATGGTTTTCAGGTCTTGGTGACTGGACGCTCTGTCTAGTACTTATCGCATCGTCACCAAGGACTGTCCGCTCCTTTTAAGCCCTGGGATGGCAGGGCCCATCGTTTGATTTTATTATGTGTATGTTTTGTCCGTTGTCTACTGCATTTAGGTGTTCCTGTCTGTTTTGTGTATGTTTTTATTTTTACTGTGTATGGCGGCGCATGCCCTTGGTTGGCGATGCCGCCGGACACTGCTGACCGCGCCATCCACCGGCAGTAGTGTCCCAATTTTAATAAAAAAAAATAATAATAATGTACAAACTAGTGCAAAATTCTCATATTAATCGATTAATTTTCCTAATTGTTAAAATTGTACTTTTAATTTCAATATAAATAAATAATTACAATCATTTCTGAGCTAATTTTACTTACCATACTCCTATTTACTTACCGCATTGCTATTTTTTGGTTTCCATGGATATAAACAAACGTTCGGGAAATATAACTTACTAGTATTATCAACAGTATCGGTAAGTGCATGAAAATACACGATCGTGCAAAAAATATAATAAGGTGTGTTTCTTTCTGCAATCATTCCAATGAAAGCGCAGCAATCGTTGCATATTACAGCATTACCTATATACCGTAAAACACTCTATCTTTACCATAATTTAAATTTGAATAAAATAAAGACGGAACTAAATTAGTTATATTTAACATGTTTCAATAGAATAAACTGATAAAAACCTTTGATATAACTCATAAATAAATTTTCCAGAAACTTAAATTACTAGTCAAGAATAAAAAAAATGCCGTGAGCAGCGGAGTCCCATCACGGAAGTCGAATTTTTCCTTTCATCTTCGGTATTGAATGTCTACAAGTGAAATGTAATTGAAAGTCCACAAGCGATTTGTCATTTTGGTGGTTTCAAAACTGATGATGAGTGTTCGGTTGATCGGGGCTTTAAAAAAAGGTTTTAAGCTTTTAAGGGCTGAATCTCAGTAAATTTAATTTTTGTGCCGATAGCAGTTAGCAGGGAAAAAGCCAACACAATTCGTACGAGGGCATTCCTACCCATGCTTATCCGTCAATTGCCTTTGTGTTTTATTTTAAATATTAAAAAAGGAACTTAAACAGTAAACTGGAACGCCTTTATAAAGATATTTTTCCTTTCCAAAAAAATCCAAAATTTCTATTTTATAAATAATAAAAATCCAAAACTCCTAATTTATAAATAAACAGTGACTTTAATAACATTTTTAAATTACTTAATATGTATAGTACATTTCAGTTAAATTTAACCATGCTTCGTCACTTTGAATTTACATAATTTCCGTTTTCTTGGCTTTATCTCTTTTATTATTGCATTTATGTAAATTTTAAATTTGCAGTTTATTTTTGGAAGAGGATAGAAGATTGATTTGTTTCGAATATAAGAATTATTTAATTTTTTAACGAAAACTCATGATCAATTGTATCTGAAATGAGGTATATGTATTTCATTTGTTATAAAAATAAGTTCACTTTTTTTTAAATTTTTTAAAATTACTATTCGCCTACTTGTATTTAGAATAAAAATAATGCATTTAAAACACATTTAACAATAGCATTGAATTCCGATGTAAAAATGGGAGAAGTGGGGGGAAGAGTAATGTGGACTCCCTAAAAGGTACTAGCTGGATACTAACTGAATACACGTACAAAATTTCAACCCTCTAGGTCTCCTTAGAGAGTCTTTAGACGTGTTAGAAAACAAGCAAAAAAATTAAGGAATTATTGGCGTAAAAATCGTGGGAGTAAGGGTTAAAAGTTCAAACCTCCAAAAAGCAGTATCTGGCTATTAGCTTAACCTGTACGCAAAATTTCAGCCTCTAGGTTTTTCTAATTCATATTTTTTTAGTGATTTTTTTAGATTTCATATTTTCTAAATCATATTTTTTTAATTATTTTTTTAGATTTCATATTTTCTAATTCATATTTTTTTAGTGAAATATAAAAGATATTATAAAATTTCTAAATATACCATTGTTGTTCATACTTTTTTTGTGAATTCCAAATAATATCTAACAATAAAACGCAGTCATTTCGAAATTTTCAACGATAAATCTAGTTGCGATAGAATTATGTTATGAAAACGTCAAATACAGCTGTTTTCACCAGGGATGTACAAAATCAGTAAAAATTAATAAAACAAAATGCCAGAAACAAAAAAAAATAAATAAATTTTGTTTTAAAAATATACAACACAATGTTACATATTTGATATTATAAACTGACTAAGTAACAAAATCAGAAATAAAAAACAAAAACAATTGTCTATTAAATCAATAAATGTTCAATTTCAATCAAATTGTCTAACTAATATCAGAATCTTTTTAACCAAAACAAGATACTCAATTTTATTCTCTATTGTTCTTCTTTGGATTCCAAATTGTTTTTCAGTGTATAATGTTGTAATTTGTTTACTTTTCACCATATCAATTGCTAGATTTAACATCCTGCAGAATAATTTTTGTATGTCCTTGCATCAATTTTCTTCTTATGATGTTTACCAGACATTTTGTATAAATGTAAACTTATAACAATGTTTTTTACTTTAATATCTCAATTCGTGTAAAAATATAATGCAATTCGTATATTTTTGATAACCTTGAGTGTTGGCAGCGCTGACCGGTAAAGTTGGGATTTGTTAAATAACTCTAATTTTACCAAATTTGCTATAATATTACCTAAACAAATTATTCCATAATGCACAAATAAGTAAACGTAAAAATCATTTTATATACTTATGAGGTTATGTAACTTTTCACATGATGAAATTATCTATGTCACTTGTATATTTTTTGAAATACCAACTAAAGTTTGCACACTTGCTTAAAACCAAAATGTACCATAAGAACTAAAAAAATCCAATGATTTGAAGAAATTGCGGCTGGCAATGCCAGAAAAACTTATATAACACCAGTAGTTTGTTAGAAATATCTTCATCATTAAAAAAAAGTGCTACAGAATATATGAACTATGAAATTTTAATTTTTTTTAACGTAAAGTGTGGTATGGCAAAGTTAGGTTTAATAGGTAAAAATAGGGTGTTTTACGGTACCCAGATATACATAAGTAAGAATCTAACATAAACATTGGAAAAAGTTTACAGGTACATAGTTATGTGATGGTCGTAAAAAATACTCTATAGAAGAGGAAAATTGTGTTTAGTATTATGTACGCATGTGTAAAATTTGAAGTGAAAACACGCGGATTTTCTGAAAGCTATATCTGTACGCTATAATAACAGTTCGAAGTTAGTAGACGTTAGTTAGATTCATCAGCTAACGCGGAACGTTTGGTTGGAAGTGATACTATTGGATATAATATACAAACGAGTGCATATCGTGTACAAGAACAATAATATCAAGCGAAATTAATTGAGTACACTCATTAAATTATACAATAATGAGTCCAAAGATTAATTGTAACAATAGTAGCAATAATCATAAAGAAAATAAAGAATGTGTAAAAGCAAACGATGATTTATTTAAATATTACGCGTGTTGTTCGATAATTTTTTTATTTGTTTGTGAATTAATTATTTCATATTATATATTGGGATTAATTAATCAACGATCTACCGATTTAGAAAAACTTGATGAACAGTTCGAAGACATATTGTTGAAAAGTTTGAAAAAAGATAGTTTTAAAAATGTTTTAGAAAATTTGATTACAAATGTGCTGTTAAAAAGTGGACAACAAATTGAAAATTATAGACGAAAACGAAGGCATGTTTCCGAATTGGATGATGATAATCGCGTACTGGCGGGACAACGTGGTTCGTATGTTTTAGGACAGTTAAAAGAATTCTCGGCAAGACTGCAAGATAGTCCAGCTGAAATGAAGCCAACGGAAGAGAGCGACGATGATTGGTACTGGTTATCGGGGACTAGTCGAGTTCCGGTAAGATTATAATTTAATAAATATAATTTTACCTTTAGATAAATATACATATTTATAAATAGAGTAGTCATTGAGCTTTTGACGTGACCAAATCCTTATTATAGGACACAGTGAAAAAGTTTGGTGTCTTTGGTCCCTTGGTAAATTAAGGGATTCCGCTACCCGTGAAACAATTTTTTTTATTTTTAAATTTTCCTGTAAATGTTTGGCAGTTATGTAACCATATAAACTTAACAATGATAAAATTAATTATGTTTGAATTTTTTGAGCTTTGCGTTACCATGTGAAAGTCCATTTTTTCGAAAAAAATGGTAATTTTTTTAAATTGATTTTCAGAGAAAACTATGATTTGATTGATCATTTTGGTCTCATATTAAAGGTAATTAGATACAAAAAATTCATGTATTTTAACATTTTAAAATTAATAAAAAAATTGCAACAATGTTGTCAAAAGTATTTTTTTTTTATCAGAAAACCAATAGTTTAATATTATTCAAAATACAAGAAAAGTTAGCTTATGTAACTGTTAATATGGACAAAAACTTTCATTTTTTCATCTTCAACGGTTTCCTTGTAATATCCAATTTCATTTCTGAAAATATAGAAAAAGTAAACTTTCGAATAACCGCAATCAAAGCTGAGATGCACTGTGAGATGAGGTGGATAAAGTCTGCGACGCTTTACAAAAAATACAATTACACCCCTAGAAAATGAAGTATTCCAATAATAATAATAATAATATAATAATAATAATAATAATAATAATAATAATAATAATAACAACATCTACACCAAGAAACGTAAAATAGAAAGACACATCCACACACATACACAAACACACACACACAAACACAAACAGTCCTTTCCCTTCCCTCTGTCCCTACTCCTACCTACCATCTGAGGACACGAAAACGAACTAGGCTTTCACAGCCCTCTGTCATTGAGCCAACATCTACGCTCCCACAAAAGTCTCGCCGTACGACCCAGTGTACACCAAAATAGACGAATAACACCTCGTTTCAAGTAGCAATAACAACAATATAGGGAGTGATGTGACAAACCCGTCCGTGAATGTACTACGGTACTTTTACGGATTGGTTTGGCACATTACCCTTCCACAGAGCCTAATACCTTGCATAATGCCGGTATAGGTGAATGTTACCCAGTACTGTCCTACTGAGTAGTGAGCGCCAGGTTGGCGTAAAAGTCTATAATAATAATAATAAAAATAAAAATAATAATAATAATAATAATATTTGTTTTTGGCGGCGCATGCCCTTAGTAGGCGATGCCGCCGGGTGCTGCTGACCGCGCCATCCACCGGCAGCAGTACCCCAATTTTAATTAAAAAAAAATAATATTATAATAATAATAATAATAATAATAATAATAATAATAATAATAATAATAAACCCCTAGGGGCTTGTTGTAACACCCGGTTGCTTCGGTAGTCGGTTGCTACGACAATTCGGGAAGTAGCGCTCCCGGGTCCCCGAGCTAAGGCCAGGTACTTTCTGGTACCTGGTGCGTGGAGTCAACCAGCGCTAAATGGTGGTCTCTGTTAACGGCCTAACTACCCCTAACAGGTTTTCTGCTAGTTCCAGACGGTAAAAGAACTAGGAAGGCTGGTCGTGCTGCGGGTCTCTCGGGTGGGCCCGCTAATAAAGGCGGAACCAGTCAAAATTCATCTTCTCGTCTCGTGCGCCTGGAGTGGACGGACAGCTTGAGGAGAGATTTGCTCACGTGCCGCACACAAAGTGAGCCAAATAAGAGAGGGTACATGGCAAGGATGCACGCCATATGGTGCCAGATGCATCCCGAACACTCTAATTTAACGCCACAAAATCTGCGTGACCATGTAGCCCGAATTATAAAATTAAACATACCTACCGGACATGACGATAATCGAGAAGCTCGCGAAGAAGCTAGGGTTGCTGAAACTGCAGTGGTGGAAGTTGAACAGGATTCTGCGGTCAACGGTGAGAGCTCGACCAATAACATCATAGAGCGGGATCAACCGGTAACTTTCGGTGGCAGTGTAGTTACTGAGGCACAGACGGACTTGTTAAATCAAGCCAACACAAATACTGTGCTAGAGTCTAACACCAGAACAAGTTCAACTCCCACACAGAATGATGCCGATCTAAATAAATCCCTTTCTGTCTCAGACAATTTAAGAAAACAATTTCGCGATCTTCTCGATACCGATTTAAACTTTGACAAACGACCACGTCCCAAATACAGACAGACGTATGTAAAGGGCGAACAACTGACCCTACTAAACGAAATTTTGGACGATCATTTATCCCCATCCAGTGATCTCACCGACGTCGACAACGCAGTATATGCAGCGATGCGTGTCCTGACCCCATGTTCTAAGCAGGAAAAGACTGCAGAGGAGAAGGCACGTATTCGTCTTAAACAAATTGACACCAAGGTGAGGGCACTACGACAGCTGGTATCGCGTATCCAATGTGTGATAGAATATATTCAGACCAACAGGCGTTTTACGCGAAAGGTACGGGCTTTTGCCAGAGAACTAAGGTACCGCTATCACACGATAAATTTGGGCAATCTGTTGACCATCAAACAGACACATTTGGATAAGATACGCGCATTGGCCCTGGCCAAGAAGAAAGTAGCTCGGCGTGAACGGTGTATTCGGGAAAATAAGATCTTTAACTCGAACCCTTCACGCCTGTTCGCATCTAAAAGCCCTGTTGTGGAGCAACCACCGACGGTCGACGCAATAGAAGATTATTGGCGGGGGATATATGAGACGACTAAAGAGACTGACTTGGACTGTATTCCCATCAGCCAGTTTAGATGGTACTGCAAACAACAGCTTGGCAAAGTGCCATCTCATACCATTATAACATCTGTTGATAAAGAGGAAGTCGAACTTGCTTTCAAAGGCAAGAAGAACTATTCGGCTCCGGGCATTGATGGAATAACGAATTTTTGGTGGAAGAAGCTCACTAGTACCCACCACCACCTTGCCCGTATATTTTCAAATTGGTTATTTAACTGTGAGCCAATACCATCGTGGCTCGTTGAGGGAAGAACGGTCCTAATACCGAAAAAAGGAGACCTATCACAACCACAGAACTATAGACCGATAACGTGCCTGAACACTGTGTATAAAGCGTTCACTTCCATTCTATACGAACGCATCTTGAAGGCGATTGAACCAGTGTGGAGTTCGATCTATGAACAACGAGGTTCAAAAAGAGGAATGTCGGGTTGCAAAGACAACTTGCTGGTCGACAGATGTATCTGTCAGGACGCTAGACAGCACAAACGCAACCTGAGCATGGCCTGGGTGGACTATCGAAAAGCATTTGACACAACGTCGCATGAGCTCATTATCTATTTGCTCCATTGTCTGCGAGTCCACCCCGACATTATTAAATGTATTGAACACCTGTTGCCGCTCTGGAAAACAAGGTTCACAATAACATCCGGTGAACACGTTGTGTCAACGGAGTTGGTGACATACAAACGAGGCGTATACCAAGGAGACAGCCTCAGCCCACTTTTGTTTTGCATCTCGTTGTTGCCCCTGTCAATCAGCCTGAGAAAGGAACCCGGGTACTTGTGTGGCCCGGTAGGAAATCGCGAGCATAAAGTCACACATTTATTTTATATGGATGACTTAAAACTGTATGCCTCGTCGGAGAGTGATCTCAACTGCGCTCTAAAATTAACACACAAATACACGCACGCGATCGGTATGGAGTTCGGACTGGACAAATGCGCGGTGGTGCACTGTAAGCATGGTGTAGTTCCGAATTTTGATTCACACGCCCAATTAGTGGATGGAAGCATCATAGAACATCTTGATGAAGGAGCGACCTATAAGTACCTTGGTGTTGGCGAAAGTCACATCCAGGACGTGAAGAACGTGAAGGCCGCCTTAAGTAGTAGATATAAGCGCCTTCTCCGACAAATTTGGAGTTCCGAATTGTCGGCGAAGAATAAAACCAGCGCTACAAATATGTTAGCCATACCCATCCTTTTATATACTTTTGGCTCAATTAAGTGGAATGTGAATGAATTGGAGGAACTAGACCGAGACACGCGAAAAATAATGAACATCAATCGTAGTTTGCACCCACGCGCATCGACACAACGACTTTACCTCCCACGAGACCTAGGGGGTAGGGGGCTCCTGTCAGTCGAACGTTTACATGACCGTATAGTCTTGGGTACAGCTTGTCGTGTACTTAACAGTTCAGACCCGCTATTGCAACTCGTCAGGGATCACGAGCTTGCTGGCGTAGGCGCATTTTTATTCACAGCAGCGCAACGTGCCGCCGATATCTTGGGCTTAGCCTTCGATCCGCGTAATCGCGACGGTGATGATAACATTCTTTCACTATCACAGTCGCGCCAAAAGTCGGCAATCAAGAGAGCCGAGCAACAACATCTGCTCAATCAGCATCGCGACAAAGTTCACCAGGGTATGTTCTACCGTCATCTTGACAACCTTGGCCTTTCGAGCGAACTCACTTGGGCTTTCTTGAGAGCTAATGGACTTAAATCGGAAACGGAGGGCTTTATCATGGCAGCTCAAGATGGAGTGTGGAACACCTTAACACACCAAAAATATGTGATGGGTAATAAAGGGGTTTCGAATACCTCGTGTCGGGCATGCAAAGCATACCCGGAAACCTTAATGCACCTGACTTCAGGTTGTTCTTATTATGCTAAATCCACCTATATCCATCGCCATAATGCAGCGTTGCGTGTGCTCTACTTTTATCTTCGTCATCATTACGAAGTTGACAAAACACCAGTCTTGCCCTACGATCCTGCGGAAGTAGAATCCTTTGTTGCCAACCAAAAGTGCAAGATCTTTTGGAATATGCCGGTTGCAACTACCAGGCAATTGACCGCTAATAAGCCTGATGTTGTGCTCCAAGATTTAACATCTCAGACTATGTATGTTATCGAGTTCTCTGCTCCGGCGGAAACTAACATAGTCGAAAAGGAGGAGCAAAAAAGGATTAAATATCAAGATCTAATACACGAGCTGCGACAACTGTACCCGGGCTATACGGTCCGCTTGGTCGTACTTATAATCGGATGTCTGGGGGGTATGCATAACTCCTTTGTGCGCAATCTTAACATCATTCCGGCTTGTAGATCTCACGCCAACATGTTAGCGGCGTCAATGCAAAAAGCAGTTATCATCGGGACGCTCCGCACGCTTCGGTCGCACGAGACGACTTTTTCCGGGAGTTCATGAACACCTTTGAACCCCATGCCCCGTTTAGAGCGGGTCCTCGAACATCCATTGGACCTGCCCTCGAATCTCCCACTGTTATGGTTTCGCAGCGAGGTTCGGGGATTTATTAGGTAGGGAAGACCAGGAAGGGGATGCTGTATGACGGACATTACGTACCTGACCTAGAAGTACCTGACCTGGTACGCTGCACGGACACTTTTTCCTCCGCCTGGGGGTTTTTGAAGTGCAGTCGCGATATTTACGTATAACAATAATATATAATAATAATAATAATAATAATAATAATAATAATAATAATGTACCACCGAGGGCTCTTTACACCCGAGATGGTACATAATTTGTTCTTTTTTGTCTGTGATATTTTGTTATGCCGCTGTGGGCCTGTTGTTATGGCTCCACAGTGGTATTGTTTTAACTCCTTAATGCGTCACTGGTGGGCCTGTTGCTCCCCAGTGACGTAATAAGTCTTATCTGTGATACACTTGTGATATAAATCTCTAGTCGTTTGTGTGTCTCTAGTCAGGTTTCTCCACCCTGAGCCCTTTTACACCTCGGGGGGAGTCCCAGCGATGGCCTCCAGGCCTTGGTGGCCGGACGCTCTGTCTAGTACTTATCGTACCGTCACCAAGGACTCTCCACTCCTTTTAAGCCCTGGGATGGCAGGGCTCATCGTTGGTTTTTATTATGTGTATGTTTGTCCGTTGTCTGGTGCAATTATGTGTCCCTGTCTTTACGTGTTGTTTTTATCTATATTTCTCGTTTCGGCGGCGCATGCCCTTAGTTGGCGATGCCGCCGGGTGCTGCTGACCGCGCCATCCACCGGCAGCAGTACCCCAATTTTAATTAAAAAAAAAAAATAATAATAATATATAATAACAATAATAATAGGCTATCACAGCCGTCTGTCATTGAGCCAACATCTACGGTACCACGAAAGTCTCGTCGTACAACGCAGTGTACACGACAATAGACGTATAACACCTCGTTTCAAGCAACAACAACAACAATATAAGGAGTGATGTGACAAGCCCGTCCGTGAATGTACTGTCAAAGTTGAAAATAGTTTTACTGTTAGAAAGGTAAAATATCCTATATATATATATATATATATATATATATATATATATATATATATATATATATATATATATATATAGAGAGAGAGAGAGAGAGAGAGAGATAGCATAAAGTTCGCCTAGAATATACGGTCGAGCTGATTTTTTAATAAGGTCCACCGGGATCTTACAGATCCGAAAACGCCAGTAATAAGCTACCGAACCGATTCTAAAATATTTCTCACTACTAGAGAACTAAATTATTTTAGATGGATACAACTATGCCGCACAAAATCCGTTCGGGTTCTTGGGTCCCCAAAAATACCAAAACTAATTACCCAGCCGATTTTAAAAATTCTTTTACTCTTAGAAAGCTAAACTAAACTATTTTAAATAGGTACAGGTCTTAGATGAGATCCGCCAGTGCCCAATATTTGGAAATTCTCTATGTTATGCAGATGCTGCGACAGGGGTATTTTTGTACATTACTGAGGTAGAGAAATTTTTAAACAATATAATTTACTAAATAATCTTGATATTGGTATTTTTTAGATAGTTTTGTTTTAACACCTTGACGGTCACTGACGCCATAAGACGCCAAGTTAAACTTTACTAACTCACACGTTAGTAAAGTGGCATACGACGTCAACAATTCCACATAGAGTACAAGTACATATATTGACTGTCAAAATAGTGTACCAGTTGGGTGTTTTCTCATTATAGATTATGACCATCATGATGTGCAAAAACAATAGTTTTTATAGACTTGAATAAACTGCATTTAATATCTAACATCTAATTTTAATATTTAAAATCAGAATAAATTTGGTGCGTAAGCGCGCACCATATGTGTATGCGACATAATATATAGAAAATTATCTACTGTAGGTATTTTTGTTGAATATACTTTAGGTATGACATTTGTACATTTGTACATGTGCCACATGTGGTCAGTCCCGACGAGAGGGTGGGGTAGCCGAGGTTGTAGCCCTGGGGCCCGTCATTACTCTCCACGGCCCTGCATGTGGTACATCTCGTACTTGTTAGCTTGGAGAAAACTCCAGGAAAAAAAATATTGAAAAAAATATCGATATATCGTTACTAAAAGTATCGCCAGAAATTATCGAGATATTTGAAAAAAATATCGATATTTTGATATATCGATATATTTTATATATCCCTACTTACACAACCGTGTGAGAAAGAATCGCGACAGTATTTAGCACTTAAAACGTCTATGATATAAACGTCTAAATTGTCATCTTTACACCAATGTTCCGACAAAAGCACAATGTGAATTTGCTGACTACTTAGAACTCGCTTGGAGCCATTTGTAGGCCTGTCACAGCTTAAGGCATGTAGTCAGTCGGTGTCCGTCGCCGAACGCACAGTGCATTGTAATACATTGTTAGACATTGTTACTTGAATTGGACAGGTTGGTCTGTCCCATAATATGTGTGTTGTAGTAGTGTGTGTGAATACGCACACTACTACAAAACACCAAACCAACACCATTGCAAACAGTGTGTACGTACACAACATAGTGGGGAGATTTTACGTCACCCACTGATTACAAGTGGAACAGTTTGATAGACATTTTAGTTTGACCCCTTGCTGTATATTCTGATGCATTATTTTCACATGATTGTCGTGTTGATACGTACAACCACATTCAACTGCTGAAGTGTGCTGCTGTTTTACGAAAAATAAAACGCTTTATAAGCCCACCGCAAGGCCAATTATTTTCATTATACATTTCAGCCTTTAAAGATTTATCTGCTCCTATTCTGAAACTTTTATAGTACCTTTTACTTTCTAAGTCATCCACCTGGAATTCATAATTTGGATATATTTTTGTCAGATGGTTTCTGATTTTATTAACTGTTGTTTCACGACTACAGCGTCCTAGATAAACCCATGCTTTAGATTCTATGCACTTGAAATCTTCATTATCAGGACCACTACCTTTAATAATTTGTTGTTTTCTTTTCCTATGAACTACTTTGATGAATCCATCATCTTCATCTGCATTTTCAACTGTTATTGCTTCATCATACTTATTTTCGCTGGTTTGTATGTTATTTTTTTGTTTTTCATGGAAACAGCATATTATCTTTTCTTCCATACTAAGTTTACTTAGCATTTCTTCTAATTCCTGTACCTGGCTTTCCTTTTCTTTGGAAGTCGTGGGCGTATTTTCAATAGACAAATTTTTGACAGTTTCTACTCTTGTTGAGGTTAAGTCAGACTCAGGGCCCGATCTAGCTATTCTGCCGCTCTGGGCAAAAGTAATATTTGCCGCCCTTTACAATGACACCTTGTAAGTCATAAGCATGTTGTTTCAGAGATGGTGCAATATTTAACTGATTTCAAAAAAAGGAGGTTATCAGTTCGACTCGCATATTGTTGGAATCTACTTAATAAATTTCTAACACTGACTGACTGACTGACTGACAGACAACGCACAGCCTAAACAGTTGGGTTTAACAGAATGAAATTTTGCATAAAAGTTCCCTAAGTAACGTAGATGAGCACTAAGAAAGGATTTTTGAAAATTCGTCCCCTACGTGGGTTAAATAGGGAATGAAATTTTTTATGGAAATTCGTCATTTTTGAAGTTAGATATATAAAAATATGTAACTATGACTATTCAAATAAATAATATTTTATAATTGACTGACAGATAACGCACAGCCTAAACTGTTGGATTTAGATGAACGAAATTTGGCACAGAAGATATGGTGTTTAGGATTCAATTTATAAATAAAAGTCAGTTGTGTAAACGTTTCTGGAAATTCATTCCCTAAAGGATTAAAACAGGAAATCAAAGTTTGTATGGGAAGTTCGTCAATTTTGAAATTAGAAACGTGGAAATTGGTATTTGGGCTTTTGAAAAATACTGAAAGTGAGCAATGAGTACCTAATAAAAAGATGTTGCCGATAGGAAATCCTATCGGGTATACGGCTAGTTATATAATATTCACATATGTTTATCTACTAGGGCTTCTGAACGAGTATCCAAAATTTCATAAGTGTATATATGTATGTCTGTATATATGTTTTTAGAGAATAGTGAAAATTTCACCAAAATTGGGTTGGCCTAAAATGTTTTACGAAGTCGGTTTATACGTATATTTGATTTTTGTTACATCGACTTCTTAATGACATTTTTTTCCCCAGTTTAAATGAATGAAAAAAAAAATATAAAAAATGATCTTTAAAAATTTTAATTCAAATAAATAGGAAGCGATCATTTTCGCACAAGTCAGGACCGTACTTATGGCAACAAAATTTTACATCTAAATTATATGTAATTGTGCAGCTTTAAATGAATGTAATTGGTCAAAAAATTAATTTTTCACCATTTAGAATACTAACGCCATTTTTTTTCGCCATTTAGAATACTAACGCAAGTTTTTTTTGCTCGTCACTTACTTTTTTTAAAGAAAAAGACTTAAAAAGTTATTAAGAAATTTTTTTAGCTTTTTAGGGGCGGCATTTTTTATGGAGCCTAGAGCGGTAATTCCGCCACTGATGTGCAAATAAATAAATGTAAAAATTATTTTTAAATACTCATGAGATTAGTTATTAATTATATCACATTTTTTATGTGATAAAGTTACCTACCTACTAAGTTTTATAGCTTTTGAAATATTAGTTTCAGTTTGCACACTTTTTGAAAACATGAATGTACCATATAAATTTTTAAAGGAATGGCAGGTGGTAATGTCAGAAAAATTTATGAAACACTAGTAATTTGTTACAAACAGCTATGTCACTAAAAATGATACAGGTATTAAAATCCATAAAATTTTAATTTTTGTTCTAACACAAAGTGTGGAATGGTAAAATTAGGTTTAATAGGAAAAGTCAGGAGGTTTTACGATAGCTGCCCTCAATTTTGCCGCCCCTAATTTTTGCCGCTCTGGGCAATTTCCCAGCTTGCCCCCCCCCCCCTAGATCGGGCCCTGGTCAGACTTACAATTTTCACAGCACCATGAACTAATTATTCCACTTACATTAATATCTGTAAGTGTTTCCAATGTTATGCCTATGCAGTTAGTGTGAAAACTATTTCTACATCCGCGAGCACAAGACACAATATCTTCATGTTTTGTAATTTTTTGATTGTACTTATTACACGTAACACTTCTTGTCACAGGCGCCATATTGCCATACTTTTTAGTTTAGCAGTTCTGTACTAAAAGTAATAAATAAGGTTACAGTAGTTCTATACCAAAAGAAGTATAGGCTTACAGGACTTCTATACTAAAAGTAGTAAGGTAGCAATGGTTCTGTATTGAAAGATTTATGAAAACAAAATAAAAATCATGAGTGCGGTTTTTCATTACAATATTATCTATCCTAACTAATAAATGCGAAAGTGAGTTTGTTTCTTTGACTGGCTTTCACGCCTAAACAGCTTAACTAATTAACTTAAAATTTTGCACAGACGTATTTTGCGGAACAGAGACGGTTATAGGCTACTTTTTATCTCGAGAAAATATTTAATTCCCGTGGGAAAATGTATCTTATACTATTAAACGAGCCACTGAGCACAGAATCGAACATATTAACAAATGTTTCCTAGAGATACCACAGGCATTAAATTTTGAAGCATGACTCCATTTTAGTAAGCCCAACTTGTAACCACGGAGACTTGTTTATAAATATTAGATAAACCATTAAATTAATGGTTTGACCGCCATTAAAGTAATCCCATCAGTCAATTTTTTTGCTCACATAAGTTAATTTTTTTGCTTCAATTTCTTAATGTATTTGTAATACACAGCATTCTCTCTAGTCGATTCTCTCCTCAATGAAACGAGCAATCTTTTCATTTGTTACTAATTAAATGTATTTTACAATACCCCTGTCGCAGCATCTGCATAACATAGCGAATTTCCAAATTTTGGGGATTGGCGGATCTCATCTAAGAACTGTACCTATTTAAAATAGTTTAGCTTTCTAAGAGTAAAAGATTTTTTAAAATCGGCTGGGTAATTAGTTTTGATATTTTTGGGACCCAAGAACCCGAACGGACTTTGTGCAGCATAGTTGTATCCATCTAAAATAATTTAGTTCTCTAAGAGTGAAAAAATTTTCAAAATCGGTCGGTTAGTTTATTTTTTACAATAATGGGAACAGTAAACCCTGGCGGAAATCATACAACATAACCTTTATTCATCTAAAATAATTTTAGTAAAAAGTTTATCCTAACAGTAAAAAACGGGTCCTAGGGATCTCATATAACTTATGGTAGTCCGTAAGGTTCTTGTGGACATCATTTAATTACTTAATGAATTCAAATACTTTAACTTACTAACGGTGAAAAAATTTTCAAAATTTTCGACATTCGCTAAAAAAATCATTGAAAAATATTTGATATGTTTCGATCAATTAATGGTCAACATCAGCAAATAAAAGTTACTCAAATCGAAGAAAAGAATGAGTTATTTGTCCGTAGAAATTAAAATACAAATTCTGAAAACGAGCAAAGAAATATTGAAAAAACTAGATCGGCAAAACATTCTGACAAATAACACTACCCAACTAATACTCGCCAATTTGAATGAAACTTAACATACTTATTAAACAGCGAAAAATATTAAATACGTGTTTTTTTTATTTCGGCTAAATACGCTTTTTAGGGGTAGAAAACACCATTCAACCTCTGTAGATGAAAACAGTTATAGCTAAATATTTTTGAAACGACATATTTTCTGAAAAAAGGGCTGAGTATCAAATTTGTAGAATTTAAAGCGATGCACTTGATAGTGACCCTGAAATCGATTTTCAAGGTCAGTTTAAAATGATTAGCCATTGCCGAACTTTGACCATATCCTGTACCTATAAGCAGTAATTTCATGTATTGACTCAATCTATCTTCAAAATTGATTTGTTGCGTTATTTTTCTAAAATAAAAAAAATAAAAACCTGACGAAATGGAAAAATAGGCGCAAATTTATAGAAAAAATTAGAAGAAAACATTTTTGTAAGTAATTTTAGAAGTAAAGTTAAGAAAAGATTTAATATCACTCCAACTGTAAGTTAAACATTAACTTTATGTTATATTAGAAATTTTCAAAATTTTTTAAAATTTTTATTGCTACTCTATAGTTACCATATTAGGAATTCAATTGAACATATGATTAACTATTATTTTTCCGATTGCGATTGAACAAGTATTTTTCAAAATTACTTCTTGATCACTTATTTTCTATCTTGCATGTGAAATTCGTTCGAATATACTTTGAACCATTTAGGGATGAAAAGTAAACTACTCCTTTTGAAAAATATTAAATGATTTTCAAATGACTTTGAAAATTGACCTCAAGGTCAACTTCAAAGTCATCATCAAGTGCATCACTTTGAACTCTATAACTTTGGTCCTAAGCACTTTTTTCAGAAAATATATCGTACCATAATCCACTTCTATGTTGATTCCTGGTCTCTTTTCCTGCGTTTCTAATATTTATGTCAATAAAAAATGTGCTACCGTAGACAAGGATGAATAGGTACGCATTCAGACTTCACACCGTATTTTTTTGTATTTATTTTATGAGTACCTAATATTTAATATATTAAAAATTTACGCGAAGATGGTCACTTTATCAGCAGTATCCAAAAAAATTTAAAAATATCGGTGGTTTTTGAAAAATTAACAAAAATCGTATAATTTCTTCTCTGTGAAAAATTGGGGTCAAAAGAGACGAGAAAAGAGTAAATGGGGACAACCCGTAGGGTCGACCAAAATTGAAATTCTAATATAAAATAATTTCGAACTTTTTGTATTTATACATTCAAAAAAGAAATAATAGGTACTTGATGAATTTCTGTAAAAATAAACGTAGAATCTAAAATAAAGTTTATATACCCCTGTCGTTTACCCCTAAGTTTATATTCCTCCTATTCTTATTTTAGTTCAAAAAATAATTTTTCAAAAGACTAAGACATAAAATAATTAATAACAGTGAGATTCTACGTCCATTTTTCAGACTTTTGTCTAATACAGACGTTACCTAGAATTTTTTTTCTCTACAAAAACATCAGTCTACAGAATTTAATTTATTAGTTAGGAAAATAATTCAAATATGTCTCACTAACAATAAATGTCTTAAATGAGTTTAAAAAATCAAAACGATACTGTTTATTAAATTGCGTAAAAGCTAGTAAATGCAATAACAGATATAATGAATTTATAAGGATTTTCTTGTACTACAAAATCTTAAAAATATGGGAACGCGTACTTTTTTTTCGTTAATTGTGTTTTATTTTTTTGCACAAAATTTTAAAAATACTTTATTTTCTTAAGAAAGGGAGGCAACTTTAGTCACAGATATGCCTATGAAAAGTTTTTGGTAATCCGGGAAAAACAAAAACACTTTTTAAAATTTTTTTATTGTTAAAATCGAAATGTTCTTTTAAAGAGGGTTAAAATTACCATATTTTACATTAAAATTTTGACACAATCACTCCCTAACTAACGAGCCTTACTTAATATTAGAAAATTGAGAAAAAACACGTCAATTAGATTTTTTTACACAGATTTTATTTGTTATATAATTCAAAAGGATATTTTAAAAATGTGTATGAATGGCTTTCATTAAATAAATTTCAATATATTTTCCATTTATTTTAACAGTGGAATGTCCTTATTAGTGGCTATACTTTCGGCTTGGAGCGAATTAGACGAAGATTTTCTTCTAAAACCAAATTTAATAATTAATTAAAGAAATAAAAAAAATTTGTGGATTTCCTACCGTTCAAATATAATCTTTATTGTATGTAAAAATGTTATTACATTTTTTCAAAAAACTGTAAGTAAACTGTAAAATTTTCTTTACAAATATGTTAAAATAGAGAAATGTTTCCTTTTTAATTTATTTTTAACTCTTTTTAAATGATTCACTTTAAAATTTTTTAATATTTCTTAATCGAAATTTCATAAAAGAATGTGTCAAAATTTAAAAAAATTTTTCTTTGTTAAAAAAAAAAAATTGAATGTGCAAACTTATTTAATACTAGAATACTCTGATTATACAATTCTAATCATAACTGTATTGTCAATTGGATAGAAAATTACGTAAAAATATTATTGTTTGAATATGATTTAACGTAATTTTTATACGACTGAAGCAAACTCTTATTAATTTTAGGAAGGTGTAAATATAATCTAAATTCTGATCATATCACATAACAGATATCGTCGGGAGTTTTTTTGTCAAAAAAAATGGAACAGAGATACATTATAAAAACATTTAACTGACAGAGAAATAGAATATAGCCGAATCGTTAAATTGGATTAAAAAAATCATGACACGCTACTTATAAAGCGGTTTTTTTCGAATTTAGCTCGCAAAAAATGAGACAGAAAAAAAAAGAATGCGAGTGCGAGTGAAATGGAGAACGACATATTTCCTAGTTTTTCTCGAAAAGTAAGTAATTTAGAGCAACGGTATAAAAACACTTTTTTTGGATTTTACCTTTTACTATGGCTTGGTGAAATTTGAAAAATTGCTTAATTCTGGCAAAAAACTCATTTTGTTGACAAAAAACGCCCGGAAAACCTACTTCTGGGCATCCGACGTGTCTGGCTAACGAACTCATCCAACGATTTGGAAAATCGAATTCGCACACAAAATTTCATAAGCATTAAACGTTTCGTTCGAGAGTTATCGCGCGGATACATATATATATATATATATATATATATATATATATATATATATATATATATATATATATATATATATATAAATTTTAGTGAATATCATTTTCGTATTCTAGGGACCTCAAAACATATTTCTGATATGGTCCCGGGCTTAGGTCGCACCATGACACCTGGCGTAAAAGCTGAATTTCCAGTTTTGGAAATTCGCTAATATTAATAAATATTTCTATAGTTACCACCAATAATAATAATATTTCTACCGACGACTACTATGAAATTACTTATTTACTGTTCAAAATATTATTTTTCTACTCCTACTATTAAAAGTAACATTTTGTGCACGGCTAACTATATGTAAAAATTAACAATTGCCCACACTGTACGGAAATACTGTGGGAAATTATTTCCCATGCCTTAATATAATAAAAAAGTAGGCTGTTCCGTTAGTTTAATATATAATATATAGAAATAATACTAAAAATATACATATATGTATGTTGATTATTTATTATTGTTTCCATAGTTTCAAAGTATGCTTTGGCAAAAATTTGAACATCTTAGCACTGACATTATAAATTTAAAAAATTTTTACTACATATTTAAATTTTATTTTAATTATTTATGTTAAATTTTATGAAAAAAATGTGCTCGTAGAAAAAGTATAGTGTAAAATACGTGGGAAAAGCTTATTTCTCACTCATACGAATTGTTGCACTCGCCCTGCGGGCTCGCGCAACAAACTCATATTCGTGAAAAATAAGCCTCTTTTCCCACTTATTGTACAATATACTATTCTATCATATAAGGAAATAAACAGGCTAACCGGCAACTATCCAGTTATCGTCAGTTGGCACATCTAGGGCGTATTCGCGTTGTGGCTTTCATCGCTTCTGTGGGCATCACTTCGGATCGACGTAGCGTTCATGTTCGCGTTGCATAAGCATTGTTCTCACGGATACGTGCTATAGTTATTCGCGTAGCATACAAATGTCATTCAAAAATTTTTTTTGACAATCTCTTAAAATGGTTGCAATTTTTAATCTAATGAAGAAAAATTTTATGTTTGAATTATTAAAATTAACGTGGCATAATATAAAAATTATTAAAACATAAACAGTTTGAAAAATTTAAATTTTTTTAAATTTATGTGCACGGTTATGTGTCAACGGGAGCCATATTGCGTTAGTCATTTCAAAATATTTTTAAACATAGCTCTAATGACCACCGGAATCAATGGTTGCGAGTACATGATCACAAAGTAGCGTCGCTTCTTGCTACGGTAGCCCCAACGCGAAAACGCCCCTACTATTCTTAATAAATGCCGTACAGATGAAATTTCCACTGGGGCGGGGTCTGTTACCCTAATATTTAAATTATAACAACGGACAATTGATAAGCATATTGTTAGCAGAAAAAACAATATACAACGATAAACATAGGTTACTTTCAACCCCCAGAAAATATCTAAATCCTGTGGGAAGTCTTATTCCCGTGGGGAAATATATTTAAAATGATATAAAAAAAACAATGTTATAGTCTATTTTTTATCCGGCAAAAATAATTTATTTCTGTTGGAAAACTCCCAAGAAAAGAGTAACAGTTCTCAATAGCGACGCGATGAAAGTACACTTTATAAGATTTAACTAGATGTCATAATTTCAATAACCACGCGAACGAAGCCGCGGGTAAAAGCTAGTACTATTATAATAGAGAGAAAATTTGTTTGTATATCCGATTGGCATAAAATTTTGCATGTGCGTGTGGGAGGTAGAGATATGAATTAAGCCGCAGCAAAAAATTTCTTAAATTCTTAAGGTATTTTCTCATATTGGAAAGTGGAGATGAAAATTTTTTCACGTATCACATCGTGTGGAATATCGTTAAAAGGGTTCGTAAAATGAAGTTTAGGTTCCTTCTACCATTCGACGACGACGACAAAAACGACGAGTGACAAGTATTTAGATGATTTGTGAAAGAAAACACCTTCATTTTGCAACATGTTGCATAAAAAATATACTAGCCACTAGGTATGTCATAACATGCATATCTTTTTATCAGAAATTAAATAATAAGTCAAGACATAACAAGTTCCTAAGTTTTATCAATTATCAATTATGTCTCTGAAGACCCCTAGTAAAGTATTTTGATGTTGGCAGAATAATTTCCTTGACTGTAGAAATGGTGAAATCATTTTGAATCATATTTGAACTTGAGATCTATTTAGTACAGAAATTTCCAGGGTACACATTTAATAAACAATTGAAATCTACGTAGATATACATACGTATATGTATATATACAGTAGACGTTATGCGACTAACTGATACGTTTCCATTGATTTTCAAGTAATTGGTATGACAATAATTAGTGGAATCGGATAGGCTCCAAATTTTAGTCAATAAGGAACTATTTCCCCCCTCAAATTTTTTTTTTTTGTAGCATATTAATTACATCGAAGATTTTACGAAACGAACATTTTCTACCACTTGCAACCGTCGCTACGAAAGTTATCGGCCATTTTGTGAAAAATCGACCATTTTAGTCGTACTTTCTAAATATAGATGAATATATGTCGGTATGTGTAGGTCTAATAAAAACGAAAAAAATTGAGGCTATTCATTACGATATAGTCTACCAGCGGTTAAATTATGAAATTTTTATCTACACACATAACCTTAAAAAAAATAAAAGCTGTAGATACTGCTAAATTTTAGTTTTTTGGTTTTAACTTCGGACGTTTTAAGTGAAATTTGATGAAATTTTCAAAAAATATACTTTATAACATGAACAATAGCTGGTTAAAATTTCAACTCAAAATGTCTAACACAAACCTTAAAAATTGACGTTAAATTTGAAAATTGACTGGCCAATGATTTTTGTGCATTGTATCGTACGAGGTTCTTTTTTTCTTAAATTGTAGGTTTTTTTATGCACTTTATGATGGTGAAAAAGAAAAACTTTTTAAGCTTGAAAAAAAAGTGAAAAAAATCGATTCGAAATTCAAAATTGTTGGCAATGAACAGTATTTGAAAAATAATTTAAATCAAGTAAACTGCTATAATTTAAAAATTTAAGTAATAATTTGTTCCATACAAAGGTCACGAGGTTCCATGTAAGGGTTACACTAATCTAACTCGATTAAAAAATCAAGTTTGGAGAAATTAAGGTTCAATTGTTTTTAAAAATACACAACATCAAAAGTATATAAGCTGAAAGTTCCTATCCACCTCACAAGCTGCAAATTCAACATTCTTCAAGCGTGTACTAACAAACTAAGAAACAAACTAAGTGACTTAATACCTATGAACCTTTCGAGGAACTAATTGTACTTAATCTTTCGAGGTACTAATGTACTTAATTTTTCCAAAGCTGGTTTTTTAATTGGGTTCGATTCGTGTAATCCTCATTTGGAAGCTTGTAACCCTTGTATGCGTGAAATTATTGTAACTCATAATACTTGATTTAAATTATTGTAGCTGCTGTTGAACTTGCAGCTGCTGTTGCATTTGCAGCTTGTAAGGTGGGTGGGAGCTTATAAACTTTTGATATTGTGTATTTTTGAAAACAATTGAACCTTAATTTCTCCAAACTTGCTTTTCTAATCGGATTCGATTCGTGTAATCCTCATATGGAAGCTTGTTATCCTTGTATGGGACAAATTATTACAACTCATATTTAAATTATGGTAGTTTACTTGCTTTGAATTATTGTTTAAATACTGTTCATTGCCGACAATTTTGAATTTCTAATCGATTTTTTTCACTTTTTTTCAAGTTTAAAAATTTTTTCATTTTTACCATCATAAAGTGTATAAAAAAACTTATAAGAAAAAAAAGAACCTCGTACGATACAATGCACAAAAATCATTGGCCAGTCAATTTTCAAATTTGACGTCAATTTTTAGGGTTTGTGTTAGATATTTTGACTTGAAATTTTAACCAGTTATTGTCCACGTTATTATTATAAAAACCAAAATTTTAGCAATATCTCCAGTTTTTTTTTTAAGGTTATGTGTGCAGATAGAAATTTCATACTGTAGCCGCCGGTAGACTATATCGCAGTGAATAGCCTCAATTTTTTTCGTTTTTTTTTTTTTTTTTTTTTTTTTTTTTAGACCTACACATACCGATATATATTCATCTATATTTAGAAAGTACGACTAAAATGGTCGATTTTTCATAAAATGGCTGATAACTTTCGTAGCGGCGGTTGAAAGTGGTAGAAAATGTTTATTTCGTATAGTCTTCGATGTAATTAACTTGCTACAAAATAAAAATTTGAGGGGGGAAATAGTTCCTTATGCTTTGTTTATCCGACTCCATTAAATCCATTAAGGGAACACATAACTTTGTTTTCCAGACAAAATGTTGCTTGATATAACGAGTTTAGAGTTGTATTAATGTGTTGTAAGTGACATCGAAAAACTGCTCGGTTACATAATAGAGTGGCATATAAAATAGGATATGTTGTGGCTATATACATTAATATGAAAAGTGTATCACATATCATTCGTGTAATTTAACAGTTGTATCATATTTATGTAAGTTTATACCCTTGGGGTGGCATATTTGGAACATTTTGTTTTAACACTATGTATGTAGGTATGTATGTATATTTGTATAGTATCTAGTATCTAGTAGAAAAAAATTTTAAATTAGAAATTTAGGTAAACGTCAGTCAAAAAGTTAACAGTAAAGTTGCTAGAAATATGGGTATAAACACAGTGCAATTAAATTCATTGTGCATTGGAGCGATTTCAGTAGCTATTTTGAATGATTGAACAAACTACAACGAAAATATAAAATTTGACTGTTTTTAACTTTTAAAGCTCAGCATCAAACTTTTCTGAAGTACTTTTAATTGAAAGAGTACTATATCAGATTTTTCGGATTTGTCTAAAAATTATCAAAAAATTACGAATACAGAGGCAAAAAGCCTCATTTTGAACCTTAATAATGTACCTGTAGCACTTGAAAAATTTTCATATTTGTAGGCCGAAAGATGTGGCAGATGGACGGACAAATACGACGAAATCATAAGGATTCCGAAAATTATTTCTCGAACTTTGGGTAACTTTGTTATTACAAAGTAACTTTGTTTATTACAAGGTTATTTATCTTACATAATTTTCATATATTCTGACAAAATCGTTCAAATATCAAAATTATGATGATTCCTTCTTGATGAAATAGCTTATGATTCCTTCTTAACATCTAAAATCTACCATTTATAATTTCTGCCTTTTCTGAATTTTGTGATTAGGGTTACTAAACTTGGTGAACTTTGTATTATAATATGTATTTCATTTTTAGCGACATTTCTGTTGGGTTATATGATAACCGTTCTACTACGCCTGCCTATAAATTGTCGGAAAAATATGTAGTTTCACAGATATAACTATAAATGTGATGTAGGGCTATGTTGTGTGTATGTACGCATAATATGTATGCTGCTAATGGGTTACGTGTCCACTTTACAAATCACTAGTTCAATTTAATATTATTATTCTGTTCTCAGTATTCTCCGTATTCCCGAAGGTGCAACAATAATGTAAAGACATTGTTGACTTCTGTTTCATTGGTGTTTAATTTGTTCTTGAATTGCCACTGACGACGATTTCGATTCAGTAGATCACTGCTTTGTGTGTGAGGGTTGTTTGTAAATAAATGTTATTGTATGTACAGGGAGGATCCAAAAAGCATTTACCTAATAAATATCATAAATATTTTAAATGGTCTGGAAGCATCTGTTTCTATTTTAAGTAGGTATAAAAATAATATTCTTGCAATTCTAAATTTAAAAGTTAATTTTATAGTTGCGTTTGACAATATCAAAATGGCTTCTTTTTTCACATGTGAACAAAGTATATAATTTCTTCACTGGTTGTATAATATTTTTCACTTATTATTACATGAGTGGTGTACCAGGGGGGTGGGAATGGCTGCAAGCAGCCTAATGCGGCCCATACACGGTTCAACTTGTTGTATAACAAGTTGCATCGTGTATGGGGCAGTTGTACAACCGTTTGGATGGTTGTATCAACGGTTGAAGTAATATCAAAATATTTTGATTTTATGTGGGCGGAGCAAATGGTCTATGAACATGTTGTACTGTGTGTGGCGCAGTTGTACCACAAAACGAGTATTTACCGTATTTACTACGTATTTGAAGTTTGGATGGTTGGCTTGGTTCGCTTCATTTGTTGTAATTTAAACAAATTGCAATAATAATTTTTTCCATGATTTAATTTTAACCAAGTTGTCCGTCGACAGTAAACAAAAAAATTCGACAAAAATTATCTATACATAATAATTGGACTGTATGGGTGGTACAAAGGCAAATGCGCTGGTTTAGGGGGCGAAGAGAGGAAAGTATGAGTTCGAAGGACCAATGAGAGAAGGGGGATAACGGTGCTCGTTGAGGGTAAAGAAAACATAGAAATAAACTTAAATGGATTTATTCTTGCTTCTTCCTTTTCTGATAATGATTTCTTTATTATAGTTGTAATTAAACTGTAGAGATGATTCACAATAAGCAAATAATTATTTAAAGTAATAGCGTTTTGTATAATTAAATTGAGACAATGTTCACTATATATATGAGCGAGCTTGTACATATAACTAGAGTACATCAGAGACACAAGATTCGCGGGAGTCCGTTATCATTATCAAACATAAAACTACATCGCATCACTAATATACTACTACAAAAAATTAAGGGAACAAAAAAATACCCCTGTCGCAGCATCTGCATAACATAGCGAATTTCCAAATATTGGGCACTGGCGGATCTCATCTAAGACCTGTACCTATTTAAAATAGTTTAGCTTTCTAAGAGTAAACGAATTTTTAAAATCGGCTGGGTAATTAGTTTTGGTATTTTTGGGGACCCAAGAACCCGAACGGATTTTGTGCAGCATAGTTGTATCCATCTAAAATAATTTAGTTCTCTAGCAGTGAGAAATTTTTTAGAATCGGTTCGGTAGCTTATTACTGGCGTTTT
Source organism: Brachynemurus nebulosus (assembly GCA_035578155.1). Lineage (NCBI taxonomy): Eukaryota > Metazoa > Arthropoda > Insecta > Neuroptera > Myrmeleontidae > Brachynemurus > Brachynemurus nebulosus. The sequence continues at coordinate 26,570,640 of JAPWDM010000002.1, forward strand.
CGGATCTGCAAAATCCCGGTGGACCTCATTAAAAAATCAGCTCGACCATATATTCTAGGCGGACTTTATGTAATATATATATATATATATATATATATATATATATATATATATATATATATATATGTATATATATATGTATATATATATATATATATGTATATATATATGTATATATATATATATATATATATATATATATATATATATATATATATATATATATATATATATATATATATATATATATAAATTTTAGTGGATATCATTTTCGTATTCTAGGGACCTCAAAACATACTTCTGTTATGGTCTCCGCCGGAGGTTGCGTCGTGACACCTACTGTAATAGCTGAATTTCGAGTTTTCGAAATTCGCTAAAAAATAACGTACGCGGCACAGCCTTGTAGGAAATTTATTTCGGATTCCAAAACTGTCCTTCAATTTTTGTCCGATCACTGATTATTGAGATATCGATGGTTAAAGCAAAAAGGATCCTTTTGCATTCAAAGTTGAATATCTCTTCAACGTAGAGAAAAATTTAAATAAGGAAATTGAAGCTGAATAAACAGGCTATCAAGTCAATACCATGGCTTTCCTGAAAAAAAGTTTTTCAAGTCCGTAGACCGAAAGAAAAAGAGCAAAAAATTTGCAAAAACATTTTTTGTGTTATTCCTTATAATTTCTCAGTAACTGTTACTCCTAAAAATTTTTGGACGAAAGATCTCAAAACCAGAATCTTGGAGCTTCAAAATGCTTTTTTTGTCATCGCGATACGACTATTTTTCACGTAGATACAGCCCTTCAAAAATCACTAAAAAATTAACAATTTTTTTTGTTCCCGTAATTTTTTGTAGTAGTATATGATTGTGTATGAGTGATTATATTGCACCACTATTTGGGTTGAGTGGAAACAAGCGACTGCCTGGGGTGAGTGGCAATAAGCGACTGCTCTTGACCGGGGTTGCTGGTGCGACCAGCAAGTTGTAACAGTAATGGGCGTAAGCCGAGAACTTTAGGCAATTGAATTTACACTAATGTAGTGTTGATTGCCGCCGCGTAATTTGTTAATTTTTGATACTTATCATGGGTTCAAACCCCAGGTAATGTGTTTGGTGGCGCCAACTAGCGGCCGTAAAGTGAACTATGTAAAGCCGCCATTATTATTCCGACATATTGGTTTCTTACACCAATGCTTCATTTTGTGATTCCCCGAATTAAGTGGTTTTTAACACAGGACTTGAGACCAGAACGACCAACGAACAACGGTGTACCTCAAATCACTATATTGAGCCGTACTGTGGGCTGGATTATACATAATAATAAAATTTTCCCCTAAAGGACCCACAAAAAAAAAAAAAAAAAAAAAAAAAAAAAAAAAAATAATTTTTATTTTTGTGGGTCCTTAAGGGGAAAATTTTATTATTATGTAACGGTGTACCTGATATACGATGCTTCGTGCATCACTCACTCACAATCTGACCTTAGATTGGTTCAGACGTATTTTTTATGTGAGTCACATTTTTCTTAACAAAGATTTAATCAATATTTAAATTGATTTTTTGTAAAATATTTTTGTAAACATTTAAAATATAAAAGTGCCTTAAATAATAATAAATATTAAATATTAAAAAGAAAATAAATGTTTATTATTTAAAATACCAATTTAACCATCTACTGACGAATTATTTTATCAACGGAAAACTGTCGACACGAACCGCCACGCGTAATGCTGGTCTCCGGAGGATTATTCCTCACATAGTAACCCACGAAACAGGGACAAACAGAATTAATGGCATCCAACAATTAATATCGAGCTTTTCGGCGCCAAAATCAAGTTTTAAAATATAGTCAAAAAGCGCTCAACCGTTATAGAAAAACCGCCAACCGTTATAGAAGAAGCCGCCAACCGTTATAGAAGAAGCCGCCAACCGTTATATAAGAAGCCGCCAACCGTTATACAAGAAGCCGCCAACCGTTATAGATGGCATCCGAGGTAGGGAAAAAGTGTTTGTGTCAACAAATTAAAAACTGAGTGACTTTTATTGTGGAAACAAACAAAACTCTATGTTCCTATTGTTGAACTTTTTTGTGGAACTGGTGTGGTAAACAATCACCGTCAACAATGGTGCTATACGCAACTGACGCAGAACGACATTATATCGACTGCATGGAGATGCTGATTCCTGCAACTTCGTCAACGAGTTCCGAAATGGCTGGAATGCCGAACGCCGTACCTCCTGTACGTACTGATTCCGATGAAGGAACATCAATTTCGACGTCCAACCAATCAACGGGCGTCGCATTCAGCGATTCAGGAAACCTTACTAACGCAGACATTTCTGATATTGTAAGTGCATTACTTTCTTTGATATTGTAAGTGCATTACTTATCTTTCTTTCTAAATTCGAAGAACAAAGTATTATGTTTGATAAAATCAATAATGAATTGAAATCTGAAATTAGAAACTTTAGTGATAATATCGATTCTAAGTTTGACGAATGTTGTGACAAGATTAATCCTAAACTTGACGAATTTGATTTAGAATTAAATAATTCAGAATTGAATATTTCCTGTAAAGAAGAAGAAAATTTGAATTCAATTGATGATCAAAGTTTAAAAATATGTAGTATTAATTTAAAATTTGATAATAATTTACAAAATTCTGATAATAAATCTTCCGTTAAAGATGAATTTATAAATAGCTCTGAAATATTGAATAGTACATTGACCCCGGATAATTTCAACCCTTTGAGTGCCACCGGGTACTTTACAGAAAATATTAATGACAATAGTATTCTGCCTAAAAATTTAAATTGTACGGTAAATGAAATGAATACCGTGGATATTTCAGTTTCGAATAGTAATATAGCGCCTTTTTCTTCAGAAGTTACTGTTTCTAACGAAACTGAATTTAATAATATTTTATCAGTCGATACAGTTAACTTTCCGTCCGTCAGCCTTTCTGACGAAATATCAAACAATTTCTTCTGTGCCGATACTACTTCTTTATTTGTGCATAATAGTAATAATTTATTATCATTGCATATTGATGATACCTCAAATTTAACATCTTGCAGTAAACCCATTAATGTTGCAACTACAGTTACAGAAGAATCACCTTATATTACTGATATTATTAGAAAACATTTATACAACATGGTGATCCATAATTTAGTTGACACCATCGAAAAACTTCTAGGATCTAATTTAACATTTACACTTGCCGCAGATGATAATACTTCATCGGGTTACGTCCAGTCTGTCATAGATTTATCCGAAAGTGACAAATTTGAACTTAGCGATTTTCAATCCTATTACCGCATTAGTCACAACTTGCCGCGTGCGGCACGTAAGACCGAACCAAATCGGGACCCAAAGGGTCCCCCGTGTTGGACGTTAAAGGGTTATTCCCTTTCCGTCCATTTACTTCCCAAATAACGTGGGAAATTTTCTAAACATTGACCCAATACCCGATTATGACAAAATTTTCCCGGTCTTTACGTAACCTATTTTGACACTAATTTTTTACCAACATTGACTTATTTTCACGGTTTCGACCTTAAAATTATTACTTATTTTGACTTAGTTTGTAAGTTGTATCATATCACCATCCGTCGTAAAAGGGTTAAATATGGTAAACACACTGTATGTAATTAAATAAATTGCTCATATGTACAAGGCACCTATTGTTTTTCAATCATAGCCAGGAGCGTTATTATTTACCCGGTCATTTGTAAATTTAAAATTCAAACGAGTTGCTAATAAGAGCCGTTTTTCATTTTTCATTATTTATTATTTATTGTGTATTTTTTGTGAATTTCGGTTTGAGGCACTCACTAGAGGCCCGCCAATTTTAAAGAATTCACCATTTGAAGGAATAAACTGCTTATCCAATGCACTTATTATTTCCAATTACAGCCTGGAGCATCATTAGCCCGGCAATTATAATATTTAAATAAGTTGCTTATTGGGGCGTTTATTGTATTTGTTATTTTTATAAATTTCGGTTGTGGCATAATTGTTAGCCCGCCATTTTAAATATTTATTTCATATGAAATTGAAATAATTGCTCGCTTACAGTACTCATTATTTTTCAAAAAATGTTAACCGGTGTAACCTTAGCCCTGCATTTTACAATTTGCTTATTAGAGCATTTATCAATTTTATCATTTTTCATAAGTTACGGTTATGGCAATATTAATACGCCAACCAGTTCTTCAGTTTACAATTTAAAATATTGATATATTTACAATTTTTTCGGCGTGAAGCGAAAAAAATGCTCGCCCGTAGTATTAAAAAATTTGATACGTAATATACAAAAATTTAACATAACGGTCTATTTAACGATTTTATGTATTTAAAATTCGATACTCTACTAAGAATAACTACATGTATCGAAATTATTATCAAATTCTTTGTCCTTTTGTTGTGAAAGTTGACGATTTTTCCTAATAACGACTAATTATTTACCAAAATTGACAATTTTTTATCACTAAAAGTGAAATTTTTTTAAAACTTAAATTATTCGACATTTCTAATGCTTTACATTTAAGATTACATTTTGCTAGTTGTCGAAATTTACAAATTTTCATTCAATTGAATTGGAATTTTCATTTTCTAAAATGTTTGACAAAATTATTTTATAAAAATAAAAATATTTTTTATCTATTTTATATGTGTATGTATGTTCGCTATTTGAAAACAATTCACTTGTTCATATAATTTCACATAAGCCTGTATCAACTTGTTTTGTCTACTTTAGTTGAAAACGAAAATATTATGTATGTATTTGTATTCATTAAGTACAATATGTACCACTATTTGCGGACTTATTTTCATTTGTAATTATAATGGCTTATAATTACTATGGCCTTTTGAAAATATTTTGAGTTATTTTTTGAAACTTACATGTAAATTAAAATATATCAATGATGTTTCGACTTTCAAACGTTTGTTTACGTTTATTTTGTGGAGTTTTCGGTACTGCTTCCTTAGTTGACGGCGCTATGGAGCTTTGACCGAACTCGTGGTATAAAAACTTGAAATTTTTATGAATTTTTGCTTATCTGGATTTTGGGTGGCACATGATTTAATCCACTTTTTCGAACCTTTTCTACAGTCCCTTCAGGCTGGAGAAAACATGCGCTTACCTGATGTAACAAACTTTTGCAATTTTATGGGGGGTTATATTCTAGTAGTTTCAGTTTTTCAACCTTTGCGGATCTGTCGTTATTTTAGCCGTCCGGCAAGATCCAACCGGCTAAATTTCATTGGGATAATTTTTTGGGGTTTTTAACGGTTCTTGTAACCACTGTACGTCGTGAAAACGAGATACGTCACTTCGTACAAAATTTTTGTATTATCCCTATTTCGTAGAGTCATTTTCATTTTAATTGATAAGTTTTCTAACACTTGTAATTCCAATTTAATGTTCTAAGGATACATTTTTAAAACGTAATGGGACATCAGTCACCTAGTGAACTGAGAATTTTCATTAAATTACAAGTTATTTTCGTTTGTTTTCAACTCTTTTTTAATGTTCTATGATATCTTAGCGTAGATCATGGAACATACCGAACATACTTTAATTTTATCTTTATCATGTATAAAACAATATTTAACTTTGAATCCAAAATGATTCTTTATTTTTTTTCAACACATATGTATTTTCATTTGACTAATTTTCTGACCGCAAAGAAGGATAACTTAAATAAAGTTTAATTGTTAAACTTAAAAGGATTTTTCCTACTTCAAAAGTTTATTTAAATTTAAATCTATTTTGTAAACTACAATATTATTTTACAAATACAAAATTTAACTTAATTTTTCATACTTTTGAAAGAAATTTATTTGATAAAAATGTTTTATTTTATTGCCTATTATAATGGCATAGAATTATTTTTCAATCTGTTAATACTATTATCTGTAATAACATTCAAATCAATTAAAACTTTTTAATTTTTAATAATTTTCTAATATTAAAATTTATCAAATTCAAAAACAAGTATGTAAGTTTTCCTTTATTTCGTAAAATTTAAAGAATTTTTTATTTACAATTATTTATCCATAATTTTTTCTAGAAAGAAAAACAATTAAAAACTTTTTGACCAGAAATATTTTTTAGTTCTCATGGTCGGTAAATACTTTAATAGTTTTGCAAAAATATAAAACCAATTAAATTTTGTTTACAACAGAAATGTTTAAGCTTTTAAGTACCTACCTTTGTGGTACCTACTTCCTGAGAATGTTTTTATTTAATACACGTGTCTGCCTTTGTCTCCGTATCAGTTTGAAAATACGTACCATGAGAAACTTCAATTTCTTGCATTCGTTTTCAAGGTCAAGCAATTTATTTATTTTAAAGTTACATTTTTTCAGTTATACATACCTTACATTATATTTGTGTTGTATTACATATATTCTAATTTTGTACAGGCAATACATACATGCATAGTCTTTTTCCATTTTTGTGGGAATATGAACTTATTAAATGTTTGATTTTATGTTGGTAATCTTTATACGTTATGCATGTGTGCCTTCCTTTTTCAAATTAATTTTTTTTTTATCATCAATTTGATGCAATCTTTTTTTGAGATTATAGTTGTTTTTTCTCAACTAACACAAATATTTATGCATTTAGTATGCAAATATCTTTTCTTGTGTAAAAATTTTTCCTATTTTGACGATAAAAGGAATTTAAAATAACACAATAATTTTCATTTTGATTGATTTTAAAAAAAAAAAATTTTGTTTTTTCAAATATATTATGCTTAAATTTTATGATTCTAATGGATTATAAATTTCTTCGTCTGAATTTAAACAACTTTAAGTAATTTCATTTATACAACTTATGTAAATTTTGTAACCCTTTGTAATCGCGTTTTCGCTGGTCGTTTTAAGATTTCCACTTTGTGTACGGTTTTTTCTAGTTTCATTTTGTCCAGTTCGCATGTATAATTGCTGCGCAATTCTAAATGCGAACTGAGCCGGGGGTATGTAACAGTAATGGGCGTAAGCCGAGAACTTTAGGCAATTGAATTTACACTAATGTAGTGTTGATTGCCGCCGCGTAATTTGTTAATTTTTGATACTTATCATGGGTTCAAACCCCAGGTAATGTGTTTGGTGGCGCCAACTAGCGGCCGTAAAGTGAACTATGTAAGGCCGCCATTATTATTCCGACATATTGGTTTCTTACACCAATGCTTCATTTTGTGATTCCCCGAATTAAGTGGTTTTTAACACAGGACTTGAGACCAGAACGACCAACGAACAACGGTGTACCTGATATACGATGCTTCGTGCATCACTCACTCACGATCTGACCTTAGATTGGTTCAGACGTATTTTTTATGTGAGTCACATTTTTCTTAACAAAGATTTAATCAATATTTAAATTGATTTTTTGTAAAATATTTTTGTAAACATTTAAAATATAAAAGTGCCTTAAATAATAATAAATATTAAATATTAAAAAGAAAATAAATGTTTATTATTTAAAATACCAATTTAACCATCTACTGACGAATTATTTTATCAACGGAAAACTGTCGACACGAACCGCCACGCGTAATGCTGGTCTCCGGAGGATTATTCCTCACATAGTAACCCACGAAACAGGGACAAACAGAATTAATGGCATCCAACAATTAATATATTGAGTTTTTCGGCGCCAAAATCAAGTTTTAAAATATAGTCAAAAAGCGCCCAACCGTTATAGAAAAACCGCCAACCGTTATAGAAGAAGCCGCCAACCGTTATAGAAGAAGCCGCCAACCGTTATATAAGAAGCCGCCAACCGTTATACAAGAAGCCGCCAACCGTTATAAAGTTCAATAGGGTTCTCCCACTCCGTCAGAATACCAACAGTTTCACTAACAAGAGGTTTGTATTTTTTCGAATAAATTTGGATTTGTCTAACAAAAATTTGTTGCCTAGCAATTTAACGAGAAGAGCTGTTAACTCAAGGTTTGTTGATATGGGAGGTTACGGAATTCACTCTAGCTAAGGCGCATTCACACAGCACAGGACCGTATTTGATTTATTTTTTCAATTGGACGTACAGAATTAACAACGGCATTTATACTAAAATTTAAACATATATATTGTTATGCGATAAAAATCAAGTTATAATGGGAAGTTAATATTATTTCCAGTAAATTTTAGCAATTTTATAATTAGTGAAAATATATACAAAATACAAAATATATACAAAATATACAAAAAATATATAACAAAAATATGTAATGAAAATTTTTACAAAAATTTATGTTTAGAAATAATGACGTAAAAAAATTACTTATCATAAAAAAAGAATAAAAACAAAATATGTGTTGACACGTGGAAATTCCGATTTCGGTCGGAGCGCTGGTTTCGTTGGTGTACCAAGTTATTTTCTTGTGCGGACTGTAGATGGAAACGATGTCGTGAACTTCGTGTTGTTCACTACGATGATGATGATAACGATGAAACAACGTAGCTGATCTGATGAGTTTCCACACCACCTGGCGGTATGATCATGGCGCGCTGATCTCTTTTTTTTAAGGTGGTAGGTTCGCCAAGAGCCCTATCCATCCACCATTCAAAACAGTATCTTTAGTCACAGTATACTGAATTGTAATTTATTTTTAGTCGCTAAAAGCTGATTTGTAATTAATTTTTAGTCGCCAAAAGCTGATTAGTAGTTAATTTTTAGTCGCTAAAAGCTGACTTCTAATTAATTTTTAGTCGCCAAAAGCTGACCGGTAGTTAATTTTTAGTCGCTAAAAGCTGACTGGTAATTAATTTTTAGTCGCTTAAAAGCTGACTTATGATTAATAATTTAGTCGCTAAAAGCTGACTTGTAATTAATTTTTAGTCGCTAAAAGCTGTCTTGTGATTAATAATTTAGCCGCTAAAAGCTGACTTGTAATTAATTTTTAGTCGCTAAAAGCTGATTAATAATTAATTTTTAGTCGCCAAAAGCTGACTGGTAATTAATTTTTAGTCGCCAAAAGCTGACTAGTAATTATGTTGGTCAATAAAAATTTTGACAACTTTCTTTTTAAATTTTTTGGTTTGTTACAATTATTATGATTTATATTTTTGGTGTAATTATTTAAAATCACATTACGTAACACAATACATATCATATTATATAATTTGTAACTACTTAAACCACAGCTACATAATAAATCTAAATTTATATAAAAATTGTCGGATTTTAAACTGAGAAAAGTCAATTTACATAATATATCTTTTTGATTATATTTTTTAAGAAAAATTTGTTTTAAGTTTGAATCATTAATAATAAATTCAAAGATTGCAGATATACAAAAAATATATTACAAAAATGAAAGAATATAAATAAAACAAAATCAGTCGGATATTTTAATCCTGCCCTTTGTAATTGATTGAAATACTCATTATCTATCATTACATCACTATTTTCTATTTTAAGAAGGCAAAAGTTTTATGGAATAAAAATCTTCACAAACAAGCATTACCTATAAGAGGTTATGAATTTTTTTGTAAAATATAAATAAATACTTACTCCGAATTCATGTGTATGAATATCGTCTTGTCCTAAAAGAGTTAAATATTAACTTACAATTTTTTTAATTTTTTTGGTTTTATAGTTACCAAAATTTTTACTAGCATTTATATATTTTATGCGGATAAATAATCTTTGTCTTATAAATAATTTAATTACATCCTCATCACCATTTGGAAATTTTTGCTTAAAAATTTGATATAATTTTTCAGTAATATTTTTGCCCTTAGGTAAATTATTATTTTTCAAAATTTGGCAAAACAAATTTTCAAAATGTTTAATTTCGCTTTTCCATTTATTAGTGGGAATGACTAGACCACCAAAAGATAGGTGAGCAACCCAGGATGGTAAACAATAATCGTGTTCAACATTTTCATTTAATGTTAAATCAGGATATGAATTTTTTGATTTTTTTGCAATCCATCCAGCAAGATACTCTGATCCATCTTCGGTTGTGTCTGTTATTTGAATTGGTTCTAAATCAGACACACCTTCTATAGTTATGGGTTCAAAGTCTTCCAAATTTTCTTGATTTGCTTCGAGTGTTATTAAGCTTTCTTTTAAGAGTTTGCTTAATAATATCTCATCTTCATCTACATTTTTTACATTTGATTTACATTGTAACTGATCAGGAGCCTTTCCTAAAATGATCATTTGTATCCTGTTAAGAGCGTTGAGCGGTGAAGGATGATCGTGTAAACCACCACGAGTTCTTATTTGTGAAAAAAATTCTCTAAACAATTTTGATTTAACCGATGCGTTAATTAAATTATTCTTACCAACACATCGAACTGACTTTACTAATGCTTAAATGTTTCTAAAAATGATGATTGCATTTGTAAATTTGTTCCGTATGGTGTTTTTGTAGGCACATTACAGTTCAATGTCCGCGAATTCATTATATCAAACCACGAATTGACTTTATCTATGAATTCGCTAACAAGCAACGCATTTCCACCCAAATTATAATGTTTCATTGCCGTAGCTACAGTGTGAGACATCAGTTCTGTAGCTAATTGAACATTTTGTCGCTCAACACCCTGACATCTGACGTGTTTTAAATTTATTTTCCAAACTGAACTAACTTCAGTTTTTTTATTTATTAGTTCCTCAATTGAACTTTTACTTATCACATCACCACCTTCTGTTACAAAGCCTGTGTCCAGAAACCAATTCCTAATTAACTTTAGTAAGTGAGGTGCATCAGCAAACGCAAATATTGGCTCCCCAGTAATTGGGTGGGTGGTTAAAAAAAACGTTATTCATATTTATATTCAAATCTTTCCATAGTCCCATATTTGAACTGCCACAGTCGCTCACGATTGCCACTACTGTGAAGCCGACTTTATAAAGTCGTGATATAATTTTGTTGATTATTTCTTTTGTCATTTTTTTTTATCAAAATCTGCGTAAACTGGTTGCTTCCAATTTGAAAATAATGCTCTAACAAAACTTACTTGCATTTGCGTATGTGGTCCGACAATTTGGTCGGTTTTTTGGTTGTATTCTACAACTTGTCTCACTTTCATTTCGTCAAATGAAAGAGCGCAAAGTTTTTCTTTATTACTCAGTTTTTGGCCGCTAATTTTCATAAAATTTAACACACCATTAAAAATTCCGGGCTTCAAATTCATTCTCGATCCCCATTTTTGTAATGTTGATAAACCTAAAAAAAATATGCATTAGTACATTTAATAAGTATGCATACTTGTTAAAATATATATAAATATATATTTACTTGGCAATGGAAATTTTAGCTTTTCCTTAACGTAACGGTAGCCTCGAACACCAAGATACCTCAAAGTAAATGCATTTGTTAGTTCCTGATTAGTCCAAACTACTTTCTTCTTTTTCTCAGTAATTATGTCAATTTGATTTTGAGTTAAAAATTTGGATAAAATATTATTGACTCGTTTTTCAACTTCATCATTTATTGTTTTTTCTTTTACTTGCTGACTATGTTTTGCTAGCTGGCGCTTCAAAGATTTGTTTTCCGCTTCTAGTTTTTTAATATGGTTTCTGAGAAGCTCAATCTCGTTAACAATTTTGTTATTACTAACGGACGGTTCATTTATGTCCAGATTGTGAATATTAGTAGTTGCAGTGCTTGTCCAAGATATTTTTGATGGAGCAGATATTGGTATAGCATTTTTATTAGTCGAATTTTTCCTTGCAAAAATTAGACTTATACAGTCTATACGACAAGAACGGTGAGAGGCGAGAGTAGGGGCGCTATCCGTTTTCGGACCCGTAGAACACGAATATGTAGAAGAAAAATGTCTGATATATATATATATATATATATATATATATATATATATATATATATATATATATATATATACACCTTTTAATTTGTGTGGGGCCCCCCTATGGAAGTTAAGAGATGAAATTTGGTAAATGGGGCTCATTTTCGAGGCACCTCATACTATCAAAGTGGGGTCAAATTTTGGGGAAATTTTTGATCCGACCCAACTTTTAAGGGGGTGGTGGGGGGGCGGAAAAGCAATAAAACTTTTCCAAACCGGTTGGAAATAATGTTTCGGTCAATTATCTACAACATATCCGAAATTCATCTTCCTAGGATGATTTGGTGGGAGTAGAGGGGGGAAAAACGATTTTCGCTGGATCTAATACGCTCCCAGCCCCCCAGAATTAACGTAGAGGATTGAAATTTGGTGTGTTCATAAAGTTCGTACCTAGGTTGTGCTTTTTGGAGGTTTTAATATTTTACCCCCACCCCCCTCATTTTTAAGCTACAATTTCATGCATTTTCGACGTTTTCGAAGTTTGTACCACTCGCACAGGTCACCCAAATAAACCTAGAGGGCTGAAATTTTGTATTCGGATTGAGTTAGTATCAAGGGGGTGCCTTTTGGGGGTCTCGACTTTTAACCCCTACCCCCACCATTTTTATACCCAAAAGAACATGATTTTTCTTGTTTTTTAACAGTTTCGTTCGGGTCAAAATCTCCCCAAATAAACCTAGAGCGCTGAAATTTTGTGTACAGGTTAAGCTAATAGCCAGACACTGTTTTTTGGGGGTTTCAACTTTTAACCCTTACCCCCACGATTTTTACGCCAATATTTCCTTAATTTTTTTGCTTGTTTTCTAACACGTCTAGAGACTCTCTAAGGAAAGCTAGAGGGCTGAAATTTTGTACGTGTATTCAGTTAGTATCCAGCTAGTACCTTTTAGGGAGTCCACATTACTTTTCCCCCCACTTCTCCCATTTTTACATCGGAATTGAATGCTATTGTTAAATGTGTTTTAAATGCATTACTTTTATTCTAAATACAAGTAGGCGAATAGTAATTTTAAAAAATTTAAAAAAAAATTGAATATAATTTTTTAACAAATGAAATACGTACATATTAAGTAATTTAAAAATGTTATTAAAGTCACTGTTTATTTATAAATTAGGAATTTTGGATTTTTATTATTTATAAAATAGAAATTTTGGATTTTTTGGAAAGAAAAAATATTTTCATAAAAGCCTTCCAGTTTACTATTTAAGTTCCTTTTTTAATATTTAAAAATAAAACACAAAGGCAATTGGCGGATAAGCATGGATAGAAATGCCCTCGTACGAATTGTGTTGGCTTTTTCTCTGTTAACTGCTATCGGCACAAAATTGTTTACTGAGATTCAGCCCTTAAAAACTTAAAACCTTTTTTTAAAGCCCCGATCAACCGGACACTCATCATTAGTTTTGAAACCACCAAAATTACAAATCGCTTGTGGACTTTCAATTACATTTCGCTTGTAGACACTCAATACCGAAGATGAAAGGAAAAATTCGGCTTCCGTGATGGGGCTCCGCTGCTCACGGCGTTTTTTTAGTAAGTACTTGATTCCTTTTATTGTCACCATTTCATGAATGTCTCTTTTTTTAAAATGATCAGAACAAACATACCGGGTTTTAGGATTGAAATTTTCATCATTTAAATGTCCTGTGACATCCAACCATTCTTGTAATACAAGTGGATTGCGTGGGAAACGGAAATAATGAATCCCTAGATTTTTAGTATGATCATAGTAATTTTTGCAATTGATCATGGAACAACGAGCACCTGGCATTTCTGTAAATATAATCATACAATTAATTAAAATTAAAGTTCAATTAAAAGTTCCATTTAAAATGACTATAAATTTTATTTAAATTATCTATTAAATACATAAAATTTTGAAAGTTAATGCAAACAAAAAAATTTGCTTAAACAAATAATATTTTTAGTAAATGCAAATATGAAAAAAAGGTGCAATATATTTAAATACGACTCTGTGCTCGTAAATTAGGAACAGTTCTATAGGTTAGAAAAATAAAGTGTGAAATACTTACTTTTAAGTAAAAATTTATGCACTGTATAAGTATTAAAATATTTTAAACTATTTGTGACTTGATTTTTAATCACCAAAAGTTCAATAAATTAAAGAAAAACGCGTAAAATCAATTTGTAACACTACCAACAAATTGTATTTGACAGATACAAATATTTGTACCAACGCATTCAAAATGTTTAAAATTAAGCGTTTCTGAATGCCCGTTTCCTTGCCCCCCCCTATCCAATTTTTTAACATTGTAAAGATAGGCATTTCTGTAACCTCCCATATCCAAACACCTTGCTGTTAACTAACAAAAACGCGACATTACGAAATTTGGTGAAAACGTTGAAAGCCTAAAAATTTTGAATGAGTTCTTCAGGCAGACATGATTTTTTGGGTATTTTTCGTAAAAAAATAAGCTTTTTTTCCAAAGCTTTCCCAAGATTTTGCGATATTTTTTTACACCATTAGACAGAGAAGAAAAAATTACATAAAAAAGGTTTTTGAACTATTATCTTATTTAACTGGTTTTCGAGGAAAATTAACTTTGTAAACGAAATTTCGCTATGTTATGCCAGGATATGGTGTGACAGGGGTATTTAAATACTTGCTCTGTTTGTTTAAGTTAATGCAAACAGTTTTGGAAATGGTAATTATTAAATGAAAATATCCATTACAAAAGACTGAAATAAAAGTTAGAGTAAAGAAGTTTAAATTGAAAGTGTAAGTAGTCTACATTATATAACGATTTATGTTTTTTAAAACGAAAACTTATATGTGAAAATTTTAATAATATATTATTTTGACTGGAAATTACATTACTTTCTTTGAAAACATTTTTTATTGTTTTATTATCAAAAATAAGTTTACTTGTTTCTAAATAGTAAGTATATTTTTTTTTGTGCCTACGTACTGGTAATTATACTCTGTAAAATGTAATATTCATTAGTAAAGTTGAATTGATTGTATTATATAAATTAAGTTTACTGTACCGAAAAAATATTATTGTTTCAAACTGTTGTAAGGACGCAGATGTTTTGGGCGATATCAAAGTTGGGTGAAATAAAACAATCGGTCCCATGGTATGTTCCCGAAGGGACAAAAATGTAGGGAAACATTGTATCACGCATAGATAAATGTTTATACAAATATAACCATAATACTGTTTTAGGTTGGATATTTTCAAACCAAGAAAGCTTGTGTATTTGGAAACTGTAAATTGATATTTATGGATTCACATAATTAATAAATGTTTACATTATATTATTGATTGTAATAATAATAATATAATTATTGTTTAAAAGTTTATTGAATATATATAATTATACAGTGAAATATCATTAAAAAATAAAAATGGTACGTAGAAGCGCCGGATAGTGGTAGAATTTCAAGTAAATGTAGTGTACCTTTTGGATTATTCAATTTTAATCTCAATACATCCAGAGTTATCCGATTTTATGGTAGGTACCCATAACTTTTTAACACAGTTTTATTAACTTGAACTGTAATATTGTAAAGGATCTAAGGACTCATTTGTCACCCACTTTTATTGCAGTATTGATTTAAAACTTTGCAAACTTATGCAATTCTAGTGACAATGAATTATGGTGTCATCGCACTGGAAAATTGTAATTAAACAAATAATCGAATAGATATTTCTTGACGTTTTAAATTGCTGAATAATTTCAGAGAATTAAAAATCAACATTTTTTCCTGTAGTTACAA
The DNA here is from genome assembly GCA_035578155.1 of Brachynemurus nebulosus. Lineage (NCBI taxonomy): Eukaryota > Metazoa > Arthropoda > Insecta > Neuroptera > Myrmeleontidae > Brachynemurus > Brachynemurus nebulosus. Next base: position 26,586,223 of record JAPWDM010000002.1, read on the forward strand.
GAAAATTCAATAAGTTTTTGCACAACTGTGTATTTCCATGTAGTACTTACTTACCGAAGCTCTTAACAGTGCTGGTAAGTTACATTTCACGAAGGTTTGTTGATATTCAGGGTAACTAACAAGTAAAGATCCCGAGGCTGGACCTATCGATTTCGATGAAATTTAAATATGTTGTAGAACACTAAAAACTAAGGGACATGTATTTTTTTATCTGCGTAAAAATGGTTTGAAGGGGTGAAATCGCCCTTCAAAAATTAGGATAAAAATTTAATTTTCCAAATATCTCGAAAACTGTAAGAGATAGAGCAAAAGTTTAAATTGGCGATATTGCTCTTTTTTAAAGAGGTATCTATTGATATGCAATTTTTTCAAATTACATAAACAGGGGTGGGTGGGAGTTAAAATTTTAGGGGTTAATTTTGCAAAAAAGGGATGAAAAATAAACAATATAAAAATTTTGTTTACAGATCTGAAATCTACGTCAAAAGATCTAATTGACCAGATTTTGCTCAATGTCCTAATATTATGTCTAGGGGTAGTTAACAAGAGGGTGACTGTGTCGAATGGTCGTACTACTTGGGTAGTTCAAGAAGTTCTTCTTCATGGAAAATAGCTTAAGACAATTAGAATAACGTAGAAATGAAATTCTCGAATTGAAAATTCAGTTTGAGCAACATTGGAGTCACCCTCTTAAATTACACACTTGTTTACATAGACTCATTTTTACTATTAACACACTAACAGTGGGTAATAATGTCACAATAAGTGGTTCTGAAGTTGGACTATCGTATGTAAGGTTTTTATTAACCATCAATATCTCAGTAACCAGTGATCGGATAGAAAATTGAAGGGCAGTTTTGGACTATGGAATAAATTTCCTACAGGGCTATGTCGCGTACTTTAGGAAAAAAAAATTTTTTCATCCTTAATTTTAATCTGAAAAATGTGAAAAAAGGGACTTTTTTCCTTGTTACGAAAAATCGTCGGCATCCCTGCGAATATTGATGGGGAGTTTAATGTTTGTACGAATTTTTATATCTCAATGTACCCCCAATAACCCTGTAAATCGGCAGATCGATCTATCGAATGGTTTTCCTAAACCGTTTGTTCAAAATTTCAGAAATAAAAAATAAAGGAACAAAATTGAATAAACAAAATAGAATGAAAAATTCAATTTTTTTTTTTTTTCAAATTTTCCCAGTTAGGCATCTTTTATCCATTAAAATTTAAAAATTAAGAAAAAAAAATATTTCTTAAAATTTTTCTCTGTAGCAGGTATTAGGACTATTTCGATGTTAAAAAAATTTTCCGATGAAGTTCAAACTAAAACCACTTCTACTGCTTTATTTTTTGAAAAAATGGATCGTCTCTTTGATTGTCTCAACTCAAAGTCATTGTTTCACAAAAATGTATATAAAACGGCTTTGAAAATTAACATTCCTGTTTACAAATTCTTAATAGAAATGGAAACCTATTTTACCGAAATGAAGACGTCCGCTCGAATTTTTTGGTTAAAAGGTTTTATCCAAAATATTAAAGGAACATTGAAATTAGCGCAGGATATTTTTTCTTTATATTCTAATAAAATAGATTTCCTTCTTACCTCCAAATTAAATCAGGATGTTATTGAAAATACTTTTGGGCTAATTCGAGCAAAAGGAGGTAATAACACAAATCCTTCCGTATATGAATTCAATTTTATTGTCGCCAAGATAATGTCAGTAAAATTATTATCATTTACGGACTTAAAAAAACTGTGAAACCGACGATGACGAACTGTTACTAAGTAATTGGGAAAATACTTCTACTGATACTAATTCTAATAAAGCACCACTTGAAATTCCATCTGCTTCCCAACACTCAAATAACCTATTAGAGAATGAGCGTCACAATGAAGAAATAATTATAAATGCACCCGTTAAATTATCGGAGGAAAATTCTATTAGATACTTTGCGGGATTTTTAATTTACAAACAAGAACGATCTAGTTTTGCGTGTGAAAGATGTAAAAAATTTACCACAAAATTAACAGATACAATTGAATATTCATCAGAATATTTAATATATTTCAAAAATTATTTAGACGTACCCGATTTCGGTTCACTAAAAGCTCCAACTGACAATTATTTTCATTTATGTTGTTTTTCTGTAAAAATTTTTGAATTAATATTTTTTAGCAATATGTACATAAAAAATATTAAACATACAATTGTTGATAAATGTATATACGAGGTATCTAAACTTGAAGATTTCACAGGTTGGTTTGCAGAAAATGATCCTTGTTACGATCACCGAATTAAAATTCTAAATTATATGATTCTAATTTTATTAAGAAAAAATTGTAAATGGTATGAAAATGAAGTTATCAAATGTGTCTCCCATCCTAAATTAAAAATTTTAAATCAGTAAATAATGGAAACGTAAGTAATGAGCTTTGAAGACATAAATGGTAAATGGATGTTTTACCAAAATATTCGTTACACCTAGCTTAATAGTTAAATTTGAAATTACTTTTAATGATTAAAAATATAATTTTGAATTAGTTACCGCCCCAAGATTTTTTTTACAGCTCTAACATTTACATGAATGTGGATTGCTGAAGTACTTATCTAGAAGGTTTCTCGGAGAAAATTGCACATTTTACCGTTAAAAAAGTTTTTTTTTTATTATTTATATGATTGTATTGCATTATTTTTTTTATCAATAAGTTAGTCACTTAAGTATGTATTTATATGGATTAACAATATCATTTTGTATAAATATGTATACACGTATGTAATTACCACTACATATTGTAAAATATGTTTTTATTATACTTATTGTAATTATTTTTGTGACTGAACGGGGTGTTTTTGCGTTTTCAGGAAACAATTAACCTTTAAGATAGGGAGTTTTGGTATGATGTACATACCTATACGGAGTGAGTTATTATATAAAAATTTAAAATAAAAAGTATTACAAGCATTACTTACTTACGAACAAAGTCTGTATGACCACAGCCGTACCGGTACGGTCATACTTCGATTTGCAATGATATTTACCGCCGTACCATACAACCTTAAAGGTTAAGTTTGCGTCCTAAAAATTTTTCACCTCGGTTTTTTTTTGTTTTTTTGTTTTTGTTGCCTTAAAGTTAAGTTCTTCTTAAAGTGGTAAGGAAGTAATTCATAATTTAATACTCAAACATTCCTTGTGGTTTCGGTAATTTAAAAATCTTGGTTTCCGCTTTACAAAATTTTTATCATTTAATTATAAGTAATAAATTAAGATCTAACTTACAAGGAATACCTATTTTTCCCTGTTTTGCTTTATTTTTCAAAGCATATTCAAAGTTTTTTATAATGTAGCTATGTAATATAGAAATATATAATGGTAATTTAAGAAAAAATTTCTTGGCAACAAATTATTAAAATAAAAGATTTACAAATTAATACAGTTGGTTTATATTTTTTATCTCCCTTAAATTTTATTAATGGATTTTCAGGAACCGTCATATTGAATATTTCCGCTATAATAGTATAGTAATGACGAAAACTGACGAAAACAACTACTATGAAATTACATATTTACTGCACAAAATACCTACTACTTATTTTATATCTAAAGTCAAAATCTACTATTGCATCCTTTTCAAAAAACGTTGTCAAAATCAAAATGATTATTTTTTAAGCTTAAAAAATCTCAGATCGTACATCTAGTAATTAAAAATCAGTTTTTCAATTATATATCTTTGGTAAAACATTACGAATTTTTCAATTTTCCTTCAAATTTGGGCACTTCCAGTGAAAATAGCATTAAGTTAATGGTGACTTTAAAAAGAAATTTTTCCTGTAAAGGTTTCCGGAAAAGTATATATTTTTTAACTGAAATCGATGCAGAACAATTTATTTTATATTTCAAATTTAGGCAACAATCTCTGAATTTATAAATGTGATATCTAGGTAAATCCTTAAAATCACTGTTCCTCTGGCTGTACGACCTAATATTGAAAATTAGACGTTAAAATTCAACTAAGGTTTACATGGTCAGTATAAAGATATTAAATATAAGTAAATTATTAGTTATTCAGTTAGTAAAATAAAAAACTAGAATGTTCAATCAAAATGTAAATTTTGTTAATAAATTAAAAATCACAGAATGACAGTATCATTTTTGGGACGGCACTGTATAGTAACTGATTCCATACAGTACCATATAGTACCTGGTCAGTTTACTTTATTGTGTATAGTTTTATGATTCTTATTCGTTCTTAAAACACCAAATTTACTTGCGCTCTGCTGACACGCGCTCTCTAAACACAATCTTGTAACACAACCTAAAATAAAATCTTCATCTTTTTCTATTATTCAAATACACTAATTGGGCATGTATAACATTTAAAAGAATTGGGTAAGTAAAAACTTCGTTTTCATTCATATTTATTTTGGAGGGACAAAAATATAATTTATTGTCTGTCACACTGTACCTTTCTGTCATCATAATGTATTTGAATGTATAATAATCACCACTAAGTGTACAAAAATGACAAAACTAACACCACAGCTATGTACTACTACATAAACACATTTATCTATAAAGTACTTGTGTATTGACATCTTTGTTTAAAAATTGTCTTTGTTTAACTTGGTTCATGCATCTCATTTACATGTTTAACTCTCATATTAAGTAAAATATAAGATATATCCTCTTTGGTTATGTGAACGTGACTGAGGTTATAAGTTGCATGTTAGAGAAAAAGCCTCGTAGCGGCGGGTGCGCAATTGCATAATTGTGTAATATGCCTTACAACCGAATTACGTACTTTACTATAAAAACTTATTAAAAACTATTAAAAATTTATTTTTAATAAAATATTATATATTAAAATATATTTTTTATTGGTTAATTTAAAATAAAAATTGTAATGAATAATTTCACACATCTTTCTGCAGATCGATGAATTACTTCAACGGATCTGTGCGTCTTGTCTGTCTCCTGTTTCGCCTCTCTGTCTATTTGTCCTGTCTGTGTGTCTATGTGTTTGTTCTGTATCTCTCTCTCTCTCTCCGTTTGTCCTGTCAGCCTCTTTTGTCTGTCTGTCTGTCTGTCGACTTGTCCTGTCGGCCTGCACTATATATATCCCTATCCTGTCTGTCTGTTTTGCTTTTGTCTGTCTGTCCAGTCTGTCTGCCTGTCCGTCTGTCTGTCCCGTTTGCTTTCGCCCAGTTTCCTTTATATATGAACTAATATGAAGAATCATTATGTCTAATTCTTATACTTGACAAGGCCTTTTAAAAGCCGCCTTTGGTAAATGGGATGGTTATTTTGTGCCATTATTTTCAGTAACTTTTCTCATTTATCTCTGGTGGCTTTTAACCGCCTTTCGCCTCCTTTTTTCAACTTCGGAAATTTTTTAAAAATGTTAAAAAAATTCCAAAAACCCGTATGTCGAACCAATTTTGATAGTATTAAAAAGAGCTGTACCAAATTTCAAGTAAATCGGTGCATTGAGATAATATGTCAACCGTATCGAAAAAAGTAGTTTTGAGTTATTTATATTAAAAATTTGAATTTAACACTGAAAAGATACACAGTTTATAGGGGAAAATAACATTCATACATATGTAAAGAAACTGAATGATGCAATAATTTATATCAGTGATTCCCGAAGTGGGAGTCGCGATCCCTATAGAGGGGTCGCAAAAATTGTTTAGGGAGTCACAGAAACAATTGATGATAGATCACATATTCATTTTCTACACATTTTCTACCAATTTCTACTTATTTCGGGGTTTTTTTATATTCTTTAAGTGCAAAGGGGAGTGGCGAACCAAAAAGTTTGGGCACCACTGATTTATATACTTCTGTAAGGTGATAACAAATGGCTTAAAAACAATCAATAGCCAACATTACCGCAAATTAATGTCCAAATTTCTTTTTTTTTTTTTTTTTTTTTTTTTTTTTTTTTTTTTTTTTAAATTTCATTCTCATTATGCAGTGTGATAAGTATTTTTTTTTTAAACCACAAAAAAATCCTATACTGTATAATTTTTTCCCAAATTAAAACCTATATTGTATATACTATTTTCAATTAGGATACATTTAGCTTCCTAAATGTACCATTTAATTAATTTTGTGAAATTAAAACAATTTACTTTTTTTAAATATTTGGCAATAAAATTATATACACTATATTCAATAAAGATGCATTTAGCTCTCTATAGAACTTAAAAATAAAATAAAAAATTATTTGGAATGAAAAAGGTTTGAGACTCCCTACCGAGAAGGGTAGTTTTATAACAATGCCTGTGTTACGCACACATATGCATGTTAATTCGGTACCAGAATCTGAACTGGACCCGAAGTGCGCCATTTGGCAAATATATATATATATATATATATATATATATATATATATATATATATATATATATATATATATATATATATATATCGAAAAAATCCTATGTACTTCTATAGCTGTTATTATAATATATAACCGAAAAAAGTACTGGCTCATTATAATTTGTAAAAGTACTGGCAAAAATTACAGGAGCTGTTTGTCCGGCCGTGGATCCTGGCAGATACGGAGACGTCATTGCAAAAACGCTGTGCAGCCGCCATTTTGAAATTAATCTTTTTTTTTTAATAAGATTACTCTATACAGTCACTGATATGTATAATGCACACCGTTATTTGTACCTAATCTCAATTTATTTTGCAGTTTTTCTAAAAAAATTCCCCAAAAAAGCCTATTTTTTCAGCTTCTAGAGTGACTTAACCCCTTAAGCTGATACGAATAAGTGATTTTTGAAATCTGTATTTTGTAACGAAGCTTTTGGCCTATCCAGTTTTAAATAATTTTTTTTTAGATGGTACTATTTTACACAAATAAGACAATTTCAAGATTAGGTACATATTTTATGAACAAATTAAAATTTTAAGGTTTCAGGAATTTTATGTCAAGTTGAGCTAATTAAATTCTCAAAATATTTGGTCTTATTTTTGGTTATATAGTATAAGCATTAAATATAACTCTCGAAATTAGTGAAGAATAATATGAAAATCCTGGCCCCGTGCTTAATTTATAAAATTTTAGGTGCCAGAACGCATATAAAATTGTAGGTGCCGGAATGCATACCCACACATTTTGCATCTTTTTCAACTATATGCGCCTTTAAAAGTCACAAACTCCGAATTTTGAAAACCTGTGATAAAACGAATTTATAGAACAAATAAATAAATCATTAAAAATCGCCGGAAAGTTGTCCCGCCGCGTTCCGGCCAAAATTAAGCACGGTTCTAGATCAATATCAAATTCAAACGTATCCAAAGTATTGTTTCTAGTTTAACGTAACCTTATTGTTGTTAGTAATTAATCAAATATAAAATCGGAGTTTTATTGAAGCTTTGCAGATTCCTTATGTACAAAATTGAATGTACATATTTGGTTACAGTATTTTTGTTCGTTTTTATTGGAATTTAATAATTATCTTTAATTGGATGTATGTACCTGGAATATGCACCATATTTTTTTGAAATGTTTTAAATGCTTAAATCTCACAATTAGTCTAGTTCACAAGTTAAAAAACTTGAAAAATAGAAATAAAGCTCTTAAAAATATGAGCAATAGCTCATTCGATTCGTACTGACCTATAGAATGTATTTTCATGATTTTACAGCACATAAAAAATTGCAATTGTTATTAACAAAATAAATTGGAAAAAAACGAGATATTCAGTTTTTTATTAATAACTTAAAAAATATCAACGGTCAAGAAATGAAACAAAAGTTTCTTAAAGAGGAGGAAATTTATAATAGTAAAGTCCGAACTCCCGGAACTCTACCTCCATTATTTCTAATTTTAATTTAATACCGAAAATTGGGTTCCGCGCTCCAGTTTTAGTACAGACGCAGCGACGCTGAAAACAGCATACCACCGAAAATAATTTTTTTTATAGTAGCAGATGTTAATTCAAAAATTTAAAAAAATTATGCTTTATTCAAAACATTTCAAAGAATAAGATCCCGTTAAGAAGATATTTTTACCCTATATATATATATATATATATATATATATATATATATATATATATATATATATATATATATATACACACTTAAGAAGATTATGTGGTAAAAGTTTATAAAAGTTTTACATTTTATTTATTATAATTTCTTAAAGTTAAAAATTTAAGAAATATGAAGGAAATAACAATAAAAAATTTTTTTTTAGCAATTTTATAATTTTGACGTTTTTTATCTACCCATGATAGTAATTAACATTGGTTGCAATTTTTTGACATCATTTGTTAATAAATTTTTTATAAACAAATGGAGAAATTTAATAATTAAAAAAAATTTTTTTTACCCGTTATATATATATATATATATATATATATATATATATATATATATATATATATATATATATATATATATATATATATATAACTTAAGTGTATATATATATATATATATATATATATATATATATATATATATATATACACTTAAGAAGATTATGTGGTAAAAGTTTATAAAAGTTTTACATTTTATTTATTATAATTTCTTAAAGTTAAAAATTTAAGAAATATGAAGGAAATAACAATAAAAAATTTTTTTTTAGCAATTTTATAATTTTGACGTTTTTTTATCTACCCATGATAGTAATTAACATTGGTTGCAATTTTTTGACATCATTTGTTAATAAATTTTTTATAAACAAATGGAGAAATTTAATAATTAAAAAAAAATTTTTTTACCCGTTGTCATGAAAAAATAATAAATTTTAAACAAAAAACTTTTTCATAAAAAAATTTTTTAACTGTTTAAATTTTTTTTAAAATGCATTATTTTTTCATGACAACAAACGGGTAAAAAAATTTTTTTTAACTATTAAATTTCTCCATTTGTTTATAAAAAATTTATTAACAAATGATGTAAAAAAAATTGTAACCAATGTTAATTACTGTCATGGGTAGATAAAAAAACGTCAAAATTATAAAATTGCTAAAAAAATTTTTTTATTGTTATTTCCTTTATATTTCTTAAATTTTTAACTTTAAGAAATTTTAATAAATAAAATGTAAAACTTTTATAAACTTTTACCACATAATCTTCTTAAGTATATATATTATATAAGAAGGGCTCCACGAGGCAAAAAAATTTTAATGTAATTATTTAAACTTTTATGTAACTATTTGTGAAAGCCGAGATCCGTATATTATTTATTGGTTAACAATTTCATAACTTTATGAAAAATTAGGATAAAAATTTTGTCCTAACGGGATCTGATTCTTTGAAGTGTTTTGAATACAGCATAATTTTTCTAAAACTTTAAATTAACATTTACTACTATAAAAAAATTATTTTCGGTGGTATGCTGTTGCCAGCGTCGCTGCGTCTGTGCTAAAACTGGCGCGCGGAACACGATTTTCAGCATTAAATTAAAACTAGAAATAATGGAGGTAGAGTTCCAGGAATTCAGACTTTTTTGCTGCAAATCTTCTCCTCTTTAAGAATGTTTTTGTTTCATTTCTTAACTAAGTATTTTTTAAGTTATTAATAAAAAACTGAATATCTCCTTTATTTCCATCTTATCTTGTTAATAACAATTGAAATTTCTTATGTGCTGTAAAATCCTTAAAATACATTTTTCTATATGTTATTACGAATCGAATGAGGTATTGCTCTTATTTTTAAGAGCTTTATTTATTTTTTTCAAGTTTCTTAACTTGTGGACTAGGCTAAATCAATCAAAAGATTTTAAGTGCAAGTGTTAAGTTTCTTGAGAATGAGTTAACTTTATTTATTTTAAGCATACTACAATTAAAAAATACCTTGTCGCATTACTTACGAAGTGAAAGTCCAGCATAGATTCTTAATTTTTTGGTATTCGTTGCGCTTCAGAATTTTCAAAATAATTTTCAGTAAAATACTGAAAAAAATGGTTTGAAACCTTATGACTCTTGTAATTTGTTAGATTATTTATAGAGACAGCCAACTTAATTATAGTTTTTTGTAGTTTCCCATTATATTGCAGTAGCAGAAATATAGGGATTCTAAGCCCACCTACCGTCCTGCTGATTTCTTGAGTGACACTGGCAGAAGGCAGCTGTCCTATGCGGGTTCTATAAACCTCCGGCGGTGGGTGGAGGAATGTTTTGGTCTCAAACGTAACTGCATCCTGGCGAACTTAGCTTAAACCTAAGAATTATACTTTTCACTGCTAGATGGCACTGCTAGTTTGAACACTAGCGAATCCTGTTGTAAATTTGAAAAACTGTCAATAGATGGCGCTCCAAAACCTTTGATAGTTATAATTTTTACTAAGAGATGGCGCTGCAAGTATAAACACTAGCGAACTCTGCACCTAGATTCAGAATTCCCCCTGAAACATGTTTAAACCCATGTGTGCTTGTGACGTCATTAGAAGGCATACTCGATATTTGTTAATAGACTGGTTTTAAGTTCTATGATTGTATAAAAATTTATATATTTTTATCTGAAAATTTATGCAGGATATAAAAGATATAAAACACATTTTTATATCTTTAATAAATTTATTTAAAATATAAAATATATTTTTACAATAAATTAAAAAATAATACTTAAACGTTATTACAATAATATTTGTATATAGATGGCGCAATTTGCTCCAGAAGTAGAGAGCCTCCATGTAGAGTGTTTAGTAAAATGTATTGTAGCTCCTCGTATTCAATATGTCCATCCATCCAGGAGAACCCATGGTGATTTTTCCGCAACCAATCCGTTTAAAGTCGGACTACTATGTTTTATACATATTTTGTAACAATATTTGTCAACGGATTATATTGAACAACACGATCATGTAGTAGATGACAGAATGCTGATGTATTCCGTGGCACCTCCTTCAATGTTTTATTCAATTCGAATATCTACCAGTCCACTTTTCAGTGATTCGTTTTGATGAGAACAATCGATGAATATAATTGGCGCAATATTCTTGAATTGTGTTTTACTTAAAAGCGGTTCATTCTTCTTAGAATCATAATATGCTTGTTGGGACCGCTGCTAGTAAAATGGGACCGTGAAATGGGACCGCTGCTAGTAGAGGGCTGATTAGGCTCGGGATCGGTGCTACATGAGGGTTGACCGTGCTTTCAACATATTTGCCGCAGTAATCGCACAAAACAGCACCCATCGAATGAAATTTTTTCACGTATTGACGTAAATTATCAACTCTCGTGAACATGACTTGACAATGATTACATTTTAAGGATGGTCATTGTCGCCGTGTTTCATCTTCATATGCCTCGTTAAGTTGTCTCGACGGCTGAAGGCTGATGGGCACATTTCACATTAGAACAATGCCATTTTCCCTAAAATTTCACCTAAAATTTCTTTAGTATATTCGTGAAATATTTAAATTAAAAATGAAATTTTTTTAACATTAAACAAAATTAGAAACGGGAAATTAAATTTTAAAATATTGACTGGTTAAAATAACACTAAATTTTCTGTTTTAACATTTCAAAAATAACTGTAATTAGTTTTAAGTTGTTGCATAAAAAAATTTCCAAAATAAAAGCTAATAAATTAATATTAAAAGGAATTAAATGTTTCTTACTCACCGGTACTGTTAAATGAAAAAACACACACACAAAAAAAAAAAAAAAAAAAAAAAAAAACAGAAAAAACAAAAAACACAAAAATTTGTTCTTAGTTCACTAAATTAAATATCATTAACTAAATAAACTTAACTAATCCAACTATAATAATTAAACAAAACAAATACTAAATATTAAAAAAATTTAACAAAATTACAAAAATTAAACTTTAAAAACTGACTTTAAAAAAATTCGTAAAAAATTAACAAAAAATTAAGCTTTAAAATAAAATAAAAACTGTCTTTAAAAAATTCACAAAAACAATTCGAGAGCACGAAGCACACTGTATTAGCAAGGTTGTAATACACAATACCTTAGGAGTAAAGGCGCTTAGTCTCATCTATATTTATCAAATTGCTGACGTCATCATATTTGAAGGTTGCGACATACCGATGTCATGGACGTGGAAATAAAAATTGCTTTATAATGATATATGTATTAATTACAAAGTGATCTTCGAGACGGGATGCATCGGCGACACTTTTTTCTTAAAGTACGTGACATTTTCTACGATTTAACGGAAGTATCATATTTCAATGTCGCGGCATACTGACGCCGTGCACATGCAAATAAAAATTGCTTTGTTATCAAGTATGTATTAATTACAAAGTGACCTTTGAGACGGGATGCTTATTAAGAAAAAAAATTATCATTTGTACAGTTGCGTTCATAAGTATACGAACGCTGAGATTATTTTTTTTATTTTCTGATGGTCCTTATTAATAAAGTGTAATAGTATTTTTATCATACACATTTCAAAATTTGATAAAATATACCTATAATTATTTTAGACTTTAAGAATGGGATATAGATAAAAAAGATTGATTTGCTCTCCAAAATTTTTTTATTACGTATAGCTACAAAATAAATACCGTATTAAAATTCATAAATTTTTTCCAATGCTATCAAAATTCCGTGAGTTCTTGTCGATTTTTCCAATTCTTCTCAAAAAATATTTTTTTTCATTGTTGTTGACGGTCCCATTGTTGGAAATTGTATTGTTGCATTAAGCTCGAGAATTTTTAAATTGTTTTAAACATTAAAATATATTTTACCGCTAAGACAGGTTCTACTATATTATGTAAAAAAGGGGAAATCAGAACAGGTTTTACTGTATATGTATCATATTACCAAAGTACGTGACATTTTCTACGATTTTACGGAAGTATCATATTTCAATGTCGCGACATACTGACGCCGTGCACATTCAAATAAAAATTGCTTTGTAACCAAGTATGTATTAATTATAAAGTGACCTTTGAGACGGGATGCTTTTAAGAAAAAAAAATTATCATTTGTACAGTTGCGTTCATAAGTATACGAACGCTGAGATTATTTTTTTTAATTTTCTGAAGGTCCTTATTAATAAAGTGTAATAGTATTTTTAACATACACATTTCAAAATTTGCTAGCATTGTCACGGGTTTAAAAAATAGTCAAATCTTAAACGGGTTTTTCATATTGACAAATATAAGGTTACTACAAATAAAACAAAAAAGGATACTTTTTGTCAGCTTATTTATTGTATTAAACAGTAAATATCATTGCTCAAATTGTAGTAAATTCATAATTGAAGTATTTTGGATGAATGTTTATGTTTAAATGTCAAATTGACAGTTAATGCTTTGATGGCTGCCAACCTGAAAAAAATAAAAATTGTAATTTATTTTTACTGTTATAAAGAGAAATGTCAAGTAATTATCTGTATTCTGTGATAAATTCGACTAACCTAGTGACTTTAGTAACGTTTGGTGCAGTAAAGTTTCCTTTAGTGGTTGAGTGTTAGTCCCGGTGGAGGACGGGCGGTCCGATGCCGGAAGCGAATGAAAAAAAAGGTTTTTTTTGAAAATGAAAAGTACTTTGGGTCAGGCAGCCGTGCTGGACGGTTGAAATTAGGAGGTCGAGGAAGACAGTTCGAATCAGCCAGTCGTGCGGAGAGGACCGTAAATTTTTCCTCTCGAGTGCTGGATAGGGAGCCATTTTTCTGGAGAGCACGTGCTGATTCGTGAAGTGAAGTTTCCCTTTGTATGAAGATGAAGGGTCTATAAAAAGAGAAAAGTCAAATTAGTAATGTTTAAATAAAATAATAGTGGATGTAAATCATATAATAAACCAATTTAATAAGGATTGGAAAGCTTACCTGTTACTGGAACGGTGGAACTGGAAAGTTGTACACGTGTAATCGTGTCGCTGAACCGCCGGAGAGGAACATCGTAGTGGTGCTGAATCCAAGAGTTAAGCTGTCGTATCTGTTGAATCTAAGAAGCGCCAATTAGCTTATGGGGGCACAACGTTCGAAGAGAAAACTCACCGTTGTCGACGCCAAGGAGACGTTTCTTCGTGAACGAGACGGCCCTGCTGTACGAGCCGGGCGCACCACCGCATCAGAGTTACAATAAAAGATTCATCACGGATCGTCCGATCAACAGAGTGTATGTAAGTATTTTCACTAACTCAAACGTTAATCACATTAAGCAGTGTATGTACTCGCGGACATGAAACAAAAAGAAAATGATTAATTAGTATTTTGTCAAGTATAAGCCAGTGGCAATTAGTAATTACCTCAATACCAGTAAGCACATCCTACGATCGCAAATAGAGGCCTGGTTTAGTATTCGAAATATTTTAGTATTTTTTTTTGGTTATTTCTGATCTCGGATGTACTTACTCAGAATATTTGTAGATATAGCCTTGAGTGTAGAATCTTCTTTAGTTTTAATTTTAAATGAGCTTTAAAATCGTTAAGTAAAATACGGCGTCGCCTAGGATTAAATTAATTAGTAATAAAGTTGTGTGTTTTTATGACCTAAAAGAAAGAAATATTATCACATGTTAGAAAGAGATGGAATTTACAAATGTAAAACTAACCATAGAAATACACAGCTGATCACTTATTCTAGTATACTTAGTAAATTGAATTAACAGTTTATTTTCCACAAACCAAAGCATCAATTTTTAATTTGCAATATCATTCTCTTTATTCTTTTATACGAAAACATAATTATTTTATGAATGAACTTTTGTTCTTACCTTTTAAATATTTTTTTGGTTATAAAAACATAAACATTACCTCAACTCTCACTGCAGGATAAACAGGCGCAAGCAAGTGAGTTGACACTGAGGATCATAAACAACATACAGGCGACGACACACAGAATACGTGAAAGGCACCGCACATTCGTAGTTACAGTATAAGGCGATACGACACCAAATAAATCTTCGTGCACACTAAACAAGGCCGGAACGATTTTTATTTTCAAATTAACAAATAGTTTATTTTTTTGCTTTTCCCGAAAAAGCAAATGGCGCCCGACTATTGATTTATTACTTTGGAAACAATCGTTAGGAAATTCAATTTTTGTTTACCACCCCCCAGCTCTAAAAGTTGTTAAGCTAGTCCGGTGAGGTATACATTGGCCCCATTCGTGCTCCACCTCCTGATAGGTGTGACAGCATATATAATTATTTTAGACTTTAAGAATGGGGTATAGATAAAAAAGACTGATTTTCTCTCTAAAATTTATAGTATAGCTACAAAATAAATACAGTATTAAAACTCATAAGTTTTTTCCAATGCTATCAAAATTCTGTGAGTTCTTGTCGATTTTTCCAATTCTTCTCAAAAAATATTTTTTCATTGTTGTTGACGGTCCCATTGTTGTAAACTGTATAGTTGCTTTTAGCTCGAAAACTTTTAAATTGTTTTAAACATTAAGATAGATTTTACTGCTAAGACAGGTTCTACTGTATTATGCAGAAAAGTGGGAAATCAGAACAGGTTTTACTGTACATTTATCATATTACCTACGTGACATTTTTAAATTTTTTGTAGTTTTATGATATCAATTGCAACTGGTAATTAAAAATTTTTTATGTTCGTAGAGATATCATATTACTTTATCGGCGACTTTTTTTTCTTAAAGTACGTGACATTTTCTACGCTCTAACGGAAGTATCATATTTCAATGTCGCGACATATTGACGCCGTGCATGTGAAGATAAAAATTGTTTTGTAATCATGTATGTATTAATTACAAAGTGGCCTTTGAGATCGGATGCTTATTAAGAAAAAATTATCATTTGTACAGTTGCATTCTAAGTTCAGATGTTAAAGTTTATTTAAATTCTGCGAAATACCCTTACATGGATTAAATTTCCATAATGATAAATATGCAATAGCATATCACATGTACTCCAAGTTTCAACAAGCATATTCTGATTCTAAGAAGAATGAACCGCTTTTAAGTAAAACACAATTCAAGAATATTGCACAACTCAAGAAGATCATATTCATCGATTGTTCTCATCAAAACGAATCACTGAAAAGTGGACCGGTGGATATTCGAATTGAATAAAACATTAAAGGAGGTGCCACAGAATACATCAGCATTCTGTCATCTACTACATGATCGTGTTGTTCAATATAATCCGTTGACAAATATTGTTACAAAATATGTATAAAACATAGTAGTCCGACTTTAAACGGGTTGGTTACGGAAAAATCACCATGGGTTCTCCTGGATAGATGGACATATTGAATACGAGTAGCTACAATACATTTTACTAAACACTCTACATGGAACTCGAATCATCCATACAAAAGGTGAAGAAAAAGCGCGATATTTGAAGCGACTACTACTATCGGCGCTCATCATGAACTTTGAAGAAGTAACCATTTATCCCAAATTGGGGATTATAACATCAACATATACTAGTCCTCGATGCGGTGATCATTCTGGAGCAAATTGCGCCATCCATATACAAATATTATTGTAATAACATTTAAATATTATTTTTTAATTTATTGTAAAAATATATTTTATATTTTAAATAAATTTATTAAAAATATAAAAATGTGTTTTTATTTAGAGGAAAACCTGTATAAATTTTCAGATGAAAATATATAAATTTTTATACAATCATAGAAGTTAAAACCAGTCTATTAACAAATATCGAGTATGCCTTCTAATGATGTCACAAGCACACATGGGTTTAAAACATGTTTCAGGGGGAATTCTGAATCTAGGTGCAGAGTTCGCTAGTGTTTAGACTTGCAGCGCCATCTATTAGTAAAAATTATAACTATCAAAGGATTTTTGCAGCACCATCTATTGACAGTTTTCAAATTTTTACTACAGGGTTCTCTAGTGTACAGAGTCATCTAGTAGTGAAAAAATATAACTATCAAAGGTTTTTGAGCGCCATCTATTGACAGTTTTTCAAATTTACAACAGGGGTCGCTAGTGTTCAGACTAGCAGCGCCATCTAACAGTGAAAAGTATATTTCTTAGGTTTAAGCTAAGTTCGCTAGGGTTCCATGAGGTTGGGCACGAGCTAGGACAGCCGCCTCTTGCCAAGGTCACTCAAAAAATCGGCAGGAGGGTAGGTGGGCTTAGAATCCCTATATTTCCACTACTTATTGCAAAGGTGAAGAAGTTACACTACACCTTCTGGAAAAAGTAAACATATATGTACCTGTAAATCTTTCTCATCTCTTCCCTTTTGATAAATAATTTTGTACGAAAAGGAATAATAAATAAAAATTTATTATTATAATAATTTACAAAAGTTGGCATTTATTTTCATTATTCTTTTTTAATTTGTCAGATATAATCCAAAATTATCAAAACCTTTCTATAAGAAATTAATTAATGTACTTTTTACACACAAAACTTAATTTTAAATACGTTTTTTGTCGAAAGTACTTAAAACTTGCCTGAATACTTTCATTAAAACAACTTACGTAAATGTTTACTTTTCACTTCACTTTCTTCTCAAACAATATATAAAAGATTAATTATTGGATTGTTTATAAGTCCATAAAGAAAATCTATGTTTAAATTTGGAAAAGCTAAATAATAAAATATAGGTAGGGTATAGGTACTTACACATGTGGGAAAATTCAATTAAGAAAAAAGAAAACTTTTACTGTAGATTGTTTCTACTAATCAAACTTGAATCAAACTTGAATCAAAACTACTTTGAAATAATATGTTTATTCAACAAATGTAATTAAGTTATTCTTAAACAATGATAGTTTTACAAAAAGGCACTTGACTAGGTATCTAAAAAATAATAATGACATAAGTAGGGCAAGAAGTTTGGGCAGCGAACGTTAGACCCTACTATTAAAAGAAAAAATATGCAATAAGTATCAATTTACAAAGCGCTCCACCGTTTTACAACTCACATAAAAAAATAGGAGGAACGGAAATGACGCGTAGTATGCACACGATTCTGATTAATTTTTGGAAAAATAAAAGGATTTATATTTTTAGCTGCTTTAAAACAATTTCCGGTGAATATTATATAAGAATTTAAATTTTTGCTGGCTTTGGGGTAGGAATGTCCTTGTACGAATTGTGTTAAATTTTTTCCTGCTAACCCTTTTTTTAAAGCTCCGATCAGCCGGACACTTATCATCAGAATTGAAACCACCAAAATGACAATCCGCCTGTACCCTTTCAATCACATTTAGATATCTTGAAAATACCGAAGATGTAGCGAAAAATTCGACTTCGTGATGGGGCCCCGCTGCTCACGGTGTTTTTCATTATTTATAAAAAAAAATTTTAGATTTTTTGGAAACAAAAATGTCTTCAAAAAATCCTCCTAGTTCACTTTTTAAGGTCATTTTTTAATATTTAAAAATAAAACGGAAAGACTATTGACGGATACGCATGGAATGCGCCCGCACAAATTGTGTTGATCTTTTTTTCTGCTAACTCCTATTGACATAAAGTTGAATTTTACTGAGTTTCATTTCTTAAAAACTTGGGAGTAAAAATATTTTTTGAAAATCGAAAAAAAATTATAATTCTAGAATGGTTTGATGGATTTGGCTGAAATTTTTATATTTCAGATACCTGTATAGTATGTCTCAGAAAAAATGTTCAGTTTCAAAAAAAAATTATTAAAAAATCGTAGTTGAAAAAAATTAAATGTTTTAAATATTATTTTAAAGATAGGTGTACGTTTCTGGGTACTCAGTCGTTTGGAAATCATTTGCCAATTTTGAATATGTTTATAAAAACATTTGTGACTGCGTAGTTTTTGAAAAAAAGTAGTCGACTAAAATCTTCAAACTCCTTGATCAGCCGGACACATATCATCAGTTTTTGAGATCACCAAAATGATAATCTGCCTGTAGCCTTTCAATTATATTAGTACAGTGCAATTAGACCCAAACCTCAACATCCAAAGTAACAGTTTCACTCCAACTCCAAAGAAGAGGTATTGTTCTATACGGTCCACATATTGTTTGGTAGAAAGTTACATCATTTTGAGCGTCGGGTTTGGGAGGGAGGAGGGTAGAAGTAGGCAAATTAACGGTTTTCGACAGTTTTTTTTAAATATTTCGAAAACTATCCAGCTTAGCGCAAAAGTGCCTATATAAAAATAATCTACATTAAATTGCAAACAAAAATAGTCCTGTGCATAATCTTGCTGAAGTGAAGAGTTCCAGAGTTATGGAGGGTGTAAAAGTAGCAATTTTTAGATTTTTTGGAAAAAATAGGACACATTATCCCTAAGGAAACTAATTTTTTTTATACAGGATTGTGTTTTATAAAAGGAAATTGCGATTACACCTCTTCAAACATAGCACCCTAATCTTCTAAATCTTCATCTATGATGTTCGTATCCCTGTTATCACACCCTAGGCCTGAGCAATTACCGTATATGCTTGAGCAGTTTAGACCACTCTTTCTACATTGGCAGTTACGGACGCATACGTCTTTACAAGCGCACACTATGAGGGAAAGTAATTCCTCGGAAGCTGCAGGACGCGCTGTTGTAATTGGTCTCAGGTGTTTGTTAATCTTCTTCCAGCCCCACTCGAGCGGATTCTTCTTCTTATTCAGCCATTGCTGCACCTATCACCAGGTGCAGCAGTGGCTAAAAATACTAAAAATTGCTGCTTTTACACCCTTTGTAACTCTGGAACTGTTCACTTTAGCAAGATTATGCGCAGGACCATTTTTGTTCGCGCAATTTAATGTAGATTATTTTTGTATATGACACTTTTTACGCTAAACCCCATAATTTCCGAAATATTTAAAAAAAACTGATGGAATCCGTTAATTTGCCTACTTCTACCCCCTCCCCCCAAATCACGACGCTCAAAATGGTGTAACTTTTTGCCAAACAATATATGGACTGTATAGAACAATTTGGAATTGGAATGGAACTGTTACTTTGGATATTGAGGTTAGGCCGTTTTTTTGAATAACTGCACCGTACTATATTTAGATATCTTGAAAATACCGAAGATGTAGCGAAAAATTCAACTCCCGTGATGGGACTCTGCTGTTCACGGTGTTTTTAATATATAAATATAACATTAAATCAATCGACACGCATGTATATGTCATGAATTTTTTATTTCAAAATCTTATCTTGTCTGCTAAACTTCCTGCGTTTTCTGAGAAAAGATAAAAAATACTTACATAATTATAATCCATGTACCTTATAAAATTTTTAATATCGAAATTTGATCTATTTAAACGGCCGCTTCCACTTTAGGTCACGGGTTTGCGTTGGCTGACAAAACGATTTGACATTGACCATAAAAAAGGATCCTCTTACAATAGAAATTAGCTATGTAGCGATACATAACAAGCTTTTTTATGTAGCCAGCTCTTAGACTATCAAGTAATATTGAGATCCTGGAAAAAGTGAACGTTATTCAAAATTGAGCCCTAGGGTCTCAGGGTCCCAAAAAAGATTCAAATAAGTGACTGGACAGATTTTGATCCGATTTTGTTCAATCAGTATTGAGATATTGGAAAAAATTAACGTGTCGTTAAAATTGCCCTCCAGGGGAGATCTAGAAAAGGTCCAGAATAAGCGGCTGAAATCTTGACCAAATTTTGTTCAAACAGTACTAATATCCTGAGAAAAATTTGCCTGAGGTGAAATTTGCTTCTTAGGACGCTGGACGGACCTTGATCTTCTGCTCTAATATTATTGAGACTCGGAAACAAATTAATAAAACTTCAGAAATTTTCTCCAGATACGCTATTAAAATATGAGTATAACTACTTTGTAGTCGGTGGGCGAGTGGAGCAAAATATTGTAAAAAAACTGTATTCCTAAAAAAGTTTCATAATATCTGGTTTAAAAGTAAGGTGAGGTTGAAATTGGACCGCTACAGTTCAATAGACCTCAAATTAAATAGCTAGACTGTTCTTAACAAAATTTTATGAAAATTAGATATGGTGTATTGAAATATGAATATGATTGCTTCAGAGCTGTGTTTTTCAACCTTTTCCATGGCGCGATCCCCCTAGTATAGAAAAATATTTCGCCACTCTACTCTCTGCTATTTCTAACTTTTATTTTATTTTATGTTGTAAATATCGGATCCGTTTATCATTAATGATCATTTTGAGTTAGGTGTCAATTAAATACGTAACAAAGGACTTTAAACAGGCATATTTTTATGTCAACATCGAAGTTTACGATTTTCGTAGCTTCTGAACGCGCGCGTGACTTGTGCGAGCGAGACATAGCGTGACGTGATGAGCGCTGCGTGGAGCATAAGACGAACAAAGAATGACATTCTTGAATTCTTTTAATTGTGAATTCGCTTTGAATTGTGTTTAAATTTATTGAATTGACTTGTTTGTTTAGTAGTTGCTCACTGTCTTTTATTGTGTAATATCCAAAATTCTGTGCTCATTGTAATTATTGAAAATGGATGAGTTTCTGGAAAGACATGCGCAACCGCCAACTTTAAGTTTCAATGAGAGTAATGAAACAAAAGCAAAGAAAAAGCGACTATATGACGACAATTATTTAAAACTCGGATTTACTGTTATTGAAAATAAGCCACAGTTATTTGTTTTGAAATTTTATCAATCGAACGTAATAAACCGTCACATTAATGCAACCTTTAATTAAACTTTTCTTTATTTAATATTTATATATTAAACTAGAGTGGTTTTATTGTTAATGTAACTGCGACCCCCTTAAAAAGGCTTCGCGACCCCCCAGGGGGTCGCGACCCACAGGTTGAAAAACACTGCTTTAGAGTCGCTGGGCGAGCGAAGCGAAGCACTATAAGGATTGATTTTGTACAAAATTTCAGAATATAAAATTGAAATGAAAGTATGTTCAAAATTGCTCATTAGTACTATAAAGTAAGTCCCAAATTATAAAGCTGAAAAAATCTTTGGCAGAATTTTGCTTAAATAGGTACTATTAAGATCCAGAAAATCCGAAAAAGATGGAAATGAGATTAAAATGAGCGCCTAGGGCCTTGGTGTCTTAAAAAGAGTCCAAAACAGAAATATTTCTAAAACTATTAGTACGAGTGTCTACATAGAGGTCTTCGGGTGCGGAAATTAGCCTATGCTGTATTAGCGGAAGTTAGCTCTATAAATAATTGATTTACCATTTCTGAGTTTTCCTTTCACTTATTTCATAAACCTTACCATTCTTTCAAATTTCGTCAATCTAGGATTCTTAGAAGTGCTTAATATTTTTGATGATGAATAAGCGGATAAGTGAGTGAGTCAGTCTGTTAGTGATACACCGTTTTTTGACATTTTTTAGCTTGCCAAGTCTTATATAGTATAGCAAGTAGTAACACATGAATGCAACGATTTTCATATTTTCCTTGAATTTTTGTTCAATTCAAAAATAATTTTCTTGTTTATTATTTATTATTTAAAGCAGGAAAGCCTTAGGTCTCTAACAGTATATAATTTCAAGTATATTGTTCATTTCTTATATTTAATTTTCTGTATAAAATGGTGCACTACCAACTCTATTTATATACGTTTACTGCGGTAAAATTATATAGCAAGTATAAAATGTAATGTTTATAACGCTATAAATAATGAAACAGATGGATTTGAAAAGTTTAATGGATTTTGTCAAGATATTTAACAGTTTTAAATTTACTTACCATTTCTCATTGTTCTAACTAAAGAGTGGAACTAAAAAAAATATTTTTGATTGTTCATTTTGTTACCAATAAAATATTATGTCCTTTTCACATCTGATACTTATGACATACAACCATAAATTCTTTAATTTTCGTTAAAAATTAATTGTACGTATCTGTTCTAGAGGCTATATAATAAATAAGAGTAAAATCTGCTCAAATATGTCTGAATTCTAAGAGCAGAGAAAAGAAAATGGGGTAAGAGACTGATTACACTGGGGGAAAGCAGGACAGAACATAGTAAACATTTAAGAAACACATTTTGTAGAGAGGTACCTAAGCCAAATACTCACTTTTCTTATCTTGTCAGAACTACTACGACAGATTACGACGACCAAAAAAAAAAAAAAAATAAAATAAAATAAAATAAAAAAATAAAAAAATAAAAAAATAAAAACAAACGTCAAAAATTATTTCAAACTTTTATCGTCCTCTTCTCAAAAATTTGCCATCCCTAAAAACTTGCTGCCCTTAGGCCATAGCTTAGGTAGCCCCAGTGCTAATCCGGCCCTGATAGTAAATACCTACACAAAACTACATAATAATATCCATAATAACTACAGTCGTAGAAATATAGCGGTTCTAAGTCCACCTACCCACCTACCGATTTTTTGAGTGCCCTGGCAGGAGGCAGCTGTCTTATGCGGGTTCCCGTGCCCAACCTAACGGAACCTAACCGAACCTGAGAATTATACTTTTCACTACTAGATGGCGCTGTTACTCTGAACACTAGCGATCTCTGTGCGTAAATTTGAAAAATTGTCAATAGATGGCACTGAAAATCCTTTGATAGTTATACTTTTCACTAATAGATGGCTCTGTTAGTCTGAACATTAGCGAACTCTGCACCGAGATTCAGAATTCCGTCTGAAACATGTGTTTAATGCTGACGTCATTAGAAGGCATTCTGATATCAATAGCGCAAGCGAAAGATTTTTTTATAGTGCTGCAGGTTTTAACTTGTACGATTGTACATTTTTATTTAAAAGCAGGTTTATGCAGGCTTAAACTTATCTGTGCTTCCTGACTGACGTCATTAGAAGATAATTTGTTAGTGTCTAAATTAATTATATACGATAGCGAGTTTTGAGATACATATGATAAAAATACTATTATACTTTTATTAATAAAGACCATCACAAAATAAAAAATATACGTCAACGTACTTTTGAATACAAAAGCAAAATGATAAATTCTTTTATCGTTGAGACGTGTGTAAGTGTTTTCTCCAAGGCTAATATGTAATTATGTGTTGACGATGAAATTTTTATTCTCACATGCATTTAACACGTGGATTTCTAGTGGTAACAGGGTGTACCACTCAATGAGATGTTTATAAATACAGTAGAACCTGTTCTGATGTTTACTTTTTTACATAATATAATAGAACCTATCTTAGCAGTAAAATATATCTTAATGTTTAAAACAATTAAAAATTTTCCGAGTTAAAAGCAACAATACAGTTTTCAACAATGGGACCGTCAACAACTATGAAAAAATATTTTTAAAGAATTCGCAGGATTTTGATAGCATTGGAAAAAATTTATGAGTTTTAATAAATTTTAATACTGTATTTCTTTGTAAGTATACTTAACAAAAAAATTTGGAGAGAAAATCAATCTTTTTTATCTATATCTCATTCTTAAAAGTCTAGAATAATTATATATGCTAGCAAGTTTTGAAATGTGTATGATAAAGATACTATTACACTTTTATTAACAAAGACCATCAGAAAATAAAAAATAATCTAATGCATTCGCATACTTATGAATGCAACTGTTCAAATGATAATTTTTTCTTAATAAGCATTCCTTCTCGAAGGTCATTTTGTAATTAATACATGTATGATTACAAAGCAATTTTTATTTCCATGTGCACGGCGTCAGTATGTCGCGAAATTGAAATATGATACTTCCGTTAAGTCGTAGAAAATGTCACGTATTTTAAGAACAAAGGGTCGCCGATAGAGTAATATGATACCTCGGCGAACATAAAAAGTTTTTAACTACCAGTTGCATTTGATATCGTTAAACTAGCTAAATCTAAAATTGTCACGTAGGTAATATGATACATGTACAGTAAAGCTTGTTCTGATGTTTACTTTTTTACATAATACAGTAGAACCTGTCTTAGCAGTAAAATCTATCTTAATGTTGTAATGTGTTCTACAATTATTTCGGTTTAATTAAAATAGAAAGCCCTAATTTTGAAATAAAACGTTTCTAAAATTCTAAATTGTAAAACTTTTTAAACACCGAGTAATTTGGGATCTTTTTAAATACCCAGTATAATGTAATACATTGGTTATGTTTATAATCGACTATATTCCCTTGTGATCGAGCGTCGTGGGCTTAGTTGTTTTGGCGCGCATTGACGAGAATAAATATGCTCGCCTTTCAGTTAAAAATTTCTTTTTAAATTAAGTTTTTGTTTTTGCACAACTTCCAGTTTCTTTAATTGGCGAGGTAAGAATTTAAAATTAATTAAACATTAATATTTCTATTGTTGTTAAAAAAAATAACACTGTAAATTTTTTTTTTAATTTGTGGTTATTACCACAGTACTTTATTGCTTAAAGAAACTTTTTGACAAATTTATGCTACGTTTCGTGGGTGTTGAACTATATTTAATTGAATTTCTTTTTTTAAATTGTCAGCGTTCGTTTTTGTTCAAAATGTCATTGAATACATGAATTTTATATGTAAAATTTCAAAATGATGTTAGTGGTTTCTATTGGTCTCATGGATGTTTTCTGGCAAAATAACATCTGATTCAACGTTCAATAATGGGATCTTGTATAGCCATTTGCACCTAAGGTTTATGAAGAAAGGTGACTGAACATCTGTTAATTTTCCAAATATCTAATGCCGATATCACACATCAAACATCACATGTATACAGCAGATCTAAGATAAGTCAGTTCTGATTTTGTCGATTTCTTTTGTCTGTGATAAATCTGATATAAACTCTCCTATACATATTAATGCTCAAAGAGCTTCAGAACGCATGCGCAAAGGACGAAGAACAAGAAGATAACAATTTAGCAGAAAAAAGATAACCTTCAACATCAAATTCAATAAATGGAGAAGCTAAACGTCTGAAGTATGATGAAAATGCTAGCCTTCATAATGATCATTCGAAACATGTTGTTGAAGAAGAATATTTTGATGATCCGAACCATTTAGTAGATGAATTAAGAAGTTTAGTGACCCAAACTCAAATTGGAGAAGAAATGGCTAATACTATGCGCAATTTAAAGGAAAGGCGTCATATTGTAAATCCCAGTTTTGCGGATTATTTCAAAAATGAGAAAAACCGAAAACATTTTAATAAATTAAAGGAAAGTGACATTGGAAGGCGGATTTTTTCAATTATTGGGGAATTGTAAAAACGTGATATTATTGAGCCAGGGTTAAAGTATATATCAAACGATGACGAAGACAACGATGAAAAAACATCTGCTAGCGATAACGAAGATATTACGAGCGAAGGAGAAGCTGATGATGATAATGACGAGAAGATAGTCGCTAATGATGATCAAAAAATTGTGGGTAAATATTATACTTACGAACCTATAGACAGGGTTGAAATAAACTCTAAACATTTAATAAGTTCTTAAAAATCATTATAAACAATACGTAATTTTTCCAACAGCTGCATACTAAAGATAATTTTTAATAAAATATTTTAAAATTATGTGAGTGTTATTATTTCTTACATAAAACTGTTCTTAAACAATTTTAGTAATTCGTTAAAAAGATCATCGAAGTGATTTTTCTTAAAACGAACTATTTAATGTGTATTTCTTGAGTAGGTATGGAACCACTTATTCTTGGCAACGCAATGTGTTTACTTGCCCCTGAATATAGGCAATTACACTACGTTGCCAAGTAGCCCCATACCTATTTAGTATTTTTACATGCGCATTTCAAAACTTGCTAGTTTATATAATTATTTTAGATTTTTAAGAATGGGATATAGATAAAAAAGATTAATTTTCTCTCAAAAATTTTTTTTGTTAAGTATCAAAATTTTATAAAACGCATAAATTTTTTCCAGTGCTATCAAAATCCTGTGAAATCTTGTCGATTTTTCCAATTAATTATCAAAAATTATTTTTTCATTGTAGTTGACATTCCCATTGTTGGAAATTGTACGTTGCTTTTAGCTCGAAATTTTTAAATTGTTTTAAACATTATTACAAAAAAAAATAAATAAAATATCTAAATTTAGATAGAAATTGAGTATCAAAATTTTTAAGTAAAAAAAACTGAAATAAAGAAAGTCTGAAACAGAGAAAGGGTATTAAGTAAAAATAAAATCCTTTGAGTTGTTTATAGCATGAGCATAAAATTTTATTTAGATCTTTGTTTTCTCAGGGGATTTTGCGTTCGATAAAGATGAAGTTCAGACTTAGCATGTTACATAAAAATTCATATATTTAATAATAAACAGTCAGTTTGAGTGGCTATAAAAATGTATTGGACTTTTTGTTTTTAAACAATTAACAATAAATTCAACTTTACAATTTTGTTGTTTGACTAGAAAAGGTATATAAAAAAAGTTTAGCAACCATTAAAGTAACTAGATGACACAAAATTAGCTAACTTACAGTAAACGTAACATAGAAAAATAAGAAAATAGAAAAAAATAAACACACGCGGGGTTAACTAATTTTGTGTACGTACAAAATAAATTATGCTACAAAAGAATTAAAAGATAGTTACGTTAGCAGTTAAATTACATACATGATCGGTTAAAGCCTGACAGATAGTTAGCACATAAGTACATCTCATGAATAACCAAAAAAAGCAAAAGGTAATTAAACAGCATTATAAATAAATGTACGCACGTGATAAGAATAAGTAAGGTATATAATATAGTAAGTATTAATCAATATAAAGAAAACCAATATAAAAAAGCCAATATAAAAAAAAAAGTATAAAGAAAAATCAGTGTTAATCAACTTTACAAAATAAAATTAGTTTTAAACTGAATTAAATGTAGTTTCTGGTTAAAAATCGTTCATTAGTAAGTTACAAAAAAACGAGATGATTCAAATAGGGTCCCAACACGGTTAGAATAGTTAGCACGTTTACACAAGTTAATTTATCACTTATATGAGATTTATCACAGACAAAAGAAATCGGCAAAACCAAAACTGACTTATCTTAGATCTGCTGTAGACACGTGATGTTTAATGTGTGATATCGGCATTCCTAAACCTTGGGTGCAAACCGCTATACAACATCCCATTATTGAACGTTGGATCCGATGTTATTTTTCCAGAAAACATCCATAAGATCAATAGAATCCACTAACATTAAATATAGTTCAACACACACAGGGAACGTAACATAAATTTGTCAAAAAGTTTCTTTAAACAATAAAGTACTGTGGTAATAACCAAAAATTGAATTGCAAATGGATTAAATTTTAAAACAAAAATTTTACAAAGTGTTATTTTTTTTAACAACAATAGAAATATTAATCTTTAATTAATTTTCAATTCTTACCTCGCCAATTAAAGAAACTGGAAGTTGTGCAAAAACAAAAACTTAATTTAAAAAGAAACTTTTAACTGACAGGTGAGCATATTTATATTTGTCAATGCGCGCCAAAACAAGAAAACCCACTACGCTCGATCACAAGGGAACATAGTCGATTATAAACATAACCAAAGTATTACATTATAGTGGGTATTTAAAAATATACTAAATTACTCAGTGTTTAAAAAGTTTTACAATTTAGAATTTTAGAAACTTTTTATTTCAAAATTAAGGCTTCCTATTTTAATTAAAACGAAATAATTGTAGGGCACGTAACAACAATAAGATAAATTTTACCGCTAAGACAGGTTCTACTTATTATGTAAAAGAAAGTGAAAATCAGAACAGGTTTTACTGTACATGTATCATATTACCTACGTGACATTTTTAGATTTAGCTAGTTTAACGATATCAAATACAACTGGTAGTTAAAAACTTTTTATGTTCGCAGAGATATCATATAACTCTATCGACAACCCTTTGTTCTTAAAATACGTGACATTTTCTACGATTTAACGGAAGTATCATATTTCAGTTTCGCGACATACTGACGAACTTCAAATATGATAATTTTGAAATATGATGGAAATAAAAATTGCTTTGTAATCATGCATGTATTAATTACAAAGTGACCTTCGAGAAGGAATGTTTATTAAGAAAAAATTATCATTTGTACAGCTGCATTCATAAGTATGCGAATGCATTAGATTATTTTTTATTTTCTCATGATCTTTATTAATAAAAGTGTAATGGTATTTTTATCATACACATTTCAAAACTTGCTAGCATATATAATTATTTTAGACTTTAAAGAATGGGATATAGATAAAAAAGATTGATTTTCTTCCCAAAATTTTTTGGTAAGTATAGTTACAAAATAAATACAGAATTAAAATGTATTAAAACTCTTATCTATTAAATTTATTAAAAAAAATTGTTCCAGTGCTATCAAAATCCTGCAAATTCTGGTCGATTTTTCCAGTTCATTCTCAAAAAAATATTTTTTAGCGAATTTCGAAAACTCGAAATTCACCTAATACAGCCGGTCTGAGGTCCCTAGAGTAAAATGAGGTCCCTAGAATACGAAAATGATATTCACTAAAATTTATATATATATATATATATATATATATATATATATATATACATATATATATATATATATATCTATATATATATATATATATATATATATATATATATATATATATATATATATATATATATATATATATATATATATATATATTAGAGATGTGCCAAATTCGTGAATTCACGCGTGACCCATCGTGATCGTGAACAATTTTTTATGATCGTGCGTGAGTGGGCGTGATCGTGACATTTAATTTATTGCCGTGAATAATTCGTGAATCATGAAAAGTTAAAGACCATGAATAAAAATTTTTAAAAATAATTTTTTTCAATTTTAGAGAATATTAACTAAATCAATTTGATTTTTTAACTACAAAAAATAAACTTATTTTATATTAGGTACTTTTTATGAGTACAAGTAGGTAGAAATCCAATAACCCTTTGTACTAACAAATTCCAATTTTTTACCGAGATACTTGGAGTGTATACAAAATGATTTACAATTTAGAAATGTCCAACAGTGTTTATGATGTTGTTCTGATTATTTCTTCCGAACAATATCTTAAAATTGGCCTGTTTCTCATAATGTGTGTATTTTCGGTCTCAGTCAATGGGTATATTTGAAAATATTACAAAGTCAGTTTTACAGCTTTGAATAGTATAGGATCTATCATTCTATGAAGGAATAATAAAAAGAGCATATGGGTTAATTTTAAGGAAATATCTTTTTCAACATTTTAAGTTGTTTATTGTCATTATTATTATTTTTTTCAAATTTATTATTTATGTATGTATTTATAGGTAGATACTAAAAAAATATTTTGCCACAATTTTGTTGAAAAAATTACATATATTATTTGGTTTAGTTGTGCGAAATATCATATTTATATACAAATACAGTACAATAAGAACAAAAATTAAACAATAAATCACCAGTTGGAAAATATACACTTTATATCACCAGAAAAAATTAAATAGTATGTAACTTGCATCAGTATTAATTTCAGTGAACCGTGCTAACCGTAATTCTAATTTTATCGTGAGGACATAATGTTAACTGACTGTTAAAACGATAGTGATTTTCACTCAAAATTCAAACGATTAGATTTAAAAGTTTTTATGTTTAGTTCATAAGCGTGCGTGAGTGTGAAAGCATTAAAGTTTTTTGTTCGTGATCGTGCGTGAGTGTGAAAAGAAATAAATTTTCTCGTTCGTAACTGGGCGTGAGTACAAAACTTAATTCGTGACTGTGCGTGATCGTGAGTAAAAATGTACTCGCGAGCACATCTCTAATATATATATATATATATATATATATATATATATATATATATATATATATATATATATATATATATATATATATATATATATGTATATGTATCCGCGTGATAACTCTCGAACGAAACATTTAATGCTTATGAAATTTTGTGTGCGTACTGAAGTCTAGATTCGCTCGGCTAAGTTCCTCAGCCAGCAAGTCGAATGCCCAGAAGTAGGTTTTTCGGGCATTTTTTGTCAACAAAATGAGTGTGTTGCCAGAACTAAGCAATTTTTCAAATTTTTTTTACACCAAGCCAAAGTAAAAGGCAATATGTGTAAAAAATGTTTTTACATCATTGCTCTAAATTAATTACTTTTTGAGAAAAGCTAGAAAATATGTTGGAAGAAATCATTTTTTATTACACTCGCACTCACAGTCTTTTTTTCTGTCTCATTTTTTGCGATGCTACATTAGAAAAGAACGGCTTTATAAGTGACGTGCCATGATTTTTTTAATCCAATTTAACGATTCAGTTATATTCTATTTCTCTCAGTTGAGTAAATCTTTATAATCTGTCTATTCCATTTTTTTATAGGAAAATTACCAAGAAAATTTGTTTTAGGTGACACGGTCAGAATTTAGATTTACACTTTACTAAAATTAATAGGAGTTTGCTACAATCGCATAAAAATTACGTTAAATCATATTCAAACAATAATATTTTTATGTAATTTTTTGTCCAAATGACAATACTGTTATAATTATTATGTATAAACACAGCATTTTACTCGTAAATAAATTTGCACATTCATTTTTTTTTTTTTTTGACAACAAAACAAATAATTTTAAATTTTGACAAATTCTATCATACATTTTTCAAACTATTAAATATTTTAAGACGGAAATATATTAAAAAGCTGAAATTTGTTTAATAAAAACCATACATCTGCTCATTTTACCTCAAAAATGTCGGAAAATAGAATATTTTTTAATAATTAACCCAAAAAAAGCATATAAGAGGTAACTTATATATTTTTTTTGAAAATTTCAAAGTAAAATAACGTTTGATAGTAGTGTTACAAATGATTTTTTTTATTTTGTAGAAGCTGGTAAATAGAAATCGTAATAAATACTCGCCTTGAAAAAATCAAATAAGTATTTACAACAAAATACTATTTCTTAAAGAAAATATTAAAATTATGTATAAATGCCGTCCTGATAAACTGGTATTTTCTGTCCATCTTGAGCGCTGGAGCCGATTTTTAGGAGCTGGATTCCCTCCAGACAAAAGCTCATTGCGAATACATACATTTGTAAAATGTCCTTTTGAATTTCGTAACTCAATCATTACAAATAAAATCTAAATTAAAAAAATCTATATGACCTATTTTTTCTCAATTTTCTAGCGTCAAGCCTAGGGGTAATTAACTAGGGGGTGATTGTGTTCACACTTTGATGTAAAATATAGTAATTTTAACGTCTTCTCAATAACGTTTCGATTTTAACAATAAAAAAATAAAAAAAAAGTGTTTAAGTTCTGGCAAGATTGTCAAAAATGGACTGAAATGTTTTTAGATATTGATATATACAAAAAATATTAATGTGTCAAGTACTTAGGGTACTTGCTAGACTTATAAATTTTATGGGTGGTTTTAGCGAATTTCCAGAATGGAATTTAACTATTACAGCCACTGTTATGATGCGACTTGAGCCCGAGACTATGGCAGAAATTTGTTTTGAGGTCCCTACAAACAGAAAATAATATTCACTAAAATTTATGTATTATATTTGTATTTAGTCCCACATCGTTGGACAAGTCCGTTAGCCAGCCATGTCGGATGCCTGGAACATGGTTTTTTTGGTAATTTTTAGTGACAAAATTAGTTTTTTGCCAAAATTGTGTCAAGTTAAAAAATTTTTGCGACATATTATTTACACCATTAGAAAGAAGAGGAAAAATCACTTAGAAGGGTGAAAAATCACAGAAAAACGGATTTTTATAAATGGAAATTCGCTGTGTTATGCAGGTGCTGCGTCAGGGGTATTTCATTGCTATTGACGGTCCCATTGTTGGAAACTGTATTGTTGCTTTTAATTCGAAAATTTTTAAATTGTTTTACTGCTAAGACATTATACTACTAAGACAGGTTCTACTGTATTATGTAAAAAGCATTAAGATATACTTTACTGCTAAGACAGGTTCTACTGTATTCTGTAAAAAAGTAAAAATCAGAACAGGTTCTACTGTATTTATAAACACTCATTAAGTGGCACAATTTGGTAGCACTATCAATCCACGTGTTAAATGCATGTGAGAATAAAAATTTCATCGTCAACACATAATTACATACTGGTCTTGGAGAAGGCACGTAAACACGTCTCAACGATAAGAGAATTTATCATTTTGCAGTTGTATTCAAAAGTATGTTGACGTATATTTTTTATTTTTGATGGTATTTATTAATAAAAATATAATAGCATTTTTATCATATGTATCTCAAAACTCGCTATCGTATATAGTTATTTTACACACTAACAAATTATCTTCTAATGACATCAGTTAGCACGTACAAGTTAAAACCTGCAGCAATATGCAAAAAATCTTTCGCTTGCGCTATTGATATCAGTATGCCTTCTAATGACGTCAGCATTAAGCACAGACAAGTTTAAACCTATTTCTGAATCTCGGTGCAGACTTCGCTAGTGTTTAGACCAGCAGAGCCATCTATTTGTAAAAAGTATAACTACCAACGGATTTTCAGTGCCATTTATATTAACAATTTTTCAAATTTACGCACAGAGTTCGCTAGTGTTCAGGCTAGCAGCGCCATCTAGTAGTGAAAAGTATAATTCTCAGAGTCGCTTAAGTTCCGTTAGGTTGGGCACGAGAACCCGCATAAGACAGCTGCCTCCTGCCAAGACACTCAAAAAATCGGCAGGTAGGTAGGTGGGCTTAGAACAGCTATATTTCTACTACTAACTACACAAAAGCACTTCCGATTACAATTGTGAAAAAGATAATTATGAATATTTTAATCTCTCATTCTGTTTTTTTTTAAAGAAACAAGAAATCTTAGAAACTATAGATTTTTTATTTGATAATTATTAATACTTTGATTTAAAATTTATTGATATGCCGGTTCTACGCTACTGAAGTTATATCCATTTTAAAATTGGAACTGCAATAGTGTAGAAAGAATCTGGTTAACCTATCTCGTACAATATTATAATAGTCAATTTGTCACTTGGAGAAACTTGAATAGGGAGAACCATAGCTATGATATTCTCTTTCAAGTGAGCAGGTGATAGTAATTTTAAGTTTGTGTTAAATCCTGTTCATAATTTTTATAGTAAAAAGAGAAAACTTGTGTGTCTATCCGAAGTAAACTCAAAAAGTAGTGGACCGATTTTGAAATTTTTTCATTATTGTAGATCTCCTGCTCCTCTCAGTGTTTATCCACGTTACACAAGGAGCCACTGTGGAAAATTTAACATATTTAGAGCCAGCGGTTATCTATATAAATTTTTATCCCTTATTTTATTCTCTTACGAGATGAATTTTCTAAAATCCTATCCTGATACTTCCCTACGTTACATAAGGAATCCCTTAGCAGAATTTCACGTTTCTAAACCTAACGGTTTTCTATATAAATTTTTGAACCTCTGTTTAGGGGATAAATTTTAATATTTCATGTATAGTATAGTACTCCCGAGATTACAGCGAATACAACGACACCTTCTTCACCAAAATCCTTCCAGCCGTTTAAGTTGTAGACTGCGTATTAGAAATAGACATAGTTACATACAGACACATTCATACAATCTAAAAATATAACCCTCCTTCTGGTGCAGTCGGGTAAAAAACGAGTTGATTAAAAAATATGTATGTGCTAGCTAATAAGTTTATTTAAATTACGTGTATGCCAATTTTGTTTCTAAAATATTTTTTCTATTAGTAAAAATGTTTTAATTCGTATAAAAATGTTATAAAAAATTTAATTCGACTGCTGCGCAATCATGAAATACGACCTGCTAGAATCATGAAATACGACCTATTTAATTTAACCATTTTGAATCTGGGAACAAAATTATTAATCGCTAGGATTAGCACTGGAATATATTTCAAATAGGATAATCGCTAGGATTAGCACTGGAATATATTTCAAATAGGAGGCGCCATTTTTTGGCTCAAGTGCTGTAAAGCAGATATTTTGGGCATGAAAATGTACCAGTATGTATAAAATATTGATTATTTGTTTATTGTAAAGTGAGTAAAGAGAGCTTTAACCACAGAATACAGAAAGGAAGTTACTATCTCTGTACTAGTGATACCATCGTGGACAAAAAATCCCTACCACTTCTCTACACTATGTTGTGTAGGTACACACTGTTTGCAGTTGTATGTTGTTGCGTCTATGTGAGTTGTCACACACACACAACTAAATAACACGTACATGCGAACAGACATTCATGCAGTGTGACTAACAATGATTTTAACAGTACATAACTATTGACGTGCATAGCCTTCTTCTGTCCATAGATTTTTAGTCGAATTTTCTCCGAAAAATTAGACTTATACAGTCTATACGATAAGAGCTGCGAGAGGCGAGAGCAGGGGCGCTATCCGTTTTCGGACTCGTAGAACACGAATATGTAGAAAAAAAAATGTCTGATATATATATATATATATATATATATATATATATATATATATATATATATATATATATATATATATATATATATATATATATATTTTCCCGCCACCTTTTAATTTGTGTAGGGCCCCCCTATGGAAGTTAAGAGATGAAATTTGGTAAATGGGGCTCATTTTCGAGGCACCTCATACTATCAAAGTGGGGTCAAATTTTGGGCAAATTTTTTTTCTGACCCGACCTTTAAGGGGGTGGTGGGGGGCGGAAAAGCAATAAAACTTTTCCAAACCGGTTTTAAATAATGTTTCGGTCAATTATCTACAACATATCCAAAATTCAGCTTCCTAGGATGATATGGTGGGAGTAAAGGGGGGAAAAACGATTTTCGCTGGATCTAACAGGCCCCCAGCCCCCCAGAATTAACGTAGAGGGTTGAAATTTGGTGTGTTGATAAAGTTCGTACCTAGGTTGTGCTTTTTGGAGGTTTTAATATTTTACCTCCACCCACCTCATTTTTAAGCTACAATTTCATGCATTTTCGACGTTTTCGAAGTTTGTACCACTCGCACAGGTCACCCGAATAAACCTAGAGGGCTGAAATTTTGTATTCGGATTGAGTTAGTATCAAGGGGGTGCCTTTTGGGGGTCTCGACTTTTAACCCCTATCCCCACCATTTTTATACCCAAAAGAACATGATTTTTCTTGTATTTTAACAGTTTCGTTCGGGTCAAAATCTCCCCAAATAAACCTAGAGGGCTGAAATTTGGTGTACAGGTTAAGCTAATAGCCAGACACTGTTTTTAGGAGGTTTCGACTTTTAACCCTTACCCCCACGATTTTTACGCCAATATTTCCTTAATTTTTTTGCTTGTTTTCTAACACGTCTAGAGACTCCATAAGGAAACCTAGAGGGCTGAAATTTTGTACGTGTATTCAGTTAGTATCCAGCTAGTACCTTGTAGGGAGTCCGCATCACTTTTCCCCCCACTTCTCCCATTTTTACATCGGAATTGAATGCTATTGTTAAATGTGTTTTAAAAGCATTATGTTTATTCTAAATACAAGTAGGCGAATAGTAATTTTAAAAAATTTAAAAAAAAGTGAACTTACTTTTATGACAAATGAAATACATACATATTAAGTAATTTAAAAATGTTATTAAAGTCACTGTTTATTTATAAATTAGGAATTTTGGATTTTTAGTATTTATAAAATAGAAATTTTGGATTTTTTTGGAAAGAAAAAATATCTTTATAAAGGCCTTCCAGTTTACTATTTAAGGTCCTTTTTTAATATTTAAAACTAAAACATAAAGGCAATTAGCGGATATACATGGGCAGGAATGTCCTCGTACGAATTGTGTTGGCTTTTTTTCTGCTATCTGTTTTCGGCACAAAATTGAAATTTACTGAGATACAGCCCTTAAATACTTAAAACCTTTTTTTAAAGCCTCGATCAGCCGAACACTCATCACCAGTTTTGAAACCAACAAAATGACAATTCGGTTGTAGACTTTCAATCACATTTCGCTTGTAGACATTCAATACCGAAGATGAAGGGGAAAATTCGACTACCGTGATGGGGCCCCGCTGCTCACGGCGTTTTATATGTACGCTGTTTCTGTGTTCTGTGAATTTAACCGAGTGAAATTGAAGATAAAAATTAATTGGGACAAATTATAAAGTTATAATGATAAAATATATATTATTTAATCGAACGTGATGATCTATTAACAAAAATAATGCTTTAATAACCAGTATACAATATGTATCCTATGCATAATTATGTGAATCAAGTGGTTGTTAGCACGTTGACCAAAGCAAAATTGTTTAATAATATGTAATCGAAGTATGTGAGATTGCAAATACGTAAGCAGGCCCGTAACTAAGCTGGGGCAGCCGGGGCATTGCCGCGGCTGCCCCAGCCGAAGGAGGCCCCGAAGGGAATACAAGGGAAACCCCAAGGGAATACAAGAATTTCCAAATTTGTAAATTTTTTGGCAAATTTTAAGGGCGGTATTTCTGTAAAATTAGGGCAACAAATGAGCAAACGACTGACGAACAAAAAAAAGGTGGTCGCTTCTGGTTTTGGTGGAATTTTTTGTATTTGTCCGGGGCGGCGTAGGGGCCCCGAATGTACTTTCTGCCCCGGGCTCCCTGAAGACCTAGTTACGGCCTTGTACGTAAGTGGTTATAATAACCATTGTTTCTGTTTTTAACTAACAAGGAAAGGTTTTGAACTGTCAATTCGCAATTTTGATGAAACTTGATATATGTGTAGTACAAGCGAAAATAACAAACGCGTACTTTTTTTTATCTGCCACCGTCGCCATTTAAGGGGTGAAATCACCCCTCAAAATTAGGGTAAAATTTTAATTTTGCTTGACAGAAACGACGACAGATAGAAAAAAACTTTAAATTGACAAAACACTTTATTTTTAGAGAGCTTTCTATTGATGTGTATAAATCTAGGGTCGGATCTACTGAAGGGGCTGTTCAGGTAAAATTGAGGATAAATTTTGAAATAGGGTGAATATGTTTCAGTATATTAAAATTTGAATAGCATATATGAAAACTACATGAAAAATACTAGTTTACCTGTTTTTGCTCAAAGCTGTTATTTAAAGTCTAAAATCTCAAAACTGGACAGCTAATTTGAGGTGCCAATCGTAATTTTACTGACAATCAGCAAAATGAAAATATTTCTATAAGGTTTTCAGCAAGTGAATTGCCTTGTAATTAATAACTGGCTAAAATATATCAAATTATACTTCTTGATGTCTGACTAAAACTTTAAATTTTATACAAGTAATATTAAAATTTGATTTTGTTAAATTATGCAAGAATATTATTGCATATAGTTATAGAAAAAATTAACTTTATAAAATACTTCTTTTTTGTCAAATAATAAGGATAAGGAAATTTGTTCTAGTTTGGATGGAATGAAAAAAAAAAATTATAAAAGTTTTAATATCTTTAATTTAAAATAGTTTACAATAATAAAATAATGCGTATATAGTATTCTATGGCTTATGATCCTCACAATAATGATACTGTTCAAAAAAATGTTTTAAACAAAGAAATTTTTGACACCAACCACATCTTACAACAGCTGGTTCTCCACAAATATGACATTTCGGTTGAGTATCTACATCGGTTTTAAAGAATATATATTCGACGGGGTTAACGAAGTAATCTGGTCTTTGTTCTATGTATCCGCTCTTATACCAGGCGTATTTAAATGTATCTCTAAAGCGGGGTGACGAGAACTGATTATGTGCTAGGGATTGTATTTTTATATTATTCCTAGAATGTAGGTCAATATCACTGTCTGATATGATAATTAAGTCAGACAATATTCGAACGAAATTCTTCCAAAACCGGAAGCCATATACATCTAATGGTTGTAAAAGCGCTGTTGTTTTTGGCGGTATGCTTAATATTTTTATTTCTTTATCTTCAGGAATGATATTTTTCACGACAGCTGGGCACTGACCACTCCACGAGTCAAGTAATAATAAAGACTTTTTATCGGTTTGTGGTAAATATATATTTTGAAACTACTCTTTAAAATGGTCTGTTGTTAACTTTCCTGATTTAGATGTCGAAACATATACATTCTTTGCTTTAAATAATAACTGCTGAACTCTAGGACCCAGTTGCCCGATACGTTCTTTTAAAACTAAAAATAAGGGAGAAAGTAACTGACCCTCGGATGAAATTGTTGGCTGTATAGTGTAACTGTGTGTTGTTGCTGACAGCGATTGAATAACTTTTTCGACTTTTTTAGCACCCTTTTCCGTTAATGTTCGACCTGAATGTAATTCTAAATTAAAACCACTCTGATCGGAATTAAAAACGTTTTGCAATTTATAAATTTCAAGACTGGGTTTCACATCCTTAATAAAGGATTCACATATTTCACCTAAATTGGAAGATTCTTGGCTTGATTTAGTAACGAATTTTGTAATTTTTCGTGATACTATTCCAAAAGGCTTCTTAAATGTAAGTAGCCATGATTTCGACGCCTTAAATTGAAAAAAATCAATTGCATTCCTGGCGTCTAGTGCCCATTGTCGAAGATCCATGTCATGAATTATCGCTCCTCTATCTACTGCATCTTTAAAATTATTTAAAACATACTGATTAATGAAAATTACTTTGTCTCTCTTACTTCCGCCTTCTTCAACTTGCTTTTCCCACCGATATAACTGCTTCAAATGTTTCACTCTTCTGAAATTTTTTGTACTGTTTCAAAAGATTTTGTTTTTTTGCACCGCTTTTCCAGAATTTAACAGCTCCTTCTTTATATTTGAAATCTACAAAATCTTGTTCTTTATATGAACATGATGGTTCATCAACTTCTCTGGATATGTTTTCATCCGATTCCTCATCATAATCACGAAAGAAATTTTCATTCTGTTCCAGGGTATTTTGGTTAAATTCAGAATTAAATTCTAACATTAAATCATGTTAGTAGATAGGCTAGGAGAGATCTGTGACACCGTAAAACTAACCAACTTGAACCCTTTTGCCAATGTTTGAAATCGTGTAACTTTACGGTACTAGACATTCCGAACTGATGAGTCATCAAACTGTATCGATGTGCAAACCTTGACCTTTGACCCGGCACGTACCGAGTACATGTATTTAAAATTTGTTGTTGACATATGACCCCAACACTCGCTCATACTGCTGGCCTTGAAATTCCTAAGAGGTGAGTCATCGCCAGCAACCGAATTAATTTATGTTAACCCATTATGCATTATCACTATTTTCGTCACAATTTAGTTTTGTGTTAACCCATTACCCGCCATAGTTTTTGAATGCAAACCTAACGCATGCGCAGATTGAATTTAGGTACACGACGCATGCGCAGACTGAATTTTAGGTTACAATTTGATAGCTGGGGTACACTACCGCGTCAAAAATGTGGGGTTACCCTGACTCGGGGGTGGCCCCAAACTTTTGACACCGTACTGTACTTAAATTTTTGGTACACTGCCGTGTCAAAAGTGCGGGCCCCCCTGGCCAAAAAGGTATCCTATCACTTTTTGAAGCGTACTGTACGTGCAAACCTTGACCCCAACACGCGCTTGCGTTAATTACGTCATCTTAAACGAACTATCACGTCAAAAAATGTGGGGAATACCCTAACCCAGGAGTGGCCCCAAACTTTTGACACCGTACTGTACTTAAATTTTTGGTACACTACCGTGTCAAAAGTGTGGACCCTCCTGGCGAAAAAGGTATCCGATTACTTTTTGAAGCGTACTGTACGTGCAAACCTTAACCCCAATACACGCTTGCCTTAATTGCGTCATTTTAAACGAAAGGTACATTACCAAGTCAAAAATGTGGGGAATACCCTAACCCAAGGGGTGGCCGCTAAATTTTGCGGGGCACTGTACCAAGCGCTAGATTTTAAAACCAGACTCCGGGGTCCAGATTTCTGACCGCTACTGTACTGCCGGAAATCGAGTGTTAACTGTACCTTATGGGGATTTTTGGTATATTTAACCTTGGAAAATTCCAGGAATTTTTATCAGTTTTAAAATAAACAAACAACTAATAATTAAATGTTTATTTTAGCTGAATTATGATCATATGACTCATATATGGAGTTTTTTTGGTATAAGAAAGATGACGTCATGGAATATTAATGAGTTAAAAAATTGTTTAGTAAAAAATATCACCCATTGTAGGCCTCAAGCAAGAAATTATTTTTATCAGTTTTAATACTTTAACATTTAACCTACAGTGACCAATTTTTTAGTTAACTAACAAAAGTTCTTGAAATTTTAACAAGTTACAAAAAATATTACTTCTTATGGTGCACAACACTTTTGAATTTGACTGTAGCACAAAACTGTTTCTATATCAAACGAAAATTATCTGAAATAATTCAGTATGTACATATGTATAGACTCTGTATATTAAAAATATTTTATGTATACACTCTGTATATTGAGAATAAGAAAGAAAATTTGTATATAATTTTAATTTTTATGAATACTAGTAAACGAATTGTATAGCCATTTATGAATAAGTATTAAATCTAATTATAAAATAATTTATAAATATTGCAAAAAATTTGTTTAATCAGCAAAATCAATGTATATCATTTTAATACTGATACATATTTATATTAGGGTATAATAGTATTGTATTTAACATCTTTAAACAGAATAAAAGTTCAATTTTTGGTTTTAAATTACTATAAACACGTCGCTTAATATAAAAATGATAACAGCATTGAGTTTTACTAAATTTTTAAGTCTGTAAAATCAAAATTTTTATAGACTAGAACATTTTGAATTTGCTACTTTATCAATCATTAACATATATGTATATAATATCATGTATATATAACTGGTGTATATTTAGTATTTTTAATAAATATTTTAGTATACAGGGTGTATCATGAAATATGCTTTTCAATTAGAATAATAAATTTCATAAGATTTTTGTTAATACTCTTATTGGTTAACGAAAGAAACTTTTTGCTGTAAAAAAAATAGGGGAATTCAGGGTAATAATTAAATAAAACGCACATATTTTTCTTTTTTTTTTAAATTTTATTTATAGAATATGTATACAAAAAATTAAATTGCTTAAATCTATATATTACTAAAAATCTATTTAATTTCCATATAAAATTTTTTTAAAAGAATACAGTTTTCTAATGAGCAAATTTTATCTGAATGGATCATACAGCGTCTTGAATAATATTCATCTCGCAGATTGGAAATCTTCGGTACATCAAATATTTCTTCCAAATTCAAAATCCACGGCTGGTTTTCGGTACCATCAAACAAATTTGAAATCCATTTCTTCTTTTCACCGCCCTTGAAACTTCTTTAGTATAAGTTTCAATATGGAATGAAGTTTTTTGTACGGAATAAATCCATATGACCAAGGTATCCCATGCCAATTTCGGCAAAGCCAACGTGCAGCAACCCGTTCATATTTCTTCGGCAACTCGTTGAAATCAAACGGTGCGTCGAATATAAGATGTAATATTTCATCCGAATTTTCCGCAACGATACCAACTTCTTTAAAATAAAATTGGCTGTTAGCTCCTTGATAGCCTTGTATGTCAAGAAACGCCATTTTTTATCGCCGCTGTAGAACTGAATTTACTCACACAATCCACAACTTTATATAAAATAATTAAAATTGGTGAGGATAGTTAATTTGTGGGATGTATTCGAAAAAGGATACTAATAGCTATTGCTAGTTGACCATCAAATTACAAACTGTTAATAATATTTAGCACATTGGTGCGTACCATGTTCTTTTCACTTTAAGACCTAGTGATTTAAGGAATGCTAAATTTTCGGGTGAAATGTGTTGTCGCTTAAAAGTTTTACGTTTAATGATCTTAGGTTTCGAAAGTCCTTTGCTAGGTTGTTTAGCGTTGGACTGCTCTGAATTATAAATTATCATGGTTCGAAATGCAATTGTTTTACCACGAAATTGTTTTTTCAGCGAAAGTGATGTTAACTCTTTGACAACCACCGGTAAATTGACAATATTTTGTGTAAGTTTAACTAATTTATACCCTTTAACCATGATAATGTGTGTGAGCCCTTTAACCATGATAAGGTGTATGAGCTCTTTAACCATGATAAGGTGTATGAGTCACTCCGGGGGCAAAATAAGTCACTCCGGGGGCAAACTGAGTCACTCCGGGAGCAAAATGAGTCACTCCGGGAGTAAAATGAGTCACTCCGGGAGCAAAATGAGTAACTCCGGGAGCCAAATGAGTCACTCCGGGGGCAAAATGAGTCACTCCGGGAGCAAAATGAGTCACTCCGGGAGCGAAATGGGCCACTCAGGGAGCAAAATGAGTCACTCGTTGGAGTAAATGAGTCACTCGTTGGAGTCAAATGAGTCGCTCGGTGAAGCAAATGAGCTAAGTATATATAAGTAGAGAAGCAATAAATCTTTGAACAGTTATTCATTTACTAGCGAACGCTTCAGACCTCCCGCTGAACGATGTATAATTGTGATTTTTGTGGTAAAGCATTTACGCGAAAGTCTAATCTTTCTAGACACTTAAATGCTCAACATAATTCGTTAAGCAATATTAATGATGGTACGATTGGAAAGAATGATAACTCATCAAGCAAATTCATACCATATGATGCTAATAATAAAACACCTGATGATATCTCTATATCTAGATTTGATGATAATGATGATGAAAATACATCTCAACTACAGCATGATATTGATTACTCTGAAGCAATCTTGAATCCGTTTGACCAAAAAAGGATAGATGCTGCAACTGAAGCCATTCAAACCAAATTTAACTCTTTGAAAAGAGGAGAAAACCGTCGTCAATCTGAAAACGAGAAAGATAGTTGGTCTAATGAAAGTAAGCAAGTAAATCACTTAACACCAATTAATAACAATTGCAATGAAACAACCTCCTCTTCACAACTAACTAAACTTCTAGGAACTGCTTTAGATATTATAATGTTAAAAGAGGTTCGAAACGCTGACTCGGAAAATGAAGCGAAAATTGTCAATCAGGTTAAACCAATAAGCTTAAAACGTCATATAGCTTCAAATGAAAATGTCGAAAACGGGGTCTTAGCTA
The DNA here is from genome assembly GCA_035578155.1 of Brachynemurus nebulosus. Taxonomy (NCBI): domain Eukaryota; kingdom Metazoa; phylum Arthropoda; class Insecta; order Neuroptera; family Myrmeleontidae; genus Brachynemurus; species Brachynemurus nebulosus. The sequence continues at coordinate 26,629,972 of JAPWDM010000002.1, forward strand.
AGCATTTTAAGCAAGACAACTTGAGAGAGTCTAGAAATGTTAACATACAATCGAACAAAATAAAATACTGGCATAATCCTAATACTTTAATAGATGAATTACAACGTTTATACGAGACTTCAGAGACTGGTGAAAAAATACTCAGTATTATTCGAAGTTTAGAGGAAAATAAAAATATGTTGTTGTTTAACGTTTACGATCGAGAAGATTTAATCAAAGAGTTAAATGCTTTAAAAGAAACTACTGTTGGTCGAGAAATATTCTCTATACTTCGCGAACTTCAAAAGGCTGATGTTATTGAACCACTAGGTGATTATCTGGATGAAACTGATAAAGAAGATGCTAGCGATTATGATGATGATGATGATGATTAATTGATTATCCACACTAAGAATTTACTGAATTTTGAAGAACACCACCGTATAAGAAGCAGCAGTAGTTATCCCTCATTGAAGTGTATATTTTATTTTTATATTTTTTAACCCTGTAAGATAAAAAGGTTTTTTTTTTTTCAAATAAATAACACATATATGTAAATAATTATTGTTCTTTATTTTTAAAATATAAGTATGAATATAAGATATTTTCACAGTAAATGTATATGTAATATTTTTTACAATAAATGTATATGAAATATTTTTTACAATAAATAAATATTAAAAATTGTATGATTTGTTTATATATTCAATAACACCCTAACGTAATTGTTTCATGTTTTCAGGTAACTGATCCCATACTTGACAAATTCGTTGTGCATATTCGGGTATCATATATGCATGCAGATGTTGCACCCAAGTATCATATTTCAATAGTTGTTTTGTTAAGTATAATAACATATCGAAATTTCTGACTTTTGTATACAAATAAGGATGAGTCAGAAATATGTCTTCAACGTGTGAAATCCATGTTGCAAAGGTCAATGGTTCACCAACGGGCGGTTGAAAGTTTTCCTCCATTTTCACGCCATTCTTGCACATTTCACAGCGAATTTTCAAACCAGGTGGTCCATCAATATGATCTTGTGGCCATGGTCGATTATAATGTTTAAAACATGGTTCACATTCTTGAAACATGGCTCGATAATAGGATGGTAACCAAATCCAGGCGCGTTGTATGATTTTCGCACCATAACTTTTCAGCACATTCAAACTGATCCACTTGTAGATTTGAAGAAATGTTTCCAAAGTCAGTTCGTTCAGTAGCATTGGTTCACGTTCGAAAAATTCACCAATTGAAACATCCATTTTATCCCACTCCATTGATTCCGGTTCAGACAATTTCATATATATACTTAGATCATTTGCTTCACCGGGCTACTCATTTGACTCCAACGGGTGACTCATTTTGCTCCCGGAGTGACTCATTTTGCTCCCGGAGTGACTCATTTCGCTCCCGGAGTGACTCATTTTGCTCCCGGAGTGACTCATTTTGCCCCTGGAGTGACTCATTTGGCTCCCGGAGTTACTCATTTTGCTCCCGGAGTGACTCATTTTACTCCCGGAGTGACTCATTTTGCTCCCGGAGTGACTCAGTTTGCCCCCGGAGTGACTTATTTTGCCCCCGGAGTGACTCATACACCTTATCATGGTTAAAGAGCTCATACACCTTATCATGGTTAAAGGGCTCACACACATTATCATGGTTAAAGGGTATAAATTAGTTAAACTTACACAAAATATTGTCAATTTACCGGTGGTTGTCAAAGAGTTAACATCACTTTCGCTGAAAAAACAATTTCGTGGTAAAACAATTGCATTTCGAACCATGATAATTATTTACATATATGTGTTATTTATTTGAAAAAAAAAAAACCTTTTTATCTTACAGGGTTAAAAAATATAAAAATAAAATATACACTTCAATGAGGGATAACTACTGCTGCTTCTTATACGGTGGTGTTCTTCAAAATTCAGTAAATTCTTAGTGTGGATAATCAATTAATCATCATCATCATCATCATAATCGCTAGCATCTTCTTTATCAGTTTCATCCAGATAATCACCTAGTGGTTCAATAACATCAGCCTTTTGAAGTTCGCGAAGTATAGAGAATATTTCTCGACCAACAGTAGTTTCTTTTAAAGCATTTAACTCTTTGATTAAATCTTCTCGATCGTAAACGTTAAACAACAACATATTTTTATTTTCCTCTAAACTTCGAATAATACTGAGTATTTTTTCACCAGTCTCTGAAGTCTCGTATAAACGTTGTAATTCATCTATTAAAGTATTAGGATTATGCCAGTATTTTATTTTGTTCGATTGTATGTTAACATTTCTAGACTCTCTCAAGTTGTCTTGCTTAAAATGCTTAGCTAAGACCCCGTTTTCGACATTTTCATTTGAAGCTATATGACGTTTTAAGCTTATTGGTTTAACCTGATTGACAATTTTCGCTTCATTTTCCGAGTCAGCGTTTCGAACCTCTTTTAACATTATAATATCTAAAGCAGTTCCTAGAAGTTTAGTTAGTTGTGAAGAGGAGGTTGTTTCATTGCAATTGTTATTAATTGGTGTTAAGTGATTTACTTGCTTACTTTCATTAGACCAACTATCTTTCTCGTTTTCAGATTGACGACGGTTTTCTCCTCTTTTCAAAGAGTTAAATTTGGTTTGAATGGCTTCAGTTGCAGCATCTATCCTTTTTTGGTCAAACGGATTCAAGATTGCTTCAGAGTAATCAATATCATGCTGTAGTTGAGATGTATTTTCATCATCATTATCATCAAATCTAGATATAGAGATATCATCAGGTGTTTTATTATTAGCATCATATGGTATGAATTTGCTTGATGAGTTATCATTCTTTCCAATCGTACCATCATTAATATTGCTTAACGAATTATGTTGAGCATTTAAGTGTCTAGAAAGATTAGACTTTCGCGTAAATGCTTTACCACAAAAATCACAATTATACATCGTTCAGCGGGAGGTCTGAAGCGTTCGCTAGTAAATGAATAACTGTTCAAAGATTTATTGCTTCTCTACTTATATATACTTAGCTCATTTGCTTCACCGAGCGACTCATTTGACTCCAACGAGTGACTCATTTACTCCAACGAGTGACTCATTTTGCTCCCTGAGTGGCCCATTTCGCTCCCGGAGTGACTCATTTTGCTCCCGGAGTGACTCATTTTGCCCCCGGAGTGACTCATTTGGCTCCCGGAGTTACTCATTTTGCTCCCGGAGTGACTCATTTTACTCCCGGAGTGACTCATTTTGCTCCCGGAGTGACTCAGTTTGCCCCCGGAGTGACTTATTTTGCCCCCGGAGTGACTCATACACCTTATCATGGTTAAAGAGCTCATACACCTTATCATGGTTAAAGGGCTCACACACATTATCATGGTTAAAGGGTATAAATTAGTTAAACTTACACAAAATATTGTCAATTTACCGGTGGTTGTCAAAGAGTTAACATCACTTTCGCTGAAAAAACAATTTCGTGGTAAAACAATTGCATTTCGAACCATGATAATTTATAATTCAGAGCAGTCCAACGCTAAACAACCTAGCAAAGGACTTTCGAAACCTAAGATCATTAAACGTAAAACTTTTAAGCGACAACACATTTCACCCGAAAATTTAGCATTCCTTAAATCACTAGGTCTTAAAGTGAAAAGAACATGGTACGCACCAATGTGCTAAATATTATTAACAGTTTGTAATTTGATGGTCAACTAGCAATAGCTATTAGTATCCTTTTTCGAATACATCCCACAAATTAACTATCCTCACCAATTTTAATTATTTTATATAAAGTTGTGGATTGTGTGAGTAAATTCAGTTCTACAGCGGCGATAAAAAATGGCGTTTCTTGACATACAAGGCTATCAAGGAGCTAACAGCCAATTTTATTTTAAAGAAGTTGGTATCGTTGCGGAAAATTCGGATGAAATATTACATCTTATATTCGACGCACCGTTTGATTTCAACGAGTTGCCGAAGAAATATGAACGGGTTGCTGCACGTTGGCTTTGCCGAAATTGGCATGGGATACCTTGGTCATATGGATTTATTCCGTACAAAAAACTTCATTCCATATTGAAACTTATACTAAAGAAGTTTCAAGGGCGGTGAAAAGAAGAAATGGATTTCAAATTTGTTTGATGGTACCGAAAACCAGCCGTGGATTTTGAATTTGGAAGAAATATTTGATGTACCGAAGATTTCCAATCTGCGAGATGAATATTATTCAAGACGCTGTATGATCCATTCAGATAAAATTTGCTCATTAGAAAACTGTATTCTTTTAAAAAAATTTTATATGGAAATTAAATAGATTTTTAGTAATATATAGATTTAAGCAATTTAATTTTTTGTATACATATTCTATAAATAAAATTTAAAAAAAAAAGAAAAATATGTGCGTTTTATTTAATTATTACCCTGAATTCCCCTATTTTTTTTACAGCAAAAAGTTTCTTTCGTTAACCAATAAGAGTATTAACAAAAATCTTATGAAATTTATTATTCTAATTGAAAAGCATATTTCATGATACACCCTGTATACTAAAATATTTATTAAAAATACTAAATATACACCAGTTATATATACATGATATTATATACATATATGTTAATGATTGATAAAGTAGCAAATTCAAAATGTTCTAGTCTATAAAAATTTTGATTTTACAGACTTAAAAATTTAGTAAAACTCAATGCTGTTATCATTTTTATATTAAGCGACGTGTTTATAGTAATTTAAAACCAAAAATTGAACTTTTATTCTGTTTAAAGATGTTAAATACAATACTATTATACCCTAATATAAATATGTATCAGTATTAAAATGATATACATTGATTTTGCTGATTAAACAAATTTTTTGCAATATTTATAAATTATTTTATAATTAGATTTAATACTTATTCATAAATGGCTATACAATTCGTTTACTAGTATTCATAAAAATTAAAATTATATACAAATTTTCTTTCTTATTCTCAATATACAGAGTGTATACATAAAATATTTTTAATATACAGAGTCTATACATATGTACATACTGAATTATTTCAGATAATTTTCGTTTGATATAGAAACAGTTTTGTGCTACAGTCAAATTCAAAAGTGTTGTGCACCATAAGAAGTAATATTTTTTGTAACTTGTTAAAATTTCAAGAACTTTTGTTAGTTAACTAAAAAATTGGTCACTGTAGGTTAAATGTTAAAGTATTAAAACTGATAAAAATAATTTCTTGCTTGAGGCCTACAATGGGTGATATTTTTTACTAAACAATTTTTTAACTCATTAATATTCCATGACGTCATCTTTCTTATACCAAAAAAACTCCATATATGAGTCATATGATCATAATTCAGCTAAAATAAACATTTAATTATTAGTTGTTTGTTTATTTTAAAACTGATAAAAATTCCTGGAATTTTCCAAGGTTAAATATACCAAAAATCCCCATAAGGTACAGTTAACACTCGATTTCCGGCAGTACAGTAGCGGTCAGAAATCTGGACCCCGGAGTCTGGTTTTAAAATCTAGCGCTTGGTACAGTGCCCCGCAAAATTTAGCGGCCACCCCTTGGGTTAGGGTATTCCCCACATTTTTGACTTGGTAATGTACCTTTCGTTTAAAATGACGCAATTAAGGCAAGCGTGTATTGGGGTTAAGGTTTGCACGTACAGTACGCTTCAAAAAGTGATCGGATACCTTTTTCGCCAGGAGGGTCCACACTTTTGACACGGTAGTGTACCAAAAATTTAAGTACAGTACGGTGTCAAAAGTTTGGGGCCACTCCTGGGTTAGGGTATTCCCCACATTTTTTGACGTGATAGTTCGTTTAAGATGACGTAATTAACGCAAGCGCGTGTTGGGGTCAAGGTTTGCACGTACAGTACGCTTCAAAAAGTGATAGGATACCTTTTTGGCCAGGGGGGCCCGCACTTTTGACACGGCAGTGTACCAAAAATTTAAGTACAGTACGGTGTCAAAAGTTTGGGGCCACCCCCGAGTCAGGGTAACCCCACATTTTTGACGCTGTAGTGTACCCCATCTATCAAATTGTAACCTAAAATTCAGTCTGCGCATGCGTCGTGTACTTAAATTCAATCTGCGCATGCGTTAGGTTTGGCTGGTAATGGGTTAACACAAAATGAAATTGTTATAAGTAAATTGTGATGACGCATAATGGGTTAACATAAATTAATTTGGTTGCTGGTGATGACTCACCTCTTAGGAATTTCAAGGCCAGCAGTATGAGCGAGTGTTGGGGTCAAATGTCAACAACAAAATTTTTAATACATGTACGTGCCAGGTCAAAGGTTAAGGTTTGCACATCGATACAGTTTGATGACTCATCAGTTCGGAATGTCTAGTACCGTAAAGTTACACGATTTCAAACATTGGCAAAAGGGTTCAAGTTGGTTAGTTTTACGGTGTCACAGATCTCTCCTAGCCTATCTACTCATGTTCAATAATAAACAATGTATCTTCAGTTGATTGAATAATTATGTCCTATAGTATACCATGTAATTCAATCTCCCGGTATGTTATCGGGTATGAGACGAAATTTGTTATTTGAAGTTTTGTCATTAACATATGAATGACATTAGCTAAATTAATATTCACCATACTGAACACAATTAAATAAAAAAAAATTATAACACAACAACAAATTCACAAATACTGAAATTTAACTAAAGCACAAAATGCAGCTCCAGCCTTTTTATATAGTTTTTGTTTAAATCTAGGAATTTTTTTATCCATCCCTATCTATCGCAGAAAAAATCGCACAAACTTGTTGAAAATGAAAAAAACGCAGTGAGCAGCGGAGACCCATCACGGAAGTCGAATTTTTCCTTTTATCTTCGGTATTGAGTGTCTACAAGCGAAATGTAATTGAAAGTCCACAAGCGATTTGTCATTTTGGTGGTTTCAAAACTGATGATGAGTGTCCGGTTGATCGGGGCTTTAAAAAAAGGTTTTAAGTTTTTAAGGGCTGAATCTCAGTAAATTTCAATTTTTTGCCGATAGCAGTTAGCAGGGAAAAAGGCAACACAGTTCGTACGAGGGCATTCCTACCCATGCTTATCCGTCAATTGCCTTTGTGTTTTATTTTTAAATATTAAAAAAGGAACTTAAATAGTAAAATGGAAGGCTTTTATGAAGATATTTTTTCTTTCCAAAAAAATCCAAAATTTCTATTTTATAAATAATAAAAATCCAAAATTCATAATTCATAAATAAACAGTGACTTTAATAACATTTTTAAATTACTTAATATGTATGTATTTCAGATGTCATAAAAGTAAATTCACTTTTTTTACATTTATGAAAATTACTATTCGCCTACTTGTATTTAGAATAAATATAATGCATTTAAAACACATTTAACAATAGCATTCAATTCCGATGTAAAAATGGGAGAAGTGGCGGGAAAAGTCATGTGGACTCCCTAAAAGGTACTAGCTGGATACTAACTGAATACACGTACAAAATTTCAGCCCTCTAGGTTTCCTTAGAGAGTCTCTAGACGTGTTAGAAAACAACCAAAAAAATTAAGGAAATATTGGCGTAAAAATCGTGGGGGTAAGGGTTAAAAGTTGAAACCTCCAAAAAACAGTGTCTGGCTATTAGCTCAACCTGTACACAAAATTTCAGCCCTCTAGGTTTATTTGGGGAGATTTTGACCCGAACGAAACTGTTAAAAAACAAGAAAAATCATGTTCTTTTGGGCATAAAAATGGTGGGGGTTAAAAGTCGAGACCCCCAAAAGGCACCCCCCTGGTACTAACTCAATCCGAATACAAAATTTCAGCCCTCTAGGTTTATTCGGGTGACCTTTGCGAGTGGTACAAACTTCGAAAACGTCAAAAAAGCATGAAATTGTAGCTTAAAAATGAGGGAGGTGGAGGTAAAATATTAAAACCTTCAAAAAGCACAACTTAGGTATGAACTCTATCAACACACCAAATTTCTACCCTCTACGTTAATTCTGGAGGGCTGGGGGCGTGTTAGATCCAGCGAAAATCGTTTTTTCCCCCCTACTCCCTCCAAATCATTCTAGGAAACTGAATTTTGGATATGTTGTAGATAATTGACATAAACATTATTTCCCACCGGTTTGGAAAATTTTTATTGCTTTTCCGCCCCCACCACCCCCTTAAAGGTTGGGTCGGATCCAAAATTTGACCCCACTTTGATAGTATTGTTGTGCATCGGAATGAGCCCCATTTACCAAATTTGAGCTCTTAATTTCCATAGGATATATATATATATATATATATATATATATATATATATATATATATATATATATATATATATATATATATATATATATATATCAAACATTATTTTTTCTACATATTCGTGTTCTCCGGGTCCGAAAATGGATAGCGCCCCTACTCTCGCCTCTTGCCGTTCTTGTCGTATAGATTGTATAAGTCTAATTTTTTCAAGGAAAAATTCGTCTGAAAATATATATAAATTATTTATTTATAAAGTTGCATAATAAACATACGTCCGTTTTTTTAGTCGAATTTTCCCTTGAAAAAATTAGACGTATACAGTCTATACGACAAGAACGGCCAGAGGCGAGAGTAGGGGCGCTATCCGTTTTCGGACCCGTAGAACACGAATATGTAGAAAAAAAGTCGATATATATATATATATATATATATATATATATATATATATATATATATATATATATATATATATATATATATATATATATATTCCCGCCGCCTTTTAATTTGTATAGGGCCCCCTATGGAAGCTAAGAGATAAAATTTGGTAAGTGGGGCTCATTTTCGAGGCACCTCATACTATCAAAGTGGGGTCAAATTTTGGGAAAATTTTTGATCGGACCCAACCTTTAAGGGGGTGGTGGGGGCGGTAAAACAATAAAACTTTTCAAAACTGATTGGAAATAATGTTTCGGTGAATTATCTACAACATATCCAAAATTCAGCTTCCTAGGATGATTTGGAGGGAGTACAGGGGGAAAAAACGATTTTAGCTGGATCTAACACGCCTCCAGCCGCCCAGAATTAACGTAGAGGATTGAAATTTGGTGTGTTGATAAAGTTCGTGCCTAGGTTGTGCTTTTTGGAGGTTTTAATATTATACCCCCACCCCCTTATTTTTAAGCTATAATTTCATGCTTTTTCGACGTTTTCGAAGTTTGTACCACTCGCACAGGTCACCCAAATAAACCTAGAGGGCTGAAATTTTGTATTGAGATTGAGTTAGTATCAAGGGGGTGCCTTTTGGGGGTCTCGACTTTTAACCCCCACCATTTTTATTCCAAAAAAACATGATTTTTCTTGTTTTTTGACAGTTTCGTTCGGGTCAAAATCTCCCCAAATAAATCTAGAGGGCTGAAATTTTGTGTACATGTTAAGTTAATAGCCAGCCACTGCTTTTTGGAGGTTTCAACTTTTCAGCCTTACCTCCACGATTTTTACGCCAGTATTTCCTTAATTTTTTTGCTTGTATTTTAACACGTCTAGAGACTCTGTAAGGAAACCTAGAGGGCTGAAATTTTATACGTGTATTCAGTTAGTATCCAGCTAGTACCTTTTAGGAAGTCCACATTACTTTTCCTCCCACTTCTCCCATTTTTACATCGGATTTGAATGCTATTGTTAAATGTGTTTTAAATGCATTATTTTTATTTTAAATACAAGTAGGCGAATAGTAATTTTAAAAAATTTCAAAAAAAGTGAACTTACTTTTATGACAAATGAAATACGTACATATCAAGTAATTTAAAAATGATATTAATGTCACTGTTTATTTATAAATTAGGAATTTTGGATTTTTTTATTTATAAAATAGAAATTTTGGATTTTTTTGGAAAGAAAAAATATCTTCGTAAAAGCCTTCCAGTTTACAATTTAAGTTCCTTCTTTTTTAATATTTAAAAATAAAGCACAAAGGCAATTGGCGGATAAGCATTGGTAGGAATGCCTTCGTACGAATTGTGTTGGCTTTTTCCCTGCTGTTATCGGCACAAAATTGAATTTTACTGAGGCTCAGCCCTTAAAAACTTAAAACCTTTTTTTAAAGCCCTGATCAACCGGACCCTCATCATCAGTTTTGAAACCACCAAAATGACAAATCGCTTGTGGACTTTCAATTACATTTCGCTTGTAGACATTCAATACCGAAGATGAAAGGAAAAATTCGACTTCTGTGATGGGGCTCCGCTGCTCACGGCGTTTTTTAATCATGTGGTAAATTTCCAAATATATAAATCACTTTATATATACATATATATATATATATATATATATATATATATATATATATATATATATATATATATATATATATATATATATATATATATATCTATATCTATATATATATATATATATATCTATATATATATATATATATATATATCTATATCTATATATATCTATATCTATATCTATATATATATATATATATATATATATATATATATATATATATATATATATATATATATTTCTTTTTTTCTGGAAAACCGTAAAATCCGGTAGAACTGAATATATTTTATGGTCATCAAAATTTTGAAAACTTCCTGGGCAGATGTTTTGTCTCGTCATATTTCCAGTTCAAATTTCAAACTTCTTTAAAGTTTTATGCCCAACTAGAACAGATTTCCTTATCCTTATTATTTGACAAAAAAGAAGTATTTTATAAAGTTAATTTTTTCTATAACTATATGCAGTAATATTCTTGCACAAATTAACAAAATCAAATTTTAATATTACTTGTATAAAATTTGAAGTTTTAGTCAGACATCAACAAGTATAATTTGATATATTTTAACCAGTTATTAATTAAAAGGCAATTCACTTGCTGAAAACTTTATAGGAATTTTTTTATTTTGTTGATTGTCAGTAAAATTACGATTGGCACCTCAAATTGGCTGTCCAGTTTTGAGATTTTAGACTTTAAATTACAGCTTTGAGCAAAAACAGGTAAACTAGTATTTTTCATGTAGTTTTCATATACACGGAGAGAAAATTCCTATAAAAATTACTGTGCTCATACTACAATCGTTGTGTAACAGGCGAACATATCCAATTTTTGTACGGTAAAATTATAAAAATTATAGTTATATTATTGTAATTTTTATAATTTTACCGTACAAAAATTGGATATGTTCGTCTGTTACACGTCGATTGTAGTATGAGCACAGCAATTTTTATAGGAATTTTCTCTCCGTGTATGCTATTCAAATTTTAATATACTGAAACATATTCACCCTATTTCAAAATTTACCCTCAATTTAACTTGAACAGCCCCTCCAGTAGGTCCGACTCTGGATTTATACACATCAATAGAAAACTCTCTAATAATAAAGTGTTTTGTCAATTTAAAGTTTTTTTCTATCTGTCGTCGTTTCCAAGTTATCAAGCAAAATTAAAATTTTACCCTAATTTTGAGGGGTGATTTCACCCCTTAAATGGCGACAGTGGCAAATAAAAAAAAATATGGGTCTGTTATTTTCGCTTGTACTACACATATACCAAGTTTCATCAAAATTGCGAATTGACAGTTCAAAACCTTTCCTTGTAAGAATAGCTTTGAATTATAAATGTAACATTGTGCATTATGTATTTATTTCATAAAAAAATATAATAATATATTTAATCAAAAATTATAAATTCCAATTAAGTAATGGGATGTGTACGTTTGTAGCATAAAATAAAAATACAGTACAATATGTGGCATAAAACTTCCTTTCGTTAAGTTAATTCCCTCAACTGAAGATCTTTTAATCTAATAAGTATCTAATCTAATACGAGGGTTGTCTGGAAAGCTTCCGACCTAACAAATAAACTAGACATTTTTTTCCAAATTCATTTTTTTATTTTTCAATAGTCTTCTTTTAGGTCAATATACTTTTTCCAGCGGTGCTTTAACTTATTTAATCTTTCTAAATAATAGTTGACGACTTTTTCTATAAAATACGCATCGTCCGATGAAAATCTCTGCTGTGTAAGGAAAATTTTAAAATTGGGAAATAGGAAAAAGTCGTTGAAGGTTAGATCCGGTGAATACGGAAGGTAGTCAGCCAATTCGAAGTGCAATTCGTGAATTTTAGCCATGGCGATCACCGATGTGCAAGTATGTACGTTGTCCTGATGGAAAAGCATTTTCTTCTTCGTTAAATGCGGTCGTTTTTTGTGATTTTTACTTTTATCTTATCAAGTAATGAGGCGTAACACCCTTCTGTTATTGTTTTACCCTTTTGAAAATAATCGATTAACATAATTCCGATATTATCCCAAAAAACATTCCCCATCACCTTCCCGGCTGATAAAATCGTTTTCGCCTTTTTCGGAGCAGGTTTATCCCTTGAAATCTACTGTTTTGACCGTTCTTTCATTTCAGCAATGTAGTGGGGGATCCAGCTTTCGCTTGCACCAAAATGACGATTTGTGAAAAAAAAAAATGGTACAAAGCATTTTATTAGTCCTTTCAGTGTAGGTAAACATGATAGAAACGAAATAAAATTCGTATTGGTAAATTTAATCGACTTCAGAATCATAGTATTAAATAATAACACGAATTATACTAATTTCTTTTATTCGTTAAATTGTCTTACTGTATTACACTTGAGTTTTATATTTATTCTGAATAAATTTGTGTTTCCTACAACTCAAATTTCTTGCCTAAAAACAATTTAGGCAACAAATTTTCATTAAACAAACCTAAATTCATTCGAAAAAATACAAACCTATCGTGTAATAATAAGTGAATATTTCACTAATTTTTCTGCGGTCCAGTGAAATACCTTTACGTACTGGTGGTTGAGATAAACTGACTTAAACCATCACATATTCCATAATTTGGACATATTTGGACATATTCCAATGTCATCGAGTAAAAATCGGCGTTCCGAACAACCTAATATATGTATTTTAAGATAGGTTACTTTTTATTCAACATAGTCTACATCCTGTACACGCTTACTGTTAGTATCATGTAATAGTTATGTTAGATAGAAGCATGTACTTGTAACCGTTGTACTTGTAACAATATAACACATCATAGCACGTCGTTTATCTGTTATACGTTTGTTTTACGTTAGTTCGTGCCGACAAATCCTAACAAATACCGACAGTGGCGTGGCTAGGCGTGGGCGAAGTGGGCCCTCGTCCACGGCCTCGCACTTAAAGGAGCCCCACAGAGCGTTGGTCACTGTTACGCTCGAAAAAGAACGTCACAAATTTAAAAGCATGTTTGTTTGGGGCCTCCCACGAAGCCCCTCTTAAGTGCAACTCTTAGGTCCTTAGGTTTATAGCTGAGGTATTTCCGGGTAACGATACCTAATTTATTTTATAATACCCCTGTCGCAGCATCTGCATAACATAGCGAATTTCCAAATCTTGGGCGCTGGCGGATCTCATCTAAGACCTGTACCTATTTAAAATAGTTTAGCTTTCTAAGAGTAAAAGAATTTTTAAAATCGGCTGGGTAATTAGTTTTGGTTTTTTTGGGGACCCAAGAACCCGAACGAATTTTGTGCAGCATAGTTGTATCCATCTTAAATAATTTAGTTCTCTAGCAGTGAGAAATTTTTTAGCATCGGTTCGATAGCTTATTACGGGCGTTTTCGGATCTGCAAGATCCCGGTGGACCTCATTAAAAAATCAGCTCGACCGTATATTCTAGGCGGACTTTATGTAATATATATATATATATATATATATATATATATATATATATATATATATATATATATATATATATATATATATATATATATGTATATATATATATTCAAAACCCGTTGTGTAGCATTCTACGCCGCATTTGCATCCGCAGGACAGTTGTGGATCTCAGATAACACAACCTGTACCTATCTAAAATAGTTTACCTCGGTAATAGTAAAAAAGTTTCAAAATCGGTCAGTTATTTTATTTTTGACACTTTTAGGTCCTACTGACACTGTCAGACCTTACATAACGTAATCTATATGTATCTAAAATAGCTTAGCTCCCCAACAGTGAAAAAATTTTCAAAATCGGTCGGTTAGTTTATTTTTGACACTTTTGGATCCGATGGACCCTGGCAGACTTTACATAACGTAATCTATATTTATCTAAAATAGTTTAGCTCTGTAACAGTGAAAAAATTTTCAAAATCGGTCGGTTAGTTTATTTTTACCACTTTTGGGTCCCATGGACCCTGGCGGACCCTAAATAACGTAATGTATGTCTATCTAAAATAGCTTAGTTCCCCAACAGTGAAAAAATTTTCAAAATCGGTCGGTTAGTTTATTTTTGACACTTTTGGATCCCATGGACCCTGGCAGACCTTACATAACGTAATCTATATTTATCTAAAACAGTTTAGCTCTAAATATATATATATATTGTTGGTTCCCACTAAAACTGCCACTCTCAGCGAGAACAGCTAGTGTTAGTCATTCCCACGATAGAAACAGCCTCACCACAACGGAAATGCTGATACAGCTTTAAAAACAAATAAAAGCAAGAAAATTGTAATAAACTTGTTCACTATTTTATCTGATACTTACGATTAAATTTCTCTTATGTAGTTACTTCAATTATTGTAAAATTAGTTAATTTTAAAAGTATTAATAAAGTTATTTGTTATAAATCAACTTCGTGATTTCTTAAATCGTTACGTTACCGATTTATTTCAGAGAATTAAGTAAGAACATTACATTAAAGTATAAGTTACTTTTGAAGTGCTACATCGTGTCGTGAGTCCCAAGTAGTTATACTAGTAGCCTAGTACTATCGGGAATATACTAGTAGTCTAGTAAATATCGGGAATAGTGTAACAACAAGGACCATTGGACATTTGGAGACATATACTAGTAGCCTAGTTACCGAATCAACATTGGACCGCATACAAGTTTACGGAGTTGAACTCATCAACTGCCCTGGTGACAGCCTGCTCTACATTGGAACCTGTTCATTCATCAGGAATCCAACATAAATTGGTGACAGCGGTGGGATTCAACACATTGGACGGCCAGTTGGAAATTCAGCCCTCCAGTGGATCACTTCTGTGACTCAGTTGAATTCAAGAATCGAGCCCATCCTTATCCGCATCGGAACGCATTTAACCGTAAGTCTTTGAACAAATTATTGTGTTCTTTATCTCTAATTCCTTCCTAAATCCTATCATATCAAAATGTCAACAAGATCACGTAGTCCCGATCAACCAGACATGGGTGAAAGCGACGAATTAAAAATGCCCCTAGCATTTCTGTGTAAATTAATTACACCATTTGACGGACAACGTGACGAAGTAGAAAACTTTTTATTAAACGCAAAACATGCACACGACTTTGCACAATCAAATCAAATCGTACCCTTATTCGCGTACACTTTAGCACAAATTTCAAGCTCAGTGAAAAACAAACTAAATTTGTCGGAAATTACAAATTTCGAAGCTCTTAAAATAGCTTTAAGAAGACTTTACGCAGATACCACACACTACACACAACTAATGAAAGACCTAGACACAAACAAAAACCTCACGAAGACATTACTGAATACTATACTAGGTTAGACAAATTAACAAGTAGGTGTCTGTCCGCAGTCAAAACAAACAACGACAACCCTGATCTTTTAAATGGCAAAATAGCTTTCATAAAAGACACTGCTTTGAGACGATTCATATTTCATTCACATCCTGATATTTCGAGAGTACTACGTATTCATAGATCCCTAACTAATCTTAACGAAGCTTTTAGTATAGCCATTACAGAAGAAAGAGCTCTACAAATGTACAAAAAACACTCGTCAAATGATTCAAAATTTTGCAGAAACTGTAAAACTAAAACTCATAACACTAAAGATTGTAGATCAAAAACTAATCAACCTTCGACGAGTAATTATAATAGTAAATTTTGTAATTATTGTAAAAACAAGGGACACGAAATATCAGAATGCCGAAAAAAGAAATATAATGACGAAAAACGACTAGCTCAAAATCCTCCCAATCCAAAAGTTAATCATTTAAACTCCCAAATGTCCGAGTTGAGTGTCGCGACATCGGACAACTGCATCAAGTCGACACAAGTGAACATCCAAATGTTAGATTAAAGAAAATTAAATTTAAATCCAATAATTCAAAGAATAAAGAATTCACCTTTTTGGTCGACACAGGTGCTACCGTCTCCCTAATTACGAATACGAACGTTACAAAAGAAACACCCTTCGACCCTAGACATGAAATAATGTTGAACGGTATAGGAGCGACTGATAATACAATTACTACATTAGGAAAAGTCCAACTTACATTAAACATAGAAAATTTCGAATGTAAATTTAATTTTTACTTTGTAAATGCTTCTAAAGTAAACCTACAATATGATGGAATTATCGGACACGATTTCCTCTCAAAATTTAACGCCAATATCGACTATTCATCCAATTCCTTATCGTTATCACACACACCTACTATGATAACCATAAAACCACGTTGTGAACAAACCATACCCATTAATGTCATTACAAATGGCACGGGAATCATTGACAAAACAAACTTAAATCTACATCAATCAATAATAATCTCAGACAAATTACTAATTGACAAAGACACAAAAACTTATCCTATTATAAACACTTCTGATGACGAAATACAAATCCCAATTCCTCAAATAAACCTGATCGAAATGACTATCATCCCTAATGAACAAATCCTGAATATAACACAAACAAGACCCCCTAACAAATCAAACAAAGATCGCACAAAACTTTTACACGAAAACATTCGGACAGACCACATGAATAAAGAAGAACGTGAATCATTAATTCAGATTTGTAAAAATTACCAAGACATATTTCATTTGCCAGGAGACTTATTAACGAGTACAAAAACACTTAAACATGAAATTATCACTACTGATCCTACACCTATCTTTACCAAAACATACCGATATCCCAAAGTACACGAAAATGAAGTAAATAAACAAATTAGTCAAATGCTTGACCAAAATATCATTAGACATTCAACCTCTCCCTGGTCATCCCCTGTGTGGGTAGTACCCAAAAAGCTTGACGCCTCCGGTAACAGAAAATGGAGGATTGTCATAGATTATCGGAAACTGAACGATAAAACGGTTTCTGACGCGTATCCACTACCAAACATAGAGGAAATATTAGATCAGCTCGGTCAGTCAACATATTTCACTACACTAGATCTGGCTTCTGGTTTTCACCAGATCGAAATGTCTGAAAACGATAAACAGAAGACTGCATTCACGGTCCCCTCAGGGCATTATGAATTCAATAGAATGCCCTTTGGGTTAAAAAACTCTCCTAGTACATTCCAGCGCCTAATGAATGCAGTCCTAAGCGGGTTACAAGGAATAGTCTGTTTTGTTTACCTAGATGACATCGTCATCTACGCCGATTCCCTAGACTCACATAATGAAAAATTATGTAAAGTATTTGACAAGTTACGCGAACACAACTTAAAATTGCAACCCGATAAGTGTGAATTCTTGAGAAAAGAAGTCGCCTATCTGGGCCACATTATTACTAGCGAAGGGGTAAGACCAAATCCCGACAAAATAACATCAATCACGAAAATTAATCAACCAAAAAACCCTAAAGACGTAAAATCGTTTCTAGGATTAGTCGGTTATTATAGGAAGTTTATTCCCAACTTTGCAAAAATTTCTAAACCTTTAACGACCCTTCTTAAAAAGGACACTGCATTTAAATGGACGGAAACTTGCCAAAAATCCTTTGAAGAATTAAAAACCATTCTAACAACACAACCTATCCTACAGTACCCGAAATTCGACCAACCATTTATACTAACTACGGACGCTTCTAATGAGGCAATAGCCGGCGTATTATCCCAAGGAGAAATCGGAAAAGACCTTCCCATCTCATACTATTCAAAGACGTTAAACTCAGCCGAACGTAATTACTCGACAACGGAAAAAGAGCTACTGGCAATTGTCGAGTCAGTCAAACATTTCCGACCATACCTGTACGGACAACAATTCACTATTGTTACCGACCATCGTCCTTTGACTTGGCTATTTTCCTGCAAAGATCCATCTTCACGATTAGTTCGCTGGAGATTAAAACTTATGGAATATAATTATAAAATTATTTACAAGCCAGGAAAAGTCAATTCCAATGCCGATGCGCTTAGTAGACCAATCCATAACATTGACGATATTAATTTCGAAAACTTTAAAAAATTTCACCAACAAACGTTAGAAACACCAGAACCAACCCGAGAAATATCCACCTTGGAAAATATATCGAACCTAATAATTCCCTATTCATGTGACTTATCCAGCAACAATCATTATTCATACTATGTAATACGAAACTGTCCTACGCTTGAATCATTTAAAAATCACAGACCTGGGGAACTAGCAGTACTAAATTCCCTACAGGAAAAACAAAAGATAATACTGATTTTTGTTAAACAATATTTTAACGACATCATAGAATATACAACACTGTTCGAATGTCTTAAAAATCTTAACGGAGTAATGGAAGTTCAAAACCTAGATAACGTCACAATCGCAAACATCCCTTTTTACAACCCATCAATCAAAAAAGAAACCTTCAACTCAATGATTCAGTATCTATTCCCAAATAAAAGATTCAAAATCCTACAACACATAAAAATACAAATCCATTCCAAAGAAGCAATCGAAACTGTCCTAAAAGAAAATCACGACCATCCCCTAGCCGGACACCCCGGTTTCAACAGAATGTATGACGCAATCCGTGAAAATTATTCATGGAAAACTATCAAACAAGACATACAAAACTATATACAAAACTGTCCAACTTGTCAAACCGTAAAAACCAATTTTAAACCAAACAAATCACCAATGATCATAACGACCACAGCTGAATCTTTTAACGAACAAATCGCAATGGACATAATGGGACCTTACCCAGAAACATCCAGCGGTAATAAATTCATTCTTACCATACAAGATGACTTGACAAAGTTTATCCAAGCCTACCCTATGGCCAGCCATGACGCCGAAATTGTAGCTATTCACCTAATAAAATATTGTTCAATATTCGGTTTCCCCACATACATACTGACTGACCAAGGCACGGAATTTACCTCAAAATTATTTAAAGAAATGACAAAACTACTAGAAATCAAACACAAACTAACCACCCCCTATCATTCCCAAACAAACGGTAGTTTAGAGCGAACTCACCTAACACTACGAGACTATATACGATGTTACATCGACAAAAGTACAAACAACTGGGACGAACTTATATGTTTAGCAACCCATTCATACAATACACACAAACACAAATCCACCCAGGAAATCCCTTATACACTCGTATTCGGAGAAAGACCAAAAATTCCATCCCAGTTCGAAAAACCAAGAGACAAACCTACTTACCACAATCTTGTCGAAGACGTAACTAACAAACTAAAAACGATACGAGATGTTGCTAAAGAACAACTTATAAAATCAAAAAACACCGCAAAAGAATATTATGACAAGACACACAATCGAACATATACATTCCAGGAAAACCAACTGGTATTACTACGTGATAACTTATCAAAAGCTAACAATAAAAAACTTAATCCCGAATATAAAGGCCCTTACAAAATCATTCAGGTACACAATAATAACACTGCTACCCTAGAACTAACAAAGGATAAAAAACGGACCTATCACTTGAATCAACTGAAACCTTTTGTTTCAGATCACGGGAACGACAGCAATGACGAACAAACTAATCATCCCGCTAACCCTCATGATCCTGGTCCTGGCGCTAGTAACCGCGCCATATAAGATCGAGAAAATAAATTCATCAGCTGGTCTATTTTATAAGCATTTAGGGTCAACAAAAGTATCAAATCAAAAATATTCTCTTCTCCTTTATTATAATTTAACATTATTAGATAATCAACTAGAATTAGTTAATTACCATTACTTGAAAGCACTAACACTTTGCCATCTAGTAGATGAAGAAAACTATAGCGTATTTTATTGCAACAACCAAGTAAAAACTATAAAAAATATTTTAGACAAAATCAAACTCAAACTAAATACCCTCGAAAGACACACTCGACAAAAACGAGGACTAATTAATGGAATCTCTTACGGGCTTAAATGGTTATTTGGCACACCAGACGCCGACGACGCAACCTTTTACACCGACTCAATAAATTCACTAATAAACGACAAAAAACAAACCGAACTACTTATGCAACAACAAATCCGTGTGATTTCTTCAACAATCGAAAACTTTAATAGCTCACTAACTAATCTAAAGAATAACGAAAACATATTAAATACTAACTTAAAATTATTCAATAATTTCTCTAAAACTACGACAAACTTACTCCAAAAAGAACAAAGTGAAATTCAGATTGTTGAACATATCACACTATTATCAAACATTGCTAACGAACTCCTACTCCAAATCGAGAAATATTTACTAGATCTAACTTTAATACGACACGGGATAATCGACTATAATATCGTGGACCCACAAACGCTATTTAACGAACTGAAACTGATGTCTTATAATTTTTCTTTACCAATTCCATTATCAGTTGACACTATTGAACATTATTACAAACTTATGGACGTTAAAGCTTTCCTCAAAAACAAAATTCTTGTTGTAAAATTACAAATTCCTATTTCTTCATTAACTGACTACGATCTTTATCAAATCTATCCATTACCAACCCCACACCCAAACAATTCTTACATATTCTCATATATCCTATCAGAAAATCCCTATATCTTGTTGTCCAAGCCAAGAACACAATATACAATGTTGAAGACTCTGGATAAATGCAAAGAAGTCGTCAATCAAAAATGGTTATGCAAGGCCGTCTCAACTTTCCGCAAACAGCAACAGTGTGAACTTCAGCTATTCTCCAAAATTACAAGCAAGATTCCTACGTCATGCCAAGTAAAGACAATGCATGCAGAAGTTGAAATCTGGCAGAACATCAATCCATCCCAATGGCTCTTCGTCACATCAAAACCTACAGCACTAAACATCCTTTGCTACGACGCACCGGATCACGAAGAAGTTATCGACAAAATAGGGATCTTAACACTGGATTCCAATTGCAAAGCTTACACTAATCTAAACACCCTGGAAGCAGAAACGAACTTGTACAACAAAACAACAACAATAAAAATTCCAATAACCGACATCACCCAAGACGACTGCTGCATCAAACCCCAAATTAACGTAACACTGCAAGCTCTGGAACTCCAGCCAATCAAGTTCACTCATCTAGACTTAAATGAATTGAAATTCGCCCAACACAAACTACAACAATTTGACGACATATTGCAAGAACAATTATCCAAACCATTTATTATAAAGCACTCATCCTGGTTCACAACCGCTATCTCAATAACTATAGGAGTCGTAGCACTTGCCGTCATCTACAATCTACTAAAATGGTGTGGCCTAGTCAATCTTCTAACAAAATTCTTATGCTGTACAAAAGCACCGCGCCCTGGACAACATTCACCCTGTATCAAGATATTCAATCAATGTTACAACAATAAAGAAGATCAAACAAAAGTCCAGACCTACGACGTACGCTATTCTCCCGAAGATGGTACTGTATCAGCTCCACCACTTCCAAATCCGCCTCCATACTCCGGACCAACCAGAATCAGCCCCAGACGATCAATATCATCAGCTGACCGCATCCGCCCAGCTAGGAAAATTCATCCCCAGATCAACAACGACTTAGATTGAATCTCTCCCTCAGCTTCAATCTTCTAGCGCCGGGAGGTGTGTTGGTTCCCACTAAAACTGCCACTCTCAGCGAGAACAGCTAGTGTTAGTCATTCCCACGATAGAAACAGCCTCACCACAACGGAAATGCTGATACAGCTTTAAAAACAAATAAAAGCAAGAAAATTGTAATAAACTTGTTCACTATTTTATCTGATACTTACGATTAAATTTCTCTTATGTAGTTACTTCAATTATTGTAAAATTAGTTAATTTTAAAAGTATTAATAAAGTTATTTGTTATAAATCAACTTCGTGATTTCTTAAATCGTTACGTTACCGATTTATTTCAGAGAATTAAGTAAGAACATTACATTAAAGTATAAGTTACTTTTGAAGTGCTACATCGTGTCGTGAGTCCCAAGTAGTTATACTAGTAGCCTAGTACTATCGGGAATATACTAGTAGTCTAGTAAATATCGGGAATAGTGTAACAACAAGGACCATTGGACATTTGGAGACATATACTAGTAGCCTAGTTACCGAATCAACATTGGACCGCATACAAGTTTACGGAGTTGAACTCATCAACTGCCCTGGTGACAGCCTGTTCTACATTGGAACCTGTTCATTCATCAGGAATCCAACAATATATATATATATATATATATATATATATATATATATATATATATATATATATATATATATATATATAGTGAATATCATTTTCGTATTCTAGGGACCTCAAAACAGATTTCTGCCATAGTCCCGGACTCAGATTGCGTCATGAGACCTACTGTAATAGCTGAATTTCGAGTTTTCGAAATTCGCTAAAAATTATTATATACATATAAATGTAATATGCATTAAATGACAGCCAAAAAACTTATCTAGTCGTATCAGACTAATCGGCAATGTTTCAAAATAAAATGATTTTTATATTTCTTATAAGTGTAAATATGACTTATTCACAAGGCAAATCCTGTTCGCTCTTTTGAAAAAATATGGGAAGAGAAGCCTCGCAAAAGTGTTTAAGTTGTTTTTTTTTTTTTAGGAGGGCTCGCAAAAATTATTTTGCCCACTCCCCATTTTCAGCTTGCAACGCCACTGAATACCGACTAACCAAACCATATATCACCATTATAATATATACACTATTATATACGCATACTAACTTGTATATAAAGTTTTTAGCACACATGGATACATTTATTTAAATTTACATTTTACAAGAAAAAGGAAAACGTATAGTAAATAAACACACCGCGTGTCAGATAAAAATTCATTACTATCTACAGTATTTATGGCACATGTAAAAGTGAATATCCTGTTGATCATTGGAGAACCAGTTGCATACCTGTAAGATAAATTTTCTACTCTTCATTCAGATACGATGTGCAAATTTGAATGGAATAAATCATTACTTAAAAATGAAAGCAGCTATTAAGTACTCGGACCAAGGTCCATTATCCGCGATTCCCCTGGACCATTATCCGCGATTCTGATATAATTTTATTGTAGTATTTGAACCATAACATACTCAAATTCAAGTAGGTGATCATTTCTGAACAATAACATTAAGGTAGTTGGTCGATAAAACGATTTTTTCAAAGGAATTTAACGAAACTTCTCTAGATATTTTTTTAATCCAATACCAATAATACGAGCTCTTACCGAAATAAAGATTAACCACCCCAATTTTGAGAAAAACGATTTCCGTGTAATTTTAACACGGACTCTTATGGGAAAACTCTATTTTTTTGGAATAAAATGAAAACGTGTCAAAGGAATTTGATAAAAATTTAATGTTATTTAATACAAAATTACAAACCATATTTAATAAGAATAGTATATTATTCAACGAGCTAGTAATGATAGCTATTACTCACGAAGATGAAATTGCGACACGAGCCGAGCTTGTGAGGCGAGTGTCGTAATGCATCTGAGTGAGTAATAGCCATTTCAAGCGAGTAGAATACGATATTTTTTCTACGACATTTTTCCTTTTTGATTTAAATAAAATTGAATAGAAATTTTAAATCAAATTTTTAATCTATTTCTAATTTCATTAAAAGTTTGTATAATATTATGTATAAAACGATCAAAACAAAACATAAACTAGTTTATTTACTTGAACGTTACTAGGCAATATATATTAAATTAATACGAAATATACGAAATTTATTTTTTTTCTAAAAACGGTACAATATTTTATAAAATTTTAATGTAATTACAATACTTCACTTAATTCTAGGTACCTACAACTAGTGCTTAACCCTAACCTAACATGTACAATACTAAATAATTACAATACATGAAAAAACTTAATTAATAGTGACTCGATACAAACGAAAATTTTCAAAAAACCTTTAAACATGTAAAAATAAAAATAATAAAACTTAACCTAAAAACACTTACGCACACACTTTCTTTTCACTTACTCCGCCCGCACGTACACATTTGACCGCCCCCCGGGGCCGAGGGCAGTCACGGTGGGGAGATATCCATCGGCAGGATGAACTTCTTGCTCCGCTTGGACAGCGTCTTTGAAGGCAGGAACATGTCAGCAATTCGGTCGTTGTGGTGAAGACGGCATCTGGCCAGGTGACGTGAAGTTAGTGACATTGTGTAGTCAAGAACAGGTTCAACGCCTGATTCTTGATGTAGTTGACGTACCGGGATACGTCGCGGGGCGTTCAGGATAAGACGAAGTATCCTGTTTTGGAACAGTTGCAATTTGGCAATGTTGCCAGATGAAACAGTGCACCACACAGGTGCGGCGTATGTGACGATGGGCCGGATGCACGTCTTGTACAGTTGTATCTTCTCTGCCGTCGGGATGACATTGGAGATGAGTAGGGGCCGCAGTCGGGCAGCAGCACATTCGCCGGCGATTCATCGTCGTGTTACAGCTGTCTTGAACATGAGTTTACGGTTGAGGTACAGACCGAGGTATTTGATGACAGGTGATGTGGTGATTCGGGAGTCGCCGCATCGAAGCTGGGAACGTGGAAGCAGCCTGGAGTGTGTAAAGATGGTCGCCTCCGTCTTGTTGGAGTTGACTTTGATGCGGTTCTCCTGGAAGTAGTCCTGGAGGGTGTTGAGCACCTTTTCAATCCGCCTATCAGCAGTCGACTGGTTCGCTCTCGTTGATGAGGTGAAGACGGTAGTATCATCAGCGAACAGGGCGATCTGGACCTTGGGTGGCATCTTGGGGATGTCGCTGATGTATAAGCTGAACAAGACTGGCCCAAGGATCGAACCTTGGGGCACGCCTGCTGGTATCTGGAGGACGCTGGACTTGGCGTCGCCGTTTTCGACATAAAAGTTCCGGTTGGTGAGGTAGTTCTGGAGGATCTTGGTGATATACATTGGTACATCATGGGACTGCAGCTTGGCGATGAGATTTGCGTGCCATACATTGTCGAAAGCTTTGTCGATATCCAGAGATACCAGCGTCGTGTTCAGCTTCTTGCGTAATCCGCGGGTGATGTGGTCGGTAATCCTACCGAGCTGGTGCGTCGTTGAGTGACCGGATCTGAAACCAAATTGATCATTTGGGATTAGTTCATGTTCTTCTGTGTGATAGAAGGCGGGTATGGATGATTTGTTCAAGGAGTTTGCTGATCGAGGGAAGCAGGCTGATAGGTCGGTAGCTGGTGGGGAGGTTGGGTGGTTTTCCCGGTTTGGGAAGAGGAACAACTTTTTCCACTTTCCACTGTTGCGGAAAATAGCTGAGTTGTAAACAACTGTTGGAGATGTGTTTCGGCAGCTTTTTCAGGTGCCGGTTGGAGATGGTGTCGGCGCCGGGGGCCTTACGATTTCTTGCTTTTCTAATGTGTTTACTGATCTCGCCCACAGTTGTGGGTTTGATAGTAGTCGGCAGGACAGACGCATTCGCGACTTCGGCTGCTGCTCGTGCAATACCCTCGCTTTCACGTGGATGTGGCAGCTGCTCTCCGATGCGGTGCGCCTCCTGGAATGAATCCGCGATAATTTGGATTTTCTCCGAAGAATCTGTAACCAACAAATTGTCTTTGTTTAGTGCCGGTATTGTCACGTCACATGGTTTGAACGAGCGAATTAGCTGCCAAAAGTCCTGGTTGGAGTCAATTCGCTGTTCAACGTAGTCGTTAAATAGTCGTCCGCGTTCTTCGCATATTTTGTCACGTATCTGTCTGGTTAGGTCCGTCTGTAAGACCTTGTAATGTATCTGTCTTGTCCGCTGGTACAGTCGTCTTTGTCTGTTCCGTTCCCGGATTAGTTCAAGGATTTCGGGACTCGGGTTATAGGTGTAGGCGCTGGCGACACGTTTGGTCGGGATACAATGCTTACTGGCTTCGCCAATTTCGTGCTGCAGCTCCTCCAGGACAGTGTCGACATCACGAATAGTTTCAATATCCTTTCGAACATTGATACCTTCGTTTATTATAGTTCTGAATTTGCTCCAGTCCGCATTAGCAAAATTCGGCACTGTTACGGGTTTAGGTTTTTTCATACGAAAGCAGAAGTCCGTAATGACAGGAACGTGGTCGGATTCAGGTCCTTGGATGGTGTAGGTATGACAGGAACGGGTATTCATGTTTTTGGTGATGGTTAGATCGATGGTGTTGCAAAGGAGTCCTTCTTCTCGCGGGTAGTGTGTGCGACCGTCCGGGAACAGTAGTTCGGTTCTAGTCTCTTCGAGAAGCCGCATTAAAACCCTCCCGTTGCTGTTAATGTCAGTCGTTGCCTTATTCCACGCTGGGTGGAATGCGTTGAAGTCGCCAGTCAGTAGTGTATGAGAACTGCAGTCAAGGAGCTTCTCGAAATCGTCCGCATCAATTTGGCCGGGTGTGTAGGCGGCGGTGAGGATGAATGGTGGCGTCGCCTCGATCAGCACGCTGACATGTTCGGTCTGGATTTCGAGGTCCGGCATTGCACTATGCTTGACACCCCTACGGATGAGCAGTGCAACTCCCCCTCCTTGGCGGTATTTCCTATCTCTACGGTGGATTTTGTAGCCTGGAACAGAAAAAGTTTTATTAGGTTTGAGCCAGGTTTCTATGATGGCAGCAGCATCAACGTTGTGGGTGTGCAGCAGAGCGAGAAGTTCTTCTTTCTTCATCAAAAGACTACCGCCGATGTTCAGGTTGAGTAGGCG
This sequence comes from Brachynemurus nebulosus, assembly GCA_035578155.1. Classification (NCBI taxonomy): domain Eukaryota; kingdom Metazoa; phylum Arthropoda; class Insecta; order Neuroptera; family Myrmeleontidae; genus Brachynemurus; species Brachynemurus nebulosus. The sequence goes on from JAPWDM010000002.1 coordinate 26,656,801, forward strand.
AAACCGCTTAGTTAAAGCGGCTGGCCCACTCGTAGATAGCAATGGCACGTTGGAAGCCATCGGAGCAACTACGAAGTTTGCTGTTCAATTCACGAACAGACTGTATCATGGTTTTGATATCACATAACTGATTCAGTTGACTCAGCTCTGTGACGAGTATGAAAAGATCATCCGATGATGATCCAGAACTGGATGTGGATGGGATTTGGGCTTGTGTTGGTTCAGGAGCGGGGGCGGGAATTCCTGAAGCTAGTGCAGGTGGTGGGGCAGGAGCAGTTGCTGATGGCCTTTGTGAGGGACGTTGCCGCCGTTGTGGAAGTGCTGGGAAGTGGTGTGCGTTCTCCAGAACTGGGGCCGGTGCTGGAACAACTGGGGCAGGAGCTGTTGTTGCGGTCTTGAACCATGGGTTGAAAGTGGGGGGCGGTGCCGGAACGAATGCAGGTCGCTTTGGGGGCGTGCGCCTGGACTGCACTCTTCGTTGGTATTCCAGGAGGGCTGGACACTGCCGGTAGTTTGCCGGATGTGACTCTCGGCAGTTGGCGCAGGTGGCTGGAGTATCCCTGGTCTTCGTACAGGTCTCTGTGGCGTGCGTGTCTCCGCATTTCACGCACCGGTGTTGGCTGCCGCAGTTTCGGGAGGCGTGACCATGCTTTTGGCACCTAAAACACTAGGTTGTGCCGCCGTTTTTCCTATAACGTTCCCAGTATGTCCGGGTTCCCAGAACATACGGGATCTTCTTGATTTGGGACAATGAGGTCCCATTTGAGAAGTTAACCTTATAACTTTCCATTGGGTTGCCCTTCATTTCGAAGACAGCTACGACGCTGTACTTCTCGCCAAGCTCCTCCTTGATTTCCTCGGCACTGTTGGTCGGCATACCCCGGAGTACCACTTCCGTCGGTTTCTCTTCGGGTAAGGTATAGGTGTGGTGATCCACCTTTCCCTCTAATACCTTTATCAGATTTACTCGATCGGCTGGGTCCTCCAAAAAGATGCGGCACTCAGACCGCGAATATTTGAAAGTGTATGACCTGACACAGGTCATCTTGCACAACTCGATAAGTTGCGCGTGGGAGGCAGGGCGTTCGTGAAGAACGATTGGCGGGAGCCGACGTCGGGAAGCGGCGGCACTGGAAGTTGTGGCGGCGGCGGGCGCTGCGGCAGCGGATCCGGAAGGTGGTTTTGGCACCGGCTTCTGGGTATCAGCAGTCGGGACGGCGGCGGCGGCGGCAGATGGCTGGAACACCAGAGCTGCAAATTTATTCGCATGCTCCAATGGGGCGGGGATAGGAGACGACGGCGGTCTGTTGGACGTCTTCTTTGGGATTTCAAATCCCGAGTGGCATGGGTCCGTTTCCATCCTGTCCGAAGCGCAGGATGGCTCTTCTTTCTTCTGTTCGGTTGTCGCCAGCCGAACGGTCTCCCTGTTGATCCTGACGGCAGTGAACCGCAACTTGTTCCCGTTGATTATCTGTCTCTTGTAGACAGTGTTGTTGTTCTTCAATTTCTGGATATCTGAAACAGAAATTTTGAAAAAATATTAGTAAATTTAAATTTAAACAAAATATGATACTGTGCAACAAAGGTACATATAAACGCACCAATAGCAACACAGTCAAATACTCAGTAATAATTATGAATATAAAAACTCCAACAGTATTCAGATAAGCGAGACGATCTTCACTCAATCGAATCTAATCTCTGAATATGAGAGATTATTAAATTAAAACTTGATACATATATATATATATATATATATATATATATATATATATATATATATATATATACACAAAACAAAAGCCAGCCCATGGAATAATGATTAATACTGTGATTTCATTGGTCAAGAGGGTATTGAGTAATGAACATTCCTCCACACCTTTGAATAATGCCTAACTTTCTCAACAATTAACAGATATATAATGAGTGTGTTCTTCCACAGGTCTAGAAAAATAAAAGTTATTGAACACGCCGTTTTTGAAATATAATTTAAAAACATTATTTTACAACGTTTTTACAACTCTTTAAAACATAAGCGCGCAGAAATCAAAAAAAAAAAAACAAGTGGTATACTAATATAATAACTGAAGAATATTAATTCATTATTTATTTTTTAATAAAAGAAAATTTTTTTGCTGAGATATACTTTTGTACCTGACTATTTGAGAGCAATTACGTTAAGTCGATACCGATTTTGGACAAAAAAATTTAATACATATTTTGGTCGTCATATTTTCTTCTTATATCAAGTATAAACTATAAGTTTATGGTTTCATAAATTTTGCGTGCGGTAGTACGGGCGGTTGTCTTGGGCTGCCCGGTTCTTTAAGGAACTTATAAAACAGTACAAATACATTGAGTTGGGACATACAGCCATTTTTCATCGAACAAATGTCAAAATTAATTACCATATACTATGTTGGAGTACATAATTATTGTTAGTAAATTATGTTTTAATGAACAATTAGAAATGTTTAATTTAATCGTTCTTCCTAGGTTGAATTAAATTTTTTTCTTAATTTAATTTATTTTCAATTTATTTTAGATAAATTTTTGAGGAAAAATGGCGGACTGTCAAAACTCGTATCGATCACGATCGTGTATACAGGTCCTGCAACGCCTAGGGATGGTAGAAAAACATCGATGTTTAGCGGGAAAACATCGATGTCCTCGATAACATCGACACATCGATGTTACGAGAATAATATCGAAACATCGATATTACTCTAAGCTATCCAGTATTTAAAAAGTCCTACAGCTGACTTAAAACAAGACCCATTACTTTTATGGCAACTATTAGGGTCCACTTATCCAAACTTGAAAAAAATTGCCATTAAATATTTGTGTTGCACAGCAACTTCGACAGCTTCAGAGAGACTTTTTTTATAATGGTTGTTTGTTTTGCTACAGAAACATTGATGTTTTTCTTTCGATATATATCGTATATCGATACTCTTGATTCGATGTTAACATCGATGTCAACATCGATGTTTTTCTAATATCGATCATCCCTAGCCTATGCTATTTGCATTGATGAGAAAAATCTCTTATTGAATACGTTTTGAAGTGGCGCTAGCATCTTTGCGCGAAAAAACGGATGTAAAGACAGCAATATGTAAATAAAAGAAAAAAATTTAAAAAATAGTGGTTATCGTGGTTATAAATGTCAAATAAATATCAAATTTGTAAAAATTATTATAAAAACTTAAAAATTATCATTTATTTTAATTGTTATTGTAATAATAATTCTTGTAATAGTAATAATCGTAATAATTTAATATTTTTTTTTTACAAAAAATGGTACTAATTTATGTAAATATATGTATGTAAATTTAAATAAATTTTCAATTTGATTTTTGTGAAGTGTTTTTTAATAGCTCTAACAAAAAGCATAAGGCTTTCTTTTCTTTAATAAATTAAAAATAAAAGTTTAGGTACTTACAGCAGCTTTAAAAATAACAAGAAGATATATTTTAGTAGATTTTACTAAAATTTTCTAATTTAAAGGATACATGAAAACATTTACTAACGACGAAAATTTTGAGAAAACCTTTTACATTATATCACGTATCTTACAACATTTATAATATTATACAAAATTAATTCTGGTTTTGATCTATCATCATCCAATAATGAATTATAGGGATTAGGATACGATTGCTTAAAATTTTTAGCAATCACGCGAATCTGTGATATTAAATGGCAAAGAATTTAAATTCTGGTTTCGACAGAAGCACCAATGCATACTCAAAAAAGAATTGAAGACAATATCAAATTTGCAATTATTCAATTTCAGCAATGAACCAACATTGTTTTTATACGTAAATTTTATAAATATTTTTGTTATTGCTTCCGAGACTACTAAAGTAGCGGAAGCATTGTGATCACGTTTGAAAAATAAAAATTGTTTCCCTCCAAAATAAAATTTCTGCGCACATTTTACGTTTTAGAACTTCCTGAACAATTTTTGGTTGGTGGCTGTCCGTCCGTCCGTTTGGGTGTCGCCAGTTTGCACCAAGTGGCATAACTTCTGAACTATTCAATTCTTTTTTATGAAATTATCAGAAATTATGCGGTCTGGTTGCTAGATGGTCCCCTACAAATTTCATTGCATTCGGAGTAATAGTATCCACGGCGCTACCATGAAATGCCATTAAATGTCAATATCTTATTTACTGCTAGTCCCACTTCGGTCAAATTTTTAAAGTATTTTGGAGGTTAGTTTCTAAAATATTTTTGCTATTATTTTATAATTTAGCCTTTGTATTTTGAATTACGACAATTTTTATATATTTATTTTACAATATATATATATATATATATATATATATATATATATATATATATATATATATATATATATATATATATATCTGGTAGAATACTGTTTTAAAGTCTTTTACGAGTAGGAGGAAGCTGTGTGCCACACCCCATTGGCAGCGTATCTGTTTGTTTTATGAATATGGTGAAAAAATTTTTAATTTTGTTACTATATTCATTATGGATTTTCACACAGTAAAATTATCTACAATTAATTATGTTTGTTTTATTATTATGTTTTTTTTTTTTTTTTTAGAAGCCCTTAAAAAGATACCAAATTTTTTTCCCTAATACGTTCTAAATGTCGGGTATTAATTTTCGTATCATCTTTCCGTGTATCCTATATAATTTGAATTATTGTAATAATTATCTGGCATCCTAAGTAAGTAAAGTTATTCTGGATTTCCTAAGTTAATTTCGAATAAATTATGATTATTATCTAGTTCTTGTTTCAATTTGAAATATTATTTAATAGTATGGTGCAATTAGACCCAAACCTCAACATCCAAAGTAACAGTTTCACTCCAACTCCAAATTGTTCTATACAGTCCACATATTGTTTGGTAAAAAGTTACACCATTTTGAGCGTCGGGTTTTGGGGGGAGGAGGGCAGAAGTATGCAAATTAACGGTTTTCGTCAGTTTTTTTTAAATATTTCCAAAACTATGCAGTTTAATGCAAAAAGTGCTTTTACAAAAATAATCTACATTAAATTGCGAACAAAAATAGTCCTATGCATAATCTTGCTGAAGTGAAGAGTTCTAGAGTTATGGAGGATGTAAAGGTAGCAATTTTTAGCATTTTTAAATTTTTTGGAAAAAATATGACACATTATCACCAAGGAAACTATTTTTTTTTTTTTATACAGGATTGTGTTTTGTAAAAGGAAATTGCGATTAGTCCTCTTCAAACATAGCATCCCCTTCTAAATCTTCTTCTGTGATGTTCGTATCCCTGTTATCACATCCTAGCCCTGAGCAATTGCCGTATATGCTTGAGCAGTTTAGACCACTCTTTCTGCATTCGAAGTTACCGACGCATTCGTCTTTGCAAGCGCACACTATGAGGGAAAGTAATTCCTCGGCAGCTGCAGGACGTGCTGTTGTAATTGGTCTCAGGTGTTCGTCAATCTTCTTTCACCACCACTCGAGCGGATTCTTCTTCTTATTCAGCCACTACTACACCTGGTGATAGGTGCAGCAGTGGCCAAAAATACTAAAAATTGCTACTTTTATCCTCCGTAACTCTGGAACTGTTCATTTTAACAAGATTATGCAAAGGACCATTTTCGTTCGTAATTTAATGTAGATTACTTTTGTACATGACACTTTTTACGCTAAACCCCATAGTTTCCGAAATATTTAAAAAAACCGTTAATTTGCCTACTTGTACCCCCCTTCCCTCAAAATCCGACGCTCAAAATGGTGTAACCAGAGAACAAAGAGAACGAACATTACTATGTCTATACTAGGGAAACGAGCGTAACCACAAAGGATAAAAAATAAACCCCCACTATGTTATATATGTGCACGCGGAGTTGTGTGTGTTAGTCCGATGGATGTTGTGTGTATTGGTGTCTTGCATACATACATACATAATATGTACGTGGTGGTGGTACGTATGATGTACGTATACCACGTACATATACTGTGTTAATACAAGAGGTAACAATATAACAACAATTGAAACATTCCCATCGAGTGCTGGCGAATGAATGAGGACTAAGCAGCGTAAAGCCGGGTACACACGTGAGCACGAATGCACATGAGGCAAGCCGAAGACGTACAGTATGCCTCGAATTCAATTTCCGTTATTTAAAGTTCCTACGAACGAGGCTGAATAAAATAAGCGAGCCATTAATACTCATTTGTTCAGCACTTTTAAAAAATGGCAGATGAGTACAATATTGTTTTGGCAAATGCTGCTTTCATAGTAATGTCTAATTTAATTTAAAAAAAAAAAGAAAACAAAGGCGTTGGTGGTCTACTCAATTATATATAAATAAACTTTTGTCTACAAATATCCTAAATAACTTAATTATTAATAATAACAATTGAGTTATAAAAATTTAAAAAAATTTAAAAATTTAAAAATTAAAAATTTTGCTGGAATGTCTCTCGAAGATTTTGTTTTCCTGACACAATGTATTTACGAAAAAATTAAAAAGAAAGATACAGATTTGAGAAAAGTAATTTCTATAGAACAAAGATTAGTTGTTACTTTACGATAGTTAACTACTGGTGACTCTTTTACAAGTCTATATAATTGAAACAAGTTATATAATACAAATCGTAACACGTTGACAACAATTACACAAACGTTTAAAAAATTTAAATATTAATGGACAACGTACACCACGTACACACTAGAATAGAACCGAGGCACGAATTCCTTTGATGTACCGACTCGATATGGCTCGCCGTTGCCTCGCCTCGGCATGTACCTGAGGTCCTGAGGCATATTGCCGCGCTCCGAACAGACGTATACATTTGAGCAAGAGTACGTCCTCGCCGTGCCTCATATGTATTCGTGCTCACGTGTGTACCCGGCTTAAGATGCACATAAATGCCCATAAGTGATTGCAGAAAAGAGATAGATGTATTCGTTCTATTTGTTCTATGGGTGTAACTTTTTGTCAAACAATATGTGGACTTGTATAGAACAATTTGGAGTTTGGATGTTGAGGTTAGTCCGTTCTTTTGAATAACTGCACCGTACTATAAGTATACATGGTTTTTTAAACGATAAACTGATTATATATATATATATATATATATATATATATATATATATATATATATATATATATATATATATATATATATATATATATATATATATTGCCTACTTTTTTCTTTTGAAAAGAGGGATCATTTATTTCACCAAATTAGTAAGTATAACATATTATATGTACCTATATCATTTTAAAGCAAAAAAATAACAGAATGCATATATAGTTGAATTGTTTATTTACTAAATAAAACTATTACATATGCTTGAAAATTATATAAAAATGTTGAAAAAAAAATAACTAAGTACATAGTCCTTTAGCCCAAGTAGTTTGATTTTACTTTGGTAGATTTTGAAACAAACTGATACAATGTAATCTGTATACCACTAGGAGGTTTCCTTCATTCCAGCCTTGCCAATTTCTTCTTTAGCTTTTTCTGAGCAAAATTTACAAAATAAAACTTTTTTAAAACTGAAAACATACTGACAGCGATTGTAACTAGAATCCCAAAAGTCAGATACGTAGTAAGGTCCAAAAATTTCCGGCCTGGACAGTAAAAATAAGAGTAAATTTCTAATAACTATTTTTATTTTTCAATATACACTCCTCTGATTTCAGTACACTGTTCACAACGTCTCATATACATTTCTATGCTCTTAAAAAAATAGTCTGGATTTTTATCCTCAAAATTCGCCAAAATCGTTGATTTCATCTCGTCATATGTTCAATTTGTTTCCTCCCAAATTTTTTCACAGTGGGAAATGAAGGTGATGAGTGCCCGAAGTGTCTTCCCTTCCTTTGTTAAAAACTTTACGTATCACAGCCCTGTACTCGACTTTGTGCATTTTAAATTTTTGAGTCGACAATTTTATTTTATTAGCCAGTATATTGACAACGAAAAGATTTGACGCATTATTTTTTTTGTGGGTAGATGCACAATAGGTTCCTAATAGAATGACACTAAAAAAATGTATCGCCGATTAATCTAAAGTGGGTAGGCCGAAAACTTTTGGACCATACTACGTATATGAACTTAAATAATTAATAAATATTACAACAATGAACTTGAGCACATGCCGGTGAAGCTAAGCAAAAGAATTAAATAGCGAGTCCCAAGGTATACTCGGGCGTCGGTCTCGGACCGCGGATTCGACCTGACCTATACTCGAGCTCATGGTTCAAAGTGTTAGTTTTAAGCAGCCAAAAACAGGACTTCGATCGTACCAAATCTTCGAAATTATCGTATTTTCGAGGTAAATTATCATACACAATGTAATTTAGTGATTTTGCTTTATAATTTAATGAAAAATTATCGTATTTTCGCGTGAGATAATAAAAATTTTATCGTGCGTCACCATCAAATTATCGTACGTGTACGATAATTATTGTACACCTGTCAACACTGGTTTTAAAATACTTAACAAACACAGTGTATCAAACATTTTTATCGGAAGATTGAAAAAATTGTATTTTGAAGGGGTTGATGTGGAAATTATTATGAAATATTAAATTCAAAAGGAATGGGCAGTTTCACTGAAACCAGCTTCAATGTATTAACTTTATATTTGATACTGAACAATGTAAAATTCATTAAATTACATTATGTATGACAATTTTTTTCAAAAATACGATAACTTACGATTTTACAAATTACTTTGGTACGATTGACGCCCTTTTTAGGTTACCAGTATTGTGGGACATATGCTATTCTGTTAAGTAAATGATTTGTGTCTCTTTCTTCATGACGATATGGATAATTTGAATTTTCTATTACCTTTAAGTGAAGTTGAGGTGGTAGAGTTATATTTTTCCAATCTTTAAGTGGTTTAATGTAACAATGTTTCGTCTCTTATAAACCATGTTTGAAATTTCGTATTATTGTCGATTCTCGTTTCATTCCATTAACATGTTTGTTATCATGAATATATTGGTATGAAGAAGTAGATACTCATCTTTCACACCGTTGAAAACTGTGGAAATTCGTTTCCACGTTTATGTTCGTTTCCACGTAACATGTTAAGAACACTGCACGAAAGCAACACAAGAACTTGTACTGAAATAATGTGTCATATAATATTCGTTTTTCAGGTAATTAGCATGGAGCTGTAATAATGAATTTTTTAGGTAGAATAGGGAAGAAAAAATATAATACATTTATATATTTTCTACCCGTACAAATTCTTTCGGAACTCTTTCTCAATAAATAATCCATGTAAGATACGCAGTCGCGTAGCGAACATAACTGGCGCCCGGGGCAGGACCCTTTATTGGCGCCCCCTTCCCCTTCCAGAAACACATATAGTAATATATGGTACACTATTAGTACACATTTGGCGCCTCTTTGTAAGTAGTGTTCGGCGTATGAGAGATCCCCCTTGCCCCTCCTACCTACGCTACTGTATTTATTTTCTATTTTACAACGAAAGTGAAACCGTAAAAGCGTTACACTTAAAGTTGCACCTTCCTAACCTTTTACGACCCAAACATATCGATGATGTTTCCGATGTTTCGTTGGGCGCAGAACAACTGCACTCGGCCAGGTAAAATAATATTAATTACTATGGACAACAAGACAACTGCACTCGCTTTCAGAAACAAGAAATAATTTTCTTACATTTTAAGGTTATTTTGTTACAGATTCAGTTACAAAAAATCATGTAAGCTTACTTGAGATTGTATTATATAGTATACAATCTCGTAAGCTTACACGATTTTTTTTAACTGAATCTGTAACAAAATAACTTTAAAATGTAAGAAGATTGTTTCATTTTTAAACGTTTAATAAGACTATATTCGTCAATAACTGAAAAAACTTATAATTTTTCAGTTTTGTTTAATAATAACTACTCTCATCTTTTTATGTTCCGAACTAACTTCGTGTAAGTTCGGAACATTATAAAATTGATGAGTGACCGAAAATTTGAGAGAAGTGGTAAAAAATTTGAGAAAGGTGGTAAATAATTATAGAGTTTTACATTCATATACTGAATAAACGCAAGAGTACTGTATTGCTTGTGTATTGTATGTATTTTATGTACCTGTAAACTCTATGGTTTGGTGGCCAATGCATAATCAAGTTTACTTGTGATATGAAATAAACAACAAAATTGCAATAAAAAAAAATTTTCTCTTTCTATTTCTATTTTATAGAAGCGTGTATATATTTATCTCTTTCTTTCGCTGTTTTTTCTTAAAATTATTAATAATGGGACAGATTCTAAAAATTGTTATTTTTGTCTAATAACTTATTTTAATACACACAGAGCCATCTTTACGTATTTGTGATAATTACATACTTACCGACGAGCCCACATAATTCATAGAAAAAATTATATACATATAGAATCCTATCAAAATAGGGCCATATTGCACATTATTGTATTTTCTCCCCAACTGTAAGATGGCTCTCAGTGTCCGTTTTTTCGCTCATTTTATACCTATTCGTTTCGTCATAGTTCGTCCGTTTCCGTTCGTTCGTCCGTAAAGATTTAATATAATAAAAAAAAATGTGCACGTAGGTGGACAAAATAACGTGTCAGGACTTTATTACTTCTTTATTTATTCGTACATCTACATCAAGAAAATCTTCCAATTCCGATAAACTCATTAGAAATAACTTTTGTCATACAATAAATAAGTTGTCTTTCTAATTTTGTGTTTCTAATAAAAAACTCGTAGTTAATATTTTTTAAACCTTTATTTATTTCTAATTTTTATTATATACATAATTAGCTTTAATAAAAACAAGTCGTCAAGTGCAAGTTGTACTTGCGCTAACAGTGTTCCGTACAATCAGTTGTTTCATCAGTGTTCCGTACAATCAGGAATTTTTTATAACGGGATATGAAGGTGGATAAAATATTTTTCCTAATAAATAAATTTTATTCCTAAAGTATAACCTATTTTTTGATTTCAGAACGATCGTGTTCGTATGTGTCACGTCGTGAACGTATGTGTCCGGACTGTTATATTTTAACCCTAGAATCATACGTTGGTCTACGAGAAACGTTAATCATACATCGACGGTCGTTTTGACGGATGGACTTTTTACGGAGAGTTTTAGAGTTTATTTGCAAAAAACATTTTTTTTACATAACAATACTACAAAAGCGAATAAAATATTTAAAAAAATTGGATTTAGAAAAATTTCTTAATGTAAATATTTATTAATTTTTTTAATCTTTTTATCAAAGCATATTTTCATTATAAAAATTAAAAAATAGATAAATACATCAATTGTAATAAATAATTTATGAACTATTATGAGTCAGTGGACATGTGTGACTTTACAGAATGTGAAATTTCTCAGTCATAAATATTCCTATAGATATGTAGTTATTTCCCCATTAGGCACATTTGTAAATTTTCTAAAATTTGTTAGTAATTTTTCGAATAAGATCTCAAAAAATAATAAAAATTAAAATATTTTCCACAAAATAAATTGTTAATCTTTTATTAAGTCATTCGAAATGCATTCTTTAGTTTTCGATTCAATATATTAAAACTTCAGTATTATGTCGTCTCTAAGAGTCAAACAGCTGTAATCATCTTTCACATTATCATAATCATTGAATAAATTAATTATAACATCCATATCTTTAATAAGTTTTAAAAAAAATTAGGAAAACTTTTATATGTAGTGTACAAAATCTTCAAAAAAAACATACGTTAATCATACATCGACATCCTTTTGACGGACACTACTTCAATACAAACAAAACGACAATGACTATAAACAAAATAAATATATGTGGTGTGTTATAATAACAAATAAATTAGATAACAGAAATCTCACAGCAAACAAGTAACAACAAGTCGTAGTATTGGAGCAGGTAGACAAGTTCGTACGTCGTTTTGACGTGTACGTATGATTCTAGGGTTAAGAAGTTTTAGTTATGACCACTGATTGTGAGGAACATTACTTAGTGCGTGTCAAACACGCACTTGACGAATTTTTTATTATATATATTTTGGTACATATACAGCAATCCCCCGAAGAACACGATTAATTGGTTCCGTGTTCTTTGAAACCGTGTAGTTCGAGACCACCAAAAGATAGGCATTTTTTATTACAAGTGTGAAAATAAAAAAATATAAAAAAAACATTCCGTTTAATTTGCAAGTTGTGGGTATTCCAAACATATTGCGACTGTTAAAACCTACTTTTCGTTATCGAAAATTATCGATAACGGACTACTTATCATAAATTGGTTATAATTGTTTAAGCTCTATTAGTCCCTTTGATTTGGTTACCAATAGAATATTTTCGAAAAAATTAGTTTTCGATACTTTTCGTAAAGCTACCAAAAATATCGAAAACTAATTTTTTCGAAAATTTGCTATTGGTGACTAAATCAATGGAGCTAACAGAGCCTAAAGAAACCAGTTATAACCAATCGATGATAAGTTACGTGGTATCGATAATTTTCGATAACGAAAAGTAGGTTTTGACAGTCTCAATATGTTCGGAATACCCATAACTTGCTTCGCTTAAGCCTTCAAAAATTTCGTTATTTTTTCGCTACGACGCACCGTTTACGAGATATTTACGATCAAAAGTTTACGTAGACGTAAACGTAAACTTTTGATCGTAAATATCTCGTAAACGGTGCGGTAAAAATTAATAAAAAAGTAAAGCAGTCGGAGACATCATACATTTCTGTTTTATTTAGTACAATATGTTTGCCTCCGACTGCTTTACTTTTTAATTCATTTTTCTTTTTCTCTCTTTCATCTTGTTTTCACCGTTTTAGTTTACTTTTTACGGGTTTTTTGATTTTTTTAATTAAGTATTTTATTTAGGTCTATTTAGTGTTCTTGAATTATTTAGAAGAAAATATAAATACTATATATATATATATATATATATATATATATATATATATATATATATATATATATATATATATATATATATATATATATATATATATATCAGTGGCGGCTCGTGAGCTTTAAGACTGGGTATGCGCTTTCAAAAAGGTAAATCACACTTAATGTGTAAAGAGGTACTAAAATAGCAGGCGGGTCACGTGTCCCGGGCGGCAGGTTTTGAGGGGCGCCAAAATTAGGTATGTGAGGTTTTTTTCTTCTTTTGCTCGTCACTTGCTTTTTGGGAGGAAAAAAGGAAATACTTTTTCTACAGAGGCGCCATTTTTTGACCTTGCCCCGGGCGCCACATAGGCTAAGTCCGGGCCTGAATAACATACAAGAGAAAAGCTTTTTTGGTATCAAACAACCACCTAATTTTAGAATATTTATCAAAAGAAGTTTGGAAAATGATGTGCAAACGCTTTTTTGTAACAAACTGAGTTGTAGAAAATATAAGATTCAGGAAAAATATAAAAATATGGAATAACTTTTCTTTCACAGTCAAAGTAAAACACCAGCAATATTTTTATGAGGCTAAATAAACACGATTTAAATTACCTTCAATAGTCTAAAGAAAAATTATTTTCGTCAATATTCCTTAAAAAAAGTTGTGTTAATTACTTTATGTTGTGTTAATAACGCAACCGTTGTTTTTTAGTCATTTAAAAAAAAGACAGTAGGTAATAAAATCTTAATAATCAAATCACAGTTGACAGCAACGATAAATTTATAAGTATAGGAAGCATGCTAAAAAATTTAAAAGCTGAGGTGATTAGAGCACAAGTTAAGATTTGGTTAGTTCGGCTGTTATCGAATATACGATAAGCGCCGAGCCTGGTGCCTACGATGGAAAAGAACTATACGGTATTATAAGCCACTAATACAGCTGCACATATACATATACATATGTAGATTCAGTATAGCCATTACATCGACTGTTATCGAATATACGATATGCGCCGATCCTGGTGCCTACCATGCCAAAGGACTACCAGTATTATAAACCACTAATACAACTGCACAGATACATAATATACATATGCAGATTCAGTACACACGGATATGCTCAGATGATGATCGCATAGCTGAGTAGGTACATATGCGTATGTACGTCCTATACACAGCTACATAGACTGGCTACAGGGTCTATTGTTGATCGTGTCTATATGTAACACGTACTGTGGACCATATTTATGCATTTTAGGTATATCATAATTAGGTATGTATAATTGGTATAATATATGCATTCTAATGTGCAATATATATGCAATAATGTAAGGTAAATCTTATGGAAATTGTATATTTAAATTATTTTGTAAACAATGTTATTTTCGTTATAAATTTATTTCAGTTTTTAAGAAACAGCTAGGGTAAGCGACGCCTACCCCGCATACCTGGAATAACCGCCACTGATATATATATATATATATATATATATATATATATATATATATATATATATATATGTATATCAATATTATAGTAAAAAAAATTATTAAAAAAGTGAAAGAAAGAAGAAAGAAGAACAAGTTTAAAAGTTTGGAAACTTCTGTTTTTCTATTTTTTTTTAGTTTCCATTTTTTTAGTTCATTTTTTTTAGTCGAGTTTTCCAATTTTTTTAAAGTTTACTTTTTTATTTTCGCGTTTTCGAAAGATTGGAAAACGAGAACAGTCGAAAAATAAAAATACCCCTGTCGCAGCATCCTGTATAACATAGCGAATTTCCATTTACAAAAGTACGTTTTTCTTGGAAACTAGTTGATATAGAGTAATTGTAAATAAAAAAACCTTCTTTATGTGATTTTTCTGCCTCATTCCGCCAAATTTTTTTCACGAAAAATGTCCAAAACCCTGTAAACGTTTTCACGAAATTTCTTAAAAATAAGATGTTTCGTTCTTGAGTTGTCGTGCGGACACATTTATATATATGTTTACTAAGTGTCCGCACGATAACTCAAGAACGAAACATCTTATTTTTAAGAAATTTCGTGAAAACGTTTACGGGGTTTTGGACATTTTTCGTGAAAAAAATTTGGCGGAATGAGGCGGAAAAATCACATAAAGAAGGTTTTTTTATTTACAATTACTCTATATCAACTAGTTTCCGAGAAAAACGTACTTTTGTAAATGGAAATTCGCTATGTTATGGAGGATGCTGCGACAGGGGTATTTTTCTGTTAACACAAACCAAACAACTTCAAAGATTTTATAATCAGCAGAATGATCTAAGTCATTTTTTAAGTAAAAAAATTAATCTCAAAATGTTTGAAACTAAAAAATGTTCAAATACTACAGTGTCCAGATAGGCAATTGTATAATTTAATTGACTGATTCAAACATTTTCTTCTATAACTTCTTGGGTAGAGAATTTTATTTTCTCAAGGGTTAAACACAAATACTTATTTCCAATAATGATTTTATCACGTTTTATCCACTTAGATCCTTATGGTTCTAACCCGTTTTATATATATGTACATAATTGGAAATATGAGTGGATGAAGGTGTTATGTAACATTTTTTTCAATATATCATTTTTTGTAAAATTTTGTAATATTCTATACTAAAGTATCATATATTACAATTTGGTTTCATTACGCCTAATAGTTTTGTAGAAATTTAATAATAATCACTTGCTATTGCATGGGAAGTATATTATGTACATAAAAACTTTCAAACCCTTCCTTTGTAAAATTACAAAAAATGTTACATAATACCTTCATCCACTTATGCGTCTTCAATTACGCGCAGTATATGTACTCTCTCTTATGTGTATTAGTGAGGTAACCTATCTTGCATACGTATATACATAATACTACACACGTATGCATGTGGTACGTATACCGTGTTAATACGACGGTAACAATATGACTATAGAATGACAACAATTGAAACACACTCATCGAGTGCTACCGAATGAATGACTACTAAGTAGTCTAATGTGCCCAGAAATGCCCATGAGTGATTACAGAAAAGAGATAGCTGTATTCCTTCTAGTGTTCTATGAGATCAACGATGTGACGAACCAACTAAATTCTCACGAAGTTGACCGAAGTAGGAAATTGACCGAAGTTGACGGTTGAGTTTATAACATACATATGTAGTGTACCTATATATGTATGTATATAGTCAAATGGTACAATAAATATATATACATATTATGTATATTATGAATTATCTAATTACTGTTAATAAGAGGGTTCCAAAGAAAATTTTCGAAAATTTTTTTATATATGAGTCCATCTTGGATGAATTCTTTAACCAAACACGTCCGATGCCAGGGACATGGTGTTATGGGCATTTTTCGTGAAAACAATTTATTTTTGACACCATTGGAAAGAGACGGAAAAATCACATAAAGAAAGATTTTAAACAATTATTCTATGTTAATTAGTTTCCGAGAAAAACTATTTTCGTAAACAGAAATTCGCCATGTTATGCAGAATGCTGCGATAGGGGGTATATTTTTATAATATATAATATATATACAATCATTCTCAATAGAATAACTTGAAAAAATGAAATTTTACGTGTGTAAAAAAGTTTGAAATATAATATCCTAATAATATTGAAACTATGAATAATTATGTGAGAATAATATACACAATAAATAAACAGTATGCAAATACAGAGAAATTATCAATATACCTACTTCATCACAAGAATGAATATATCTCTTGCGATATCTCTTGCTAATTACATATCGCACTAATAATACAATAGTGCTGGAACTCAAAACAGATTATTTTTCAGAATCAACGAAAAACTGATTAATAACTTCCTATTAAAGGCACAAAAAAATGAATGCTACCATAAATATATTTTTTAACTGAAATTCAAGCAATTATCTTTTTACCAATAATTAAAAAAAATAATGATTGTGAAATTATTTATTTATGTGAATTTAGTGTTATATCAAATTCGAAAAATTGACATAACACTATTGTATTATTAGTGCGATATATTAATTGAGATCTCAATCTGTAGAATGTACAAAGTTTATAGATTTTTCTTCGAAATCCTAACAAAAAACGGTCACAGTCTATCCAACACAATGATCACAGTCTGTATAACATATAGTGAATATGATTATTTTTAAGTTAATTTTCTCGAAAATTTGCTAACATAGGAAAATGATTTATTTAATTTTTTCCCCAGTTTCCAATGGTGTAAAAAATTTCGAAATTCTTTTGAATTTTGGCAAATATTGGCAAGAAATCATTTCTCGAGGTTCTGGGCATCGGATCTCGGAAACTAGTTGACATAGAATAATAGTTTAAAGACCTTTTTTGTGTGATTTTTTCTCCTCGTTTCAATAGTGTAAAAAAATTTCACAAAAATTTTTGAATAATTTGAAATTTTGGCAAAAAACTAATTTTTTTCACGAAAATTGTCAAAAAAAACCATGTTCCGGGCATCGGACGTGCCTGATTAAAGAACTCGTCCAACGGTTTGAGACTTCCAATAATTTCACCAAATTTCTTAAAAATAGGACCTTTCGTTGGAGAGTTATCGTGCGGATACACACACACACACACACACACACACACATATATATATATATATATATACATATATATATATATATATATATATATATATATATATATATATATATATATATATATATATACATATATAAATTTTAGCGAATATTATTTTCGGTTTCTAGGGACCTCGAAACAAATTTCTGCCATGGTCCCGGTCTCAGGTCGCGTTGTGACAGTGGCTGTAATAGCTGAATTCCATTCTGGAAATTCACTAAAAGTACGTTTGTGTAGACATATGGATGGTATCATTATGCGTGTATAAGGGCGCATTCGTATGTGCAAGACGTACGAGTACGTGTTTGTAATTGTTTGTAAGGACATGTGTATACAAAAGCGTAAACGAGTATATATGTACGCATATGTATGCACAAATGCGTTTGTTTATGTATGGATGTAGCCAAGTGTGTATATGTACAGAGATGCATGCATATGCGTAAACTTGCACAAGGAAAAGTAATTAAGTGTATTTAATTAAAAGTTACTGAACCGCCACTGACTACCTGCTGGTGGGGATTACCATAAGGTGTTAACATCTCCCCTCCAATAACTTCCCCTCAAATGGCTACTAACGGACGCGCTACTAACGGAACCCTAAATGTATACATATTGTGTCGAATATGTACTTAGATCTGACTAACTTCACATTTTATATGAGAAAACGATCACAGTCTAAGTAAGATAGTTTTTCTCGGAAACTAGTTGACATAGAAAAAAAGTTTAAAGACCTTTTTTATGTAATTTTTTCTCCTCTTTTAAATGGTGTAAAAAAATTTCGCAAAAATTTTTGAATAAGTGGAAATTTTGGCAAAAAACTAATTTTTCGCAAGAACAAAAGCCATGTTCCTGGCATCCGACATGTCTGGCTGAAGAACTCATCCAAAATTTTTGGATTTCCAAAGTTGTCACCAAATTTCGTAAAGCTAGCGGTTTTCCCTGAAGAGCTATCGTGCTGATACATATATACATACATATATATATATATATATATATATATATATATATATATATATATATATATATATATATATATATATATATATAAATTTTAGTGAATATTATTTGTGGTTATCTGTCGTTCTCCGACCATTTGGTTGATCATATCATACCATATCATATCACATCCCACTACGTGAGCCCCGCTATTTTCATTTTGCAGACAAAAAAAGTTGTATCGTACTATGGTCCGGCCTTGGGACCTTTACTTGTCAATATTTTTTTTGCTCATCAATTGCATTATCTCAAAAATGTAATTATTTTTTATTTGTATTATGGCTCATTAGTTGTATTTTTAAATAAAAAAATTTTAGAATTTTTCAAAATATCACACGAATAAATATAAGGTCTAAGACTGTTATATTGTTCTGCATTGACTAGTGAAAAATTTACTACTAAACTTTTGATAAGGAATGTGTCATTGGATTCGTCTTATCTCGGGAGTGCTATAGGATACATGAAATGTCAAAATTCATCCCCTCAGCAGGGGATGTGTGGATCCCCCGTAAAGATTAGTATAGGTAAAGAAATCAAAAGTATAAAGATTAATAAAAGTATAGTCACTGCGGTTGATCAGCGTAGTATGATCACATTTAGAGCCGCAACAACCGGGGAGGCGGTCCAAGGAGTCCGGACTTCCCCCCTCCCCTAAAATTATGTGAACCTCTTGTAAAATTATTTAAATTTCCCGTATTTTATTTCACAGAGCACTAGAGACAACATATTTATCTCTATACTACTGGAACCAGTGTAACCAGTAAGAGATAGAAAATATGTTACATACGTGTACGGTGTATATTTGTGCGATAAACTGTGTTTGTGTGAGTAATCGAAGATGGTGGTGGCCGTCACGTAACCCTGCTTCACATACATATGTGTGATACCACAACGCTATGTGGGGGGGGGGTATCATACATATGTGTGATACCACAACGCTATGTTTTGTGACTGACCTACACTCTGCGACTGCCACTGAGAGAGTGACTACTAAGTAGCCTAATGTACACAGAAGTGCACACTACAGATTACACGATAGAAATAGTTGCTGTACCTCTGTACTCTGGGTTTTATTTATATTAAAAAGTAAAGTTTTTTGCGATCTAGTGATATTTTTTATTTGAAAATCGAATTTCGGAGACGATATTGTAAAGAATTTAACTTTACTCTGAAATTAAACTTGTTTGGAATTGGGGTTGCTTGAAACAAACGAAAATGATAAACTTACAAACCTATCTTTATTTAGTTAAGTGCTTTAAACATATATTTAATTACAAATTTTGTTCTTTTTTAATTAAAGAAAGAAAATCTTGTACAATTGAAACATCCCAAAAAAAAATCTTTTAAATTTTACCAAATTTAATCAGAACAATCAGCCAATTTACGAAAAACAGTGGTGAATTTTTATAAGTACAAAATTACAAAATACGAATAATTGAAATATTAGATTCGGTAACTGCAGAACGTTATTGTTCGATGGCTGGAAAACTGGCACTTTTCTTTAACTCAATTTTCACGTTTCACTGTTTAACAATTGAAACTTTCAACTTAACCACACCCTTTTAAATAATGTGTAAATGTTGTGCAACAATACTGACGGACGGAAAAGAACTTGCAACTTTTCACTTAGGCGGGTGGAACTGGAATCTCTGCCTCGGGTCTCTCTTCGCTATAGCTGAAGAGGGCCATTATTCAGAGCCAAAAAGATCTTGGTCAGCAGTGGAACATTTTAGAAAAGTTTTCAACTAGATAATTCTGCAACAAAGTTGCGTTCTAGGAACTGATTACATTTTATTTAATTATTTATGATTGTTTATTAATTTAAGAGTTTTTGAACTGACAGGAAGTTAGTGGCGTGATATTATATACAGGATGTTCATTACATCCTCCACCACTTAAGATAAAAGGGATGGTTCGAAGAATTTCGAATCAGCCCTTTTATTTCAACTAAATTTTTTTTTCTTTGGTAATTTTTTTTTTTGCATCTCATGCTTACTTAGGGTGTCGTACTTAATCAAAATTTTCAAAATTTTGCCAGTTTCCTAACTTTTTTTTTTTGAGTTTCATTTTATTCCGTTCTACATTCACTCTGTAAAACATAAACCTCTTATTCCAAAGATCCCAATAAAACAGTTATTCTTTACGTGTGTACATATCTACTCGTAATTACTTCACAACTCGTTGAAAGAAATTCAACATAAAAAAAAAGAAAAACAATAGTATTTTATCCATTTTAGCGAATTTCCAGAATGGAATTCAGCTATTACAGCCACTGTCATGACGCGACCTGAACTCGGTACCATGGCAGAAATTTGTTTTGAGGTCCCTAGGAACCGAAAATAATATTCACTAAAATTTATATATTTATATATATATATATATATATATATATATATATATATATATATATATATATATATATATATATATTTATATTTATATTTATATATATATATATATATATATATATATATATATATATATATATATGTATATATATATATATATATATATATATATATATATATATATATATATATATATATATATATATATATATATATATGTGTGTGTCCGCACGATAACTCTCGAACGAAATGTCCTAGGTTTACGAAATTTGGTGAGAACGTTGGAAGTCGAAAAATCTTGGATGAGTTCTTCAGCCAGACACGTCGGATGCCAGGAACATGGTTTTTGTTCTTGCAAAAAATTAGTTTTTTGCCAAAATTTCCACTTATCCAAAAATTTTTGCGTAATTTTTTTACACCATTTAAAAGAGAAGAAAAAATTACATAAAAAAGGTCTTTAAACTTTTTTTCTATGTCAACTAGTTTCCGAGAAAAACGATGTTGTTTAGATTGTGATTATTTTATCGTATAAAGTGTGAATTTAATCACATTCTGAGTACATATTCGACACAATATGGATATTTTGTATATAACATATATTATATGCATACGATATCCTTTTTGATACGATCACATAATTTTATTGTGATACATGTATAAGGGTACAAGACCATTTCATTATCCGTACTACCATTATGCGTACGGTTTGTGTGTGTTGTATATACATATACAGTCTACGTGAGAAAATTTTTAAAGTAAACAAAGATTTTTATGTAAACAAGTCTTAAATTTTAGCGAATTTCCAGAATGGAATTCAGCTATTATTTAACATATACAGGCGATTATTTTGAAAGTTAACATAAATATATGATAAAATTTCCAGAATGGAATTCAGCTATTACAGCCACTGTCATGACGCGGGGGGCATGACTTGAGCCCGGGACTATGGCAGAAATTTGTTTTGAGGTCCCTAGAAACCGAAAATAATAGTCACTAAAATTTATATGTATATATATATATATATATATATATATATATATATATATATATATATATATATATAAAATAATAATAATAATAAATAATAAATGTTTATTTGTATTTGACTTTTTACAAAAAGTTTACAAAAGTGTCATATCAAATAGACTAAAATAGATTAGTCAAATAGACTAAAATAGACTATATATATATATATATATATATATATATATATATATATATATATATATATATATATATATATATATATGTGTGTGTGTGTGTGTGTGTGTGTCCGCGCGCTAACTCTCGAACGAAGTATCCAATTTTTACGAAACTTGGTGAAAACATTGAAAGTCCCAAACCCTTGGGTGAGTTTGTCAGCCAGACACGTCGGATGCCAGGAACATTGGTTTTGTTCTTGAAAAAAATTAGTTTTTTGCCAAAATTTCCACTTATTCAAAAATTTTTGAAACCTTGAAAGTCGTCCAAGAATGGAATTCAGCTATTACAGCCACTGTCATGACGCGACTTAAACCCGGGACCATGGCAGAAATTTGTTTTGAGGTCCCTAGGAACCGAAAATAATATTCACTCAAAGGCTATTGGCGGATAAGCATTGGTAGAAATGCTCCCGCACGAATTGTGTTGGTTTTTTTTGTGCTAACTGCTTTCGATATAAGATTACAATTTACTGAGTTTCAACCCTTAAAAACTCACGCTTTGAGGGTAAAAAATTATTTTTTGAAAATCACAAAAAATTTATAACTTTTTAGTGGCTTGACGGATTTTGCTGGAATTTTTATATGTTTTAGATACCTCTATAGTGTACCTCAGAAAAAATTATCAGCTTCAAAAAAAAATTATAACCCCCCCACCCTCCCCCCCCCCAAAAAAATTGTTTAATTTTTCAATATTTTTTTCATCAATTTGTAGCTATAGTACAATCACCAATATTTTTTTGCAGGCTTCCTACTATGACCGATATAACATATAATTTTTTCAGATTTTTTTTCCGGGTGCGTCATAGTTAAAAAAAATTAAATGTCCAAAAAGATTTTTTTTTCGAAGTTATGTTCGTTGTACAATCACCAAAATATTTCTACAGGCTCCTCACTATGATTAATAGAACATATAATTTTTCCAGAATTTTTTTCCGGGTGCATCATAGTTAAAAAAATTGAATGTCCGAGAATATTTTTTAGAGATAGGCATAGGCTTCCGGGTACTCAATCGATTGGAAATCGTTTACACATTTTGAATATGTTCATAAAAACATTTGTGATTGCTTAGTTTTCGAAAAAAAAAAATGGTCGACTCAAATCTTCAAATTCCGCAATCAGCCAAACACTTTGGTGAAAAAAATTTTGGTGATTGTACCATAGCTACAAGTTGATGAAAAAAAATATTGAAAAATTAAACAATTTTTTTTTTTGGGGGGGGGGGGGTATAATTTTTTTTTGAAGTTGATAATTTTTTCTGAGGTACACTATAGAGGTATCTAAAACATATAAAAATTCCAGCCAAATCCGTCAAGCCACTAAAAAGTTATAAATTTTTTGTGATTTTCAAAAAATAATTTTTTACCCCCAAAGGGTGAGTTTTTAAGGGTTGAAACTCAGTAAATTGTAATCTTTAGCCTTATATATATATATATATATATATATATATATATATATATATATATATATATATATATATAGATATATAATTTTTTTACACCATTTAAAACAGAAGAAAAAATTACATAAAATACCCCTGTCGCAGCATCCTGCATAACATAGCGAATTTCCATTTACAAAAGTACGTTTTTCTCGGAAACTAGTTGATATAGAGTAATTGTAAATAAAAAATACCCCTGTCGCAGCATCCTGCATAACATAGCGAATTTCCATTTACAAAAGTACGTTTTTCTCGGAAACTAGTTAATATAGAATAATTGTAAATAAAAAAAAACCTTCTTTATGTGATTTTTCCGCCTCATTCCGCCAAATTTTTTTCACGAATAATGTCCAAAACTCCGTAAACGTTTTCACGAAACATCTTATTTTTAAGAAATTTCGTGAAAACGTTTACGGGGTTTTGGACATTTTTCGTGAAAAAAATTTGGCGGAATGAGGCGGAAAAATCACATAAAGAAGGTTTTTTTTTATTTACAATTACTTTATATCAACTAGCTTCCGAGAAAAACGTACTTTTGTAAATGGAAATTCGCTATGTTATGCAGGATGCTGCGACAGGGGTATTGTAGATATATATGCACTATACACTGATATACAAAGCTTTAGTAACACATTATTACTTATATTTGTTTCTATACACAAAAAGAAAATATGGTAGTATCCTGCCTTGATAGCATAAATAAAACCTGTATATATATAAAAAAAAATTATATCTGTACTCTTGACTGATTTAAAGAATATTTTTCTTTATGTTTTTAGGAGCATCACTGGGCTATTACGTCCCCCTTAAGTCCCCTGCAAGAGTACTCGAAAGGGAATTTTGACGGAGGAAGTTTGTGGCCTTGCCTCCTAGAATGTGCCGAAATGGAAATTGAAAAATTATTTAGTTTATTACCCCCCTCCTATCATGTCATAATCAATTTTAAGGAGCCGCAAAGTTAATTTGAACCAAACGGTCAGAAAACTAAATTTATATTTCCACTTACGCCTACCGCAGCAGGTGTAAGGGTTGGCTCAATTATATGGACTATTTGTTCCTTTAAACGTCTGTTCTCAGCCGCCCAAAGTCTATTTACAAAAAAATAAGGTTGACATCATTGACCGGTATGGCGCACGAGCAACCCCCTTCTCTAAACAACTTAGACCATGAAACGTTTAACAACTTTTTTTTTTGCTCATTCTGGTTTTTTGATACTCGTGCATCCACACAGGTCCCGTGTCGCACTCCAGTGGTCCACATGAAGCCAGGTTTGGCGACGCAGTGTTTGCTTGTCTGTGAGAACAACCCCTTATAAATCCGACTCCCCACACGCGAGTGCCGTATCCAAAAATAGGACATCCGACGTGCTGTTAGGCCAAAATAAAAAAAAATTAAAGTCACATATCAAATTTATTTCGGGATGGACTAGAGAAACAATCATTTGACTAAACAATTTTCGTATCTTTACTACTCTTTAAAGTTTGCATTGATAGCCACCAATTTATAAATTCGCTTTTTTATATTTCAATAAAATTTAATGTCTGTTTCTCTAGTTCCCGAAACGATAAATTGTCACTATCGGTAGATGTCACTTTCACTATTCATTTATAAGTACAGAGAGGGAGAAAGATTTTTTCTTTGTAAAAATGAATCTTGGAACTATAACCATACGTACCCAATTAAAACTTACTAAATTGTGAAATTGTAATGATACTAAAAAAATATCTCTTTTTTCTTCAGCCTAAATTTGACTGGATTTTTTTCTTTTTTTTTTGTTTCTTAATTAAAATCTAAATTTTTGTTTGTTAACTTTATTATCTATTGTTTTTTTTTTTTTTTTTTTTTTTTTTTTTGAATGACAATATTTTTTTTTTCAA
This sequence comes from Brachynemurus nebulosus, assembly GCA_035578155.1. Classification (NCBI taxonomy): domain Eukaryota; kingdom Metazoa; phylum Arthropoda; class Insecta; order Neuroptera; family Myrmeleontidae; genus Brachynemurus; species Brachynemurus nebulosus. The sequence goes on from JAPWDM010000002.1 coordinate 26,682,125, forward strand.
ACTTAAATTTTCGAGAAAAAGAAAGAGCCCATCTCAAAATTATATCTCAATTCAGCAGTAAAAGTTATTTTTGAATAAGTATAAAAAATAGTACAAGTAAAATACTAATATGTAATCGCAAATACTAATAGGTAACGACACAAGATTTATTCTGTATTTCGTTCTTTTTCCGTTTGCCTTAAATGCCACTTTTTTTTCACTTAAAGTCTCTAATATTAATTATCTAATCTTGGGTTTTCAAGTCAGATGTGGGTACAGGTGAGCCTCGGTTTGCGCGTTCACACTTTCACTTCCACGGACACCGTTGTTTACGTCCCAAGTTGTGTTGTTGATGTTGGGAACTTGTTCCTTCGTTCAAGTATTGTCCCCGTTTATTTCCCATGTGATCTAGTTTCTTGCCAACCCAGTACGTTGCCAAACTATTGAAAAATACTGCCAATGGGTGTAAGCTAACACCAGAGATGTCGTACAGTACATAGTGATTTAGGGTGTTAATTTTAAAGTCCATCAATTTAGCAACCACCTGTAGTTCCATAAATTCTGACGATTGTTTGAAAATGTTATGATCCAATTCCATAACCGTGTCGACGTAACTGTTTTTTGCACAAAACTTATTTGAAATTGGTATAAACTACTGGGCAGTTATGAGTTATATTGATTTTGTTTTATCCTTAATTGACCAAATATAGCTTATGGTTGTGGTGCAGGCCTTTCGGACGTAATTTCCAGGGTTGATTCAGTGCACGTACAATTACTAGTAGTGTGTTTGACTGGTGTAAATTTTTTTTTATTCTTTGATTCTCGGCAAACGAAGTACCTCTTCTTTACGTACAGTGAAACTTGTTAATACGGCCCAAATACCAATAATTGTAGACGACATTGTGTTGGCCTATTCCTTCACACATACATTGTTTGACAGAAGACAGGCTCCATCGATATCCACTGACTTCAAAAACGGCTTGGCATACCACAACTTTGACTCGACAATCGTTACTGGACAATTTGTAACTTTTCCAAACTTAATATTAGCAGTAGCATTTTCACAAAATTAAGTGTGTCATCATTCGCATAGTCCAAATTCCAATCTGATCAGCTAGCACTCCGCCTTATATGCAACAGAAAATAGTATATTAAACCGATTGTCCCTACTAATAATTAATTATATAAAAAAAGATTAATACAAGAGGTAGGCAGAATAATCAGTCAACTTAAATAGTTCAATTGTACTTGTTATATTTTTAATTTTTGAGAAGGGGTTTATTTAATTTTTTTTTTACTACAAAGATTTATACACTATGTCACTCATTAACTGTGTTTACATATATCGTCATATGATTGTGTTATGTTTTATTAATTAATAGTTGCAATAATAACCTTGAACTAATTTCTTTTTGAGTTTTGATGATTGAGAAATATTTTTCTTTCAAAGTCAAGTATACCTGCTAAGGAAATAATGTTAAAGACCTATGTTAAAACAGTATGGATCCTTTTTCTTTTGCGTTGGCCAAATAAGTTTTTTTTTACTCATTATTAATTTTTTTCTTTTTAATTGTTTAAATTGCTTTTGGCAACACCTACGGGTGTCGCTCGACATTACCTCTACTTCTTAAATTGTATCTATGACCTGATTGTTCTGCCGTAGTTATGGGTTCGTCAACTAATTCTGGATCGCTAATTATGTCCTCATTTACACTTTTAAAACTATCATCTGGTGAGTTTGCTTCCAATTGTAACTCGCTATCGCTAGACGCCTCTATGTTAGATTGTTCGTCATCTAATATTATTTCACTACTGTCTTTATTAGAATTTCTAGGTTCGTGTAATATTATTGGCGGGACTTCTACATGTTCTCCATCAACCTGTTTTACATTTACGGGTACATAACTTAAGCCCTACTATATCCATATTGGTTAGTTCAAAGGGAGCTAAAACTGAAGGAAAATTTTGTAAGGGAGCAGGTAATCGATTATTTAGTGTTTTTCTTTTATTGCATGAGTCACAGGTTCTAACGTAATGTTCGACATCTTCATTCATATTTTCCCAGTAAAGATGTTCTTTTAACCTATTTAATGTTTTTAGTATATGTGCCGCAAACGGTAAGTCGTGGGAATCATGTATTACCAGTTGGTCATGACGTTCGTTAGTTTTTCTGGTTTTATCAAGGATTTCATCATTATCTAAATAAAATTTTGAATAAAATGGGTTATTTTTAACCGTTTCGAAAATTTTTAAAAGTTTATTATCCTTATATTGTTCGTTCTTAATTAGAGGACGGTCCCAGACGGGAAGATAAGCAACGATGTTAACGACTGTTTCATATGGAATTGTACTTAAAGAGTCGGCATTATTATAAATTTTACCTGGTCTGTACTGAACGTCGAAATTATATTCTGATAATAATATTGCCCATCGTGCAAGTCGTGAATTTAATGTCTTTTTTATATTTCAATAAAATTTAATGTCAGTTTCTCCAGTTCCCGAAACGATAAATTGTTACTATCGGTAGATGTCACTTTCAGTATTCATTTATAAGCACAGAGAGAGAGAAAGATTTTTTCTTTGTAAAAATGAATCTTGGAGCTATAACCATACGTACCCAATTAAAACTTACTAAATTGTGAAATTGTAATGATACTAAAAAAATATCTTTCTCTTTTTTCTTCAGTCTAAATTTTACTCGATTTTTTCTTTTTTTTGTTTCTTAATTAAAATCTAAATTTTTGTTTGTTAACCTTATTATCTATTTTTTTTGGATGACACATTAAAATATTTTTTTTAAACAAATTTTCGAGAAAAAGAAAGAGCCCATCTCAAAATTATATCTCAATTCAGCAATAAAAGTTATTTTTGAATAAATATAAAAAATAGTACAAGTAAAATACTAATATGTAATCGCCTCCTTTAATTTTTCTTTCATACTTATATTTTCCTGTTTTAATTTTAGTACTTCATTTTTCAGTGACAACACCGCCTTAATTAATTCTCTTTCTTTTTTAAGTTCAGTAACCTCATTCATTAACACTTCAATATTTTTATTTAATTTGCCTAATTTAGCTGACACGTATTTATTACTATCTCTAATACATTGATTACTTATTACCGGGCTACTCAAAGTTGTATTCGCATATTCTTGATCAATTAAATTTAATTCATCTACTAAATTATACTCAACCCCATTTAATTCTACAATATTTTTTAAAAAATCAATCTTTGCCTGAAATGCTTTCAACAAATTTCTACCAATTATTCCATCAACCTGAATACACAACTGAGAATCTGATATTAACACTACATCAAAATCCAGTTTATCACGTTCTATTTGAAACGTTACTGTTACATTTCCTAAGTCGGACAAAATTTCTCCTGAGACACGTCTCAATACATTATTTGTTTTAAAACATTTAGGTTGACTTTTACCGATAGAACTTTCCTTAATTATACTCACTGCAGCCCCAGAATCTACCAGCAGGGTTAAATATTGATCATTTACAATTAAATTTACGTAGCAATTTGGAACACTATTACAATGTTGGGATACACTGTTTAAGGTTTTAGAGGTGTAAGGGTTAAGTTTTAGACTTTGTTTTATTGTTTGCGTTGGTTCGCGTTGGAATAACTGATTTCGCTCGTACGCGCAACTGGTGGTAGGGTAGAGTTTAGCTTTCCCCTTCCTAAAAAAGATGGCTGCGTATCGTTGTTTGGCTCTTGCCTAGACCGATTGTTGCAAGAATACGACGGATCATTGTTAACCCGTGTATTGTTACTTCTTTTATTATTGCGCTACCTGTTGTTGTCTGATTTATTACTTTTACCCTTATAATTGGACCTACCATTATTAAAATTTTTACCTTTATAATTCGGGTTCCTAAACGTTTGCTGTTGATTACTGTAATAGTTAGTTTTGAAACCTCTTGTATCATTAAATTGATATTTGCAGTCTCTAACTAAATGACCAATTTTGTTACATCGAAAACACCTACTTTGACTGGCAATAGTATTTGATTTCTTGGTACTTTTGAGGACTCAAAATTTTCAAGTTTGTTTCGGCTTGTTGAGCCAATTCAGTTACCTCATTAAATGTGATTTTACGATTTTTACTAATTTCTAACAATATCATTTGCCCTATTTCTTTAAGTAAGCCCTTTTTAAATTGTAAAATTAAATCTCTGTTATGTCGTTCTTTGACAAATTCCGCCCTACTTGGTATTTCGGATTCAATTTTAAGCTCCTCTTTTAGTACATTATTACCCGGAATTTCTAATCTTGTTGCATACTGATCTACGGTTTCTTTGCTACGTTGGTTATATTTACTAAAATTTTCTAAACTTTGACCGGGTACTAAACTAGGTGTGTATTTCTTGATAAGTGCCTCTTTTAATTGTTTAAACGTTAGCTGATCATCACTTAACGATGGTTCTGATTCGACAAATTTATAAGCATCGCCGGTTAACTGATATTTAATTACTATAATTGTTTGTAATTCATCCCATTTATCTAATGTTACTCTCCTTGTTATTTTTGTTAAAAATTCTTTAATATTTTCGTTTGGTTTACCAGAAAATTCTGGTAAGGCAACTAGTACTTGGCCAGAACCGTAACTAAAATTTGAAACGATATTACCGGTTCCGGACGTGGATGGTTGATTGTTAGGTACTAGCGTTATTAGTTTTTAGATGTGCAACAATTGTTGCGACAAACGGAGCTACCTGGACTGGCTGTACATTCTCTACATTTATTTCGTTTTTCTGCATTTTGTTGTTACTTTAGATGATAATCCCCAAAATTATCGTTTTGAATTGTTAATCTGTTTAGTTATAAATCGAGATGCTTCAACTGAAATAACAATATTAATATGTTGAAACTTAAATTACTATTAATTTTTTTTTTTTTTGACAAAAATTAATTTCTTTCTTTCTTTAAATTTTTTTTTTAATTCTTTAGAAACAAAATTGCTGGTTCCTGCCACCACCCTTATGGGAAATTTATTGTATAAATTTACTCTTTATTTTTCTCTTTTTTTTTGTTTATAAAAGAAACTTAACCGTTTTAAGTGGTTAGCGTTTTTGGTTCAAGTTTTACCAGTCTTCAACGGTGGCAGGGCTAAAAGATTCGTATCCACCAGCCTGCCACCAAATTGTAAAAAATTTAACTTTACTCTGAAATTAAACTTGTTTGGAATTGGGGTTGCTTGAAACAAACGAAAATGATAAACTTACAAACCTATATTTATTTAGTTAAGTGTTTTAAACATATATTTAATTACAAATTTTGTTCTTTTTCAATTAAAGAAAGAAAACCTTGTACAATTGCAACATCCCAAAAATAATCCTTTAAATTTTACCAAATTTAATCAGAACAATCAACCAATTTACGAAAAACAGTGGTGAATTTTTATAAGTACAAAATTTATACTTAAAAACACAAAACAATTCTTAAACAACGAATAATTGAAGTTTTACTTACATTAATTAGATTCGGTAACTGCAGAACGTTATTGTTCGATGGTTGGAGAACTAGCACTTTGCTATAACTCAATTTTCACGTTTCACTGTTTAACAATTGAAACTTTCAACTTAACCACACCCTTTTAAATAATGTGTAATTGTTGTGCAACAGTACTGACGGACGGACAAGAACTTGCAACTTTTCCCTTAAGCGGGTGGAACTAGAATCTCTGCCTCGGGTCTCTCTTCGCTATAGCTGAAGAGGGCCGTTATTCAGAGCCAAAAAAGTCTTAGTAACCAGTGGAACATTTTAGAAAAGTTTTCAACTAGATAATTCTGCAACAAAGTTGCGTTCTAGGAACTGATTGATTACATTTTATTTAATTATTTATGATTGTTTATTTGTGATCAGTTTGACTGAGTTTTTGAATTGACAGGAAGTGATTTAGTGGCGTGATATTATATACAGGGTGTTCATTACAATATTTTTGTTAACATTTTCCAATGTTACCGGAGAATTGCATTATCAAAAAAAAAGATTATTTAAATTTTTGTTAAACTCCTCTGCAGATTTGTAGTTGTTGCGCCCCTGATCACAATTAAATCTACAATAGTTCAAATCTAATTTGGCTGTAGGTATTTATATTTATCGCACAAGTTTACAAACCATTTTTAATAACTTTTGAATAAAAAATATTAATTTTGGTGTTTATTAAAATATTTTTTGAATATGACTATGTACTGTATGTTCATATGGATATCTAGAATATAACAAATCTTGATATACATAAACATATATATTACGATTGTTTTTAGGTCATTCGCTTATATATATATATATATATATATATATATATATATATATATATATATATATATATATATATATATATATATATATATAATATGGTTATTACTTCATTACGTATATTTATGTATGCTAAATTCTGGAAATGTTCCAAATGAAATATGTACTTGAATTTTCAAGTGGCCAAGTTTGTATTTTGTATGGTTTATACATAATTGACGTATCCAATTAAAATTGCATTATGAATTATATTTTAGAAATTTTTTATGTAAATATGTAAAAAAATTAATGAATATTTTATACAATATTATGTTTGTAATATATATATATATATATATATATATATATATATATATATATATATATATATATATATATATATATATATATATATATATATATATATATATATATATATATATATATATATATATAGCCTGCTATCATTGTGACGTCCATAAATTGACCATTTTCTATCCCTGTGACGTCCGGCTATAATCTGACGTCCATATTTTACGTTCATTAATAAAATTTCTTCAAATAATATAACACCTCGCACTGATAGTGTAAACAACGATTTAAATGTCAAACTATCGAATACTCTTTGTCGATTCTTGTTACAATACTTTGGGTTTTTTTAACAACGAAATTTTGAAAGCACAATTGGAGGTCTGTTTGATAGAAAGGTAAAAGTTTCCATTTAGTTCAATTAAATTCCGTCTTTAAAAGAGGCGCCACTAGTATTGTATATTTTATGTATATTTTTTGTACATTTCATACGACGTTTGACGTCCGGTGTAAACTGAAATATTGTCAACACTGAGTAGTAGGAATATGGGCATCCTGGGCCTTCACCCCTCCATCCGATTTTTTGAGCGACTTTCGGAGGAGGTAGCGCAATTGAGGCTGTTCTAGAAACCTCCGGCGATGGGTGGAGGTCTCAAATCTAACGGAACCTAAACGAACCTAAGAATTATACTTTTTCACTACTAGATGGCGCTGTTCGTATAATCTTTACTACTAGATGGCGCTGCTAGCCTGGATACTAGCGAACTCTGTGCGTAAATTTGAAAAATTGTCAATAGATGGTGCTCAAAAACCTTTGATAGTTATACTTTTCATTACTAGATGAAGCTGAACACTCGAGAACCCTATAATTGTATATAGCTGATGCTGCAAAATCCTTTGATAGTTATACTTTTCACTACTAGATGACGCTGGACACTAGAGAACTCTGTAGTAAATGTGAAAAATTGTCAATTGATGGCGCTGAAAATTCTTTGATAGTTATACTTTTTACTAATAGATGGCGCTGCTAGCCTAAACACTAGCGAACTCTACACCTAGATTCAGAATTCCGCCTGAAACAGGTTTAAACTTCTATGATTGTATAAAAATTTATATATATATATATATATATATATATATATATATATATATATATATATATATATATATATATATATATATATATATATAAATTGTAATCATATTATGTATTAATTTTAAATAAATTTATTAAAAATAAAAAAAAACGTATTTTTATTTTAGTGGAAAACCTGTACAAATATATATATACAAATTTGTACAGGTTTTCCACTAAAATAAAAATACGTTTTTTTTTATTTTTAATAAATTTATTTAAAATTAATACATAATATGATTACAAAGCAATTTTTATTTGCATGTGCGCGGCGTCAGTATGTCGCGACATTGAAATATGATACTTCCGTTAAATCACAGAAAATGTCACCTACTTTGGTAATATGATACATGTACACGAAAACCTGTTCTGTCAACAACAATTTAAAAAAAATATTTTTTGAGAATGAATTGGAAAATTCGAGAAAAGCTCACGGGATTTTGATAGCATCGGAAAAAATTTATGAGTTTTAATACTGTATTTATTTTGTAGCTATATTTAATAAATCCTTTTTATCTATATCACATCCTTAAAAGTCTAAAATAATTATATATGCTGGCAAGTTTTGAAATGTATATGATAAAAATACTATTACACTTTATTAATAAGGACCATCAGAAAATAAAAAAATAATCTCAGCGCTCGTATACTTATGGATGCAACTGTACAAACGATAATTTTTTTAATAAGCATCCGGCCTCAAAGGTCACTTTGTAATTAATACATATATTATTACAAAGCAATTTTTATTTCCACGTGCATGACATCGGTATGTCGCACCCTTCAAATATGATGACGTCAGCAATTTGATAAGTATAAATAGAAGTATGGTTTTTTTTTTTCACTCACAATTTGATTTGAAACTTTGGTTAAAACATTAAAAACTTATTGCTGCAAAAAATTTTTTAATTGTTGTGTCAAAAATTAATTATTGCGAAAATGGATTCCATTACTACTGGCGCTTCATTTGGAAACAGAAACTTAGTGCAACAAATGGTGTCAAATTTCATGACACAATTAAACAACCTTGGTTCTATCAAACGGTGGATTAAACTTTCTGATATGGAGATTGGACAAATATATAAAATAATGGGTGCAAGTCAACTACCATCAAGATTCGATTCATCGAAAATGAAGACAGTTTTAGAACTGGAGATCGGCTACATATCTTTGCCAGCAAGATTTGATAATCTCAACGAACAGATGCTCGCGTGGCTACAGAACAATCCGCAATTGGGAGTAATAAACCATGGACCAATCGGGCTAACTCATAAATTGCAATTCAAAACGTTGGATCTTCTTGAAATTGCAATTCAAAACTTTGGATCTTCTTGAAAATTCTAAATTTAAATTCATTATTTTTGTAAGAAATCTTATTATTGTTTACATGTTAAAAGTAATTATTGTATTTCGCCAATTAATAAATTTTTAATAGTGTACCTATTATTTAAACTATACTTAATAAAAAAAAATTAAAAAAAAAACGATCTTTTTTATTTACACCCATCCCTAAAAATAAATCAAACTAATTTTTAATATTATACCTTAAACTTGATTCGAATATAAAAATTCACATAATTTATGATGTGGTCAATTAATTAACCCTTATGTAATTTAATTGCCTATATTCAGGGGCCTGTAGGACTCACTCCCAAAGACTTACTCCCAAAGAGAGACTCCTTGGGAGTCTCTCCCAAAGAGTTACTCCCAAGGAGTTACTTCCAAAGAGTTACTCCCAAGGAGTTTCTCTCAGAGTTACTCCCAACAAAGAGTTACTCCCAAAGAGTTACTCCCAATGAGTCACTCCCAAGGAGTTACTCCCAAAGAGTTACTTCCAAGGAGTTACTCACATAGTCATTCCCAAAGAGTCACTCCCAAGAGGTCACTCCCAAAGTGTCACACCTAAAGAGTTACTCCCAAAGAGTTACTCCCAAAGAGTCACTCCCAAAGAGTTACTCCCACCGAGTCACTACCAAGGAGTTACTCCCAAATAGTTATTCCCAACAAATAGTTACTTCCAACAAAGAGTTACTCCCAAAAAGTCAATCCCAAAGGTTTACTCCCAAAGAGTTACTCCCAAGGAATTACTCCCAAAGAGTTACTCCCAAAGTGTCACTCCCAAGGAGCCGCTCCCAAAAAGTCACTCGCTAAGAGTCACTCCGTAGGTATATATAAGACTCATCCCGCGGAATCTTAAGTCAGTCGAGTTCAGTTGAGCTATTCGTTAATAAGTTGCAATCGTAATACTGTTAAGCTTTGGATAGTTGTGAATTTTGTGGTATGAAATTTTGGCGAAATTTTAATATCTCACGTCATTTAATAATTCAACATAATTCGTCCGAGAATGATAAAAATGATAAAAATGGAATAAGTAAATTTGAAAATTCCACTAAACAGTCAGCGAATAAAGAGACCCACAACGCGGAGAACAGGAGATTTTCAAGACAAAGTGAATCGTCAAACTTTAATGATGAAGATGATGATAGTGAAAACGAATATAGCTTTGGAGCAAGAAATGACATTGAAGAAGAGAAGAAAGATAAACCAGTATTTAAAAATCAGGACGAAGATGACAAAAATGATTCTAAAAGAAACTTGAATACCTTTAATGAAAGTATGATAGCTGCAATAGAAGCAATCAGAAGTAAATTCCATGCTTTAAAAAACTCGCATAATATTCTACATTCGGTGAATGTCGAAGATAATCGATCTGGTGAACAAAAGCATTTACCATCACCTGATAATTACAAAGAAACAAGTTTTGCGCCAGAAGTGGCTGGTCTCTTGCAAACTGCTCTAGACATATTAATGATCAAAGAGCTTCAGAACGCATGCGCAAAGGATGACGAACAAGAGGATAACAATTCAGCAGAAAAGGAACGATCTTCTAAATACTAAATGCTATTTATAAAAACAAAATTAACAAAATATTTACAATTTATATATATTTTAAATATTTACAATTTATATATATTTTAAATTATAAATATTTACAAAATATTTATAATTTAAAATATATATATATATATATATATATATATATATATATATATATATATATATATATATATATATATATATACAATATTAACAAAAATAAAAATCTTTTATTTTATAATAACCCGCATGGGAGAGTTTTAAGTCTGATTTCCTATAACTTTTTGGAAGTGACTCTCTGGGAGTAACTCTTTGGGAGTGAATCCTTGGGATTGACTCTTTGGGAGTGACTCTTTAAGAGTAACTTCTTGGGAGTAACTCCTTGGGGGTAACTTTTTGGGAGTAACTCTTTGGGTGTGACTCTTTGGGAGTAACTCCTTGGGAGTAACTCTTTGGGAGTGACTCCCAAGGAGTCTCTCTTTGGGAGTGAGTCCTACAGGCCCCTGAATTTAGACAATTAAATTACATAAGGGTTAATTAATTGAACACAACATAAATTATGTGAATTTTTATATTCGAATCAAGTTTAAGGTATAATATTAAAAATTAGTTTTTTATTTATTTTTATGGATGGGTGTAAATAAAAAAGATCGGTTTTTTTTTAATTTTCTTTTATTAAGTATAGTTTAAATAATAGGTACACTATTAAAAATTTATTAATTGGCGAAATACAATAATTACTCTTAACATGTAAACAATAATAAGATTTCTTACAAAAATAATGAATTTTTTTTTAAATTTAGAATTTTCAAGAAGATCCAACGTTTTGAATTGCAATTTCAAGAAGATCCAACGTTTTGAATTGCAATTTATGAGTTAGCCCGATTGGTCCATGGTTTATTACTTCCAATTGCGGATTGTTTTGTAGCCACGCGAGCATCTGTTCATTGAGATTATCAAATCTTGCTAGCAAAGATATGTAGCCGATCTCCAATTCAAAAAAACTGTCTTCATTTTCGATGAATCGAATTTTGATGGTAGTTGACTTGCACCCATTATTTTATATATTTTTCCAATCTCCATATCAGAAAGTTTAATCCACCGTTTGATAGAATCAAGGTTGTTTAGTTGTGTCATGAAATTTGACACCATTTGTTGCACTAAGTCTCTGTTTCCAAATGAAGCACCAGTAGTAATGGAATCCATTTTCACAATAATTAATTTTTAACACAACAATTAAAAAAATTTTTGCAGTAATAAGTTTTTAATGTTTTAACCAAAGTTTCAAATCAAATTGTGAGTGAAAAAAAACCATACTTCTATTTATACTTGCTATCAGATGCTATCCGATGCTATCAAAATCGCATGAGTTCTTCTCGATTTTTCCAATTCGTTCACAAAAAATATTTTTTTCATTGTTGTTGACGGTTCCATTGTTGGAAATTGTATTGTTGCTATTAGCTCGAGAATTTTTGAATTGTTTTAAACATTAAGGTAAATTTTACCGCTAACACAGGTTCTACTGTATTATGTAAAAAGGGCGGAATCAGAACAGGTTTTACTGTACATGTATCATATTACCATAACACGTGACATTTTCTGTGATTTAACGGAAGTATCATATTTCAATGTCGCGACATACTGACGCCGCGCACATGTAAGTAAAAATTGCTTTGTAATCACATTATGTATTAGTTTTAAATAAATTTATGAAAAATAAAAAAAATGTGTTTTTATTTAGCGGAGAACCTGTACAAATTTTCAGATAAAAATATATAAATTTTTATACAATCATAAAAGTTTAAACCTGTTTCAGGCGGAATTCTGAATCTAGGTGTAGAGTTCGCTAGTGTTTAGACTAGTAGCGCCATCTATTAGTAAAAAGTATAACTATCAAAGAATTTTCAGCGCCATCTATTGACAATTTTTCAAATTTACTACAGAGTTTTCTAGTGTTCAGTGTCATCTAGTAGTGAAAAGTATAACTATCAAAGGATTTTGCAGCATCTGCTATATACAATTATAGGGTTCTCGAGTGTTCAGTTTCATCTAGCAGTGAAAAGTATAACTATCAAAGGTTTTTGAGCACCATCTATTGAAAATTTTTCAAATTTACGCACAGAGTTCGCTAGTATCCAGGCTAGAAGCGCCACCTAGTAGTAAAGAGTATCCGAACAGCGCCATCTAGTAGTGAAAAAGTATAATTCTTAGGTTCGCTTAGGTTCCGTTAGGTTTGAGACCAAAACATTCCTCCACCCATCGCCGGAGGTTTCTAGAACAGTCTCGATTGCTTTACCTCCTCGCAAGGTCGCTCAAAAAATCAAATGGAGGGGTGGAGAACCCAGAATGTCCATATTCCTACTACTACACTGTATCTATAAAATATATAGGTACTTAATATTTAATGCTGAAAAGTGATTCTACGTTAGGTAATAATTCGTTCGGTGTTCAGTGCCTTTTAGATGTTGTTCATAAGAATTCAAATTTATATCAACAGTGACCGGTGGATTATTTCCTATAGAATACGTAAGAATAAAATATTTTTACTTATAACGTAAAAGCCCCTATACCCGAACACTACTTTTAGGTGTGTAATTAAACTGGCTTATAAAAATTGACAAATAAATTAAACAGCCATTTTTTTCTTAATAAGCATGAAAGAAAGTTTTCTTTAATCCAATGAATATGTTTTTAAAAAAATACAACAATATACAAACAGACGTGTGATATGAATAATACGACACATTGAGTGACATCTAGACGTCAAAGTAGGAAACATAGAATCGTTTAAGTATTAGACGTAAATAAAGGATCAAAATACCTACTGTTTTCAACAAAAATTGTTTAATATATATATATATATATATATATATATATATATATATATATATATATATATATATATATATATATATATATATATACTACTCAAAACAAAATAAGGGCCACTCATGTTTTGCTGCATAAGTTTATTTTTATGTAAGTTACAGTATAAGGTATGTTTACATTTAATTAAGGAACTAATTTTTTACTAAATAAAATTAATTTTAATAAGATTAAATAAAAAATTAATCCATAATTACATTTTTTTAGGATTTTATCATTTTTATAGTCATTTTTAGTCATCAACAAACGTTCACGCTTTGAGTAAAAGCACACATTATGCAACTTTTCGGTGATTTAATATCGAGTATGCCCTCCCCTTTTTAAAACACATTCTTGAAGCCTCCTCAGCATGCTTTCAATAAGATGCCTAACGGTTTCATCAGGAATCTCCCCCCAACATCTTCTCAAGACATCAATCAGTTGTTGTTGGGTGTGCACATCCTCTCCGGCTGCTCTGACTCGCCGTTTTAATTGATCCCAAAGATGTTCTATTGGGTTCAAGTCAGGGCTATTTGCAGGCCATGGTAAAACCTGTATATTAGCCTCCCTGAGGGCAGTTGTCGTCGCTCGAGCGGTATGCGCTCGGGCATTATCCTGCATCAGGATAAATCCGTCGGCCGCTCGTTGTCCAAAGGGGATCACATGGGGTCTGACAACCTGTTCGATGTAACATTGAGCCGTTACAGTATCCTCGTTCAGGAAAACAACCTCAGTTTTGCCTTGCAAACTAATTCCACCCCAGACCATGACATTAGGACCGCCAAATCTGTCGCGTTCATGAATGTGACGATCAGAAAACCTTTCCCCACTTCTTCTCCACACTCTTACACGTCGATCATCACTAAAAAACTTCACATTGCACTCATCCGTGAAGAGTACGTGACGCCATTCCTCCAAGCCCCATTCAAGGTGTTCACGTGCAAATCTTAAACGGTTGGCACGATGCGCTCCGGTCAGTTTGGCACGGATTACTGGTCTTCTTGAACGTTGTTGGTCTTCATGCAAACGATTTCGTATTATCTGATTACTGACAACAGTACCAGTAGATCGATATAAGCGATTTTGCAGAGTACCTGCGGTAACAGTCGGCTCACGTCGTGCACACAGTCGAATGTAATGGTCTTCACGGGCAGTGGTAGCACGAACTCTTCCTGACCCACGGCGCCGGGTTACACTACCGGTCTGCTGATACCGATTCCAAACATTTTGAATAGCCCTTCGTGAACAACCCAACTGCAGAGCTACGGAACGCTGAGATTGACCACCCTCAATCATCGTTACGGCTCTGGTAGCAGTAGCTTCGTCCATATGGTGTAGAATTCTCGGCATTGTAAAAATAAATGATTGAATAACACGCCAAACTTCAAAAAACAACCTCAGCAATCAATAATCTAGCGCAAACTGATTTAAAATCAAATTCAAAAAAATAAGTAAAACTAACCAGTTGACGCTGTGCGAGACAAAAAAACGTTTAAATCTTCCCCTCAACAATAATATCACTTAAACCTAACTGTTATCATTTACTCAACCACTTTATATCATAACAACAGTCAGTTAGAAAAGTTATTTTGACGTGGATCGACATAAATCAGTTTTAAAATACAAACTTTCAAGTGGCCCTTATTTTGTTTTGAGGAGTATATATATATACATATATATATATATATATATATATATATATATATATATATATATATATATATATATATATATATATATATATATATATATATATATTTCTTTAGTTAAGTAAGGAAACATTAAATGTGAGGTGAATTTAAACTAAAAAATTATCATTCTATTAATAATAATTTTTGTTATCAGAGGTTTTTTTCAGAAATAACTTCATTAATATATAAATGTCAAAACTGTTCGGACATATGATCGCGTTCCGGTATAAGGGCTTTTACGTTATATGGAAATAAAAAACGTTGCTTGCTACTTGTGTGTATTGTATATCGCGCGTTTTCTGTCTCAACCTCCTATAATGTTTTTTGACGGTTTTGAGTTAGAAAGTCATACATGTACATAATTTACTTCCCCATATGATGCACTAATTGTAAGGAATATTGCAAAATAATTATTTACAAATGGAAAAATAATTATTCAATTTAATACAAACTTATACGACATGAATTAAGTGTAGTTTTCTGACAAAACTTGGTATACTAGTTTGTGTAATAGTTGTTTGTGTATTAAGAGCGCAAAATGGTGCATTGCTGCTAGATTGAGAATGTTGACGCGCGACGCCGCCAGGCGGAGCGCGGTGTTCTCATGAGAGCGGCAATGTCATTTTGTGCTCGAATTACGCGCAAAATTTTTTCTACAATCTTATAAAATGTATTTTTTATTTAAAAGATACACTTGAAAAAATAATAATGGACGTTAATATTTACTTTAATATTATAATTATTGCAGCTTCAGAAATATCTGGAGGTGTATTTGAGAAATTTCTGTCACTAGTACATATTTCCATCATATATGTATAAGTGAAATAATGAAAGAGATAAAGCCAAGAAGACGGAAATTATTTAAATTCATAAGTGATGAAGCATAGTTAAACTTAACTGAAATGCACCATACATGTTATATATAAATTAGTACAGTACGCTTCAAAAAGTGATCGAACACTCTCACCCAGGGGAGAGGGTGCCCACACTTAATGTTGTGGTACACTGGCGTGTCAAAAGTGTGCCCCCTTTGATCAAGGTGCCCGATCATTTTTTGAAGCGTACTGTACTTATTTAAGCGAGCGCGTATTGGAGTCAAATTTCAAGATTTGTACGTGCACAAAATAAGTACAGTACGCTTCAAAAAGTGACCGGACACCTTAACGGGGGGGGGGTGCCCACATTTTTGACACGGCAGTGTACCACAACATTAAGCACAGTACGGCGTCAAAAGTGTGGGCACCCTTCCCCTGGGTTAGAGTGTTGGATCACTTTTTGACACGTACTGTACTTATTTATATATAATATGTACGTGTTTATATAGTAAAAAATATTTACCAGCCCCTCAAATAAAAGTTTACCAACGCTCCTGACCTTCCAATTTTACGTAGGTACTTCCCCTTAAATTTGCACCTACCACTACGTACCATTGGATTTATGATGTACAACACCTGCGAACTCTAGTGTCAGATAGTTGTATCTTGGTCTAGTACGAGGGTATGTATGCTGATAAAAATGTTACTATTTCCAAAAATGATTTTACACAAACTAGTATACCATATACCATGTTTTGTCAGAAAACTAAATTTAGTTCGAGTTTAAGCGTAGCAAATTTGAAAAATGTAGTCTCGAGGAAAATGCGTTTAAAATTTAAGTTACTGGTTAGACTATCGGAATATACAAAAAAAAAAAAATATCGACTTATTTCACAAACTCGTATGTTGAAGAAAAAAGTGGGCAGCAAACTCGTACTTACTAAAAACAACGATAGCTTGTAATTTAAAATATTTAAATGTCTGCTTCATGTCTACATAGGTAGCAAACATCAAAAAGTGTAACATACATAAATCTTAAATTCATAGTAATGAAAATACAGTATTTAATATGTTTTTTGTGTTCCTGAAAACTGCGATTTTTGATCTACGTGTTTGGGACAGAAAACGCGCGATATTCAATTTATTATACTATTGCCATTAAGTAAAAGATGTACGCTTTCAAAACTTCAGTAACAAAGTCACGGAATGTCGGTACTTTAAATGAATTTTTTATCATATTACATAATGCAATAAAATTTTTAGCCATATTACATAATGCAATAAACTATTAATGTGGTAACAGCTAAAAATTAGTGATAAACCTGTTCGAGTAATTCAATAATTTAATCTCAATATATTCAAAAAACTAATAACATTAGTAAAATAATTTCTTTTTCTTAAAAATCATTTCTAGCAAATAAAATTTTAAAAAAAAAAGTTCGTTACAAACATTGTTACTGAAAAATTATTAAAAATCATTTCATTACATATGTATATTTTCATTTAGTTATAAATATAATTCTCTACTTCTTAAAATCTAATTCTTAAAGTATGGATCAATAAATCATATGAAGGTAATTTTCCATTTCCTCAATTAACAATCGATCGCAGTAAAAAAAAGTTTTGTTTTTTAACGGGTATACTACACCGAACTACAACATGTATCTTATACAGATACTTTTCTAAACTATTGTATTTCAATTCGAATAAAAAAAACGATGTTTTAATAAAACATAACAGTTTTTTGAGATTCAAACTAAAAAAAAAAAACGTATTAGAGTACCTATTAGTAACAAAAACCCACCTACTATTATATACTCATACTATTTGCAAAAGAGAACCTGAATGAATCTAATTTAAATCCGGCAACACCATCGGACGTCAGTCTGTGCATTATGTGAATATAAATATTCGTTTCGGACGTAAAAATTTTGTAAATATAAAATATAAAAATATCCTGTGGACGTCATATGGCAGTAAGGTGAAAAGATGTCACAATGATAGTGAGATGAAAGTTTTCCATCTGAAGTCAACCAAAACAAAAACGTACCACATATTATCATGTTGAAAGACGCAGTATACAAATGTTAAATATTATATATATATATATATATATATATATATATATATATATATATATATATATATATATATATATATATATATATATATATATATATATATATATATATATATATATATATATATATATATATATATATATATATATATATATATATATATATATATATATAAGAACTCTGCGATTTTGAGGGTAAATGAGAGTAAATTGTCCATATGAGAGTTATATGGTAAGGTAGCCTTTCATGAAGAAATTTTCCAATTTTAGTTGCAGGGGTTAGTTTCGGAAATATGGAAGTCAAAAGAGTATCATCCCAAATGACTTCATATGGAAAGCCAAGAATGTAGCTATTAATCGAATTTCGACGTTTGGTTAGAACGTCACAGAATATCACAGATTTTTTCTGAACGCCTTCCATCTACAATGTCTGAGAAAGTTCTAGATTCTAGAATATACCTGAATGTTATAGAATTTTTACACCAAACTTTCATGTTGTTTCAATATTTCCGTTTTTTGTGTCACGCCTACAGACTTCTTAAAAACTTAAACCTATTCCAAATCTTAAATATATCTCAGCCTTCTGGAGCGATTTGGGGGAGGTAGTGAGCAGAAAAAGTGTCTTTGAAAGGTCGGACATGCTCACAGCCTCCCAGAATAAACCTAATGGGCTGCAATTTTGTATATTGATTAAATTAATACAGTCGAGTACCTGTTATAAGACTGCCCTTTATATATAAAACTATTTCCCTGAATCAGCAGTTACATCTTTCCCAACTTAATCACTTTTTCGAGTTTTGTGCCAGACCACTCCTTATAAGACTATGTTGGAACTGTCAAAATTGTAAAATAATTGTAAGTATAGGATTGCAGCACTGAAATAAAATAGTGTAATAAGGGGCAGTCTTATAACAGGTATTCGACTGTACTCATCGAGCGACAAAATTAACTGCGCGGTAGTGAGGACACAAAAATTCTGATAAAAATTTCCCTTACATCCCCTAGACTAGTCTTATAACGGGCATTCGACTGTATTTAGGGTGTACCATTTGGGGATTTAAATTTTTACCCTCACTCCCACCATTTTACATTAAAATGTCATCTTTTCTTTTGTTTTTCGGTGACTCTGACACGCCTACAGATTTTCTAAATAAACATGGAGGGCTGAATATAATCAATATATGAATAGAACTAGCATCCAGGGTTTGAGGGTTACAATTTTTAACTTTCATCCCCACCGTCTTACACGAAAATTTCATGTTTCTTCGAGGTTTCTTGGCATGCATACAGTCTCTG
Organism: Brachynemurus nebulosus; assembly: GCA_035578155.1. Lineage (NCBI taxonomy): Eukaryota > Metazoa > Arthropoda > Insecta > Neuroptera > Myrmeleontidae > Brachynemurus > Brachynemurus nebulosus. The sequence continues at coordinate 26,701,424 of JAPWDM010000002.1, forward strand.
AAAAAAAACGCAGAGGGCTAAAATTTGGTATATGGCTTTAATTGGTATCCAAGGTGTGCTCTATAGGGAATCTACATCCCGCCCCGACTTCTAGCACAGTTATACTACAATTTTATGGTTTTTCATGATTTTTAGCTGGTCTGGCACGCTTACAGACTCTTTGAATGAACCTAGAGGGTTGAAATTTTGTATATGAATTGAGATGCCATCCAAAGTGTATCTTTTGTGAGAAAAACTTTAAATTGACACAACATTTTATTTTTAGAGAGCTTTTTGTTTATGTGTTTAAGTCCAGGGTATAAGTTTTGAAATATTGTAGATATGCATTAGTAAATTAAAATTTGATTAGCATATATGAAAACTACATGAAAAATACTAGTTTACCTGTTTTTGCTCAAGGTTGTAATTTAAAGCTTAAAGTCTTAAAATAGGACAGGTAATTTAATTAAGTTGTGTATCCTATAACGTGTGTCCCCATAAACGTTTTCAACGTTAATTCTGAAATACCAAAAATTGTGGAACTAATATTGATTCATAAATACTTGTGGCGAGTACATCATTTATACCAGGGAACCCTATTTGGCGTTCATTAGTTTATAATACCCTCTAAATTATATGGAATCTTGTAAGTTTAATATCATTATTCTTCTTGCTTAGTGCTTCTGCACAAATAATCTAATTTAAGCGAATCTGTATTTTTTACTATTTTTTTTCTATTAAGGGGACCACTAGTGTGACCCCCTGAAAAAAGGTGATTTTTGGGAACTTTTTCGTTGATATATAATAAATTCAAGGTAAAATTTTTGGACAAAAAAAGTGAGTTATTCGAGATCTCCGAAGGCTCCAAACAAAAAAATTCCCCCACTGCTGCAGTGATAGCGACTTTCACAGTGCCTGAAATCAAAAAACCAAAAAGCCTATTAAACTAGAAGGTATTTCCCGTGCCGTGAACTTTAATCGAAAAAAAAAGTTGAAAGTTAACAAAATGGCAGAGTTTTTTTTAAAAAGTTTCAAATTTTGCTCGAAAATTTGATGATTTTTGGCCTACAAAAATTACATTTTTTATTCGATCGGAAAACTGGAGGTTCATGGCACGAAGAAACATATATAAAAGAAGTTACAATAAGAATCAAATCGGTCGAATGATTTGTCTTCGAGTTATAACTGCAGCAATTTTGAAAAATGTAGTTTGTCTGTATCTTACCTTTTAGTTTTAATCACTGAGAATTTTTAATATACTAAAATTATTTATGATGTACTCACTATAAGGGTCATAGTAAAACTATAGATGAGTCGTTTAAATGTGCCAGGGTCTAGCTACTCAACAACATGTGACTGGCAGCCACGTCCAAAAACTCCCGAACTATGAACCTTCAAACATTTCTCAGTACCTCAAAGTTAACAACGAAAATCTGAATTTGCTCTTTAGATGACTGTAACTCAAAAACTATTTGAGATACGCTCTTGAAATTTAATATGTTATTTTTAAAGGTATAGACCAGGGGTAGGCAAACTTTATACTGGTATGATCGACATTAATTTTTCCTATTTATGCGCGATCGACTCAGAAAAACGCGAGTTAAATTAAAAACGAATAAAGTTACCTTCATGTCAAATGCCCACTAGGGAAATATAGGGTTGCCATAATTTCAAATTTTCATTGTAATAATAATTTAATGATAGTGGACTGTATTTTTGAAGCGACATTATATTTAACTATTTTTGGACTATTACATAATAGTTTGTCTCACGTTCCCTACCCATCGACGGTTTTTGTTAAAATTCTTCTGGCAACAGTGCTGCCTTGGAATTAGTTAGGCCAATTGTATAAAGTGTTTAATTTTAAATTCATGTTTCACCATCTGCTAAATTTTTAGTACACATTTTAAATTAAGGGAAGATTCGCTAAAAAAAGAAAACCATTTTTTTTTCTTCATAATTATGTTCCCTAGGGTGTTAGAAATATTCTCTTAAAATATTATTTTTTAAAAATAAAAAAATCAAAAAGTTTTGGGTATTTAGTACACGTATTTTATTCAGTTTAAAAAAAAATCTTTAAATGCTATTTTCTCGAAAGTACATTTATTTTTTTGACATGTATCTCATGTATCTAAAAAAGTATTTGATATATCGACATAAATCAAAGTGCATATTATCTCTTGATACTGTCATTTTGGCAAGTAGTAGGATGTTTTGGTTCCGTAATATATATTGAAAATGGCGGCTGTTTATAGTCGAGAAAAGGCGGTGATTTTTGAAAATTTATTTTCAAAATGTGATTTCTCGCTGTTTTTTTATTTTTTTTCTTAGATCCTAGTTAGTGCCATAACTGTATATGTATATTTTCAGAAAATTCTTCTTTTTTAATTTTGGTTCACTGGGGCTTTCAGAACGCGAGGAACCATTAAGGTGGAAAAATCTCGCAGTGTCGACTTCAAAGCCATTTATGCTCAGCTCATTTTTTAATTTAAAAAAAATTTTTGTAATCTCAAGACATGTAGAAACAATGTTGTATATTCATTTTTTTTATAGAATATTTATTTGTATAAAAAATATAATAAAAAAGGTCGATTTTTAATGTTTTTTGGCGAATCTCTCTTTAAAAGTTTTTCGATCGGCTGTCGATCGAAAGTCTGCGATCGACTGTCGAACTGTTTGCGATTGACCGTTTGCCCACGCCTGGTATAGACTATCAAAACATGCAAAAAAAATTTTCCAATTTTTTCAAAATGTCACACTAGTGGTCCCCCTTAAGTCCGCACATAATGTTACATGCCAAAACATTTCCCTTTCCACTCATAACTTTCCCTAATCAGTTACATCATTATCAAAGCAAGAGAGTTATATATATCGTTATAAATTTTATTCATTTGAAAACAAAGTCGAACTAACAAATTCAAAACTAATATGTATTTAAAAAAAAAACCTATTTACAGTTTATTCTACGGACAAAGTAAATAATCTTTTTTATTAATTGTTTTTATATACGGTCTTTATCATTCAACAGCGAGATATTAAAACTTTATAGGTAACTCTCTATTTCTCTTTGTTATATTATTTTATAGTTATAAAACTTTCGTCATTTTAATAAGAAGTATACAGAGTGAAAATTAGTGAAGAAAAAGTAAAAGAAAATGTTTAGAAACAGCACTAGTACGAACCTACCAAACAGGCAGAAAATATACTTGCCTCTAAACAATGACTAAATACGTACTTGTAGAATATTTTCATAACATTTTCTATCTGTAAAATATTGGAAATTAATTTCTTTTTCATTTATTAATAAGAGTGCATTATCTTACAATTAAAGATGTGAGTGGATGAAAATGTTATGTAACATTTTTTCAAAAAGTCATATTTTGTAAAATTTTAAAACCACATATTAATAGTCCTTGGACCCAGACCTAAAAAAGTTAATTATGACCACACTGTCGAAACTTTGTGAATTTGTTATTTAGGTAGAGTCGGACAAATTTTGAGCCTAGTGCTAGGGATGTATAAAATATATCGATATATCAAAATATCGATATTTTTTTTCAAATATATCGATAATTTCTGGCGATACTTTTAGTAGCGATATATCGATATATCGATATTTTTTTTCAATATTTTTTTCCTGAAGTTTTTTCCAAGCTAACATATACGAGATGTGTCACATGTACCACATGTGGCACATGTACAAATGTACAACTGACATACCTAAAAATATATTCAACAAAAATACCTACAGTAGTACATATATGGTGTACGCTTGCGCGCCAAATTTATTCTGATTTCAAATATTGAAATTAGATGTCAGATATTAAATGCAGTTTATTTGAGACTGGAAACTTTTCGATGGTATTAAAAAACTGGTTTTTTAATACCATCACATCATGAATTCATGACGGTCATAATCTATGAGGAAACACTCAACTGGTACACTATTTTGACAGCTAAAATCGCTAATATCGCTAATACTTTTATACTTTATGTGGAATTGTTGACGTCGTACGACGTGGTGTGTGAGTTAGTAAGGTTTAACTTGACATCTTATGACGTCGATGACCGTCAAGGTGTTAAAACAAAACTATCTAAAAAGTCACTAATATCAAGATTATTTAGTAAATTATATTGATTAAAAAATTTCTCTACCTCAGTAACGTAAAAAAAAAAAAGATATATCGATATATCGATATTTTTTTTCGATATATCATTGTACGATATTGATATTTTTAAAAACTATCGATACTATAAATATCGATACTTTTAAAAATATCAACATCCCTACCTAGTGCAGTATGGTAGTGGGGCGTTTGTCTCTCAAGCTATCAAAAAGTCGTTAAACTTATGCGAGAAAAAAATTTATTACCACAACTGTAATTTTTATTTTAATCAATAATTTGTATCAAATCAAAAGTAAAAAAGAATTTGTCGGACAAAAATATTGGGTCGTTTGACGCATCGGTCACGCGAAAGATGTTAAGGTTATGCAAAAAAAAAATTTATTACCACACGGCTGATTTTTACAAGATCCATCATAAAAAACTTTTAAAATAATGTGGTTACTTTGTCGGACAATTTTCAAGAGGCACATGCGCAGTCGGACGCACCAAAGATGGGGATTTCGTGCAACCCTTATCTTTATAACCTTTTTTCCGACAAAAGTAGGATATTACAAGTAATTATATTCTAAAATAACAAATGTAATTGTCTGATAAAAATGTTGGGGCAAATCGACAGTCGTACAAAAGATTTAATTTTTATTGGTAATCGATATTCTTAAACTATACAAAGGTTAGATGCTTCGCAAAACCCCTATTTTTACTACCCTTTTTCCGACAAGGGTAGGAGGTTAGAAGTAATTATATTCTAAAATAAAAAATGTAATTGTCTGACAAAAATGTTGGGGCAAATTGACAAACGAACAAAAAATGCATTTCTTATGGGTTCTCGACGTTCTTAAACTATAAAGGTGAGTCGGCAATTTGATTTTGATTTTAAATCTATCACATCAACTCAATATATATATATATATATATATATATATATATATATATATATATATATTTTTATATATATATATATATATATATATATATATATATATATATATATATATATATATATATATATATATAAAATTTTTTTTTGCATAACCTTAACATCTTCCGTGTGACCGACCCGTCATTTTTGTCCGACAAACTTTTTTGGCTTTTTATTTGAAACAAATTATTGACTAAAATAAAAATTATAATTGTGGTAGTAAATTTTTTTCTCGCATAAGACTGACGACTTTTTGGCAGCTTGAGAGACAAACGCCCCACTACCATACTGCGCTAGGCTCAAAATTTGTCCGACTCCACCCAAATAACAAATACACAAAGTTTCGATAGTGTGGTCATAATTAACTTTTCTAGGTCTGGGCCCAAGGACTATAAGTAGCATACACGCTGAAGTATCACGTATTAAAATTTGGTTTCATTATGTCCAATAGTTTTGTAGAAATTCAATAATAAACATGTACAATTGCATGGGAAATATATGTAAATAAAAACTTTCAAACGCTTATATTGTAAATGAAAAGTATAGTTTAGTTTTGTATTATTACTAGCAATGAGGACTGAATACACTAGAGATAGAGATACATAATGCTGTGTATTACATTAAGGAATTGAAATATAAAAAATTAATAATGGGCTGAGTATAACAATGGTTACAACAACTGACAACTGAAAAAATTAGGGGAGAAGGGGGCAGATGTGGAGAAAAATTACATTTTCTATTGTAATTTTCCTACATTACGAGATACACTTATGAAACTACCACAATAAATATTAGAGGTAGTGTTGTTCTAAATAAAATTCATAACTTTGAAAAGGTATTCATCATTAAGTAATAATCTTGGAAAATAGAAAGATGAAAATTTTGTCCCAATCTGCCCCGTAACGGGGCAGATTGAGACAGGGGCAGATGTGGGCAGGGGTAGATATGGACAGGTTAAAAAAAGGTATTTATAACATAAAATAAAATAAATAACTTATCTTATATTTTCAAATAAGTAATTATTTGAAAAATTGTAATTTAAACAAAAAGAATCAATGCTGCTTAATACATAAATTATAAATATAAATTTTGTCTTTTTATCCACCCAGCACATTCCTGATGGCACTAAAATGGACAGAACATACATTTCAACTACTTTTTGTCACTTCCGGCGTCAGAAAACAATCCGGAATAAGTTTCTGCTATATTGCGTATTCCAATACCCCTGCATTCAGTATCTACTACACATTCATTATTAGCAATATTTATATCTAAGATCGCCACTGTTATCGCTATCATTTGATGTTACATCAGAAACATCCTCAGTAGAAGTACTACAAACAGTCAGCTAGTATATTTTTTTTTCGTTTCATTTTTTTATTTTCTTTTTTAGAGCTTTCAATCGACTTTTTTGGAGCTCGCTTTTTTGCTTTGCCTTTTTATAGCCCTGTTGGTAATTTTTGAAAGAAAATATTAAAATAAAAACGCTTTGAGCACTTGTGAATAGTGTCCATAAGTACCCCATTAAAATGTCCACATGTGCCCCATGTGCTATTACTCAAAACATTTGAGTGTAATTTTTTTAGGTTAGAATAAATTGACAGAAAATAAGAACCCATATTTAAAATACACTTTAAAATATTATAAATAATTAAGAAACTTGGAAAACTTTTAATGAGAAAAAAATTATTGACAATTTTACAAAACTAAAAATATTACTTTTTTTATTAAAAAAGTCAATCTTTGAAAATTGTCAAAAAAACATGAAGTTAAACTGTCATAATAATTATGACATAGTGAAGCAACTGTATTGGACTCTGTTGAGTCATTTATAAACTAACATAGATTAGTAATGAAAAAGAAATCATCATTGTCTACATCTGCCCCTGTCCACATCTGCCCCTGTCTCCCCTATTGTATTTTTTGTGTAGATATGTTTTATTTATACACTAAATATCTAAAAAAAATTGTTTTATATTGAATTTTTATGGTTAAACATAAAACATACAAAAAAAGTCGCACTAATTTTTATAAATCCTATTTTCATAAACTTTTAATATCGAAAGTTGACCTATTTAAACGGTCGACCCCGCATTAAGACACAGGATTGTGTTCGCAGGCAAGATGTTTTGAACTTAACTACACAAAAGGATTCTTTTATAATAGGAATCAGTCACAGACCAATGAACAAAATTATATTATACTACTAGACAAAGCCTAAAGCCAGTTTGTAGGCATTATTCTTGAAACAGGTAACAGGGTGAGACGGGTGAGATTTAAGGAATATAATATAATGTCAATTTTTGAGCAAATGCGACCATAATTATTGCAGGACATAATTTGTATACGTACGAATTTTGAATATAAAGCAAATACCACTTTCTTTCTTTCTTTCAAAATCTAGCCGTTTGTTCTCAAAAAAGTAAAATTTTATTATCACTTATTATTACACGAGAGGTTCGTATTTTTTCGAATAAATTAACCGTCTTAACATTATTATACAGAACGGTTTGTTTTACAGCGTTTTTGCTTAATCGGTGTATACAAGTATACTTATTTTTATTTCTTTTCGCTTTGTTTTTTTACTGTTAAATATCGTTTTTATATTTCAAACCCGCTATTATTTTAACTACTAATTACTTTTTATTCTCTTTCTTTCATTTTCAGTTCTTTCATTTTTCGCTTTTATAGAATATGAGGAACGTAAGGCTAATTAATTTATGATCTACTTTGTAGTATCTAGTAATGAATATGTAATGTTTGCAACATAACAATAATTGGAAATAACAAATCTGAGTACATTAAGAAAATAGGTATTATTAATAATAGAAATAAATTGTTTTACTAATGCAGGGAAAGTTGGGGCAAAATGGTATATACTTAAGACAAAAACTTTTACTTGCAAAAAATTAACAGTTTTATTAATAAAATTTTTAATTAAAAACAATATTTGTACTCTTATTTATAATAATTATTTGTATCTTTGAGCTCAATCAGCAAACTTTTTTGAGAAATAGGAACTAAATAAAAAATGTCAAGTGTTAAATGCTTCGGGCAAAATAAACAATTCCGTTTATTCAAGGATGCAGTGTGAACAAATATGCATCTCGTCATTTTCGTCATCTACTCTTGCACAGCAATTACGTGCCCAAGCGCCAAATGATCTGTAAGCAATCCAATCCTCATCTGATTGCGAATAAAATTAACCACTGCAATCCTCTTGCGATGGACTCGAATCCATAGCTTTATTTTGTTTTTATTTTTTTATTTTCAGTCTTTTTTTTGTTTAATCTTCTTCCTTACTCATCTTCCTCATCCTCCGTAAAAAAGGATTAAACATCATACTATACCATTTTGCGCCGCTCATTTCGCCCCATGTGACATATTTTTTATGATGCCTGGTTGTTTTGACCTAAAAGTATATTACTCAAAAAATATTGGTACAGGTATTGGTTAATACCACTCCTAATAACATAAAAGTAAAAAAGTGTATGTAACTCATGTACTTTCTTTATGCACATCCAGCCCCGGATCTAAGGGGGAAAACCGGGGCCCCTGTCCTGGGCGTCAGTTTCAGGGGGTGCCCAAATCATACTAGGTCGGTCTATATCAAATGGTCTAAAAAAAAGTTGGTTGCTCAACCATTTTAGAAAAAATTGGTATTCTTCCAGTTGCTTCTATATTATATTTGAAGTATTGAGAACAATTCTTTAAAAAAATTATCTTGAACCGTTTAAGCGTGGTAGCAATTTTTGTTTTCCAATTTGCGTTGATTTTTGTGTTTACAGCCATTTATGCCAATGCACATATTTCGTAAACCGTTCATCCTAAAAGGTTGAAATAAAAACCATTTTAAAGGTAATAAATGTCTCTTTATTTTAAGTGACGTCCATATTCAACCTATTTTCGTTCCTTCCATAAGAAAACTTTACCTAAAGTTGGATATCAAAATTTAACAAAATTCACTTTTTGAACATTTTTATTCTTATAGAAGGAATGTTTTAAACCTCTTAACAGTTTTTATGAGAATAGTTGTATACGGGTACAACTACCCATTATAAAACAAAAACACACTATTTCAATTGTGAAATTTGTATCCTTTAATTTTTACAAACTTCCGAAGATTGACTTCTTTTCCAAATTTTTAAAAAATGCGCCCTTGTATCTCTGATGAGGCTGATGATAAAAATTTGAAATTTGCACAACTTGTAGTGCTTCCGGAGTAGATTTATTAAAATAAAAAATTAACGTGTACCTATATTGATCCTTTAAAAACCCTCAATTTTTATCATTGCCGCAACGGGAAAAATAGGAGTTTTGTAAAGGACTTATATACTTATGAGTTTTTTTGACAATTTATGCCAAATGTCGGAGAGGGGGGTGCCAATTTCAAGTTTTTGCCCTGGTTCTAAAAGATCGTAGATCCGGGGCTGTGCACATTAATAACAAACGAGTTTTCTGAATAAAGATACGGAGAATTTTTTTTTTATAACTTTGACACTAAAACTTAGAGAAACACGTTCTTTTTACATTGACTCAAGCGAGCTGGCTGTATAACGGCCGAATGACATTGTTGTCGACTCACAAATATGTACTTGTCATGCTCACAAGCACTTTTCCCGTTTTGTTCCGAGCCTCATTTTGCCCCTACTTCCCCTACACACCCTAGTTGTACCTATGTTATTTTTCTTTACGTTATAATAAATATAATTCACTAATATGAAAGAAAATATTTTCAAAAATCTTTGAATTATAATATAATGTAATGTAATTTAATGTAATATACATTACTAGCATTTACCCGCAGCTTCTCCCGCGTGGCAGTAGAAGGACTAAGTAGGTCTTAGAGCACACTACGTCCTCAGAAGTATGGGCACATCTTGACCAAGGGGTGCCCCTGCTTTTGACACGGCAGTGTACCACAACATTAAGTACACAACCGCGTTAAAAGTATGAGCAAACCTTGACTCAAGGTGTATCCATACTTTTGACGACGTAGTGTGCTGGAACCCGCTCAGCCCTTCCACTCGTGGCTTTTAAAATTATGACATCTAGTTCAAACGTATAAAATATATTTTCATTTTCCCACAGAAATAAAATGTTTTCTCCGAGTAAAAAATAGGCTATAACATTGTTTTAACAATATGCAAAGTTCGAATGAAGTCAGTGATCTTCTTATCGTTTTAAACATATTTTCCCACGGGAATTAGACTTCTCACAGGATTCAGATATTTTCTCGGGGTAGAGTAGAGTAGTCTGTGTCCCTTTCTATCCCCGCTGTAAACAATATGCAATATTTAAACTCAATTTTCCATTTTTTTAACAATCAGTTGTCATTATTTAATTGTTTCATTTTAAATACATTTTCCCTCGGGAATCAGATACTTTCTCCGTGTAAAAACTTATGTTTATCGCTGTATATCGTTCTATCTGCTAACAAACAGAGTTCGAATAAATTCCAAAAAATTTTTTGTTTCATTTAAAATATATTTTTCCACAAAAATGAGATTTCCTACAGGAATGAGATGTTTTTCCAGGGTAAAAAGTCGCCTATGTTCTTTTCTAACCCCTCTATAACAATAGATAACAATATTCGAAGTTTGAATTGTTTGGAATCAATAATCCGCTTTTTAATAGTCAACTGTCATAATTGTCATAGATGGCCTATAATCGTCTCCGTCTCCCAAGCTATGTCTGTGCAAAGTTTCAAGTTGACTGATTAAGTTGTTGAAGCGTAAAAGCAAATCAAACAAACAAACAAACACTCAATTTTGCATTTGTAATATTAGTTAGGATTAGGATTAAGATTCACACTTTAAAAATGAATTTTTAACAATTTTAAAATCACCAGCATACCATACCACATCAGTTCCCACATTTCCAATTGTAGGTAAAAGCGACAGACTTCCATTTAAAGTTCCTTCCCCTGTTTCAACTTAAGGGATGAATTTTTAAAAGCACTGAAACTTTTGTGTTCAAACCAGTAACCTAATACCAATTTCCATATTTCTAACCAATTTCCACATTTCACGTTTCTAGACCCAGCGGTTTGGGCTATGCGTTGATCGATCAGTCAGTCAATCAGTCAGTAAATCAGTCAGTCAGTCAGTTAGTTTTGATTTTTATATAAATAGATAATTAGGTATCGAACATTTTTCGGATCAAACAGCATTCGTGTTTTGTGAATGGAGGTATGTCGCACTCGATGTGATTAATGTGAATAAAAACGAATAGATGTTTTGATAAAACATGCATATACAGCCGACTCTCGTTAATTCGAAACTCGAGGGACTCTTAAAGTATTACGAATTATCGAGTGTTTGAAATATCAAATGGTTCAATCATAACAAAAACAAAGGCTCGTGTACGATGATATGTACAAGTTAGAACTTGACTCAAAATGTATTTACAATCTTTCTGTCTCTTTCTCTCTGCAACTTTGAATTGTCGAGTGTTTGACGCCGATGAGTTCGAATTAACGCGTCGTTTTGTTACGTAGCAATGATTTTTTTGTTCGAATGACCAAGTGCATAAAAATGTATTGATTTAGTTCGAAACAAAGAGATTTTGTAGGGAACTCGTGATAACTTTGGATTATAGAGAGGTTCGAATTATCGCAGGTTTGAGTTAACGAGAGTTGACTGTATATACAACTCACACATATTATCTGTCTGTCTGCTTGCATATGCAAAACACGATGTTGTTTGATCCGAAAAATGTCCGATACCTAATTATAATATAATTAATAGAGTAATTAATTTATAATATGTATAAAAATTCTAATATAATTCATTGTCAGATTATTTGTGAAAGTTATTATACTCAGATATAGTTTAGGATTCATCGATTAATGCTAGTAAAATTTTACTGAACTCTACAATTATATATTACTAGCAGCTCATCCTGGCTTCGCTTAGGTGTCTATCTGGTTTTCATTTCGGCATTTAATATAATCTCCTAGATACACATTTTATATCTTTAACCTGTGTTATTCTGCACGGTCCACGGTTTCATCTGCATAAAAATATCTGAATTATGGGTTCAATTTCTTTTAAATTAGATATTCCGAAATTCTATACGAAATTTTTAATTGGCTTCGCTCGCTAAACGACTTTAAAATATAAATGTCGCCGGAAGTAATTTTCTTGTCTCATTTCTTCTCATTCTGGAAGGGAAAGGTTGGGGCCAATAGCTGATGAGGGATTTATATATACTATACTATACTATAGGTATTTATACTTTTTTATACTTTTGGGCGGATCTCATATAGTATAGTATACACTGGTGCTCTGATTGAGAGAAAGAAAAATGCGTATGTAGTGGTTACACGGATATAAAAAAACATAATTTTTTTTAACGTAAACAACTCATTATATATATACAGGGTGCAATTTTAACAACTCTTATACCTCTTGGTGAATTTCAATAAAATTTTACGATGATTTAGTACAGAATTTCTTGGAAACCACATAGCTATGTTGTTTCCATCAAATTTTGTTCTAAATCATCGTAAAATTTTATTGAAATTCACCAAGAGGTACAAGAGCTATTAAAATTGCACTATATACATATATATATATATATATATATATATATATATATATATATATATATATATATATATATATATATATATATAATGAGTTATTTACGTTAAAAAAAAATTATGTTTTTTTTTTTTTTTTATATCCGTGTAACCAATACATACGCATTTTTCTTTCTCTCAATCAGAGCAACAGTGTATATGCATTTAAAAGAATTTAACTTTTAAAAAGGTGGAAAAATTATCAAAATCGATTGGGTAGTTTATTTTTTACACTTTTGGGATCCCCGTACACTGGCGGACCTCATATAACATATAACTTATATCCATCTAAAATAGTTTAGCTCTCTAATAATGAACAAATTTTCAAAATTGATGATAACGCGCTATTGAAAAGTTAGTTAATTTTTATTTTGAAAAATGAAATAGATATAAATATTGCTATTGTAATGACAAAAACGATTAAACATTTATTGTAAAGAAATTCAGCAAATTTCTTAATTTTTCTCAAAAGGTAGTTCACTTACAAGAAAAGATCTTGAAGTAAAGATTCCCTATTTTAATGAAACTTGGTAGGTGTCTAGAACAAAGAACAATAACGGACACATATTTTTTTTTATAGGCCATAATATCATTTAGGGGGGGGGGGGGAATCCAACCCCATAGTTGGGGTAAATATTTAATTTTGTCAAATTACTTGAAAACTAGAACAGATACAGAAGAAAAGTTTAAATTGAATAGCCAAATCGTTTCTATGTAAGTCATCTTAACCCAATTGTACGAATTTGTGAAATGAAAAAATTGAAAAACACTATAAATTATGATACTGCTGTACGAAATTTATTTCAAGGATTCACAAGTTAACTTTGCACCGCTTTTGTTCGAGCCGGCTCTGGGTAATGTAACCATCATTAAAATATAATGTATGAAAATAAATGATAATTAAAAACACTCCGCCTTAGTCAGTCATTAGTGATCGAAAATTTTATCTCTTCTATTACACTGCATATCGTCAATAACAAAATTATTCGTGTTGGTTTATTTTTCTAATAGATCTAGAAGTAGTAACAGAAAAAAGGTAAATGTCTTTCCATAATATATTCTCCATATCTCGTAATAAAAATATATTCCAATTTTTGCTCCACAGACTGTAATAAAAAAAAAAAAAATTAATTGACCATATGTGATATGTTTTGATTTAAGGGGGTATTCTAGTCTAAAGGCTCGATTTTGAGGTGATTTTACGGGCGTAATAAAAAAAATACCCCTGTCGCAGCATCTGCATAACATAGCGAATTTCCAAATATTGGGCACTGGCGGATCTCATCTAAGACATGTACCCATTTAAAATAGTTTAGCTTTCTAAGAGTAAAAGCATTTTTAAAATCGGCAGGGTAATTAGTTTTGGTATTTTTGGGATCCAACAACCCGAACGGACTTTGTGCAGCATAGTTGTATCAATCTAAAATAATTTAGTTCTCTGGCAATGAGAAAATTTTCAGAATCGCTTCGGTAGCTTATTTCTGGCGTTTTCGGATTTGCAAGATCCCGGTGGACTTCCTTAGAAAATTAGCTCGTATATATTGGGCGGACTTTATGTAAAAAATATTCATATTTCTATATATATATATATATATATATATATATATATATATATATATATATATATATATATATATATATATATATATATATATATATATATATATATATATATAGAGAGAGAGAGAGAGAGAGAGAAATATGAATATTTTTTACAGAAATATGTTTTGAGGTCCCTAGAATACGAAACTTATATTCACTAGGATTTGTCTGATATTCACTAAACGTGTCTAGCTGACGAACTTAGCCGAGTCAATCCGGATGTTTGCACACAAAATTTCATAAGGATTAAACGTTTCGTTCGAAAGTTGTATGTATAGTGTGTGTATGTAAAGTATGTATAGTGTGTGTGTCTCCAGGATAACTTTCGAACGAAACGTTTAATGTTTATGAAATTTTATGTGCAAACTGACATCCGGATTGGCTCGGTTAAGTTCGTCAGCCAGACACGTTTAGTGAATATCAGACAAATTCTAGGGAATATAATTTTCGTATTCTAGGTACCTCAAAACATATTTCTGATATAGTCTCGGCCTTGAGAACGGCCGTAATTGCTGAATTTCGAGTTTTCGAAATTCGCTAAAAAAAGAGTAAACATTTTTATAAAAAATTAGTATCCATTTTTTAACAGGTTTTTGTTGATATTTGAAAAGTATAAAAATGTATAAAAATTTTAAAAAAAAATTCAAAATTGAAATCGGTACAGGCCGGCAAAATGGAGACCCAAAAAAGTGTCTCCTGGTTGAGGTGATTCCAACTCTCCTGGTAATCTGAAACATAAAATTTTAGCTAATTCTTAATAAACAAGAATGTAGAATGAGTTGGACGTAGCCGATTTGAAAAAATAATTTTTTTTTACAAAATGGCGTCCATTTAAAAAAAAATCATTTTTCGCCTCCTTTTTCCAATTTTGGGAATTTTTTAAAAATTGTAAAAATAAAAAATTTCAAAAACCCCTATGTCGGGTTTTTTTGAAAATAAGATGGAGGCCCCTAAATTAATGGATAAAGACTATTTAGGGTACGTAGGGGAAATTTTTCTCGGAATTTGAGTACCCTCACTACCGTGCACTTAATTTTGTCATTCAACTATTCTTTATAAAACGATTTCATTACAGCGATGCATTATTATACTTACAAGGAATGTTACGGAAGTGTTACCCTGAGATTTCGTTCATTTTAAGATATATTGTAGTACCCAACAAAGTAACAAACATATTTTAATTGTACGTACCCAATCCCATTATTTGGGGGCTAAAATACCCCTTCAAATATTTGCTGAAAAATCATATTTTGGTATTTTTCTCATACTAGCCCTTAAGCAATTTTGATGAAAAGTGGTCAAAAGATTTAGACACATTTCAACAGAATTTTTTCACTGGGGTCACTTAATTTTTAAGGAGTTAAACATCCCTAATAGTGGGTTTATTAAAATTTTTTTAGGGAAATCATAGCTCAAATTCTTTAAAATTCCGTAAAAAGGCTACAAATTAATAGTTAATAAATAATACGTGTTGCCCACTGTAATGACGCGGCGTAACTCGGGGGTTATGGGGGGCTGTATATAAGAATGTAATTTTTAACAAAAATTAAATATTTAGGATTTTACCTATTATAAAATTCATAAAATATAGAAAAAATCAAGTTAACTATTAATTCCTTGACTAGAAATAGATAGTTTTGAAACATTGAAGTAGCTTTACGAGAAAAACTCTAGGATTGCAGCTTGTAATTGTCATGTTTTATGAAATCAGTAATAGTGGAAGAAAATACAGGTAAAAAGATAAATAAAGTTTCAAGATATTGATAAAAGAGCATTTTTAGCCAAATACCGGTAAAAAAGTGTCCTATTTGTAAGTTAGTGGAGTGAACATTTTTCGAGTACCTACCATTAACGAATTAACACCTACCGACAAAGAAATAACAGCCATGATAATACCTAAAGGGACTACGGGGGAGGTACAACCACTAAATATATATGGATTTCAAATATGAAAGAATTTCATCAAGCGGTTTTCCGATAGTATAATGCTACTTAATTACGATATCAATCTTCATTCTCGTAACAACCTAATAAGGCTTCAATCATTGATTCTTAACCAATTTTCTTCTCCTCTATATCAAAATTTATTCTGTTATTCATGGTACAAAAGCGGATACATAAAAAAGACCAGAAAAATTTGAGAATTAAGTTGCATTTGCTCTCCAAGTGTCCCTCAAATGCAAAATTGAGGGTTGTGAAGAATTATCTTTTATAAGATGTTCTTGATGCAAGAAATTGCTCTGATTAAAACACTTCTTTGAAGTGAACACTGCGAAAATTATCATTCATACTTCTAATTAATATTTTTTTAATACCTCTATAAAATAATATAATTACATTGTAAAATACAGTCATACTCAAGCATTTTAACGTCTGTTTACTCTACCAATATTCAACATCTACTCAAAATAATAATTAAAATGTAATTTATATTTTTACTTGTACTTTCTTCCACTATTTTATAAATTTTATAATAGGTTACATTTAATTAAAAACTGCAATCCTAAATTTTTTCTCATAAAGCTACTTTAGTGTTTGAAAACTATATATTTCAAGTCAAGGAATTAACAATTAACTTGATTTTTCCTATATTTTATAAATTTTATAATAGGGAAAATCCTAAATATCTATTTAATTTTTGTCAAAAATTTCATTCTTATATACAGCCCCCCCCCCTCCAGTGACGCCGCGTCATTACAGTGAGTAACACGTATTATTTATTAACTAATAACTTGTAGCCTTTTTATAGAATTTTAAAGAATTTGAGCTGTGCTTTCCCTAAAAAATTTTTAATAAACTCACTCTTAGGGATGTTTAACCCCTTAATAATTAAGCGACCCCAATGAAAAAATTCTATTGTAATGTTACCTCAGTCTAAATCTTTTGACCACTTCAAAAAAATTGATTTCGCAAAAATTACCAAATGTTTTGCAATTTTTCAAAAACGTTCCTATTCTACTTGCTAGGAACTATACTTTTGCCAAGTTTCATAAAAAAATATTTTAGTCCCTTTAAAGTATAAGCAATTGAAAAAATCGCGATTTTCGGCGGTTTTTTGGCGATAACTAATTTATTTATGCACTAATTTTCATGAAATTGGTGTCATGCTGTTGAAATTAAATAGTTCTACAACTTTTGTACGAAACATTTTTTTGTATGAAATTCAGTCTTTTTAAAAAATGCAAAAAACTGTTTTTGGCCTTTTTTGGTCGCCATTTTGAGGAACTTCCCACATGATTCAGCTGTTTAAAAATAGTTCATAGAATTCTACGGATTTTTTCCTATCTTTTCCATATCTTCCCTTCCAGGTACTAATTTTGGCACGTAAAAATTTAATTTGCTTGGACTATTAGTGGAGTTCATAGGTTTGTGACATAATAAAAATAATATGTTCTATTAATTCAATGTTAATGAATTATATTTTTATTTATTACTTATATTTTGTATTTTAAGTGTAAATAAAATGATAGCTAATTACGTTCATTGCTTTTATATAAAAAAATAATAATTATAAATATACGGATTTCGCTAGTTTTCGTCCAAAACAATTAGTTGTTGTCCACGTGTAGGCTAGTTTTCGACCACGATTTAGGATAAGGATTGTTATAAAGAAATTAATTTTAATAAAAAGCAAATGTTTGTACTCATTTAGGCTCTCTTATCTTCCTTCTTAGACCTTGTTATTGATTAGGGAACTTTTTTTTAGAAACATAACTTTGTCAAATAAGTGTTTTGATAATAATTACAATAATTTTCAAATAAATTCATATATGCTTGGTTATCTGTTTTTATATTACTATTCTATGCTATTTGTTTGAAACAGTATACAGTAAAATGAACAAGTACTAAACCTAGACGGCAAACCGGCAAAATGACCCCAGTCAGCAAGTATCCTTTAATAATAAATGTCTTTTTAAAAGTATATATATTTTACTGGGCAAATAGTACTATTTCTCAAATTTACCTATTTTTATGATTTTATGGCATCATTGCTTTGTTAACACTTACAGAATGGATTTGAATACTACAAACATCAATAAATTTTTTCATTTTTAATTTTATAAATAATATACTCATTTTGACAACCTTAATTATTAATTATCAACTTATCATTGATCACTGTAGGTAGATATCACTGATATGATATCAATGAACATATTTATTATATCTTATACGTGAAATTGAAAATTTATATTACATTATTATACATTTTTTTGTTCCCACTTTTTTATTTTTTATTTTGCATGTTCCCAACAAACGAGTGATATTATCTGTCATAAAAAAATTTAGATATTATGTCGATATGAGAAATTTCTAATTCAGTTAAAGCTACGCTGAAGTTAAGTTAATGTTATGTAAAGTTAACTTAAATATTACGTTCAGACAGAATTTGTTATTATAATTTCTCATTATTATTTTTCAAACTATTCAAACTGATAATTACTTTTCACAATAAATGCATCTTCACTTATATTTTATTACTACGTTGCAAATACATTGGATAAAAAAATAAAAAGGTATTTTTTGTAGATATGAAATACATACTATTACAAACAGGGTTGTATACATGTATATAAAATATGAATTTGTGTAAAAATTTGCGAAAAATTGTCTAAACTGTGTAGTAATGACTTCTTGCAAGTTTTTCTATTCAATTCATATAGGCAACTGCTAATTAACTGAATCTTGATATTTTTTTGCAAGTAGTTTTATGAACGTACTTACTGACAATGTTCTGACACGAAATATTTTTTATTGTTAGTGTCGTAAACCCAAATATCTCCTTTTAACTATTTTTATTCGTTTATTGCTTTGTCTATTACACCACAAATCCAATTTTACATAGTGGTCGGTGCAAATTTAAGGGGAAGTACGTAAAATCGGAAGATCAGGGGCGTCGGTAAACTTTTGTTTCGGGGGTTGGTAAATATTATTTATCTAAATTTATTTAAAACATATTATCTTAAGAGACAATTTACACCTAAAATTCGGTTGTGTAGACAAAGGAAATCGAATATTACACTAATGAATATGAGTGACAACTTTTAGAAAATGTTGCAACGCATTCATCAGTGTAAAAGACGCCAAATAGCGGAAGCTGACAACAATTCTATAGGATATTCTACTCGCGAACTAGAAAAGATACCAAAAAACAAACTTCACTATTGAATTGGGCACTAAAAATTAGATTAAGCAGCGCATTTTGACAAAGATTCTAGAACGTTCTATTCGTTAACTAACAAAGATATCGAAAAATCGATTGCACCATTTAATTAATCATCGAATAAAAGACGGAATAGCACATTTTGATAAATGTTCTAGAATATTCTATTCGTCAAATAGCAAAAGTTATTTGTCAAAATCGGACATTTAGTTTACATTAGTTTAATTTCGGTTGGACAATTAAGTGGTGCAGTAGATTTTCCAATATCTTTGTTAGTTGACAAATAGAATATTCTAGAACATTTCTGAAAATGTGTTATTTGGTCTCTTTTTTGGTAGCCAGTTCAATGGTGACGTATGTTTTTGAATATCTTTGCTAGTTGACGAATAGAATATCCCAGAACATTTGTCAAAATGTGTAATTTGACCTTTTTTCAATGGACAATTAAATGGTACAATTGATTTTTCAATATCTTTACTAGTTGACAAATAGAACATTCTAGATTTTTTGTCAAACTACACTGTTTAATCTCATTTTTAATGACCAATTCAACGGTGAGGTCTGTTTTTTGATATCTCTGCTAGTTGACGATTAGATTATTCTAGAATTTTACGTTACTCATTTTACATTTGCATTTTGCATATTACGTATACAGAATATGTGCATATATATCTGCAGTGAAATCTTAAAATTTTTAAAGGCTACGAGACCCTCAGACAATATTACCTACGGCCCTGACTCTGGCTTGTTACATAAATTTTCACCAACACAGACAAACAACAACATATCTGTGAGAGGAGAAACCCACTAAATCGCTGACGTCACTACGTAAAATCGGAGTACGTACTATTGGATGACCACTGTATATTACTTCCTATGTCCATAAAAAAATACATATTTACCTAAAAAATTGCAGAAAAAATTTCAAAACTCACTTCTCGCAAGTCACTCTCCCAAGTCATATGTGTACTATGGTGCTACGATTTCACCAAATTCTTAACATTCCATTATTTGTTCTTTGCCCATGAAAGTCAACTTTCCAATCACCATACGTCACCTAATTAAATAAATATCTGGTAAAATTCAACTTTCCAATCCTCATACGTCATAAATATTTTGTATATATAGGCCAATGCCACAAATCAATATTGTTCACTTTGCTAAAATTTATGTCTCATCACTGTAAGCCCGGAATTTGTAATTTTTGATTGTTTTAATAAATTTAATTATTATTTAAATTTGATTGTTGTGATTTAGTAATTTCTAATAGAAGTGAAAAGTAGTAAAATCGACAATAAAAGATATTAAAAACACAGTATTTGAAATAATACATTAATTTGGGTGTTAATCCTCAAGTAAAATAATTGATTAACTGGTGACAGCAACTGCAAATCAAGCTACCCAATAAATTATCATCGTAGTTGCTTAGTGGAAGCACAGGAAATCATTGGTTCACCTTTTGTAATCTATCAAGACGACATCAGGGGATCATTGATCAAGCGTCTCCAATCGCTCGACACGACAGTACACTAGCAAGTCCATGCAAGCTTAGAGTACTTGCAGAGAAAGCCAAAAATTGCAGCAAGTGCTCTATGGTAACGTGTCCACAGCACGCAAGTGCTCTCAGAGAGCGACTTGGTAGAGTTAAATTTGCCAATGGAGATGATCCATTATAACGGGTATTAGACTGTACCATAGAAACAATTCAGTTGTTGTTGAAACACATCTTGTTACTACTTATATTTTAGTCTATTCTTTTTCTATAGTTTATTGTCCTTTTCGGTGCACATAGTTGCATTCAAATGAACACCAAACAATTGAAAATAAAAATAATTTGACAATACCTAGTCTATAAAAATATGACTAACACAAGTAACAATAATATTTTATAAGAAATAAACAATTAATTGAGAATGATTCCACATGGGTTAAGTTAAAAGATTTGAGTTCCGCTATGACTACTTGTCATAAGAAATGCATCTGTGCAAATAATTGTTAACAATTTATTAAATATGATAAAATTATTATATGTCCAGAAGCCTATAATCTGACGACTGTGTTTTGACATTAACTTTAGTTGATTTATCAAAACGTGAATCTCTAATTTCACCTTCTTCTAAATTCAACTTCTTTAAACATTTATTTGTTAAAAATTAACGCACAAATACGTCATACCTACAGTTTTACTTATAAAATTACATTTAATTACGATGAAGCCTTATTTACACTTTTGTTTCGATATTGAAATAAGTATACAATATTATGTTACAGGTAGTTGAATTGAACTTTATCAAGGTGTACGTCTATTCTAGGAATATTACTTGAAGATATAACTTGTGTGTATACTGTATATAAGTATGCAATAGGATTGAAATATTATAATTATGTAGGATAGGGTGGTGTAAGATTGTGCATGTAATATTTAAATGGTTATCGTTGCCATAGAATTGCTATAGGTAGATTCTATAGAAGTAAACTATTTATTCTGGTATCTTAATGATTAGTCAACGCCACGCTAAAGGATTTTATTATAAATTCAATACCAATTGAGTTATTAAAGAAAATTTGTGGTTGTGTAAAAGTACGCACTGACAATGAGTTAAGCAAGAGTGCGGACTTATTAAAAAGTTTTAAACTTAACATAAATCACCTTTAAGCAATTCAGCATCCAGGTAAGATTTGAATTTCTCATGCAAACACTCCGCTGTTATTCGTTATTCTAAACTTTGATTTAAAAATATCTAATAAACTGTATGTCGTACCAAAAAAATAACGGAAATTTTGAAAGCTTAATTAAAGAAAGTCATATAGGCATTGCGGATATATTACATCTACTACGCAGCTTTCGTTACTGAAAATTATTGATGAAAAATAAATAACGATATTAAAAATATTTTCGTTGAAATAGTGTTTTTTCGGATAATATTTTCGTAAAAAATTCGTAAGCCATTTTATTATCGATAATTTTCGATATCGAAAAGTAGGTTTCAACCATTGCAATGTGTTTGGAGTAGTTACATCTTGATTTGGTTAAGCTATCAAAAATTTTGCTATTTTTGCTACACAACATACTGTTTACGAGATATCTACAATCAAAAATTTACGATAACGAAGAGTATTCTTTAAAACTCCTACATTATAAAAAGCTAAAAATATGTTTTGTTGGAATTATTTTCTTCTTATTATTTTTCATTTATTTATTTTTTCTTTAAACTAAAAGGATGATATGTAAGATTGTGCGCTCAATCTTACACAGTTGCCTGTTATTAACAAAATTATCCTACGCCAAATAACTATCCGTATTGAGTTGAATTAAAGTGATTAAGGCTAGTCCGTGACTAACTTCATTAGCCACGGAAATATTTATAACTTTAGACTTTCTTTGAAATAAAACGTAGTAATACAGTAAATTTACCAAGAAAAAGCCTGTCAAAATGCAAAAATTTACATACTTTTGGAAGTTGTTCAGAGATGTTCTGTGAGTATAAACATATCAATTGGCGGGATGGTGGAAGTTGTGCTTCAGCAGCCATGTTGGAAAATGTCTTTTTCAAATAATCGCCAATATCTCGCAAACTTGTCCCTTGTCGGTCTTACAAGGAAAATAGTAAGAACCTTTTTTATCAGAAATTCAATTTTCTACAATTTTTGTTTCAAGCATTTTTCCGTAAAATTAATATTTTTCAAGACATCGAACATTAAATCTTTGTGAAAATTCGTTGTAGTTGTTTTTGTCTTATATCGCCTCAGATGTAAAAAATATTCTGAAAATAGTTATTATAAAACTTATTGAGCATAAAATTCTCTACAAATTTTATTTAAAGCTTTTTTACGTAGAACTAACAGTTCAGAAGGTATAGACATCTAAACATCAAAATCAAGGGCAATTGTCAGTAAGAGTCTGGATTGTTAACACTTAAGAGATATGCAGCACTAATAATTTGGTTTGCAAAATTTTCTACTGAAATTTTTTCTCGGAAGACGTTTTGGAATATCCCATGTGTGTAAATCCAAATTGGCGGGATAGTAGGGGTTGTGCTTTAGGCGCCATCTTGGATCTTGGTTTTTGTTAAATATCTCAATAACAGTATATATAGCAAAGAAAATGGTGAGAACTAATATTATGGAAAATTAAACTTGAAAGAAAACACTTTTCCTCGAAAAAATTTTCGATGAATTTCGTAACTTTCGATGTAGAACTCGCCACAATTTCATGGATCCCTTTTTTTTTAATATCTCGTAAATACGTTATACCTTGGAAATAGCTATTAAGAAATTGTTAGAGTGTAAAATTCTCTACAAATTTTTATATGAACATTTTAACGTAAGGCTAATAGTCCCGAAATTACAGACCTCACCTCGTCAAAATCATGTCCAATTGTCAGTAAGAGTCTGTATTGTTAACATACATATGAGATATGCAGCACTAACAATTTGAGTATCTCGTGTGTCTGAATCCAAATTGGCGGGATAGTGGGGGTTGTGCTTTAGCCGCCATTTTGGATCTTAGTTTTTATGGTTTTTACCAAATATTTATGCAACCAATTTTTTTCCCATTATCTCGTTAACGATACCTTATACACCACTAAAAACAGCTATAACGTAAAAAAAGAACGTATAGATACGTTCTGAATGAAAATTGTGCCAAATTTATTTTTTTATAAAATTAGTTCTTACCAATTTGTTTGTTAGATATACCGTTTTCGAAATATTGTGTAAAAACTTGAATTCAAGATGGGAGCTGAAGCACAACTTCAACCATCCTGCCAACTTATATTTAAGCTCATGGGATACTCCTAAAGACTTTCCGAAAGAAAAATCTAGGGTCTAAATTTTGCATCCCAAGTTTTTAGTACTATATATCTCATTAGTGTCAACAGTAGTGACTCTTACCGACAATTTGATTATACAAATTTAACGTTTAAAGGTCTATAACTTCCAAGCTATTAAAAATACGTCAAAAATTGTAGAGGATTTTAGGTTCTAAAAATGCGATAATAGCTACTTTCAATGTCCAAAGTATCGTTAACGAGATATTGGGGAAAAATTAGATCCACGAAATTTTGGCAGGTTATACATTGAAAAATACGAATTTTATCGAAAAATGTTTCCAACAAAAGTAACGCAAAATTTAATTTTTTATAAAATCGATTCTGAGCATTTTCCTCATTAGATGCACCGCTCGCTGTCCAGATATTTGGCGAAAACTGAAATCCAAGATGGCGGTTGAAGCACAACTTCCACCGTCCCGCCAATCTTTATTCAGGCTCTTGGGATACTTCTAAACATTTCCCCGAAACAAAATCTAGGGTTCAAATTTTGCAGACCAAGTTTTTACTATTGCATATCTCCATTAATGTTAACAATAGCAACTCTTATTGAAGATTGGATGACATAATTTTAACGTTTAAAGGTCTATAACTTCTAAGTTATTTAGAAATACGTCAAAAAGTTTCGAATGAAACTTGTAGAGGATTTTACGTTATAAAAATGCGATAATAGCTACTTTCAATGTTTGAAATATCGTTAATGAGACATTGGGGGAAAATTAGATCCACGAAATTTTGGCAGGTTATACATCGAAAAATACGAATTTCATCGAAAAATGTTTCAAACAAAAGAAAACTCAAAATTTAATTTTCTATAAAATTGATTCTGAGCATCTTCTTGGTCCTGAACACCGGACATTTTCTTTGGTCTGTCCGATGACCACTAGTCTTGCACCCGATACAATATGATTCGCTTGTGCAATCCTTTGCCACATGGTTGGTCTTCCAACAATTTAAACACTTCTTATCTTCTTCAGTGTCTTCGCACTCTCTTGCACAGTGTCCCATTCTTAGGCATCTATAACACCTATGTATCTCCAGTCTCTCTCTAATTCTGGGGTTGACCAAGCTTATTTTGATATTTTCTTTTTTGATTAATTCCATCGCCGTGTCTATAGAGGTCACAACGACTGCGACCATAGGTTGGTCTGAGCGATTTGAGTTCCATGTACTCTTTATCTCTGCCGACTGATCTCCTCAGAGCCTCAATAATTTCTTCCTCCTTAGTGATCGTATCGATATCAGAAATATGCAACGTCTTACTCTTTATTGCTTACTTTTACATTATTTACGCCTATGTCTTTAGATATCATGTCCTTAAGTTTACCACTAATGCCTCCCCCCCTGTTCAATGACCAGAAACAAATGCCCGTTTTTAGATTTTCTCACCGAACATATGTCGGTATCTGGTCCTTCTTCCGCTACTCTTTTCTTCACGGTTTTTAATAGCTCCGCATATGTTTTACCTTCCGCCTTAACCACTACTCCTTCAGTTTCCCTTGATCTTCGTGGTTGGTTTTCTTTTGCCATGGATTGTTTCCTTTTCTTCTCTCTTTTTGTTTTGGAGTGCCATACTTTGATGTTTACATTTGTATTCAAATTCCAATAACTTCCAACAAATTCCAATAACTTCTTCATATATTCCAGATCCAGATAGCCAGAAACTATAAATCCAATCTCCTTGCTCTCGTCCTCCACATATTTAACCTTATGTTTGCACAAAAGTTCATATAATGTTTCTACGTCATTCATCATTTTTGTATCCAGCTTAAAATGTGTAATATAACAATAAGTAACTTTCTCCTCCTCTCTGTTATTCCTGGAGCTGCACACTTTGGATACCTCCTTTACGAATTCTAATTGACCCTCCACTATTTCTTGAGGATTAAAATCCTTTATCTCTCTATATCTATTCTGGAGAATTTCTAGTGCTTTATCTTCCTTTTTTTGCAAGTCAACTATTGCTGCTAGGTTCCCTCCTTGTAACTCTGCTAGCGGATCGCCATCAATAATTTCCACCTTCTTATAGGCTTCGATGGGCCAATTTCTGTCGAGATACGGTGCTAGTTTGCCGAATTCGCCTCCCACTTCCAACATCTCTTTTATTTCACTTCCCTCTTGTACTTTCTTATTCTTTCCTGTTCTTCCTACGGTTTGAGTACATACGTCTTTTGTCAATTTCTCAGCCGAAGGAGGTTGAGTTTCGATTTGCGTCTCCGCATCACTGGTCGTCTTACTATTTTTTATCATTTTCTTTTCCCTGTAGAATCCTTCCCAATTCCTGCTTCTTTCCTGCATTTTAGAAGATAAATTGTCCAGCCTCGCGATATTTTCCTTTATCTCAGCTTTTGTGTTGGGATTGTTTGCTACATGGGTTTTAAGCTCTCTAACGACTTTCCTAAGACAGTCCAAAAACTCCCTGTCTTCTTGCAGGTCATCGTGCTGTTCCGATTCCCTCATCCTTTTTTGACCTGTGAGATCCACCATAAATCCGACGCATAGAGTAGTCAAGTTTCTTCGGAACCTGCTAGCCTCTGTGGCTCCAACCGAACTACTCCTTGGTTTTCCTAGTAAATTTCTATCACTTTTATCCTCTCGTCCAGGTACCATTGTTCTTACAGCCTGTGGAGGTGTCCTCTTAAGGCTATCTCTCCTCTTGAAAACATTTTCAACGTTATCTTCACTAACCAACGCCTCTACGTCAGCTACAAAGTCGATCTTCCCCTCCCTGTCTTTAATTTCATCCTTCCTGCCAATGATACTGAAAATCGCGGAGAATTGCCCACCACCCCCCAGAATCCGTGGTGCAGCTCAAAGACCCAAAGGCCTCGGAGAGGGTTTCTGGACGTCCCTGAGACATCTTACCCTCCTGGGGTATATCCAAAAGTGTTTTATTTTCCGCCATCTTTTATATTTAATAATGATAATGCTCGAGTTTTATTATAGAGGTACTCGTTCCTCACGGCCCCAATGGCGGCCCCCGTATTCACACCACGTGTGAAATTACGGTATGAAGGTTTGATTTCGGGGTTTACATCCCCTAGCCTTTGACGACCCAACGCCACACCATGCAAGACAACATGGGGGATGCTTATTTAGTGGCGGCATCAACTCGCCACGTCGCAGTTGCTTCACTGAGCCTGTGGCCTTTTGCTGCCATGAACGGCCCCACCACAGGGCCGGCCTGCCACGCTCTCAGTTCCTTATGTCAGTTGGTTTTAATTTATTTCCAAACAATTCAGAAATATTATACATTTTGGAGGAGCTCATCTTCACTTTTTCAGCTACTTTCAACAACTAAATAAAAGCACCAAAAATTTTACTTCATATATTTACAATAGTCAAAGCCGAATATTAGCGACAAAAAACGAAAATAGTCGAAGTAATACTAGTGACCTTGAAAAAGTAGTCGAAACGTGGTAGCTGAAAGCAAGGCGATCCCTTTTCTTACCTATATGAAGAAAAAGTGCGATATTTGAAACGACTACTACCATCAGCGCCCATTATGAACTTAGAAGAAATAACAATTTGTCCCAAGTTGGGAATCATAATATCAGCCTATACTAGTCCTCGATGCGGCCATTATTGCGGAGCAACTTGCACCATGGAAAATGTTATATCCATATACAAATATTATTGTAATAACATTTAAATATTTATTAAAAAATATTTTTTTTAAATAAATTTATTAAAATAAAAAAAATGTGTTTTTATTTAGAGGAGAACCTGTATAAACCTGTTTTCAGATAAAAATATACAATCATATGATAAAATTCATTTTTGCATATTAGACAGAAATCTTCGCTATTAATATGAGTATACCTTTTAATGACGTCAGCTGACCAATTTATACGAGTTTAAACCTGTTTTAAGATAAAAATATGGTAAAATTATGAATCAAGATACAGAGTTCCCGGTGGTTCAGACTAGCAACGCCATCTTTTAACTATCAAAATGGATTTTCGGCGCCATCTATTGATAATTTTTCAAACTTACGCACAGGGATCGTTAGTATCCGGACGAGCAGCGCCATCTAGTAGCGAAAACTTGGAATTTACAGAGCTCAAAGGTGGTTGCGTCATCTATTGGCAATTTTTCAAACCCACGGAGAGGGTTCGCTAGTATCCAGATGAGCAACGCCATCTAGCAGCGCAACTTGGAATTTACAGGGCTCGAAGGTGGCTGCGCCATCTATTAAGGAAATTTTGATTTCTTAGGTTCGATTAGGTTAAAAAAAATTTTGCTAGGTTAGGTTAGGTTATACTAAATTTCTTTAGGTTCAATTAGGTTAGATCAAGTTCCATTGGGTTCCGTTAGGTTAGAAAAAAGTTTCGTTCACATTACTCCGCCCACCGCCGGAGGTTTCTAGAACCGCCCCGATTGAGCTACCTCCTCCCGAGGTCACTCAAAAAGTCGGTGGGAAGGTAGTTCTAGTATGCCCATATTCTTACTATTGACAACCTTTTTCCTTTTTTGTTTTTCCATAACCACGATAACAAATACATACCGGTACTATATGTAGGTAAATAAACAGTTTCACTAAAGCGTACTCAAATACTTACAACGAACAAATAACCTTACTGTACACGGAACACATAAAAAGAAACAGTAGTGGACTACACGGGAGCGTACGAGCGACTGAAGGAAGTGAACACGCGTAAGGGAGGTCAATCACCTGTTTTGGTTGGTGCCAAATTTCTGCTGTACTGTCAGTGACACATCAGTAATAGATCATCACGTACCCTCACTAATACTCACAATACTCGGTTGCTTTTTGTTTGTTGCATTAATTCATTTTAAAAATGCCGATGGTGTGGCGGATAACCGAAGGGCAGTTGACCGCGACTCTACTGTATATCGATATTTTTTGGGGAACAATTACAGATACCTTAACACTTCAAAACATAATTGAAGTTACATAAAGAAGTGCGCAGTCTTACATCACTCGATTCCACAGCCGCCTATCAACATCTATTGTTGGCTTTCGAAATTACCTGCCAATATTCAATTTGCTATCGTAACTATAACTTGTTTTTAGCGAATTTCCAGAATGGAATTCAGCTATTACAGCCACTGTCATGACGCGATTTGAACCCGGGACCATGGCAGAAATTTGTACTGAGGTCCCTTTAGTGATGAGCAAATGCAAGACCAAGACCAAGACTTGGCAGTCTTGGTCTTGGTCTTGTTCTTGCATTAAGAATCTTGGTCTTGGTCTTGCTAGAGCAATTTGAGTCTTGGTCTTGGTCTTGCAAAATGCAGTCTTGGTATTGGTCTTGGTCTTGGTATTGCTAAAAATCTTGCACTTTCTTGCATTTTTTTATTAGCGAATTTTTTCCTTCTAAAATCAGAATTTTCTCTCTTTACGGTATTAATTATACTTTTAAACTATTTAAATAATTTAGCAAGAGTCTTGCTTTTTTCTTGCTATAGTCTTGGTCTTGCACACTTGAGTCTTGGTATTGGTCTTGCAGCCATACTTATAGTCTTGGTCTTGCAAAAAATGCAAGACCAAGACAAGACTGCAAGACCAAGACTAATTTTGCTCATCACTAGGTCCCTTGAAACCGAAAATAATATTCACTCGAATTTACTATATATATATATATATATATATATATATATATATATATATATATATATATATATATATATATATATATATATTATACATACGTATTATATTATATACAATATATATTATATATAAACATATATATATACGTACATATTATATACTCGTTTACGCTTTTATATACACATGTGCTTACAAACAATTACAAAAACTTATTCGTACGTCTTGCACATATAAATGCGCCCTTATACACCAAGGCCTCGACTTGCGTCGTTTCGTTTTGCGTTTTTTCGAAGTTGCGTCGTTGCTGAATTAGTACTAATTTTCACTGTGCGTCGTTATATTTTCGAATTTGCGTTGATTTGGGTTCGAATCTTTAATTTTCTTTCGAAATTTTTTGAAATCTTCTCTTTCTTTCTTTAAGAAAATCATAATTCACTTTGCGTCGTTTCAATTTGCGTCGTGTTTTTTTGGAATGTAACCACGACGCAAATCGAGTTCTTGGTGTACACGCATAATTATACCATTCATATAGCTACACAAACGTACTTTTTCACATCTATACGCATTCATATGAAATTATGAATTTGCTATGGTAAAGTGAGGACATTGGTCCACACAAACGCATTCCCAAAGGGGTAACCAATTTTTTATAGTGGATTCTAGCACACTACGTCGTCAAAAGTATGGGGACACCTTGATCCTGAGGGTGCCCACACTTTTGACGCGGCACTGTACTTAATGTTGTGGTACACTATCGTATCAAAAATGTGGGCACCCCTGGGCCAAGGTGTCCTCGTACTTTTTATAACGTAGTGTGTGCTAGAATCCACAATAAAAAATTGGCCCCCCCTTGGGAACACGTTTGAACGGATCAATGTCCCCACTCTATCTATGTGAATACATATACATTTGCATTTGTACACACATAATACAGGTACGTGCCCATACGAATTTATATGTACATTTGCATATAAAGGGTACAATTTGACAAAAATTAAAATTTGCTATAATTTAAAAGTTTTTGCCACATTTTTTTACATCATTGCAAAGACGGAAAAAAATCACATAAAAAAGGTTTTTGAACTTTTATTCTAGGTTAGCTAGTTTTTGAGAAAATAAGAAAAAATACCCCTGTCGCAGCATCCTGCATAACATAGCGAATTTCCGTTTATAAAAATTAGTTTTTTTCGGAAACTAGTTGATATAGAAAAAAAGTTTAAAGACCTTTTTTATGTAATTTTTGCTTCTCTTTTAAATGGTGTAAAAAAATTTCGCAAATATTTTTGAATAAGTGTAAATTTTGGCAAAAAACTAATTTTTTGCAAGAACAAAAACCATGTTCCTGGCATCCGACGTGCCTGGCTGAAGAACTCATTCAAGAGTTTGGGACTTCCAACATTTTCACCAAATTTTGTAATAGTAGCACATTTCGTTCGAGAGTTATCGTGCGGACATATATATATATATATATATATATATATATATATATATATATATATATATATATTTAAATTGCTGCCGATTGCACCGATTTCGCTATTCTTTCGCCACACAATCAATGACTATTAAGCCAGGCAATCATTAAATACCCCTGTCGCAGCATCCTGCATAACATAGCGAATTTTCATTTGCAAAAGTACGTTTTTCTCGGAAACTAGTTGATATAAAGTAATTGTAAATAAAAAAACCTTCTTTATGTGAATTTTCCGCCTCATACGGCCAAATCTTTTTCACGAAAAATATCCAAAACACCGTAAACGTTTTCACGAAATTTCTTAAAAATAAGATGTTTCGTTCTTGAGTTATTGTGCGGACACTTAGTAAACATATATATAAATGAGTCCGCACAATAACTCAAGAACGAAACATCTTATTTTTAAGAAATTTCGTGAAAACGTTTACGGTGTTTTGGACATTTTTCGTGAAAAAGATGTGGCGGAATGAGGCAGAAAATTCACATAAAGAAGGTTTTTTTTATTTACAATTACTCTATATCAACTAGTTTCCGAGAAAAACGTACTTTTGTAAATGAAAATTCGCTATGTTATGCAGGATGCTGCGACAGGGGTATTTCTCTTCTCATGGAGCTCAGCTTTAAAAAACGCTGAAAGTTTGTAGAAGATTTATATTTTAGTACGTACATAATATTTCTACATAATTATATACGTACACGTATAGATTCTCATCATATTTTCAAAAACTTTTACATGTTGTTGCATCTTACATTTAGTCTTTACCAAACAGTAGTATATTTGAATTTGAATTTACTCGACTATCGTTGTAGTTCAAAATTTGTTTCTACCCAATGCTTGATGTAGTATAGTGGTGGCACTAGTGAACTGTAACTGAAAATGAAAACAGAAAAGCAAATTTTAATTAATTAACATATTTATTGATACGCATGCTAGTTGGTGTTGGTTTGAATATATAATTTCATTAACAATAAACTGTGTGGAACAGCAATGGTTATTACTTTTTTCACTTAATCTTTTCTAGTATATTGCATTACTATATCGTCATTATATATAAAATGTAATTTAAGGAGGGGGTAAGGTTAATTCGTAAAAAAAGGCATGTTTTTGTTATTTTTTTGTGACAACACAGTTAAAATCTCTTTATTAACACCAACGGTACATTAAAGTATGACATTCGAAGAATTTTGTATAAAATTTTCAGGAAGAAATATTAAAAAATACAGTAATGGCAGCAATTATTCGGACGTGTTTCGGAAACAAGTAGAATTGCGGTGCCCCTCATAACTTGGTGCTGGATTATCCGAAATAAAGAAATTAAAGTTCATTCGTTAGATAGTAGTTTTCCTCAGGTAACGCTGGGAGGGTTTTTCGAAATTTTAATTTTTCACTTTTTTGAACACTTAGACAGGAAAAACACGATTTTTTGCGAAAAAAATCGGCTAATTTGTTATTGCAAAATAAAAATTATTAACAAATTTAAAAAAAAAAAACTTTCCAGCATTACCTCGTAAATTATGTACAATATTTCAAAAGGATCGGTGCTGTAGTTTTGAAGTTATGAAGGGCACCGACTTTGAAAACGTGAGCTGTGGGGAAAACGCTTTAAGTTTTGAACACTTAAAAATTCATGTATAAAACTGATGTAGAATACTTACTGCTAAATTAATTTTGTACCCCACACTGACAAAATATACAGTACAGGTATAAACACGTTTGTACTTGCATTGAAATTTCTATAATATAACTGAGAGAGAGAGATATACAGAGAGCGAAACATCTGTCAGGTAACAACAAAAATGCTTATAACTTCGTCAGTTTTGCTCCAACCAACTTGAAATTTTGAGACAATATTCTTGAGATATTGTGCATTCAGTTAAAAAAATAAAAAAAAGCAAAAAAAATTATTTTAATACCTTACCCCGCCCTTAATGAAATAAACGTGAAATTTGGTTGGGTTGACAGTCGATAGGCTGTGAGAGAACGGGAGCAGGCAGATTCTACAGCACACTGGGCGTCAAAAGTATAGACCCCCGTAATTGGTGGCCGATTAATTTTGTGCCGTACTGTACTTCGCTTATCAGACTTCCGGCTGCTAATTGGTCTGTAGTTATTTTTAGTTTATCAGTGTGTGTGCGATAAGCCGTTCCTGTTTGTTGAGTCAGTTAATTGGTCTGTGCGTGGGTGTTTTATGCTCATTAAAAATAATTGGATAGTTTTTTTGAACGTTGCGCTCATTAAAGTTAATTGGGTAGTTATTTTGAGCTCATTAAAAAAATAATTGGTGCTGATAAGACATTCCAGACTTCGGAATTGTGATATGATAAATATTTTTTTAGAAGCCATTTAAGTTAATTGGCGTATGCGTAGGATGTTGATAACCTTTTGATCTCGCCGCATTGGAATTTTAATTAGTTGGCTCATAGCTATTTTTAGCATAAAACAATTGTTTCCAAACGGCTAAAGCTAAAGCGGCTATAAAAATCTGTTTTTATATTGTCTATTGAGAGTTAAGAAATATTCCTTCAATATTGCCCACGGGTCAATCCATATCAAGTGATCCAAAGAAAATTACCTTACTATTTTATATTAATCTAAGATTTTGTCCTCCGGTTATACTAGGTGAAAGAAGAAAGAAACCAAAAGATTTTGCTTTTATCTCATGTACTTTTTTATTAAACAATTTTTTAAATTGTGAAAAATGTGAAATTTAGACACACATTGTTTTACGTTTCTAGCTATATCTCGGCTTAGGATAAAGATATATTTTAGAGCAAATACCATTTTTTTCAGAAATTTACAAGCTTTAAAATGATATGCAACAAGCTAATTTCAAAAAAATTATAACTCTTAATTTTTTAACTTAAATTTTGAAAAGGTTATTCCAGAAAAATAATATCTCAAATCGTTTTGAAAAATTTTTAGGTAATTACTTAAGTATTTATCTACAAACAAACAAAATTTTAGGTTGGGATCTTATTGGGATCATATTTAAAAAAAAATGTTTCTCCCAAAAACACTCCCAAAAGTTATTATAATTTCTACTATCCTTTTTCAATACATTAGATAGTAGATCTCGTGAGAGATAGCTATATTACGAGTTTGTTTAAAACATAAATTTATGTGGATGAATCATTTCCAGTTGTCGTTCTTTCAACTATAACTATGGTTCTTTTTTTGAAGCAAGTATTTACGTTGTATACACCACTGAAAATTATGACGATCATGACAACAATCCAATATCAGCAATTTAAAAGACTAGTGTGATAACAACGCTTTAATGTAGTGGTATCTTTTTATACCCCTGACTCAAAGTTAGTATTCCTTTAAGAAATATGTCTTGTCATTTATTAGATAAAGCAAAATATATTATAGAAATTCAAATAATTGCTGCTATTTTTTTCTGTAATGATAATTTAATTTTTTAAACGACTTTTTGAGTTGTCTTTCTATACATTTCTATGGTTGAACACAGAATTGCTGGATCAGATTGAATATAAAGACTGGAGTTACACAACGCACTTTTACAAACTAGCAACGCTTTCAATAACATACTGGGGTTACACAACCCGCTTTTAGAAACACTGAAGAATTAACTGAACTGCACTGCTTAAGGACTGGCATGAGATCGATTCATATTTAAAGTTCTGCTTGCAAGATCCTACTTGTCTGTTTCTTGCCATAGCCTGACTGTCTCAGGGCAAATAAAATAACTGGATCTTTATCAGAACTTATTGAAACTCACAGAGTTTCTTCAGTGGCGTAGCTAGGGGTGGGCGATGTGGGCCCACGCCCACGGCCTCGCACTTAAAGCGACCTCGCGAGTGACTGTTTTTCTTTTTTTTCCTTTGATTGTCCCCTAATCTTTAAGACAGAAATTTTAAAAACAAAATTAAAGGAGGCCTCGCAAAAATTATCTTGCCCACTCCCCATTTTCGTCTTGCGACGCCACTGAGTATCTCCCATAACATACATAAAATTACCATTTACACATATAAACCCTATATCTCTTAATAAACTGAGTTATAATCCATCAAAAACTAACTTCAAGATCCTTTAAATACGTTTTTTAACGTCTCTTCATAGATATATTTAAAAATATATATGATCCCATGAAGGTCCCAACTTGATTTTTTTAAATTTTGTTTATAAAAGTTAAAAGAACAACCAGGATTTTTTTCGAAACTTTTGAGAATATTATTTCTTTGGAATCTTCTTTGAAATTTTGAGTTTTTATATAAAAAAATTTAGTTGCTTTAAACACACACTTGTGATCTATCAAATTAAAGCTTAAGCAATTCTGAAGAGAATGGTGTTATTTTTATATTTCTATCACAACCCTAAACGGAGTTACAGTAAAAAACGTATTATGTTACACTGCAAAATTTGGGAATTTTCCAAATTTCAAAATTATTTAAAAAGGCAACCATAAGTGATAAAAATCTGAAATTTGAAATTTGTACTAAGTTAGAGTAGCTCTTCAAGAAAATCAAAAGAAAAAAAATATTGAGTGAGGTCAGGTAAAAAATTTATTCAAATTTGGATCACTTGATATGGATTGACTCCCACCTGAAATTGTAAGAAGTTGAAGGTGAAAAATAAATAAAAAATTGTTTTATTAATTATTTATTTAAATTGGCATATACCTAATTGAAATATTATAAATTTTTAGCACATCATAAACAATCAGTAATACTGCATGATAATTTGAGTTCATTAGTATATTATTGATGAATCGGTGGTCCATTTTGGATTCACAATATTTAATAACTCTGTAAGAAAAACAATGTTATATATAAAACCAATATACTTAACATGAATAAATATATTATGTGCAGATAAGAAATACATATATGCGTAGGCATTTATTTATCAACACATTGTTAACTGCAGCAAATATATTATATGTATGTATCTATATGTATAATATTAGAGGTCGCTTTAATTAGAGATAAATTATTATTTTTCATATTTAATTAAAAAGATTAAATGCGGCGTACAATTGTTATGTTTTTACTGTAATAGAATACAAAGTTTTTAAAAATTTATAGGAATATGTTTTTGTTTCAAATTAACCAATTTGTCCGATAAATTGTTTTAAATATGCTTTAATTTTTTCTAAAACAATTTTGGACATTTTATTTCGAACATAACTGAATTAGTTTTTCTAATTTCAATGTTTTTAGCAAAAAATTCACTATATGAATAAACTCGCCGATTTTTAGGAAAAAGTATAATAAACCATTTGTAATTAGTGCTCCAGTAATCATATAGTCTTTCATCTCAACTCAGTACCCATATTCTTGCTAAAATATAAAAAAACCTTAGAGATTTATACAAGTAATATAATAAAAGTTTTGGTAAATTGTTGGTATAGTTTATTAATTTTAACCTACGAAGATTGTTAATGTTTTGACGCAAATTTTTACCTGCTCTTAAAGATATTCACTATGTTAATTTCATATCAAAATTCTCCTAAGAATAACTCGAATACGTAAATTTGGAAGCCATTTAACACTACCTGAAATGAATAATTATCAAAATAGCTGCCAGTTATATAAAAATATCTCAATTATGAATAAAATAATGTTTTCTGATGCAGTTATTTAAAGGAATTAAAAATATTATCTAATATGTAAAACAGAAGTGCCATACAGCAATTATAATATACCCAGTGTTTAACAAGTATATATTTGTACATAAAAATATTAAGTGTATATAGTAAATATAGGTTGTTTCATTAAAATTTGAATTTAGACCAGTAAATGGGCTTATATTCGGGAGCAAGTATTACTCTTGGTGGTGGAGGGGCTACTTGAGAATGAACTATGTAAATTGGTACTTCCATATTTTGTATATAGCTTTTCATTCATGAACTAATCAATTTTAATCAATAGAATGTAGTTCCAGCTCAACTAACCATAATATTGGGAAACACATCATCAACTTAACCGCATTTGGGGTTTAGTATTTGCTAAGTGTTCGATATATTATCTGAAAATATGAAAAATTGGCTTCAGGTTTATTAAACATAAATTCATAAATATAAGTATTGATATATTTTTATTTTAAACACTCTATTATATATTACACATATATTATTTTTGTTATCTAAATACATCCATATATACTACTCAAAACAAAATAAGGGCCACTCATGTTTTGCTGCATAAGTTTATTTTTATATAAGTTACAGTATAAGATATGCTTACATTTAATTAAGGAACTAATTTTTTACTAAATAAAATTAATTTTAATAAGATTAAATAAAAAATTAATCCATAACTACATTTTTTTAGGATTTTATCATTTTTATAGTCATTTTTACAGTCATCAACAAACGTTCACGCTTTGAGTAAAAGCACACATTATGCAACTTTTCGGTGATTTAATATCGAGTATGCCCTCCCCTTTTTAAAACACATTCTTGAAGACTCCTCGGCATGCTTTCAATAAGATGCCTAACGGTTTCATCAGGAATCTCCTCCCAACATCTTTTCAAGACATCAATCAGTTGTTGTTGGGTGTGCACATCCTCTCTGGCTGCTCTGACTCGCCGTTTTAATTGATCCCAAAGATGTTCTATTGGGTTCAAGTCAGGGCTATTTGCAGGCCACGGTAAAACCTGTATATTAGCCTCCCTAAGGACAGTTGTCGTCCCTCGAGCGGTATGCGCTCGGGCATTATTCTGCATCAGGATAAATCCGTCGGCCGCTCGTTGTGCAAAGGGGATCACATGGGGTCTGACAACCTTTTCGATGTAACTTTGAGCCGTTACACTACCCTCGTTCAGGAAAACAAGCTCAGTTTTGCCTTGCAAACTAATTCCACCGCAGACCATGACATTAGGACCGCCAAATCTGTCGCGTTCATGAATGTGACGATCAGAAAACCTTTCCCCACTTCTTCTCCACACTCTTACACGTCGATCATCACTAGAAAACTTCACCTTGCACTCATCCGTGAAGACTACGTGACGCCATTTCTCCAAGCCCCATTCAAGGTGTTCACGTGCAAATCTTAAACGGTTTGCACGATGCGCTCCGGTCAGTTTGGTACGGATTACTGGTCTTCTTGAACGTTGTTGGTCTTCATGCAAACGATTTCGTATGGTCTGATTACTGACAACAGTACCAGTAGATCGATGTAAGCGATTTTGCAGAGTACCTGCGGTAACAGTCGGCTCATGTCGTGCACACAGTCGGATGTAATGGTCTTCACGGGCAGTGGTAGCACGAACTCTTCCTGAGCCACGGCGCCGGGTTATACTACCGGTCTGCTGATACCGATTCCAAACATTTTGAATAGCCCTTCGTGAACAACCCAACTACAGAGCCACGGAACGTTGAGACTGACCACCCCCAATCATCGTTACGGCTCTGGTAGCAGTAGCTTCGTCCATATGGTGTCGAATTCTCGACATTGTAAAAATAAATGATTGAATAACACGCCAAACTTCAAAAAACAACTCAGCAATCAATAATCTAGCGCAAACTGATTTAAAATCAAATTCAAAAAAATAAGTAAAACTAACCACTTGACGCTGTGCGAGACAAAAAAACGTTTAAATCTTCCCCTCAACAATAATATCACTTAAATCTAACTGTTATCATTTACTCAACCACTTAATATCATAACAACAGTCATTTAGAAAATTTGTTTTGACGTGGATCGACATAAATCAGTTTTAAAATGCAAACTTTCAAGTCGCCCTTATTTTGTTTTGAGGAGTATATATGTGCCAAAATATATATAAAAAAAAAGACGAGAGAAGTTTTTATTATTAAACAAAACCAAAAAAAGTTTTTTCAATTATTGACGAATATAGTTTTATTAAACTAATATTTACATTTTTATGGAAAAATTTTAGTTGGTAGAACATAATAATATTTAAATAAAAATGCATACCATGCTCTTTACTACATATATTACTTATGTATAAAAAGGACCATAAAATAAAGTATCTGCTTATGTCTAAAACACCATTGAATTATAAAAAAATATACAGAAGTATAGCCACCTGTTACATTGTACAATGTCAAGTGAAGCCAAAAAAAAAATAGTAGTAGGTGAACTCTCTCACTAGGCGCATGCTCTTTGTATAATATTTGCTACATATATTACAGTGTATGATTCAGAAAATTTTTAATTAATTGAAATGTTAATAAAACTGAATATATATATATATATTTGGACGGTCCAACGCATTTTGTATATTAATATTTTAAAAAATACATTTTTTCTAGATGGAAACTGCAAATCATTACTGCATCTAACTAGTCACTCAAAATAACCCGGTTTCGAAATATATTTTTTATAAAAAATGACACTTAAAATGTAAAATTCTCAGTTTCCTGGTATGTCTCCTCTCCAAAGTAAAACATGGCAGACTAAATAAGTATTTGAATGTATAAAAAAAATTTTTTCACTGCAGTAGTAATCTATAATATTGGTACTTTTTTATTGTATAAATAATTTTTGAATTTTTTTTATATTTTCTTTAAGAAATATTCTATTGAATTTTGTCTTCCGAACTTTGCATCATTCTCCTATCAAACCAAAAAACTTAAAAAATATAAAAAAATTATATTCCGATTAAATGATCGTTTGTCATAATAATTAACTCAAATACAATAAATAAAATAAAGTAGATGTTTTATTTAATTTGGGGTTGTATCAATTAATTCAGTTAACATTGTAAGTGAGATCGTACTGGGTCCAGTCAATTTCTCAGTATCCTGGTCAGCATTTTCGTGAAAAATACTGTGGATATAAGAAATTTTTCAGTTGTATGAGTTGTAAATATGCTGTATTGGAATAGCGGACCTGCTTTTTTTTTATAAAACGTTATTTAACCGATTTTTAAAAAATATTGAAGAATTCTCAGTCTCCTGTTCTCAGTCTCCTGGCAGCTCCGAAAACGGGGATTTAACTTAAATAATGTAAATAAATTAGGTAAATGTCATTAGAAAACTGTAATAAATGACTCCGTATATTTTTTAATAAAAAATAAATTCCCATTTTTTTTTTTGTATAATACCTATATACTATATAATTAATATAACTACTGATACATATTATATACTACTAATATAATATATAATATGTATTAAACTGTAGTAAATGACTTCGAATATTTTTTAATAAATAATAAATTCCCAATTTTTTTTTTATTTATTTAGTTATTTTTTTAAAAATTTTTTTTAATATTT